>CAMZMU010000128.1:57357837-58073795 GCA_947311845.1 Poa pratensis
TCATGCGAGGGCCGCGGGATACACGGCCACCACGCGCGCCCACTACTTCGACATTTGGGTCGAGCGGAAGTGGATATCGTCCTCTGATACCTGCTCCACCTGGACTCACCTGCTAACCATGTGGCCAGGCTGGCCACTACTCCAGGGAGTGCCCCCAGAAGGCACCTATTTGGGACACCTGCACGAGCCCCGCCACTCCAGCTGGCAAGGCTGGACCTATTGTGCGTGGTCGCCTGAACCACGTCTCTGCTGAACAGCTGAGAGGACCCGCGTCCTCATGGGTGAGTTACGAATCAACGGCAATTCAGCTACAGTTTTGTTTGACTCTGGAGCATCGCATTCATTCATATCCATAGCTTTGCAAAAGACCACAAAATACCGTTCGAGAAGATGAGCCGTCCCTTGGTGATCTCCACTCCTGGCTCCAAATGGCAAACCGATGGGGTTACTCCTGAAGTCAGATTACCATAGGTTACTATCTTTTCCTTTTGCTTTGGTAGCTCTGAGGTCAAGTGGCATTGATGTCATACTGGGCATGGACTGGTTAGTAAAATACCGGGCTAATCTCGACTGTGCTGCCAAGACCATTACCGTGACCACTTCTTCCGGCGACATTGTAGAGTATTGGTCTGCACTCTCAAGACCTCCATCTTCAGTCATACCCAACTCACCGAGATCCTCCTTTGCTTTATGGAAGGCGAATCCCCTCCGGAAATACATGAATACACGTGGTGTGTGACTTCCCGGATGTGTTCCCGGAAGAATTGCCTGGCATGCCACCTGATCGAAGTGTGGAGTTTGTCATAGATCTCTTCCCGGTACCGCTCCGATTTCCAAGAAGCCCTACCGTATGCCGGTGGAAGAGTTGGCTCTGTTGAAAGAGCAAATGATCAGCTGTTAGCGAAGGATTTCATTCAGCCTAGCAGTTCACCTTGGGGTTGTCCGGTACTCTTCGTCAAAAGAGAGATTCTACCGTGCCTCGTCTAGTCTCTGATTATAGCCGTTGAATGCGGTGACAATCAAGAACAAGTATCCTATTCCTCGCATCAATGATCTGTTGGATCAGTTAGCTGGTGCAACGGTATTCTCCAAGATGGATCTGAGGTCAGGATACCATCAGATCAAGATCAGAAAGGAGGATATCCCAAAGACGGCATTTGTTACTCGTTATGGCTCATATGAGTATACCGTCATGTCCTTTGGTCTCACCAATGCTCCAGCTACTTTCATGAGGCTCATGAACTCCATCTTCATGGATTATCTCGACAAGTTTGTCGTCATTTACATCGATGACATCCTCGTTTATTCCAAAACCGATGAAGAGCATGCCGAACATCTTCGGTTGGTTCTGACACGACTTCGAGAACACCGCCTCTATGCCAAGTTCTCCAAGTGTGAGTTTTGGTTGGATAATCTTGTCTTCCTTGGTCATGTGATATCCGCTAATGGTGTGGCTGTCATTCCCGACAAGATTCAGTCCATTTTGGATTGGAAAACTCCAATGTCAGTCAAGGACATTCGTAGCTTTCTCGGATTGGCAGGTTACTACCGCCGATTCATCGAAGGTTTCTCCAAGATAGCCAAGGCTGACTGACCTTCTCAAGAAGGATAAAGTTCGTATGGACGGACGAAGCTGAAGAGAGCTTCAAAACACTGAAAGCCAAACTCACGTCCGCTCCTGTGCTTGTCCTGCCGGACACAAGCAAGGATTTCGTCGTCTTCTGTGACGCCTCTCTGCAAGGCTTGGGCTGTGTACTAATGCAAGATGGCCATGTGGTGGCATATGCTTCTCGCCAATTGAAGCCGCATGAGCACAATTACCCTACTCATGATCTAGCTTGCCGCGGTGGTTATGCTTGAAGCAATGGAGACCATACCTGTTTGGTAACCGTTGCGAGATTTCTCGGATCACAAGAGTCTGAAGTACCTCTTCACCCAGCCGGATTTAAATCTCAGGCAAAGGCGTTGGTTGGAGTTAATCAAGGACTATGATGTGAGTGAACTATCAACCCGGCAAAGCAAACGTCGTGGCTGACGCGCTAAGTCGGAAGTCCTATTGCAACAATCTGATGATTGAAAGGCCAACCTGCCTTCATGAAGAGTTCGCCCGTTTGAACTGGAAATTGTTCCCTGGCTACCCAAATCTGGAGATCAAATCTACTCTTGTAGACCAGATTAAGGATGCTCAGAAGCTGGATGAGGGTATCCTGAATATCAAGAAGAACATTGCTAGCGGAAAGGCCAAATGTTTCTCGGAAGATGAATCCGGAGTTGTTTATTTTGGTGACCGCTGGTAGTGCCAAAGAACCGAAATTTGAGGGAGCTGATCCTACAAGAAGCTCATGAATCTCCTCTCTATTCATCCCGGTAGTACCAAAATGTACCAAGACCTTCGACCACAATTCTGGTGGACTCGGATGAAACGAGAAATTGCCAAGTATGTTGCTGAATGCGACACTGTCGACGGGTAAAGGCTGAACATCAAAGGCCTGCCGGCACTCTTCGCCCTATTGCAGTCCCGAGTGGAAATGGGATGAAATGGTATGGACTTCATCACCGGGTTTCCCAGATCTCAAAAGGGCAACAATGCAATCTGGGTAATCATTGATCGACTGTCCAAGGTTGCTCACTTCCTACCAGTCCGTGATGATATAGGGCAAGTCAACTTGCTGACTTATATATGGCTCGTATTGTTCCATTGCATGGGGTCCCTCTGAGGATCATATCGGACCGTGGAAGTATCTTTGTATCCAAGTTTTGGCAGAGTTTCCAAACTGCTATGGGGTCCCGTCTCAACTTCAGTACCGCCTACCATCCTCAAACTGATGGTCAGACCGAAAGAGTGAACCAAGTTTGGAAGACATGCTTAGGGCATGTGATCTCTTTTGGCAAGGGTTGGGAAAAGTATCTCCCTTTCGCGGAGTTCTCCTACAACAATAGCTATCAAGCTAGTCTGGGCATGGCTCCATTCGAGGTTCTATATGGAAGAAAATGCCGCACTCCTCTAAATTGGTCCGAGACCGGAGAGAGAGCACTCTTTGGTCCGGATGTGATCAATGAAGCTGAGGAGAAGGTTAGAATCATAGAGAGAATCTGAAGATTGCTCAGTCTAGGCAGAAGAGCTACTATGATAAGCACCATCAGGAAATTCACTATGAAATTGGTGATAAAGCTTATCTCCGCGTCTCTCCCCTTCGTGGCGTTCGCCGCTTCGGTATCAAAGGGAAATTGGCCCTCGCTACGTTGGCCCTTTCACCGTTCTGGCCAAGCGAGGAGATCTTTCTTATAAGTTGGAGTTACCGGTCATCTTCCCAAATGTACATGATGTGTTTCATGTCTCCCAACTTCGCCGGTGTTTTAAAGATCCTATCCATGGAGTCAATCATGAAGGAGATCTCCAGGAAGATCTCACTTATCGCGAGCCATTCGTGTCCTGGATGAAGCCGAAAGAAAGACCCGTAACAAGACTACCAAGTTCCTCAAAGTTCAGTGGTCTCACCATTCCGAGGAGAAGCAACTTGGGAAAGAGAGTCTAGTCTTCGTGAGGAGTATCCCGACTTCTTTCCGCAATCTTAGAATCTCGGGACGAGATTCCTGTAAGGGGGGTAGAATTGTAACAGCCCAAAGTTTGAGAACCTAAAAACCTGAATAAAATTTTCGCTTTTCCTTTCTCATGCATCATGGCATCCATGCATCAATGTGTATCACTTGGGATCTTTAACTTTTGGTTAGGGAATTGTTGTTGGTTTAGGGAATTGTTGTCGAGTTGACACCGTGAAGTTATCAAGTGAACATATTTGTCAAGGAGGTTCCAAGATTCTAAAAGTAAAAAATACTAAAGGAGCAATATTTGAATTTAGCAAAATGCCCTAATCGAACCCTATGAACAAATGTTGTCCAACCTATTTTATTTTGAGACACCAAAATTTGTGGAGCTTCTACGTGTTAAGGGGAGCCTCCCCAGATAATTTCTTAATTTGTGAAATGATTTAAGTGCCTCATTTAAATGACTAAAGGTTACTGGTTTTAAAAGAAAGAAAAGGAAAAATAGAAAGGAAGGAACTGCCAGGGGAATTTTCAGGTCATCCTCGATGATCGGATAATCCGAGTCAGCCAAACTCGGATAATCCGAGTCAGGAACTACCAGGGGGTTATCTGCAAAAGCGTCATCTCTCTCCTCCGCACTGGCGCCATGCCGCCGTGGCGCTGCCGCACGACGCGCCCGCGCCGGGCCCCCCCCTCCTCTCTGCCTTCCCCTGCGAGGAGAGCAAGCACCACGAGGCCTCACCTGCTCACTCCCAGATATTTTCTCTCCCGTTCCCCTCTCTCTCGTTTCCTGCCATGGCCGAAACCGAGCCCGCCGTAGCCGAGCTCATCGCCACTGATTGAAGCATCCCTGAGCAAATCGAGGACCATAGGAAGCTCCGCCGTGTCCTCCCGTCCGTCCTCGCCGAAGGAATCGAGCCGAGACGCTGTACATTCCCGGGGATTCGAGTTCTTCCTCCACGACGTCCGCCGTACGCCGAGCAAGTCCGCCATCGATTCCGACCGTCCCCGTCGTCGCCGAGCCTTCCCACGCGACCAGGGTGAGCTTGCGAACCTCCCTGTGCCCTCTACCATCTCGCGCGCTTCCCGCAGCCGTAGTTTCGCCGTGGTTTAGCCGTAGCTCGCCGTCGAGTCTTCAAATCGGATAATACGGAGCAAGCCACATCGATAATCCGAGTTGATCGATAATCTGAAACCTGTAAAAATCGGATTGTCCGAGAAACTCCAGCACGAGTAGCCTCTTAGTCCTTAGCAGAATTTCGGGCCAGCCGTGTCGATCGGATAATCCGAGCTAGCCAAAATTCGGATTATCTGAATAACATCAGTGCTCCAGAGAACTGTTTGCCTTCAGGTCCTTAGCCGTTTCGAGCCAATTTAACCGGATAATCCGATCCCGACTTCATCGGATAATACGATTAACCTGTTTCAGCTGTAATGCAAACCAATCTTCAGCTCACTCTCTGAACTTGTTGCAAGGATGTTTAATCACCTAAACACTGCATCTTCACATGTTCATGTCATTCATATGCAAGTTAACCATAGGGTTTATCTAGTCCATTTAACACGTAAACATTGCTACTTTACCTAACTCCACGGTGTATTCGGGATGTGCCCTTTACGCATCCGAACTCCATTTAAGTTGAATAGCTTGAATCATCCTCATCGCGGGACTTAAAATGTCATGCCATCATGTGTTTACGCATTGCATTGTGAAAGCATGTGTGGTGATTGATTGTTCCTTCCCGTGTTTTTATGCTTCGATAGATCACGCAGCCGGGGTTACGCCGCAATACCCCGACGATCCGTACTACCAGCACGTTGAACAAGGCAAGCGTAATCCCCCCTCTGAGCATGTCTCATCCTATATTTCCGCAAATATTTTCTCCACTATAATATTGCATGCGGTTCCAAATGTCAATTTTATTAGATTAGAGTATCCTATAGTTGCATTAAGTTTCCGATGCCATTACCTGTTTCCCTCCTATTATCCATAGGTTTGTATTGTTGCCCTGAGATACTTAACTATGCTATGTTGTTGCTTAGCCATGCTTAGTTAAATGCTTATTCGTCCGATGGATATTCCATGTTGGAAACAGATGTTGAAATGTTCGGTTGATGGTGGAGAAATTATGGTGACATGTAATAAACTGCTTAAAGGTGGGGATGAGAGGCCACTGTGGTTGGTGGTGTTTTGTCTCGCTCTCACCGCCTAGGTGCAAGTTCTTTACCTCTTGAACCAAGAATGAGCGCGCCTCCATTCGGTGGGGTATATGGAGCCCTCGTTGACCAACTAACTTGTGGAGGGCTAGCCATGGGTCCTCTAGTTCGGGCTTCCATTTGCACGTGCGTGAAGATGGTGGCCAAGACTGAGATGAGGATGGTGGTGTTTAGGAAAATAAGTGGCCGCGGGGCAGGGTGTTGGAGGCACTGAACCTGTCCTACCGCCACTGATGATCCTGGGTTAGTCTCAAGCAAGGTAAAAGGTTGTAACCGTTCCCACTCAGCCGGCTTTCCCCGGAAGAGAGTTAATCGTAGGCAATGAGCCGGGCGGTACCGAAGGTTAAACAAAGTGCACCCCTGCAGGGTTAAATCTTTTCGAAAAGCCGTGTCCACGGTTATGGACGACTTGGGAAAGGACGATAAGATCTTAGAAAACATGAACGGAATGATTAAAACCTGGGTACTAAAGGTACTACTCAAGAATGCAAGGTTAGCTTCCTCGAGGGTGATTCGGGGAGGTGCCTTTGTAGAACAGGTACAGTGATGATGGTGGTTGATGTGAGAAAGGATCAGAAGAAAAGAGTTATTTCTTACCCCTTTTAAAAATATTCTGATTAGTCGATGCCATGGAGTTATGTTTCTATAAATAAAATCAGCTTTATGCAAAACAGCCATAAAACTTTGAAAGCCTCATCGAGCTAAAGCTCTATATTTAATCTTCTGAGTTTGTCGAACTCAACATCGTTTGTTTTGTTTCAGAGGAGGACTTCACCGGCCACGAAGGTGGGTTCTTTGTGGACGTCGACGAGTAGTCTGGGGTTCCCAGGTGGCAGCTTGGGACATCCCGAAACAGCTGGCGCTGGAATATTTATCTGTAGGCCTCTTAGGCCATAATTTGGTTTCTTGTTTAGAACAACCTAATTCGCTTCCGCATGATACTGTTGGGTCTGTGATCTGTGGTTGTAATTTGCTATCTTTCTCTATTATAAGAGTTGAACTATAATGATTTGTGTCGTAGAGTCTGTGATGTGCCAGTTGTTCCACAAGTCTTGATCTCTCTATTATGCATTGAGGGTTGTGCATGTGTTAAGGCATCAATCGGGGTGTTGCGTTGCCGAGGATCCATTCCGAGCAATGTCTGCTAAAGGTTTTGGCCGGGGATTGGTAAACCCGTAACCTCCGGTTGTGTCGCTTAACCGGTGACACACAGCATCAGTGTATAGCAGTCGGGTCGGGGCGCCACAGCGCCGGAGCCTAGGCGCCCACCGCGTGGTAAGCCTGCGCGAGGAAGGCGTTGCGAGCGACGACGCGGGACTGGCGATCGAGCCGCTGCTCCTCGAGAAGAAGGAAGGAGCGCAGCTTGATGAAGGTGGGGATACGACCACGGGTCATATGAGGGACAGCGTGTTCGAGACGCTGGTCGAGCCCCCGGAGCACGTTGTGGTCGAGTTCGCGATCCCTGACGCGGGAGCCGAGATCGCCGAGCGTGTCGGCCATGTGCTTCATCTTCGAGGTGTCGTCCACGACGGAGAGGTCGCCCTGATTGAAGCCATGGAACTTATCACGAAGGAAGGTCGCCCTGGTGTCGCGGAAGACGGCGCGGATGGAGCGCCAGAGGGTGCGGCGGTGGCGTTTTTGGTGTCGACGATCGCCAGAGTCGAGGGTGTGACCATGCCGTCGTACCAGGAGACGATGGCGAAGTCATTGAGCACCCAGTCAGAGGTGCCCTGCGCGGGAGAGCCATCGATGTGATCCCGAAGGCCAAACTTGCAGAGGGCAGTGAGGAATTGGCGGCTCCATAGGCCATAGTTGTCCTTCTCGTAGTCGAGGGTGACAAGGACGTGATCGCGGATGCGAAGGGCTTGGAGCTGCGGAGTGGGGAGCGCTGGGTTGCAACGGGGATGCCGAAGTTCTCGACGGAGCCGTCCGAGTCAGACGAGTAGTCGGTGGAAGAACTCATGGCGCCGCCGGGAGGAGGAGAGAGGTGGCGGCTAGGGTTGGAGAGAGGGGCAGCGGAAGGAGATTGGATCTAGGTATCTGATACCATGTTAGAGCCGTAGCTAGGGTTTAGGGAGGTGATGCAACAATGCTCAATTGTATTGATCAAAGGTGTGGCTATATATAGCCTTACAACAGGGGATATCTACGGTAGGTATGTTACAGAATACGAACAACCTAGCTAGGAGATATATTCGCTAACATTCTTCCCCGGAGTTGCATGTGCTGACTTTTTTTTCTGTCGAGTAAATTATACTTCGAATCCCATATTTTTCCGTTTAAGCGAATATATTAATATCACAATCGAAGAAATAGGCTTTCGCCCCGCTATATTAATATAGCAACCACACCGATACAATCGAACCATACAAGAAGAAGGGGCAAGGAGAATGCTGGGGCAACAGCAGATACATGCCCAAAAAAAGGAAATGAAGACTAAGGCGAATTGACAAAACGAAAACGACCCGCCACCGGTGCGCCCTCTCCATCTTCTCCCACCACAATCCAGGCACTCCGAAGTGCTCCGTGCCAAGCATCCCTATAGGAGGGGAAGCACCGTCGACACGGCGCTGCTACCCGGATCATAGGTCCTAGGGTTTCCCCCGGCACGCAGAGTACAGTGGGTAGGGATTCCCACGACGTCCTCCAGGAAGGAATAGTGCCACACGTCGATGGCACCACGTCATGGTCAGGCAAGTTGAAAGGGATTTCTCCCGACACCTATCCACAAGGGCACCCTGACACAAGGGAGTACCACCACCCAGCAACGCCATCCACCAACATGCGCCACGCCGATCTTGAGTCATCTTCATCCGTCGCTTCGTGATACCGGTAAGCGGCTGAAAGGCGGCACCACACAACAGTGTCGGGACGAGAGCAGCAGCCTCGCAGCCACGCGAGAGGTACCCACCTCCACCGCCGAGAGGCAGTCATCGACCGGACAGAGCAGCGGGGGCACACCAGGCCCCAGCGGGGCCCGACCGAGCCCGTATGCGCCCGTAAAGCCCCTGCCGCCCTGCTGCAATAAGCAGGCCGCAACACCGCCGTCGCAGTCCCAGACATCGTCGTCGTCACCATCTCCAGAGAGCCCTGCCACAACAGCAGCCAGCCCGCCCAGGCCCATCTGGGCCCGCCCAAGCCCATCTAGGGCCCGAGGCGCCCAGATCCGGGCCAAGCCAGCCGCCGGCGCGCTGCCGAAGAACTCCGTCGGACGTCACCGCCACCAGCTCCGTCGGATGTCACCGCCACCAGCACCACCGGGCCACGCCGGACCAGGGCCTTCCGAGGTACACCGCCGCCAGGGAGGAAGAGGCCCGACCTGCCTCCATGGCGCGGGGAAGGGAGAGCCGACGCCGCCGGCGTTGCCCGGGCTTCGCCCGACGACCCCTTCCGGCGGCGGCGACGGGGGGGGGGGGAAGGAGATGGAGATGGGGGCGCGGCTGGAATCGCCCGTCGCCCTCGGGGGGGGGCGAGAGGGGGCGGGTTGGGGAAAAAGAAAAATTTTTAGTAATATATATCAAAATCATACCAACGGCATCTGGTTTTTGCGTCAATACGATATCAAGTGCTAGTAGCCAGAGTGGGGATGGAAGAGACAACCGTTTCGCCTTTGTGAATAACAGGATTAGGTATAGAGTTGTCCTAATGGTGTTTGGTGTGATGCCGGTTTGTCGATTCTTCCGGGTGACTAGGAGTTGTGCTCGATGGCCGCCTACTCCTCTGGTGGTGGATTTGACAAAGTTGTCCCTCTTAGTAACCTCGTCGGTCCCTCGAATACGGAGGTAGAGAAGTGTGTGTGTGTGTGTGCCTGCGTGCTTGTGGGGGGGGGGGGGGGGGGGGGGGGGTTATTATGTTAATGTAGATTGGGTTCCTTTTCTTAAGAAAAAAACTATAGCAGATTAATTTCAGTCTGTATCAAGTCAGAAATTTCATTGAGATCATGATTAAGCAGATATATTCATTAATTGGACAAAAGGCAGATGCAACCTACTTACAACCTAGAGAGTCCGTTCGTCCATATACGACTAACTGAGTCAACATTATCTTTTGATTAGCTAGCTGGGGTTTGGAGTTTGAGCTACACTTGCTGTTCGCAGCGAGAAGCAATCTCGTGCGATTTTTTCTGACTTATATAAAAATAAGTTACTTCCTCCATTCCAAATTAATTGACACAGAGAAAAGCATACTCTTGGAAATAATTGAATCAGGATTATCAGCACAAGGCATCGCGTGAGCACACACTAATGGCACGTCATCATAGCTAGGGCTCTGTTGGTTTTAGCCGTGTAAGCTAACTAGCTGTAATTACAAGCATCGTATGTTTGCGTCAACACACCGGAATCGAACAAGAAAAAGGTCCTTGTTTCCTTGTTCGGTTTATTTTGCTTCAGCGCCAAACCAGCCGGCTTCTCTCAGGCCCAACGGGGCGACGTAAACGGACCGCGTGTCCGTTTTCCTGTCCGCCGCGACCTTTTCGTGGCCCAAATTTGGGCCAGGTTTGCGTCGGCCGTGGACGCGCGCGGAGCGCAATTGTGTTCTCCTCTAGTCCGCCCCTGGCCCGCCCATCAGAGGCAAAATCCACACTCTCGCTCTCTCAAACCCCACTAGAGCTCCTGCCCTAGACATGGCTGACCCAGCCGCCGCCAAGTACGCCGCTTTGCTGGCCGCCGAGAAGGAGGGCGAACTCGATTTCGCGCCCGAAGCTCCAAAGAAGCCAAAGAAGGAGCTCACGCCGGAGCAGAGGGCCAAAGAGACCCAAAAGCGGGGCGCCCGGCGGAGGAGGTTGAAGGAGGACAGGCTCGCCGCCGCCGCCAAGGCCACCGCCGAGCAGAAGGGCCAGGACGACGAATCTGACCTCGTGTCCAAGGCCGCGACCGCTGCCCTCCTCCTGATTGGAATGGTACCGCCCACGGGAGTGGCGGCAGACGCGACTGCGGCGGCCAGCTACAATGGCTCGGCGGCCCGACCGCCACGTTCGAGAACTTCCGCGACGGCACCCTCGCCTGCGTACGGGTACCTGCCGGGAACCATTCCGCCGTGGGTTTCACCTGAGGTATGGGAATCTGCGCCCACCGCCACCCTGAGGTACCTACCCTTGATCTCAACGCGCCCGCTACACCCTTGGCCGGATACTCGCCCGCGTCGCAGACTGCGTCGCGCGTGCAACTGCCCCTCCTATTGTCGTCCACGACCGCAACCTATTTGACGAAATGCCCACGCCGGGGGACGCAAGGTACTACGAGGAGCCGGAAGGGGAGGACGTCTTCCAGGACATGATCAAGGACAACAATACATATGCCCATGACGACTATGCCGCCGGAGAAGATGAAGTTCCGCCCACCGGCAACGATGTGATCGACATCGATGATGAGCCGGTTTTCCAGGACAAGCTCAAGACCCAAGCCCGGGCCATGAAGATAAAGATCAGCCAAAGGGGTGCCTCATTCACGACGAATGAGGACGTGCTCATCTGCGAGTCATGGATCGAGATTGAAACTAACGCAATTCTCGGGGCGGAGCAAAAAGGGAGTGCTTATTGGGGCCGGTTCCTCAGGCACTACAATGAAAGTAGAATCCTTCCGCCTAGAAACATAACCACGGAGCGGACCGAGACCTCTATCTCCAAGAGGTGGCTTCACATCCAAGCGGAGATGAGCAAGATTTGTGGCGCCGTTGACGCCGTTGAAGCCCTGCCACAAGTGGCTATGGAGTTAAGGAATTGGTAATTCCTCTTCCCTTCTTATGCATTGGCCTCTTTTGTATTGTCCTACAATGATTTTGATTGCCGTACCCTTGTGTGCATCTTGCAAGCTTTGGAAACCTTCCAGGCTCAAAATAACAAGGCCTTCAACTTGTCCCATTGCTACAAAGTGCTCAAGGACCAGCAGAAATGGAAGGAGCTCTACGCCTCTATCAAACAAGGTGGGCGGCCAGTTGCCAAGGGAGAGGACCCATCGGAGAAGGAAGGGAGGCCAAGGGGGAAGAACAACTCGAAAGCCGAGGCGAAACGCGATGCAACAACCCTTGCGTTGCAAGCGACATTGAACGGGTTCCTATCCCAACAGGACAAGACATGTGACAAGAAGAAGGAGAGGAAAGTGAGGGACCGCCAAGAGAGAGGCCGCTGCCAAGCTCTACTTCGAATTGCAGAAGAAGAAGCTCGATATCGAGGAGGCAAATGCGCAGACACAAGTAAGGTAGGCCGAGGCAAGAGGCAAGGAGACCGAGGCTAGGGCCAAGGAGGCCGAGGCAAGAGCAAAGGAGGCCAAAACGGAGGGCAAGGACCTTGAGCTCGCCCTACGCCAAGAGGAGGCCAGGATCATGGACATGGTTCTCTCGGTCTTCACTCCTACGAAGAAGGCCTACTACCTCAAGAAGCAAAGGTACTACATGGACCGAGAGTGATCACTTCTCGATCTAGAAATGTTGCATGCCGGCGTTGAACAATGGCCTAGATGGTCGAAAAAACATGGCGAGGCCCGGAATTTGGTGTGATTTGGGTGTTGTATGTCGGCATGGCAATATTCTTTTGCTACAATATGCTATGGTTGATTTACTATGTCAATCTATGTTTTATTTGATTGTTTAGATGATTAAATGTGATCGAATTTGTGAAATTGATCAAAATATTCCAAAACCTCAAAACCCTGGCCCAAACCCTGGCCGCGGCGCACTCAATGCGTCGGTCCCGTTGGACGCAGTGGTCAGAAAGGGGCGGATGTGGGCCGGACGCGTGTCCGTTTGCCGACCCAAACGGAACAAACGTGGACCAAACACGCGTCCGTTTGGATCGTCCTGTTGAAGTCATCCTTAGGGAGAGAGAATAAGCTGGAGCTTAACCTCCCGACGTCGCCCTAGCACAGAGCTGAACCACCCATCGCGTTCGCGTCCTCCCGACGTCGACGACACGGCCACTTCTCTGGGTCTGTACCGTCCGCCAGCACATGTCGCATCCTCAGTTGCTCCCTTCACACTGAAGATGGAATCTGCAGAACCTAGCGCCGATGTGCGCCACAAACCTTGTTGCAGCACAGCCTTTTTTTATTGAGTTTACTATCATTCTAGATTCGCAATCTTCTGTTGGTATGGAACTCTGCATGATTCACGTCACTGATTCAGCCTTTTTGGCAAGCATCTATTATATTATTAAGACAACAAACAATTAACGGTGTAGATTAGCTAGACTAAGTACAACGGCCAAGATTAACATCGTGATGTCCGGCTAATGTCCTTCTTACCCACGTTTACAAACAACATCGACGAAAAAAAGAAAAGTCCGGCCAGTGTCCTTCTTCCCCACGTCCAGGAAAAACAGCTACGAAAGAAAGATTTTCTCCACGGCTCACAACAACTCTGGCTCTTTGGCCAATGCACATCAGCCATGATTTTTTTTCCAGGTCTTACATGCCCAAGGAGTCGTAGATCCCAAGTCTCAATAATTTATTGTTGCGGCTTGCAGCATCATGCCTCCAAGGCTACATGATCAGTCGAGTCGATCGATTTGGATATGAGGCGTCCCCTAAGCAGTCGAGTCGATCGATTTGGATACGAGACGTCCGCTATGAAGGTCGTGCATAAGGTCTATACGATCTTGAGACGACGACGCTCGAGACATTTTGTCGATCTCAGTTCTTCACGCTCCGACGAAGTGCCGAACACAGGATGCTCAAGGCGACAAGCTAGATACCAATCTGCCAATCTGGCAAGGAGCGACGGTGTCCGCGGACCTGGAGATGGATAGGATCGATGGCAACCCAGCCTACTGCGTCAAACGGTACATAGAAAAAATCGATTAGTAGATCAAGACGATCCTCTCCGGCCGTGATCCTGATCGCGCGGGGCAAGACAAATTCTACGGCAATCCGACCTACTAGATCATTGGCTTCTAGGTTTGGCTTCCAGGTTCTTGGAGCGATTGGAAAGACCCTGAGACATCGCGATCTCGCCGACACATGTTGTCTGGCGCGCCGCCGCACTGACGACGCTTAGGCAGATGTTTTTGCCAGCGGTATAGACTACCGGCGTTGACTCTCCAAACTTGAATTACTACTAACCATCACCTACACCGATTTTGACACAATATGCAATATGCAAGTAGAAGATGTTTGTTTGTGGACTTGGCTGGCATGAGGAAGATACAAGGAATACATCATCGTACAGTATAGTCTGTTCAACTAAATCATGGTGCGTTTAGCAGCTGCAACCAGGTACGTTTTTTTTAACAAAAGGTACACGTTTGATTAAAAGCGTGTTATACATTGTCGTATCAGCTAGCAGCTACTCCCTCCGTTTCAATTTAATTGATTTGCTTTTCACCACATGTGGACGTATCTATAGATGTAACATGTCTAGATACATCCACATTTGGTGAATAGCAAGTCAATTAAATTGGAACGGAGCGAGTAGGCTATATGTATTTTCGTTTGTGAGATATATGCATTTAGTTTGATTACATAGATGGGATATGGGATCAAGTATTTCCTAAATATTTATTAAATAGGCCAACGTGCTGATCTTTTCGTTATAGAATCCACTTGATTGAGAACCAATGAATTGATTGTTTTAAATACAAATTTGAAAATCTAACCCCTATATTCAGTTGATAAAAAGGGTTCATTTAATTTTGTATGATAAAACGAGATTGTATTAACTCAAAGTTTACACCAACATTATATAAACAAAAATAGTATTCACTATGTTTTTGGTACAAACTAAATTGTTTATATACCCAGCTTTCTGTATAAAGCTTCACCAGATCGATGGCTCATATGTATTTAGATGCATCTGTGATGAAAACCTACATCACATAGATTAATCCCCTTGGTCGTCAATGTAGGTTTATATTTGTACTGTCGACATAAAATCTGGAATCCCGTGTGAATCCTTAAAAAGACAAATTTCAGAATAGTTCATATGGAAATTAATAATTGCATTTATATAACAAAAAATCATCGTGGAAGCAAATACATAAAAATTAAAATAAAATTATTTTGTTATCTATTTGAGCATCACCGGCAAAATATCAACATCTGTATGTTGCTTACAGTGCGTGGAATTAATCGCGTGTATAACAATATAGGCCATCACAAATAGAGCATGCACGTGAAATACATTGATGAGTAAATGCCGTAATGTGCAATGGCTGAGTTCATAGTGGTCAAAAGTGACAGAAGCTGCATATAAAATAATCAAAGAGCATATTCATCTACAAATCCATTTAAAAGACACATGTTGTATCACGTATATGAAGAGTCAGCAGTGTCGACGGCTAGTATGTACTTTATATGTTCAGTGTTGACGGTTGGAAGTAATTATAATCAATTAATAAAAGTGTGTATGATAAGAAAGCACAAGTTATGACAACCTTGAGTGACCCATAATGTTTTAGAAATTTTCCTATACGAGCAGTGATATTATAGATTGGCTTAGAAATAAAAGCGACAAAGGAAAATATATTAACATCAGCATGAGTGAAAGCATATAGAGGAAGATATTAATTGGAGAAATTAAAAAAAATTTAGACAGCAATATGACCAATGATGAGTTGTGTAGAGGAAGATATCACTAAGTTTAAGGTGAAAAGGTACGCACAAGGGATGAGAAATTGAAGAGGAAGCCAACGATTGGTATACTATATTCCATGATTTGGCATGCAGCACGCAAATAGCATTACCATTACTATTTGGTTGTCAGAGTATAAAACCGTCCATAGAAAATATTCAAAATACTCTAAATGGAAATATTTTATAAAACAATATACATTTCACGAAACATACGACTATTGCTACACATCATCTTCTATTTATATTTAGAATTGTAATTTAACACTAATGTAGAGCTAAATAATAGTTTTTGTAGAAAGGAATTAAACAATAGTTGACAAGACGATCAATAAATCATAAAATAAAGCATATGTAAAATAAGTTATATAATAAATCTAGCCGCGCAAATGCGCGGGCCACCCAGCTAGTTTTCTGATTCCAACTAGTCATCTATATTTACACTTGGGCAAAAACATATATCGAAGTACTAATTACGCACGACAATGTCAATCTGCAGTGAAGGGGATACTTATGCATCAACAATAAACTGATGTGGTTACATGCTCGAGCGAGCCGACACAAGTTTTTACTTGCAAAATTATTACATTCAGATAGGCGGCGATAATGGCGGCAAGTTGAGCTCTGGCCTCCGGCTGCAAGAATTATATACTTGCTTGAATTATCCATTTGTTGTTTGTCATAAATCTGCACCTATGGTGTTGCATTCCCACTTATTATCCTCCTGCATATATTGTCCTCCTGAACATTTCACTGTACGTAAATATGACAAGTTGTAGCAGCATCGTCATCATCTAAATAATGTGTAGCATGCTCTGCTGCTGCCACTCTTATCTCCATCAGCAACCATCATGCAGCCGCATTTTTTTAGCAGTATAGTTACACATTTTTTCTTCTTTTCAAGTAAAGTATTTCATATACATGGAAATTCTAGTGTGCTAAGTACACTGATCTTTTCATCTGTACAACAGTAGTTACACTACTGAAAGTTCCTAGCAGTCTGACCCTTGTCTTCGTGTACGATCTGACCCTTGTTCGCTCGATCCAGAACTTGGATGGCTTGCACGAAACTAGTCGTTTACTCCACCTTATACGCATCTGATTATGACGTCATCGAGGAAAACGTGTGGCCAGAATTGCACGAGGGAAAGGGAGCCGGCGAGCTCCAGCTCACTTTGGAGTTTTCGTTGCAGTCAGCTGTTACTAGAACTAGTACGATACCCCGCGCGTTTCAGCGGGTATCTCTTAAAAACCTAGTAAAACATATAAACTCCTGAAGTTGACTATAGAAATGCAAATTTTAGATGATCATAACAATTGAGAGACTAAATTTAATTTAATAGACATGAAATGTATGAGTATTTTATATTTTAAAGTTTGTTATAGTTCATGGGTGTACCTGATTGATGTTTATTGATGTAGATAAAGTGAAATCAGCGGGTTGAAGAAACTGATGATGTGGATGGCTTACGTGAAGATGCCATGCAAATTGCCAAATTATGTGTCTAAAAAGTTTTTGAGCGGTTACATGTAGAAGAGCACATAATTTCGAATAATAGTTCTATGATTTTCATATTGAAAATCTTGGCGCAAAAATCACTTGATTTTCATAACTGATTCTGGTGTTCCACTTGCACATTATTTAATTATGTAATTACATATCAGGATGGTGCGATTTTACCATTTGAACGGTAAAAAAGATGATATGATGTAGACAACTTGATGTCGAATGAAAAGGATGATGTGGATGCTTGCATGTAGATATAGACAATAAGTAATGATGTTAGTGGGATGATGTGTACAATTGATTGGCTAAAATAGAAAGTGATGTGGATGGCTTGCATGTTGAGATAGAAAAATATTAATTGCACTTAGTGGGGTTTTGCTTTATAAGAAGTGTAGATCAGCACGCTTAGGGCTGTTCGTTTAATCCCTTAGATGCAAGGATTGCCTTGGATTGGGGCCGATCCCGTCCGCCCAGCCCGGCAAGCTATTTTTTCCAGCCCAACAAATCTGCAGTGTTGGTTTACCCCCTGTCGGGATTTTGGGAAAAACCTATATGACGCGTACCGTGGAGGTTACCATCCTCCGCGTACCCCCCACGCCCCCCACTCCACTTGGGCCTGGCCCAGTCCCTGCCGACCGACTGCGGCGCACTGTTTTTTTCCTTTTTCTTTTTTCTTTTTAGTTTATTTTCATTTTCTGTTTTCTCTTTCATTTCTTTTCTTTTTCTTTTTCTATTTTGTTTTCGTTTTCTTTTTTATTTTCTCATTTGTTTTTCGTTCCTTTAAATTGTTTTTTAAACTTGTTTATTTTTTGATTTTTTTTTCCAAATTTAAAAATGGTTCTAAATTTAAAATGGTTTTAAATTTGAAAATTGTTCAAATGGTTTCATTTTGAAAATAGTTTAAAATTTAAAAAGGTCTCTTCTTTCCAAAAAGTGTCCGAAAAAAAAGTGTGTCCAGAAACAGCGAAACGAAACAACAACATGAAACAGTCACAACTTAACTAGCTAAGAAAGTAAATCGAAGCGTAACATAAATGGGCCAAGCCCAATAGCGTCCACACATAGCTGGGAGCGTACACGGAGCCTAACAGCGTCCGCGTACCGCGCTATATAGGCGCTCCCGGGATTTTGGTCCACCACAACCCGTCAACTTTCTTCTGGCTCTGTTTGGAATAAAATTCTCCCCACTCGACCTCTGGAAGGATTTCCACGATGCGGAGCGAGAGCGAACAGGTGACTAGTGACGCAAAGACGGGCTGGCCCTGGCTCCGTATGGATTAAGCGAACGAACAGATGTTTGAGGGATTACAACGATTAATTCCAACATGGATTGGGTGAAGCGACGATATCAACCCAATCCCTGGCTGGATCAATTCCATACTTGGATTCAATCCCAGCGAAACGAACGACGCCTTATGTGTTTTTTACTTTCAGTAAATTTGACAAACAGAGGACCCCGACAGCGCCCGCGCACGGAGAGGACGCGGGGCTTCCTGCCAGCGAGCAAGGATAGGACATGGAGCCTCGCACGCCTGGAGCCGGCCGGCGGGAGCGGCAGATTGTGGGGTAGGATGGAGAGGGGTTTGAATTGATGTTTCGGTCGAGCATTTGAGTCGTGGCATATTATTTATAATTTATGAATTATGTATTTTTCGATGAGAGCAATGTATGCAAGTTTGTGAAAGTACTCTTGCGTGAACATATAAATTGCAATATGCTGGATTGAATCTTATTGTCAAGTGTCGAGATATGCTCCATGATTTGAATGCATGCCGGTTGGATTCTTTCGCTGACTTTGTATTCAATATATGTGCATTTTTATGATTTTCTAGATATTTTTTGCAAGCCTGTGATCTGATGTGGCATGAATTCTGTTTTTGGATTTTTCTGTATATTTGTAGCGATTTTATATTTGTACTACGAGATTGTTTGATTTCTGCAAAATCATTTTATGAATTACGTCTACTATTTTCGAATTAATCAGAATTACATAGTACGCCTGTGTTTTCCCTCCCTGCTACCAAACGCGCTACCAAGGGTAGGGTCCCCCGTGGGAAGCCAGGGATCTGCGCAACAAAATTCCCTCGGGGCATTTGCTATCCTGGATTTTTCCACCCCTTACCGCTTGGAAAGTCGGGAGGAACTATGGACCGAGAGATTTTCCGGCGCACGCTCCGTAATTTCAGCAGGGCCATCGTAGGTCTGTTAAATATTCCTATCATTTTGACTAAATAACGACGAACCAATCATGGCCTTAGACCAAACAACGCAAATCCTATTCATCGCAGAACCTTCTGCGAGTCCTAACTCCGACTCGCCCGCGTGCTGTTTTGAACTGGGCCGGCCCATTAGAAATACTAAACGGAGAAAAGAGCAGAAACGACTCGCTTTACGTGAGTACAGAGCATAGCCACTGGGCTACGCTGGGATTCTTGTTAATATTACTTTATCCAAATTGTCATTGTTTTATTTTTTCTTTTTCCCTTTTTCTTTTTTCTTTTTCCGTTTTTTTTTCCTGTTTCGTTTCTTATGTTTCACTTTATTCCATCTTTTTTTATGTTTTATTTTTTGCTTATTTTGAAAATGTTTCATATTTTGGATTTTTTTAAAAAATGTTCTGTTTTGAATTTTTTTTCGAAAATTGTTTGGATTTAAAAATGGTTCCAATTTTCTGAAAACGGTTCAGATTATTCATTTTTTTAAAAATGGTTCAGATTTAAAAATGATTCCTTTTTTGAAAATTGTTTGGATTATTAAAAATGGTTCTGATTTTTGAAAATGGTTCTGACTTTTGAAAAATGGTTCCGCATTTTTAATTTTTGAAAATGGTTCCGACTTTTTAAAATGGTTACGATTTTTTAAAATGGCTCCGACTTTTGAAAAATAGTTCCGTCTTTTCATTTTTTGAAAATGGTTCCTATTTTTGACAATGGTTCGGATTTAAAAAATGGTTCCTTTTTAAATTGGTTCCGATTTAAGAAAATGGTTCCTTTTTTAAAATGGTTTTGGTTTAAAAAATGGTTATGATTTTTTTAAAACGGTTCCGATGTTTGAAAATGTTCTTTTTGAAAATGGTTCTTTTTTGATAATGGATTTAAAAATGGTTCCTTTTTTAATTGGTTCCGATTTAAAAAATTGTTCCTTTTTTAAATTGTTCCGATTTAAAAAATGGTTCCGGTTTTTAAAAATGGGGCCGATGTTTGAAAATGTTCCCTTTTTTGAAAATGGTTCTTTTCCGAAAATGGTTTGGCATTTTGATAGGTTCTGATTTTAAAAATGGTTCCGATTAAAAAAATGGTTCCTTTTTTAAATTGGTTTCGATATAAAAAGGTTCTTTTTTTCTTTTTCTTTTTCTGTTTTCTTCTTCCATCTTTTTTTTTGAAAATGTTTCGATTTAAAAATGGTTCCAATTTATGAAAATGATTCCTTTTTGAAAATGGTTCCGAACCGAAAAAATGGTTCGTTTTAGAATATGGTTCCGAACTAAAAATGGTTCTGATTTTTTGAAAACGGTTTCGAATGAAAAAAATGGTTCCTTTTTGAAAATGTTTCCGAACCGAAAAATGGTTCCTTTTAGAATATGGTTCCGAACCAAAAAATGCTTCTGAATGAAAAAAAATGGTTCCGAACCGAATAAATGGTTCCTTTTAGAATATGGTTCCGAATCGAAAAAATGGTTCCGGTTTTCTGAAAACGGTTCCGAATGAAAAAAATGGTTTTGATTTTTAAAAATGGTTCTGTTTTTTTGAAAATGGTTCCTTTTAGAATATGGTTCCGAACCGAAAAAATGGTTCCTTTTTGAAAATGATTCCAAACCGAAAAATGGTTCCTTTTTTAAAATGATTCTGATTTTTAAAAATGGTTCCTTTTTAAAAATGGTTCCTTTTAAAATATGGTTCCGAATCAAAAAAAGGTTCCGATTTTTGTAAATGATTCCGAATGAAAAAAATGGTTACGATTTTTTAAAACGGTTCTAATTTTTTAAATGGTCCGGATTTAAAACAGTTCATATCTAATATTTTTTTCAATTTCTAAATTAGTTCGTACATGAAAACTGTTCAATTCTTAAAATTGGTTTCCATTTTTGAAAAATTGTTCGGATAGACTAGGTTAGGCACCAACGAGGGAGACACAAATTGGCGGCAGACACAAACTGGCGAATAGTTCGAAACCTGGAAGAAAAAAGAAAAAAACTAGTCTTAGTGAAGCTGGCGTGCGCGCGGGAAGAGGAATGAAAAGAAAAGGATTCGAAGCGAGCCCTTCACAGCGAATGGAAACCAACCCATAATGGGCGGTCGCACTTACTGGGCCTTCGCGTGGAGTAGATGTTCGCGGGCGAGTCGTATGATACTACTCGCAGAAAGCGATGTGTAGGGGGAACCCACCAAACAAGCCCTCAAGCGAGTGGAAAGTCTTGTCGCTCATGTTATTTGCGCTACATTGGCCTGGGCCGACTGCATGCACTAAATCTGAGGATGGTTATAGAATTGCCCCATACCTCAACCATACCCATGCATATATTTGTTTAAACCCGAAACCAACCAATAATGTGAAACCAACCAAAACTATACCCACTCCATTTTTTAACCAAACCGAACCACACCTGAGTGCACACCCATGGTTTAAACCATTTCGTCAAATGGGTTCAAACCTCCCGCACGACGGTTTTAATCGCCGCCCACTCGATATGGCTCTATAACAAGGGCCCCGAGAGCATGTCCGGACAGTTTCTGGCACCCTTGAACAGGCCCCAAAGTTTGGAGACCATCTTGGGGGTGCCTGATAGAAGTCGGCTCGGCCCGAACAGAAAGGGGTGTCGCTATGTGTGAATTTTACGTCCGGACCCCCGGTGGGTCTTTGGGGGGCATTTGAGGTGTGCCGATGGAGATGCTCTTGAATGATCTAGGCTGAGCCGCTACTCCATTTTCAGTGATGGGCGATCAAGAGCAAGGTGATTGGGTGAATGGGTGAAATGTTGCCACATGCATATTCATTTGATCGAGGGTTTCCGTTCGCTGACTAGCTAGGTATGACAACAGGTTTTGAGAAAAAAAACTAATAAACTCTCATGTTGATTTAATCTATTACGCTTGTGTTTCAGGTTTGGATGGGGAACCTAAGCAGGGGATTTCGTGCTAGAGCTCTTATTCTTGGGCGAAATTCGTTGGCTGATGCAGCTGCTGTGGTGAATCCTTGTGAACCTTTGCCGAGAACAAGTGGAAGAATGAAAAATCCAGCGAAGAGAAGCTGATAGAAGCTGAAAACAGCTCGGATCGTTCTCCTTCGTTTGTTCTTTTGGATGTTATTAGAGGTCATTTTGTGGTCTATATATACAGTGCGCTAAACAAAACTTATGTCGTCCTCTGGGACGCTTACATGAAGCGGTGCCCTGGAGGTGAGTGGTCCTTTTCTAGTCTACTCAGGTTATATTTTGCTACTGTTTACCTATGAACATACTCTATTCCCGGCTTGTTAGAGTCGTATGAATAAAATAGGTACGGTAGCTGAAGGAACTATCATGTGCAACAAACGAATAGGTGCATCCGGTGTACCCGGTTTTTATTGAGTGTGTAAAATGTTTTACAAAATTCAGAAAGAAGTTTGGATATAGATAATACTCAAATATAACATGTCACAACTTTCAAATCAAAATTCATAACACAAATTAAGAAATAAAATAGATAAATCTAGCAACGAATAGTATCAAAATGCAAGTTAGATTTTGAATTTCACCCATTGTCACCATTGATAAAATATGTCTTTTTCACGGTTAATTTTGTGTTTCAATTTTAGATTAAATTGCTATGAGAGCATCTCCACCGGGGCCTCCAAATGACCCCCAAAGGTCCATTGGGAATCCGGACGCTAAAATCGGCCACCAGCGGCATCCTCCAAAGGGTCGCCCCGAGCGAAATCGTGTCCGGCACCCCGAAAGGGCCTCCAAGTTTGGAGACCCTCTCGGGGGTGCCGGACATGGGGCGGATATGCCCTCCGACAAGGGTGGCCCACCCGTCATAGAGATAGGCCGCCGTGCCCGTGTTAATGAGGGCGCGCAGGAGGCCGTTCCGCCTGCGTTAATGTCCCCGCGTAGTCGCCGGACGGTCTCCGAGACGACGGGAGGCGAGGCGACTACACGGCGTCAGGCCTGCCACCACGCGTCGCATTAACGCCGGCGACAGCATGCGTGGCAGTCTACGCACCGGCGTCGCGGCGTTCCCACGCAAGCATTTACGCCAGCGTGGATGCTCGCGCACCGCCCATCTCCCTCCTCGCCGCTGTATATGCCCCTCCACCGCGCCCGCATCGCCGCACTCACACCTCCTTGTCTGCTTCCTCACATCCTCCACTTCTACCTCCTTCGCCGCACCCACCTCCGCCGCCGCGCAATGGCGAACCCGATGAATCGGGCAACAGCCGCAGGGGGCGCACCATCGGCACGGAGGAGGCGTGGGAGCTCTTTTGGTACGGGCTGCTCGTCCCACCGGATTCCCGCTCCCCAAGAACTGGGCCATGTCTTACAAAGGCGGGCTCCCCGTTCCTCCGCTGCCGGTGACGCCGGACCAGATCGCGCGCGACATCGCCGGCGCCGGAGGTGGCTCACAACGGAGCAGCGCGCCGACCCTGACTACGACGACCAGAACCGGGCGGCGTGGATGGACCGCTTCCGGCGGGAGCGCCGGTAGACGGAGCAGGCGGTCAACTCCACGGCGTCTGGCCGCTGGAACGCGGATGGGCGCCACGACTGGTGGGAGAGGACCGGCCACACGGTGGCTTCGGCCATCGAGGCCGCCCGCCGGCATGCCGGAACGGGAAACCCTACCCCGTTTCGGCTGATGCCGCTGCCATCGCGACGCCGCGCCGTCGACAACCAGCAGCGCCGCGCGCCACCACGCTTCTCCAGGGTGAAGAAGGAGCGACGATCGCCGCCGCGTCGTGGAGGCGTTGGCATCGTCATCCGCGACCGTGCTCGACCCCGAGCGCAATCCCACCGCGCGGCCGGCTTTACCTGCGCCGCCCCAGGACGCCGCTGCTGCCGGTGGAGACGATCCCGTACGGGTACGCCGTGTCGTCCGTTGCGGAACGACCACGACGGCGACTCGCCGGGGTTATTGGCGGCGATCGCGGAATCGGTGGTCACCATCGAGCACGAAAGCCCCGGGTACATGGCCACCGTGGCCACCGCGGTGGCAACGGCGGCCACCTCCTCCTCCGGCGGCGCCTCCTGCAGCCGTGCACCGCGCCGCCAAGACAGTGCGTCCACAGACGTGCCGGCTCCTCCTCCGCCTACGTCGTGCTCGACGACGATGACAGCGACGACGGGTGGTTGGACACCACCGACGAGGAGTAGACTAGGGTTAGGGTTTATTTCCTCAAATTTCATTCAAACTTTTTGTAATATATAACAAATATGAATGAAATTTGAATATCGTTTAAATTTGTCTATATTTGTTTTAGTTTTTTTTTTTGGTTTGGGGCGCCGTTGTGAGCTACACCCCCAATTGACCGGACACATGTCTGGCACCCTCCAATTGAGACCCAATTGGGGGTGCCGGACACCCAATTGGGGGTGCCGGTGGAAATGCTCTGATGATGTATATTTATGTTACGTCAATATCCAAACTTGGTTTTGAAATTGATAGCACCAATTGCTCCGTTTCATACGTTCTCATGGTAGCTGGTAGTCCCACTTCTTTCCAGGCCATGCATCACGTGTGACTGTGCTGCATTCGCGGAGCTGTGTCCCCTGGGATGTGTGCGTGCATCGCTGTCACCATACGTGCATATCCATACTCGCCGGCCGGTTTCGTCGTCCCTAAGCAGTGGCTAGCCTGTACCGTATTAGCTTGGTCCTCACTCTCTTTTTGTAGTTTTCATGGAGAGGGACCAGGACTAAGTTTGGCGGAGGAGCGCAGCTGGTACCGGCCGGTTAGCGGTGTCCACCGACAGTCTAGAGGAACACAAACATCACATACGTGTAATATCAATGGATCAGTACGTGTAAAAGTTTAGTAATCTCCCAGGCGATAGTCAACTCTTCCAGGATTGCAACCTGTTTGTCCGCCTCGGCCTCGCAACAGCTCGCGTAAAGTAGTCACGGGTCACCGCCGGCTACTCGATCGGTGAAGTCGGTGCTCAACACAAGTTTTGTTTTCCTGATTTTTTGCATAATGCATGGGCGTTTTTGAGATGCTACAACTTCACGCGCGTTTTGCTGCGAACATACGAGCGACATGTTGCGTCAATTCCGAGTGTTCCTTGCAAATGTTTACTTCAGTGTCGCAAATGGTTTCGTGTAGTGCTGCGAACATTGGTCTCTCATGATGCATACATATCTGACTTTTCCTCGGCGATTTTGCTAGTGCCATTGTGATTTGTTGTGACCAGTGGAGAACTATTACATACTCATATTTGTTTGTTGTATTGGTGTTTTCAAAATGGCGCGATGTTTCTTCAGTGGTTTTGACCCACCGCGGAAAGAAATGATGCAATCATGCTGCAATAGTATAAAACATTTATTGCGCGAGGGTATGCTACAAGAGTCAGACGATTGAGATCATGAGTAAGAGATTAATGGTGTGGAGGAGGCCAATTTGTTTCTTCCATGAGCCGGACGATGCCAAGCCGTGGGCATGAATACCGAGGAAAAATACCGGTTCCTCATGGCTTTTTATATGGTATCGATTTGTTTTGGTGTATGATAATGCTTTCTCTTAGAACTTATTAAACTTTATATTGTTTGATTTATGAAGAAAATTATAAGCCTTACTTCTATGAACCGAACCGGTGGAGGGTAGAAAAGAGTGAATGTTTCATAAATATTTGACATTAACAATGTGATTGCCCCCACAATACTTTGTTGTTCGGCCTTGATGACTCCAACTTTCAGACGCGACCTTGAATCTTCTTTTGATCATTGTGTCCGCATTGTTATAATATTTGTAAAACTTCTCAAGTTTTTATAGTTCAAGCATAGAAATGGATCCACTCGTCCTTACTATTAGGTCACTACAACATGCTACACCATTTGTATCGGTTTGTGTCCTGATTTTTTCATTTGGGGGGTGCCAGACATTTTTCCGGGGCCTGTCCGTTTGGTGCACCAACGGGTCACCCCATTTTGGGGCAAACATGTACTGGTTTATCCCATTTAAAAAAAAGATTTATACCAAACATAAACATAAATAAAATATTCATACACAATAAAACGTTATATAACTAAAACTTAAACTTAAACTAGGGTTCCACACAGTGCATACATCAACATTACATAATAGAACTTAAATATAAATAAACTACGGTTCTAACCCTAGACTTCATCATCGGACTTGATGATGACCAGCGGCCCATCCGACATGATGGAAGCCGGCGGCGGAGATGACGGCGGTACCACCTCTCTATGGGCGTTTGGA
Organism: Poa pratensis; assembly: GCA_947311845.1. Taxonomy (NCBI): domain Eukaryota; kingdom Viridiplantae; phylum Streptophyta; class Magnoliopsida; order Poales; family Poaceae; genus Poa; species Poa pratensis. Next base: position 57,384,078 of record CAMZMU010000128.1, read on the forward strand.
GTGTTGCCTCCAATCGGGCCACTCAACGACCTCCTCCATGATCGGGCTGCCCACTTTGACCGGCTGCCGCACATACATCTCACCGGAGTTTTACGCATCGTCGGAGTCCACAGGGGAGGGCTCATGCGCGAACCGCTCCTATGGCGGCTCGGTGGTGAAGAAAAGTTGAGCCGCAACTCGTGGTCCTGGGCCAGGAGCGCATACCCAATGGGAGTGTTCTCGTCGTTCTGGGGAAGGGTCTGCTCTCCGACAATGACGACGAGGAGCACCATGCTTGTGGATGGCGGTGCCACCAGAACATCGACAAAGTTCATTCGCCAGCCGTCGGGAGGTGATAGTCGGCCTGCGCTGGACACTAGGTGCACTTGTACTCGCTCACGCGCCTGCTTTAGCGACAACCGAGGATGACCGGACGAACCCGCCTCGTGGTCATTCCTCACGTACAATTGCCGGCGCCCTAATCGGGGCGGTGGGTAGGCATATTGGTGTATGTGGGAAGTCGGAAGGAGGTGAGGCCACGCGCGCAAGACGACCTGGGAGAAAGTGAAGTGGGTGGGGGACTGAGCAGTAACACTAAAAAGGACCAAGCGAGAAAGACGTGGAGGTGGCGTGACGTGGCCAGGTGGGCCGGGCGAGAGGTGGTGGTGGACACATGAGGATGCAGACAAAATTGTGAGTTTGGACTTTTTTTAAAGTCTAATTTGTGAGTTTGGACTGTTTTGTGGCCAAAGGGACAATCCGCGACATATTTTTCATTTAAGTTAACCTGTTAGGCCGTGATTTTTGGGTCACAAACACAAACAGATGAGTGAAAATGAGTAGCCACAAACACTGGAGGAAGGTACAAATTATCGACACGAGTAAGCATGAGGGGTACCATATCATGTAATCAACCCAGGGCCGGCCCTGAGGGGGGGCAGGAGGGGCGACCGCCCGGGCCCCCGAAACCAAGGGGCCCCCAAGTCCCATACTCCCATGTCCCATCTATCTAAGCCTAAGGCATGTTCAGTGGACGTTGGCGGCGCCATTAGAGCAGCTACGAAGCTTTTCTCTCGTGCGAGTGATGAACGAAGCGTTATGTGCTTCCTAGTGTACTTGGGCCCGTTTCGTTTAGTTAGCTCGGCCTTTTTTTCTCTGGTAACGTTGGGCCTTATATTAATGTAGTTAGCTGAGGCAACGCGGCACACAGTCCAGTAATTTTCTTTTTTGACTGGAAAGTCCAGTAATTTTCCTCCTCGTTGGAATGTTGAAACGGCAAAGGCCATGGCTAGATTTGGCACTTAAGTATGACCGTATGAGTCTTTTCATGTTTTCCATCTAATGTGCACCATGCGCGACGCCTTACGACCATGCCAAGGTACGATCTAGAGATCGCCCATCGCCGTGTCTCACACAGTCATGCCGAAAGGCGAGAACCCAAGTGCGCCATGGCCACCGCAACGACGTGGTTTTAGGAATAGTCAATGTCATCAAGGGGATGTTGTTTTGGCTCACAGGACCAGATACTCACATTGCGGAAAAGACATGTAAAAATGCTCAAGACATTTAAAAAAAATGTTGAATGTACTTGTTTGTGCCTTTTACATGTCCTGAAATATATTGTGATAAAACAATATATGTAGTGTCGTAGGCAACAAAAAATCCCTCGAAAAACCAATTTTGTGGCACGATAAAATTGTCTTTTTACCCAGGTTGCAAACATGTCTATTTTTCATGTACTTTATGACAATATATACACATTTGATACAAATATTGCTTTCGTATACACTTTTACGTGTTTATGTTCATTTTTTCTTATAGGGCCCCAGATTTTAATTTTGCCCGGGCCCCCAAAATGTCAGGACCAGCCCTGAATCAACCAATTCAGTTTGAATCTAAAGTGGCAAGTCCAAAAGATCATCTCTCTTACATATATGTACGTGTGTTACGGAGAGCACACCACGCCACACCATGCATGCAGGACGAGTCCAGCTGCAGCTCCAGCCTGACCAGCCAGCCTTGCCATGAAAGGGAGAGCACACCACGCCACACCGGCCGGATTCAGGCTCCGCATCCGCATCTGCATGATCCACCGGGCTACCATCCATTTCTTTGGTCAAGTTCCCTCCTCCTTTTCTCCGGTGGTCCGGCCTCAGCAGCAGAAATGTCAAATCATCACAAGCTTTTCTTCACTCCTGCAGATCGCAGCTCTCGTTCGCCTTTTTCAGAACAAGCAAAGAAAAGAAAAGCTCTGGCTGTTAATGCCAACCATTGTCGGTTCGTGACCAATGATCAGTCAGTGGTGTACTGGTATGATTTGCTTAGGTTTGTCTCGCCGGATAATGTCATAGCTAATTAGCTAGTACCTACCATTGGTGCTTGAAGAGAAATGAAATGGAAAATCCTCTATTATATATGAGTATTGCTCTGTTTTTTTGTTTGACAAATACGTAAAACACAGCTTTAGCTGCTCTGCGGCAGTGACCTACCTGTCTCTGTCTTTTTCAGCACCAGAGCACAGCAGATGTTTGTCCTTACCACCGCAACCGCAATAGCCATGGCCAGCTTGAAATAAATGGACACCACAGTACTACTTCTTGCCTCTGCTGCCTCAAAGTCAGGGCCAGATCATGCTGCATTCAATGCCCAAAATGATAGAGGCACTGAATGTATTTTATCGACAAAACTGCTGTCTAAACTCTAAATGTACAAGAAATTTGCAGCTCACTACCCCCTTCTTCAACCTCTGATGTGGAGGAAATCGGAAGGAGGAGGAAGTAGCAAGCTAGGAGGAAGAAGGAAAAAGAATACGACGCCTTTACACAACTTTGCACAATGGTGAAGCGGCTGGTGAGCTTCCATGAGTTGCCTCCGGCCTTTCATGGATCGAGGATGATGCCCCCGCACCTGCATTTCCAGCTGAGTGGCTTGTAGTCGGAGATGCCACCATTCACCCTGTATGTGGTGAACATGGCTGCGCCGATGGCACTCACCACAGGGTATTCTTGGCCAGCTTTCTTCTTGTGATGTTCTGGCACTATTGGCACCTGCACTGCCTCGCAGTGGCCACAGGACATGCACACCCGCTCACACCTTGGTGGCCTTGATCCAATCAGGCTCCTTCTTTCCACCTTCACCATCTCCCTTTGGATTCCTCCTCCTGCGCCTAGAACATTTAAAAAAATGCTCAATCAGCAACACAAACATAGATCAATCAGGCAATGCTCATTCTTAGAGGGCCTGTTGATCAAACAATTTTACAACAAGAATAGGTTTTCGGTAATTTGTACCTTGCTGGTGCCAATCTCCAGTAACCTCAGTGGCAACCTCCCTGTGGCAGAAATAGTAAAGGTGTCGTTGAGTATGAAACCACCTTTGAAATGTAAAATGGTTTGTGTGACAAAAAAGAAAATGTAGAGTAGCTGCTTTGAGGTAGAAACATTGAGCTGAGCACAAGATATCTTACCGGCATCTGAATGCACAGCCTCCATTGAGGCGAGGAGGAGCACAGAGAGGAAGAAGAAGAAGAGGGGCAATGGCATGTGGGTACTGCCGTTGCATTGCAAGAAATGGACCATTCTGGTCTCAATCTGCTTGAACCTTCTTAACTGAACTAGCTCAATCTCTTCTTCCGGCCCCAACAGTAAACTGATCTGAATCTTGGAGCAGCTAGCTAGACCTCTACGTGCAACGATACTGCAGCAATGTTGAGTTCATACTTCATAGCAAGATTTCTGGCGTGGTGTGGTTAGGTGGTTGTGAGATGTAACGAGGAGGAAGAAGGAGAAGGCTAAATGGGATAAGGATATTTGGTACAGGGAGTGAAGAGAAATAGCAGATTCGGGTGTGGGCTGTTCGTGGGGGTTTGCTAAGCTATACATCTCACCGGTATTATGGCTATTGGTGAGAGTGAGACTTTGCCTTTCCAGGTGTAGACTGTGGAAGTGCATTGATAATAATCATGTGTTACCATAGTACTGGTTACCATATGCGCGTCTGCAATTGCTCGTGTGGGTGTTGTATTGTGGATTGTGGTTGAAAAAAAGCATGCATGTGCTAGCTGTTCCAACCTACTGAACTTACAAATTGGTCCCTTGAAAAATATCACGGAAATTCAGTTTACGGAGAGAAAACCACCAAGCTCATTCAACCACTATAAGAACTCTCATGAACAAGGGTGGTCCAGTCGATGTGAGGTGAAGGTATCTTAGCTATGATTTCAGCCATCTCAGCAACATGTTTGTTCTTTATGCGGTGACAAATGGACGGCCTAGATCCATCTAGTTCAGAAGCTGATGGATATTAATCTGTCTACCGAACCGGATGTTTCGCTTGAACCTTGTCTCACTCGGAAATTTCGCATGAAACCCATGTATCCACATATGGTTAATAAAACTATTGTTTTTTGAAATATAATACATTTGGAAGCTTAAATTTCCGATTAAGATCAAGATTTTAGATTGGTACCGTTGTGGAGAAGTTATTTTAGTGATGGATAATTTGACAAAGTGTAGTTGGAATGGCAATAGGAAGTGTGTCTTCTACAGTTGCGATGAAATTATTCATCATTTATTTTTATCGTGTCGTTTTACTATTATATTATGGAAAACAGTGCATGTTGCATTTAATTTACCACTTGCAGCTAGGCATTCGAAATATGTTCTGAAACTGGTTGAGAGGAGTTAGTAAGCCGGTTTTGCACATATCTATGTGGAAGTTAGTACCTTATGTTGGTCTATTTGGAATCACGTAATCATATTATCTTTAACAAAGACAAAATATCTTACTTTTCTTTTAAAGATAACCAAATGTTTAACTATGAGGTTAGGGGCGGAGCTATCACTGGGCCAATGACGGTCAAGGCCCGTGCGCCCAACTTTACAGCAATTTATATGGAGTTTGTATGCATTCTTATTGGCCTATGAATGAGTAATGACGCGTACTGTAATTAAGTTCAAGCTCCGCTAGTGATTGATGTTATTTACAAATCTTTGTGTTGGATCCGTGTACTTGGTCCTTACTTCAGTTCTAGAGAAGATTTAGCACTCTGGCTCAAATATACCCGAGATGGTCGTACGAGTATTATTTAGACGGGGCAAGTAAAAAAAAGTATTATTTAGACGGGGCGGTTTAGAAGTAGGATTAGTATGCATAAGTGCATTTTGTATTGTTTTCATGTGTGATGGAGCATGTGCGCGTCGGTGATATTTTCTTTTGTACTATTGACTTTCGATAAGTTGGCAATAAAGCGGATGTGTACATGAATGACTACGGAGGTCGGTGTTTTGCCTTTTCGAGAGATAAATTATGGGTTGTTTTGGTCCATTAATTCTAGGAAGATTTGAGACGAGTTTTGTGCTTAGTACGTGTTCGGTGATAATTTATTATTTAGAAAAGTTGCGCTCCCTGATAAGATAAACTTATAAAAATGAAATAATAAATGTACTTCCTCGGATCCAAAATAAGTGTCGCGATTTTTAACTGAGTCAATTGAAAACCGTGACGCTTACATTATTGATCGGAGGTAGTAGAAGTGAAGCGTGAAGGAGGAGAGAGCCACCTGACTAAACTATCTTGCTACTGAATGGGCGTAGAAACATTTGAAGAAAAAAATAGCATTGTAGGAGACTAAGAGAGTACTAATACAATGTCTGACAGTCAGGCTCAAGACGAAACAGGTGCGGCCGCCCACAGAGCACACAGACTAAAGCAAGTTAGTCTACGACTCTTCCGGACGTGAGCATGAAAAGATCGGAAGGACTATCAGAGAGAGATAAAGCAAGGTGGAGGTACAAATCCATATCATATATGAATAGTGTCGCTTTTGTTTCTTTGTCTTTTTTGACACTATTTATGCTATATTTGTCTGTTTTGCTTATCAATGTCCATTTCAAATTTGGATCTGAAATTTTTGTAGGTGGTAGACATATTCCGTGTGAACATTCACACTTTTTTCTAATTCTTTTGAAACAAGCAAAATTAATTTAAATGAGAGTAAGGGAGCATGTATATGGTTGGGATCACCAGACATTCTCTCATGTCCAAAGGTATAACCACTCCTACACACAGAAAATCCTGTGAGTGGATTCACTCAGGATCTTCTCTGGCCATATAACACTAACACAAGACGTGTACCGACGTATGCCTAGCCAAAAAAGATTTGGTGAGTCGGTGCTTGAGGATGGCCTGAGCGTCTCCATGCACTGTATTTTCTTTGGCCAAATAAATAAGTAAAACATAACACACAAGCGTGCGTAGCCACATAAAATCGTCCATCAAATTCTCCCACTGGATCGGTTGTCCGCCTCTCTAGACGTAAAAGTGGATGACATGTGGGTTAGTTTGACCCAGGAACGTTGCAGGACATTGTCCGACATTCCGAGAGAGTCTCCAAACTTGGTCGCCCGCTCGTGGGTGCCCGATAGAAATTGGATCGGACCTGACACTTGGGGTGCCGATGTGGACGTTTTTGATGTCCAACCCCCCAATGTGGCTTTGGTTGCTTTGGGCTACTGGTGGAGATGGTCTAAGTGGTCACACTCACACACTCTTAATCATACTTTTACAAACAAAATGTTCTAGTACCGCAGTTTTGAACTAAGCACGTCTAAAATTGAGACACTTATTTTGAATCGAAATGGGTATATTTTTCATCGTGAGTCTATCCATTGTTTTGAGATTCCGGAGTCAATCCATTGATATGGGCATATGGCTACACATGCATGAAAAGTTTCCATGGCCCATTTCCATCCGATCCGTTAATTTTGGCCCATTAGAAGTCGGAAAATGTTTTTGGCTCACGAGTACCAGTGATTTTAGTAGTTTTGAAGAATTGATAAAAGTATTTGTGAATTTCAATTTTTTAAAGAAAATCCTAGATGCAGCCAATGGTGTATTCCACTAACGCTCGGAAAATTAACTTAAAATATTTATATTCTAGGCTACACAAAATGACAAAATATGCTAAGTTTGGAGATATGAAAATATGTATATTCAGATCATATTTTTGTCATTTTCATGTAGACCAGAATACAACGTTTTTGAAGGTAATCTTAGGCACGTTCGTTGAATGCCCTATTGGCTACATCCGGGATTTTATCAATTTTTAGCCTTTTCAATCTTTTTAATAAGAGGCAAAATGACTAAGTAGCAGTTTTTAATGCCCTGGTCCGCAGCGTTATGCCCTTATAGCATAACTCAATATGTCATGGAGTTGTTATTTTTTTCTGGGATTAGTTGATTTGCTCTCCTTTTCATGACATGATGACCTCCTCCGGTATTATGTCTAGAAAGCACGCCTCGTCGTCCAGAATCCATAAAGCGGAGAACTGGGGAGTCATGAAGTTTTTTTTAAGGAAGGCAAAAGATTTGCCGTAATTCATTAAACAAGGAAAAGTTTAGGTAACAAAGTTTTGGTTACAAAGGAGGAACCACCTCATACAACGAACGCCTACTCTCTCCCGATATTAGGTGACCCAAATGTTTAGCTCCAGCTAGCACCCAATGCCGATCTTCCATCTTGATTTTGAGAAAATTACGGTGGACATCTTGCTCACATGTTTGAAGGTCCTAGCGTTGCGCTCGTTCCAAATTTCCCAAGGAACAAGCATGACGAGTGAGGCCATGGCTTTACGACAGCTATCATGGGCGAGGAAAATTGAGGTCATGAAGGTTCCACCATAATGCTGATGTTTAGGACGTTATGCAAAAGGATTTTTGAAATATGTTGATTTTGTTATGAATTTGTCATTTATTCTTCACTCGGGTGGCCACCTGGCCTTCTTCCTTGGTTAGACGACCTCACTACATTATCAATAGAGTTCAAAGTGCATGCAAATGGTTTTGGCTCTTGACTCATCGAGTTTAGACATGGGGGAAAAAATGTAATTTGAAGATTGAATTTTATGGATTTTATAGGAAACGGCAAATTCAAGAACCCTTCTGATTCTACGTAAAATAAAAATTAAGAAGTTATCTCAGTTTTTATTGGACAATCAGTGGATTAAAGGGCATATACAATAGTAAGCCAAATAATAGATTATCTTTTCGGGGTGGCTAAGAATAAGGTGTTCCCTAGAAAGGCATTTTTTTTTTGAACGGGGAAGGGTCCCAAAGAAGGACCCCGATTCTGCATTAATCAAGGCGGTGGGTACACTTTTCAAGAGGGACCATAAAGAAAATAGAAATTACAACGAGGCCCTGAAGCTTTGCACACAACACCCTACAGACGACCACGAAAACACGATCAAGTCCCTGCTCAACTCCGCCGAAGAACAGCCTCCAGGCGCAGCCGTCGCAGACGATTCTGGGGACAAAACCACTTGAAATCGCCAGAACGGTGGATGCCGCACCGAGCCCGAGGAAGATCCTCCCAGCATGGAGGAAGAAGCTTGAGCAACGACGCCCAAGCACGGCGAGGCCAAGCCTATGGCCAGAGATAGTGGTGTTCCCTAGAAAGGCATTGTTTGGAAGTCAGTTCATGCGACAAGTGACGGGCCGTCAAAGAGTTCCACCACCACAAGTGACTTCGCACACACCATTTTTCGTGCTCTAGGAGATTTCCATGGTGGGGGGGCTATGAATGGAATTTAATTTACAGATCTGAGAACACTAAAGTGAAATATATTTTGAACCGAACGTCCAAATTATAACAGTTTTCATGGCAGTGTTCTCATGTCTGGCTTTCAAAACTAGATCACTTGTGGATTATGTTTCGATGAATTTTTTATGGCATGGTTTTTACGGTATTAGGATTATACTATATATGTCTGGATGTCACCTTTAGCTGCACTAAGTTGGATCCTGCCATAAGCGCATGTTTGCACTTCCTTCGACTGCACGGTGTTTTTTGTACGGCGTTCTTTCTCCCTAAGTGCACGTTTGCACAGTTGCACTACCTTATGTTGAACTATGTTTGGATGTCCTTCCTCTTTGGTTATGTCCAGAGTGCATTTTTGCATTACCTTTATGTTGCACCTTGTTTGGATGTCGTGCTGTTTTCCTATCCTAAGAGTTTGCACTCTCTTTAGTTGCCCTGCCATGTAGTTTTACAACAAATATCAAACCACGCACAAAAAAGACCAAAACCAAGAAAAGGTGACAAAAACTAATTCAAAAAAGCAGAAGGTGGGAGCTGCTCCGCACGCTTACGTGATGACCTCCTGCAACCGGTCCGAGCTCCCCTTGCCCATCCATATTATTTTTGCAAGGGATATGATAATATTATATTTTAGTGTTATCCCTTAAGACTAGTGCACGCAAACATATACAGTACAAAGTTTGGTGTTCAAAATTAACAAAGACAAGGTGACTAAAACACGACATCTCAAAGGGCTTTGCTAAAATACATTCCCTTTTTCTGCTAAACACATTTATGAACCATCGTACTATTATCACTAGTACAAACTTGACTAAGCAAGACGGCACCTAGAGCCGGTGGGAATAAAAATAAAATCCGCCGTATGGGAACATACACCTCAAACGGATGTTATATTGCGTCTGTCTCTGATAGAAGCTGCGACGATTTATATTAACAGCCGTCTCTAAACACCTACACATCGGAGACGGCCTGGAAAAGAAGCCGGCACAGAAGCAATGCAGACGGTCGAGAAAACAGTGCCTCGCTCATTATAAAACTATTGAGACGGTTACTAAAATTAGCCGGCACTAACTTATATATGCAAAAGTAAAATACATACGTGCAGTACAGATACAGAGTAGCAATTACATATAGTTAACACAAATTCACATGCACACATAACAAACATATACAGAGCATTAATGTTCGAAGCAAATCAAACTATAGCTAGCTAATCCTTCTAATTAATTACTAGTAAATTAACCGACCGGCCGGATCATGATCTTGCGCTGTAAGAGGCGCGCTGAAGCTAATGCATGATCACCAGTTATTATCAACCTCGGGCTCGACGTAGAGCCAGGCAGTACCAGCACCCGAGCCACCAGCGCCGTCGTTATCATGACCACCCGAGCCACCAGCGCCGTCGTCCTTCTCAGCACCATCCGAGCCAGTACCAGCGCCGTCGTCCTTCGTCCCCGAGCCATCGTCGTCGTCGTCGCTCCCGGCATCCACCTAGCACGCTTGGCGCCCCTCGAGCTTTCTTTCTCTAAGCAACTGGGACAGTACGTTGCTATAGGGGGTTGTGGTGCTAGTGGCGGTGCAATTGGGACGAGGTGCGCTCGGCCCCTCTCGATGATCTTGAGCTGGCGGTACAGCTCGGAGGAGACATAGCCATCCACAGCTGCATATCTCAGGTTGATTTCCTCAAGTGGGGAGTCCTCCCAGAATTCATGTCGTTCCTTTGAGAAGTCGTCCTTCATGCGCAGGTAGAAATTGGAGATCAATACGTTTGCCAGGGCAGCCATGCCAGACTTCACAACTCCGTCCACTCGGAAAAGGTTTTGAATATACACGTGAAACTGTGGTGGAATAAAGAAGCCCGGCCAGGTAGTGAACATGACATCTCTGTCACGCCTTATGTCGACGGAAGCGAATAAAATTCCTTTCGAACGAAGGAAATCAGACAACGCCTCAGGTCATTCATCCAGGCCACAATTGCAGTTTTTTTTAGACCGTTCTACCGTAGGGGAAGCCCCTACGGTCTAAATTTTATATATAACACAGATTAGCAGTTACAGGGGAGAACAAAGAGGGGGAACAAGGAGGAGTCAAGCAAGCATGACTCAGCCCAACGGTCTAAAAATTGGATCGACTAGTGAAAAAATAAGCTAGCACTATCTAACAGGTCTTGCACTAAGTGAGCTTTGACTCTGAACTGATGCAGCAGGAGATCCTTCTTTGTGCGATTACGCCAGCGCCCGATGGAGGGCTCCTCCCCCTGAAGATATAGTCATTACGTTCTTTCCAGACATTCCATGCCACTGAGGTGAAAATTTCCATGGAGTTGGAGCGGGGGAAGTTAGCCAACGCCGATAGAATTCTGTGACGAGTGTCCAGGGAGAAGTCCCAAACCATCCCAACAGTTTGCCAACACGCTGTAGCAAAATCGCATGTGAAGAATAGATGATCTGAATCTTCGAGAGTGTCACGATCACACAGCACACAATTTGGTCCTCCCTCAACATGCCAGTGTTTGCGGAGCATCATGTCTTTGGTATCGAGGCGGTCGTTAATTAGCAGCCAACAGAACACTTTTAGTTTGAGCAAACAATTGGACTTCCAAACTTTCGTTAGAGCTTTGTCTTTGGGCAGACCCTGAAACATGTAACTGTAGAAACTGGCCGAGGAGTACGAGGTTTTGCCCCAGACAAAAGATCTGTTGTCATTTTCCATAGATAGAGCCGCAGACTGATCACACAACTGCTGAAGCTCCTGGAACTCCTCAAAGGCTTCTACCGAGAGAGGCAGCATGAACATTGTGCTTCTGTCTACCATCGAGACCACCTTCTGGACACTGAGATCGGGTCTGTCCACAAAGGAGAACAGATGTGGAAGTTTGTCAGCCAGCAACTCCTCGTGTGCCCAAATGTCCTTCCAGAAGAGAACCGTAGAACCATCCCCAACATGGCATTTTGTGATGCTACAATATACATCCACTAGGCTGAAGATGTCACGCCACCAAAAAGAACCACGGATAGGTTGAGCGTGAGGCGCCCCTTCAGAATATTGAGACCAGACCAACTTCACCCATGGGATATCTGCTTTGGTAAAAAAAATTATGCAGTTGCTTGAGGAGCAGCGCCATGTTCTGTAACTCGAGGTTGATCACCCCTAAACCTCCACGTTCTTTCGGGCGACAGACTTTATCCCAAGCAGCAAGACCAGCAAAGGAGGTGGAGTCCTCTCTTTTGTCCCATAGACAGTGCCATCTACAACGGTTAACTGATTTCATGAAAGTCTTGTTCAGTTTGAGGGAACACATCAAGAACGTAGGCAGAGCCGAGAAAACTGAATCAACCAATGTCAGCCTACCACCATGAGGCAGGAAACAAGCACAAGCATTAAGACGACGCTCAATTTGATCGTTAACAGGAGCTAGATCACGACACGTAGGTCTTGACATCCCCAAAGGCAGTCCCAGATAAGTGAATGGAAGGGTTCCCACTGAACATTCAAAAACTCCAGCTAGAGCAGCCATTTTTCCAGGGGACACGTTGATCGGAAGGATGGAAGATTTTGCATAGTTCACACGAAGGCCTGTGGCACCAGCGAAATCCTGGAGCAGGGCTTTAAGGGCGAGGAGCTGCTGCGGGCAAGCTTGCATAACCATCAGCGTGTCATCGGCGTACTGGACAATCGGGAAATCAGCACCGGGTATCGGCAAAGGGGCTTGAAGGGTGCCTTCATGGAAGCTAAGGTTCACCATTGACTGCAGAAGGTCCGAGCCAGCAACAAATAGGGTTGGTGACAGCGGATCACCTTGACGAACACCACGCTTGCAAGCGAACTTTTTCCCGGGGGTACCATTCAACAAGATGGAAGACGTGCCACTTGACATGATGGAGGAGATCCACCGCAACCACTGGTCATTGAAACCCTTACATCTCAAAATTTCCAAAATAGTTCGATGTTCAATGGTGTCGAAAGCTTTGGCAAAATCCAGTTTGAGAATGATGCACTCTTTTTTTGTTTGCTTGCATTGGTGAATGTACTCATATGCCCAGCCAACACAATCTTGAATAGACCTAGATTTCAGGAAACCATATTGGTTCACATGAATAAGCTGTATCATTTTTGACTGTAGCCGGTTTGCCAATATTTTTGTGAGAAATTTCAGAGAAGAGTTGAGCAAAGAGATCGGTCGGAAATCATTGGGACCTTCAGGAGAGTTGATCTTCGGAATCAAGGTGATAAAAGAATCGTTGATGCTCTGTAAGTTCACTTGCCCACTCCAGAAATCACGGCAAAGATCATAGTAGTCCCATTTAATAATTGGCCAACATTTTTTAAGAAATAGCCCCATAAACCGTCCGGGCCTGGAGCTTTCGCATTTGGCAAATCTTTGAGCACACCATCAATTTCTCTCATGGTGAAAGGAGCAGAGAGAGCCTCCAGTCCCTCATGTGGCGTGATGTATCTAGCAAAATCAAAGTGTGCATTGATGCCATTTGAAATCCCCAGCCTATTTTTGTATGTGTGCCACAGGACCCCTGCTTTCTCCTCATGTTCAACTGCGACAGATCCATCCTCTCGGGTCAAAGACGCAATTGAGTTTTTCCGAAAGCTGATCGTCGCCATGGAGTGAAAATAAGAAGTGTTCTCTTCGTTCAACTTAGCCCACCTAGCAGTACAGCGCTGTTTCCAGTATGTTTGTTTACATTTTAGCAGATGCTCAAGATGTTTCTTGACAATGCAACCGAAATTACGTTCAGAAATGTGAAGGGCACGCTGGTCTTCCAACTCATCCACTAGAAATATAACGTCATTGCAGTTATCAATGGTTTTGTTCAGATGTGATATAGAGGTGCACCATTTCTTCAGACCTTTCCGAAGAAGCTTGCATTTCGATGACAACCTTTTAGCACTATCACCTGGGCAGTGGATTTGCCAAACAGAATTCACCACTTCAAAGAAGCCCGGCATATTGATCCAATGATTTTCAAATCTGAAGACCGCCGCCTTGGGTATTGCTGTGCCCACCGACACCACACATGGCACATGATCCGAGGTAGGGCGAGCAAGAGGTGTAACCAGCGTATTGGGGAATTTTAAAGTCCATGCAGTCGACGTAAAAAACCAATCCAGTTGTACCAAAAGAGGATCAGCTTGCATATTAGACCAAGTGAAGGATCGCCCTTTAATCGGTAATTCAATTAGACCGTGGTAACTAATAACTTCATTGAAAGTTTCAATATCAGCAAGGTTCGCACCATCTCGATTCCGATTCTCCACCGAGCGATAGAAGTTGAAATCACCGACAAGCAGCCAAAGATTATCATCATCAATCCCAAGATGAAACAGCCATGCTATGAAGTCCTCCCTGGCTGAACCAGTACACGGACCATAGATATTTGCAAGCATAAAAGAGTCTTGAGAGTGCATAGATTTGAAACTGACCACTAGACCACAATAATCTTGTATCAAAATAGTTCCGTCAAAAGCTCTACTAGACCAGATTACAAGAAGCCCTCCTGAAGCACCATCAGAGGGGACCCAGGCAAATTTATCAAAACGCTTGGGAGCAAAGCCTCGAATATACGCATGATCAAAATCAGTGCGCTTAGTTTCCTGTAAACAGATTATGGAAGCACCACTTTCCTCAATTTTACAACGAAGATGAGGCCACTTAACAGGATCATTAATACCACGAATGTTCCAACTTAAAACATTCCAGGTTCTAGTTCTCAGAGTGGATTGCATAGAGACAAACTGGTTCAGGTTTAGCGAAACTGACCAATAACACACGAAAGCAAACAGAGAGATAAAGGTTCATATAAATAGGACATGAAGATAAAAGCTGCCCTCGAACGCTAGCACAGACCACCATCCCGTCAGGCTGAGTGATCTTGTAGCAGCTTCTCATCAGTGAGCTCTGCCGGGTCGATGTTGCAACGATCAATACCCATGCGGCGCATTTCTTCCATGCGAAGGATCTCCGGCTTCTTGGCTTTTGAAGCAGTGGCCCGACGTGGTGGAAACGGAGGAATAGATTCATGCTTGTATCCAGCATTGTTCTGTCTGGTTGGGCGAGGAGGTCCAGACTTCATCAATTTTTGCTCTTGAGTGCTTTTCTTTGGTCTTCCACGTCTGACAGAACCAACTGCGTGGGAAGCACCAACATTTGAACCTTGGTCTGCATCCGAGCCCATCTGAACCGAGTTGCTTGTAAGATGTGCCTGATCATCAGAAGGATCCGGCCCAACAGCATTCAAAACCAGCGAAAAGGAGCTAGTCTGCACCAAAACAGTATCAGACACCAGCTCATCTCCAGCAACCCACACCGAGAGCAGCCACTTCTGGGAGAGGTCTTTAAAACGAGCTAGGTTTTGTTCGGCCTCAAATCTTGCAGCCACATCTAACATGGAGCTTGAGTGGAACAGATGCACCATCATCCTTGCAA
This sequence comes from Poa pratensis, assembly GCA_947311845.1. NCBI lineage: Eukaryota > Viridiplantae > Streptophyta > Magnoliopsida > Poales > Poaceae > Poa > Poa pratensis. The sequence goes on from CAMZMU010000128.1 coordinate 57,399,095, forward strand.
AGAAAAGCATAGTAATCTTCCCCAAAAAGTCAGCTGCATAGACAGGCTCAAGAGGGTGAGCAAGCGGCTTCCACTGATAATCCAAGCAGGCCTTATGCATGAAAAGCTTTTGTGTCATGAAGTTCCAGAACAGAGCAAATTCAGAGGCAGACAAGGTAAATTCAACACCCTCAGAAAATAAGGTCGCGAAACCTGCCTTAGGATGTCCTGCAGTGAAAGCAGCAGCAGAAAACTCCCCTGCCACTAGAGAATTAGTCAGAAGAGTACACTGAATAGTTGGTCCATCTCCACGGATAAAACGCAGATCCCCATTCTGAGTGCCATTCAGAAACTGATCAGCTGCGCAAATCTCATTCAGCACGGCCACCTTGTTTACCTCAGGGATGTCGTAGTCGACCGTGACAATGCCGTATTCCTCAAGCTGCAGCGGCGGAGCTCCCACAAACAGCTGACATCGCTGGATTCTTCCCTCAGGCCCATTCACCACATCCAGCGGGCCTGGCAGAAAGTGGCCAGGATTCACCGGGTAATTAGCCATGTCGTCTCCCCTCCTGGGGGTTGGCGGCGAGGGTGGTGGAGGCGGCGATACTGGCGGCGGCGGAGTGGCTGGAGCTGGCGATGAAGGGGGAGGCGGTGTGGGAGGTGGCGAGGTAGGCAAAACTCGAGTGGTCAAAGTGAGGGGAAGGAAGGTGATGGGCGTCGACTTGTTTGTCGGTGACACAGAAGGAAACGAATCGTCAATCACAATTAACGGTCCCTGATGTTGTTTAGGCACCCAAATCTGTTTCGTCGACAGCCATGGGCGGAATGTCCGATGTCACCGCATCGTTTACAGCGTACAATCTTGGCCCGCCTCGGACAGGATTCCCTCAGGTGGCCCACTAAATCGTAGAACCCGCACCTGGGCTTATTTGAGCAAAACCTTCTCCTGTGGCCCAATTCCTTGCAGTGGTAGCAGCGTATCTTGGCGCAAATTTCGCAGGTCCTACCCAGATCATGGCAAAGGCGACACTGAATACCTGGACATGCAATAACAAGGTGGCCAACGTTTCCACATCTGGCGCATTTGTTTAAGAGCTCATAAATAGTATCCAAAGACGGAATCAACGGTAATTCAAACATGTACTTGATTTCGTCCTCCGAGTAATTTGCGGACCAGGCGTCCAATATAGAGAGCAGTAACTCCTTATCAAGAGAATTAAAATCAAACTTTTGAATTTTCAGAGGACGTAGCACCTTTATCGGACACAGGATAGATCCGACTGTGAACGAGTCCGAATCTGGCTCCGGTGGATCAACCTGGCCGAGATCTGAAGCCTTCACGACCTCTTGAACAGGCGGCAAAAACCCAAATTTGAAGAAATCCACATTATGAGTTTGACTAGAAATCCCTTTTAACTTTGGATCAACCAAAGAATCAGTATGGCCTGGAATCCCAGAACGTGGCTTAAGAAAATCCAGATTTGTACGAACTGCTATGTTTCCACGTCTCAACTTGTGGCTTTTGAAATAATCATCAAACCACAGATTAGCTGCAGCATCAACTTGCACCGAAGGAAACCCCAACGGATCCCCATGGAAGAGCTTGAAATGACATGAGAAATCCGGCCAGATACGATCCCTCAAACCATAGACAAAATGACCAACTTTGTTTGATGCCACAGAAAACCGGAAACGCTTGTCTGAAAGCTTGAACACTCGAAAATCCACAGCCTGACCACCCAAGCAACACTGAAGAGCCAAAGCCACTGCATCTTCCGAGAGATGGAAAGAAGCAGCCGAGAAAACAACCACCAAGAAGAATTCCTTGGAAGAACTTGAGGGAGAGAAAGAAACCGACGATCCAAAGCGACGATGCACCTGAGCCTCGACTGCCAAGCCGGGGAGAAATCCCAATGCAGTAGACCCTCCATTGACGTCTAGGCTTCAAGTAATCCATGGTGGAAACTGGGGTTGTGGTGGAGGAGAGGGGTGGAGAGAGGGGAGCTGAGGAGCGCCATCCTCAAGGAACTTTACCTGGATTTTACGCTACTCAAACTCAATTTTTTTTTTCAAATGCAGTTTCATATATGTGAAGAAGTTAAATAGTAAGTAATTAACAAGAGACCTTCATATGCTATTTAATCCAAAACAAATTAATCTAGTCTAATCCAAAAGAAAGTACTTAACAACAGATCTTCATAAGCAGTTTCTATTCTGATTGGTCAAAGCAAATTAATCTAGTATAATAAAAAACAGTGGTATGTAAATATAATGCCCTAAAAATTAAAGAAAATTAGAGGAAACAGAGGAAAACAGAGGAGGTTGGTCGAACAGATTACTAGATCGGGTTAAATCTAATTATTCTAATCTACTAGATCAGGTTAAATCTAATTAATCAAATTTACTAGATCAGGTTAAATCTAATTAATCTAATCTACTAGATCGAGTTTTTTACATACGAATCACAATAGCTACTACATCGCGTTTTTACAGTCCTACATACCGACTGGAATGCCCAAAAAAGAAAACACAGGAAAACAGAGGAGGTTGGTCGAACAGAGATTACTAGATCGGTGTTTTTTACATACCTAGAGTACTGGAATACCAGTACTTTCTTATCCAAGCAGAGTTGAACGACGGCGACCAACTGTGCAAACTCGTAGTTTGACCTTCCGACGTGTACTCGAGGTCTAGCCCCATGAACCTTTCCTCCGGATCCCTGCCTTCAAGCATACGCTCGAACATGTCTAGGTTCCTCGCGACCTCCGCGAGATCATTGGTGTACACCACATCGATGCTCTGCTCATCATGGATAGAGAACGTCTCCACTTGCGTGAAGGTGGCGACTATGGCGGTGATCGTGGCGTGGAAGTTGAGAAGAAATAGTGGCAAAGAAGGAACCGCTGCATGCCTCGCCGCCGCCTGTGCAAATGCCACGCCGCCTCCTTGCCTCCTGCATTTACGACACGAGTGGTCATTTCCGATCGACGGATGGGCCCATGAGCGCGTCGCGGTATGCAACTGCTACGCTGGTCTGCCGCTCTGGGAACACACGTATTGTGTATGACATTAAAATTCAGTAACCTGGAGGCTCCGGGTACGCTCTGCATATTTTCAAATTTGGCAAAAACAGTTCACGAGACAAATATGGCTACATATTTTCCATATTCAATGAGTCTATATATATACGTATCAAAATTATGTTGTTAAATTTTTCATGTTTAATTTCCTGCATTAACATTTATCAGTTTGATACATTTAATCATCCGGATGGTCCGGGCACGGTCCGAGTTTGTACTAAGACGATATATCTTCAATAAAAGTTGTTAATTTTTTCAGATTCATTTATATAATGGAACTTATCACAAATATTTGTACAACACAATGTATTCTCTTCAATTTTTGAAATTCCTTTAATTGCAATGAAATTGCATCGTGACAAGTACAACCACGCAAGAACACCATATCCTTTTCATGTAATCTCACCCAAGTTTCTTCTGCACGATATATTCTCTTTAATATACACACTTTTTCCCCAGGAGTTTTATTTACCACTAACAAACAGGTACACACTGTTATCTACTTTTTTTTTCAATATGTTTGATTTTTTATGAATTATTTTATACAAAATTATGTCCAGAGTGCGTGAATATAAACGGACATCCCGAGTTATGAGTGTTTGGCGGCAAAGTCAAAATTTTGGGTCCAAATCTTGAGTATTGAGTGTTTTTCCCCATTCGCCGCCCCACTTTTCCCATTCGGCCGCAAATCCCTAGCCTCTCGCCGCCTCCCTCCAATCCCTCGCCGCCGCTGAAAATCCGTAACCTCGCCGCAGTCCAAAATCCGCAGTCTCGCCGCTGCTACAGTTCTATTGTTTCGCCGCCCTCGTCCACTCCATCGCCGCCTCCCTCTAATCCCTCGTCGCGCTGCTGCAAATCCGCACCCTCGCGCCTCCCTCCAATCCCTCGCCGCGCCGCTGCAAATCCGTACCCTCGCGCCTCCCTCCAATCCCTCGTCGCCGCTGCAAATCCGTAGCCTCGTCGCCTCCCTCCAATCCCCAGCCGCCGCTGCAGTTCAGTAGTTTCGCCGCCCTCGTCCACTCCATCTCCGCAGCTGCAAATCCTTAGATTCGCCGCCTCCCCGTAGCCTCGTGGCCCCTGCAAATCTGACCTGCAATCCGTAGCTTGGCCGCTGGCAAATCCCTAGATTCGGCGCCGCTGCAAGTCCGTACCCTCGTCGCCGCTGCAAATCCCTAGCATGGCGGCCCCTCCTCGTTGCCCTCTCCACCAGGGACTTCAGGTGAGATTTGGTCGTCCTCCTTCATCCAGAGATTAGGCACAAGTTTGTGCGGTGCCAAAAGCCTCTGGGTGTTCTTCTTCTATCTTTGTGTTCATGAGTGTCTTCTCCCCTGGGCAAGGATTACACTAGACACATTTAGATACATATGAATGGAGATAAGCTACTTAATTCTAGATTTGTATTTAGTTCTCATTATATCTTTCTGGAATTGATCTTTCAAACTTATGATTGATGCATCTATAATTAGTTAATCAATGACTACCCTAGCATGGCCGCCCTCAGCTGTTGCCCTCTCCACCAGGTCCGTAATGTAAGATTTGGTCCTACACCTTCATCCAGAAATGACTACTCATGCTACTAAATTCTATATATGCACATTTTCTAACTTATGCTTCTTTTTAACTGAAGGAGAAGGATTTGCCATGCCATGTCTGCAAGAATAATAACTGCACACGCAGGAACTTTACTGATTCCTCATTCAGTATTTGTGTGCAAGAGTGTCACCGCAAGTGTGTGGTAAGAAAACAAGTCTTCCAAATACACATAAAAATTGTGTTTTCTGTTTTGAATTTAACATATGATTTGAGTGTTTGTTTCTGTTTTTGGTTGAACACAGATTGTACCATGCACAACTCGGCTAGCGGACAAGATATCTGAAAGTAACGATGAAGATTCGGACAGTTCTGAAGATATCTTTAACGATGAAGATAATCAGAGTTGCCCAAAGAGTTTGTCTCAACAGGCATGAGAAGAACCGCCTTGTTGAACTTCTTCCCATACGAGACTATGTTGGAGTTCTATTTGTGACTCGCTTCACGAGCACTAAATGGAACAGACATGATATGGTATGTACCCACAAGACCGCCTCTTTCATGCATGCCTCCTTAATTTCCTATGTTGATATTCAGGAATCATGAATCGCCTCTGTCGGCCGTATATAACTATGTCTTTATCGAAAATTGACATAGTTATGTTAACTTTCATGCGCAGAAACTACCTAAGGTGATAGCAGAAGAGGCTGGCATACCGGCTGAGGGCAATGCTGGACTACGACTTGGAGCACTAGGGGCAGCCGTCCGCATCACGTACATCAAGAGAACCGACGACCGCATTGACCTCGACAAGTTGGGGTGGGAGAACTTCATGGAAGGCAAGAATTTTGTGATTGTTCAACCTGTTATGATCATTCTTAGAAAGACCAATGACCTCATCTTGGATGTCATTATTGAGTTCCAGCTCATATAGAACTAATTCTGTCTTGTTAAGTTAGGGGGTATGGTGAACACTTACTCTAATTAGCGGGCTAGCTACTTTGTTAATTGTCACAAATTGCGGTTGGAGACATGTTATAAGCTCATTGCTTCTGTTAATGGAACAGGGAGCTGATTCCCTGGTGGTGATGATCTGTTAATTATTCTGTTTAGCTTCACAAAGTTGGACCCCCCCCCCCCCCAGATTTATACCCGGAGGCAATGTATATTATAGCCGGAGGGCAATGTCGGACCCCACGGTACCATGCGACGGCCAGCCATTATATACGTCGCTGATTTGTCACGATCACCGACGGGTGTTTCTGTTGGCCGTCTTTATATTGCAGACGGCTGATTCACCCGGCCATCTCAGGGACGAGCTCATTACAGCCGGTCCTAGTGAACCGGCTCTAATGGAGCGTACATTAGAGAGCCCCGCGCAGAGACGGACAGTTTAACCGGCTGAGATGACTCCCTGGGGCCGGCTCTAATTTACGTTTATGTACTAGTGTATGCACAGTTGGGGGTGGTGTGATGCACGTATTTGAACTCACTAATATTGAGATGTATCGTGTAGATTAGAGTGATTTTCCATACAAAGAACATAAAATGATCATATATTCATGTTGTGCATGTATTCATTATTTTATGTATTTTTTTATTTTGTATTTGCATGATTTTTATTTTTTCGCAACATATTTGCTATTTCCTTTTTCACAAACGTAAGTTTTTTTTGCTGGTCACATAAAAAATGCCCGAATTTAGAATTAAAATTGTAAGTAAATACATGCACTTTCTAAAGTTTTTTGTTTAGAAATATGCACATGAGACTATTTGCACAGTATTATGATTGAAATTGCATATATGATTATGCAATTCGGGGTTTAGAAATATGAAAAACAATTGGGTAGTTTGCACAGCTTTAAGCCCGCGGTTGGAATTTTTGTATCTGAGCAATTTGTGGCATGTAAAGTACAATTTTGTAGTTAACAATTTTGAATCGCATATATTATTTTTTGTTAGTGATTTTTCTATCTAGAGAAGTGCAATTTTATTGGTTTGTACCTTGAATCCCTAAAACATTTCTTAAATTTAGAAATGCGCAATTGGGTGTACATTGCAAGTCAGTAATTTACATTTTTTTTCATTTTGATGTTGTTAAACTAATGGCCACATACTCTTAGCATAGAAAAACTATGTGTGTATGAGCCAAGGATGAAAAACTAATCGTTAGCTATGGTTTCGGAAACTGATATGTAAATTTGTGTGCTCTTTTATTATTATTTATATGAATACATCATCTTCTAGCTAAGAGAATGCGACTATCTCTTTCCCCCTTCCTCTTTCTCTCTCCCCACTAACAATCATACTACGTAGATATCAGCATTGCACATGTCATAGCGAAAAATGCATATGTTCTAATGATTTCACTGAGACAGGAGAACAAACAAACATAGATTACATACACACAAAAAATCATCTTATTAGATTGTTAAGTCATCATTTTCGTACAAAGGTAGGTTCTCACGTTATGTTTTTAGCTAATAATAGCAAAAGGTTCTCAAGTAAAATCTTTTAAAAAAGTAAGTTCTCAAGTCTATACACAATGTCTAAGGTGCTGTGAAAGAGACACACACACATGGGCGGACGCAGCGCCCCTGCTGCCCGGCGCTCGCCCGGGCTTCGATCCCGTCCGCCTCGTGCTTTTGATCGCTATTAGGCTTAGCAGTTCCGATCTGGCTGGGGCAAAACTGATCGACAAAAGAAATAAAAACTGGTCAGCGTGGTGTGGTGGGCTTTGAGGCATTGGCAGTGCATGGGCATTGGGCCTAGGCCGTGCGTCGCCCTGTCGCAAGCGCAGCAGGCCGCTAATCCGTCGTGAGTCAGCGACTCGATCGAGGCTCGAACTCTCGATCCAAGCTACCGAACTGGTACGTTGGCAAGCTATGGATCCATCATCAGGGAAATTAACAGGAGTTCACTTCTGTTCAGTTCGTCCATGAACGTAGAAAGTTTAATGTCCATGCACACTGCCTTGCTCGTAGCTCTTTATCGATAGAAATGGGCCGTAATACCTGGCTCCTTGATACTCCTAATGTAATCATTGTACCCTTTGTGACCGAGCAATAAAATAGAGCTAGTTCCTTAAAAAAAATAGAGCTCGCCGCCGAGGACTTTGAGGATGAGTACCGGCTGCCGGGCGGGTGCCGTGTCATCTTCAGCAACCACGTCAGGACCTACAGCCTCGACATCCTCATCAACTACAAGGTGCCGATGTGGAAGCGAGTGGAGGGCGCTGACGTCGAGCTTGCCGCCGCATCGGCGGCGCTTGAGGCAGGAGTGCCCGGTGCCGGGGCTCGCCTGCAAGCGGCAGTGGACGCGCGCGAGCTCGCATGGGCCGTGCGCCGCATCGTCGAGAAGGAAGACCTCGACATCGACCCGTAGGTCGATGAGGAGGAGCCCGCCGGGAGGAGTTTATCCGGTTGGTCGACCGTCAGAGTTTCATTAGTATTTTGTAGTTCTTAGGTTGTGACTTGTGAACATTGGAACGTGTGTTGCGAGTGTGTAATGTATTATATTCGTGTTTTCGCATTAAAACTATTTTGAACACAATATTTGCTCCATATTCCGTACATTTGTGAGAAAAAATTTAGTTGCACTGCGGCGCGCCCAGGCTTCGACAAATTCCTGGGTCCGCCACTGCACACACACACAAGGCGGAGAGGTGCAGTATCTTATCGTCATAAGTTAGACACCTTCAGTTTCTAATTAAGTGCTGAGATTCTTCTATTATGATCTTAACTACGAGACAAGAGTTCAGTCCAGATAACAATATTACCCATCTCTACTGTACACACACCCGATTTGAGGCTGAGATGCTTCCAATCAGCAGCCTAGCTAGGTTGCAAACTTTTTTTTTCTTGAGAGAGAAGGTTGCAAAGTTGCATGCATGCTGACCATTCAAATTTCAAAATACTGCATGTAACCGCCTTCAGATAAGTAACGAATAGTTTAATTAGCCGCCTTCAGATAAGTTAAACATAGCTAGCAAGTCAATCTTTACATCCTCTACAGGCGACTGCTTCTTTTCCTTAATTCCAGCTTGAAAGAATGTCAAACATTCTTCGATTTTAATCATCTCCATTATTTTTTGTCTCTTGATTGAATCTAATGAGTTCGTTGCTTGATAAGTATCATATTTTTGGGCAAAATGATACTAATATACAGTACAGCTTATATTCGATTTTGAGTTTTTGACTCAGTATGCAATGCACTAGGTAAGCACCGCTTGTTGGGTTTTGGTTGAATGTCAATGGTCGTTTAGTGTTTGACCCAGGAAATTGTGTATGTCGAAGAAGAAAGCCGTTGATCTGGGACTCTTTTATTCTGAGAGGATATAACAGTACTAGTACCCTACATTTGCATACATAAATGATAGCTCACATGAACAGCCAGGTTCAGAGTTCAGACAACTCTAATATCTGTTAGCTGGACCGACTTTGTTAGTACAGGCCAACGTGCAAGTGCACGCAACTAAATAATTAGCTTTCTGATAATTATATACTCAGTTACTTACAAGCTACTACATTGTTCGTTGCAATCCCTGTGGCGCAGTTATCCATTTTCCCTTCCAAGCAGCATGGTTCAGTTCATGCATGATCCTTGGCCATGGCTGGCGTTAAACGTTGTCTCATCATACCCTTGACGACGACATTATTCATCTTCCTCGCTTATAACCGTGATTCCTTCGCTGCCGTAGATGACCAAAGATTCATCTATTCCGGCTTCACCGGCACCGACATCATGGCGGCCGGCCTGGCAGCCGTGGAGCCAAACGGGCTCCTTCAGCTGACCAACGGCACCGCCCAGCTCAAAAGCCACGCGTTCCACCCGTCCCGGCTGCGCTTCCACGACCCGAACTCAGTCAACGGCACGGCGGTGCGGTCATTCTCGGCATCCTTCGTGTTCGCCATCCGCTCCATCACGCCGGGCGTGAGCGCGCATGGCCTCACTTTCTTCGTTTCCCCGACGAACAACCTCACAACCGCGTTCTCCAACCAGTTCCTCGGCCTCTTCAGCAAGAAGAACAACAGCAACGCCAGCAACCACATCTTCGCCGTCGAGCTCGACACCGTCCAGAGCAACGACATGCTTGACATGAACGACAACCACGTCGGCATCGACATCAACCGCGGCCTCATCTCCGTCAAGGCCTCCAGCGCCGGCTACTACGACGACACCAACGGCACCTTCTCCAACTTAAAACTGGCCTCCTTCGATGCGATGCAAGCGTGGGTGGACTACGATGGGCACAATAAGGCGATCACCGTGACCTTGGCTCCTCTGGGCATGGCCAGACCCAGAAGGCCACTGCTCAAAACCACCTACGACCTGTCGCCCATCCTCAAGGATCAATCGTACGTCGGCTTCTCGTCGTCGACCGGCATCCTCGAGTCGCGTCATTACGTGCTCGGTTGGAACTTCGGCATGGACCATCTAGCTCCGGCCATCGATGCCACCAAGCTGCCCAAGTTGCCCCGGTTGGGCACAGAGCCTCAATCCAAGCTCTTGGTCATCGTCTTACCCATTGCCACCGGTTTCTTTGTCTTCGCCATTGTCAGCGTGGCAGTCGGGTTTCGGCGGAGGCAGCTGCGATACGCGGAGCTACGCGAAGATTGGGAGGTGGAGTTTGGCCCCCAGCGGTTCTCTTACAAGGATCTGTTCAAGGCAACGGAGGGCTTCAGGGAGAAGCACCTGCTGATGCGAACGACAGCCTGGACAAATACCTGCACGGCGGTGATGGCAATAATCTGAGCGTGGACTAGCCGCAGAGATTTCACATCATCAAGGGCGTTGCCTCTGGCCTGCTGTACCTCCACGAGGACTGGGAGCAGGTGGTGATCCACCGGGACATCAAGGCCAGCAACGTTCTTCTCGACGGCAACATGAACGGCCGGCTGGGCGACTTCGGCCTCGCGAGGCTCTACGACCACGGCACTGACCCGCAGACAACGCACGTGGTGGGCACCATGGGGTACATCGCCCCCGAGCTGGCGCGCATGGGCAAGGCCTCCACCCTCACCGACGTCTTCGCCTTTGGGGTGTTCCTCCTCGAGGTCACCTGCGGGCGGAGGCCCATAGAGCAGAAGGAGTTCCAGGACTGCCCAGTTTTGTTGGCCGACTTGGTGCTCCAGCACTGGCGCGATGGATCCCTCGCCGACATGGTCGATGAGAGGCTCCAGAATGACTACAATTTCGATGAAGCCTGCCTAGCGTTGAAGCTCGGGTTGCTGTGCTCGCAACAGCTGCCATGCACAAGGCCGTCCATGAGGCAGGCCATGCAGTATCTCGATGGCAATGCGCCGTTTCCGGACCATACGCTGGAAGCGGTAACGTCAAATTATAGAGGGTCGGAGCCTAGCGTCGTGTGTTCCCCGCCGCCGTCAACGAGTTTCGGCACCATATCGGTTGACCTCTTGATCTCAGGAGGAAGATGACGGACCTCCAAGAGCAAGGTTCATACAAGACCGATAAAATAATGCATGTATTGATCGAATCTTCATGACCAATTTTTTAGTTGGTATACTAGAATCAACGCTGTACTTTTTTTATAGACGATTAAGATATGCTCAAGCAAATGTAGGTACTCCCAGCTTGGTGCATGGAGTGTTCGACCATGGATCCATGTTATATAAAGGCCTGATTATTTTCTAAAAAATATAAAGGCCTGATTCGTAGAAAATTTACTCGAGATTTAAGGGGTTTTGGAAACGCCCAGGCGATTTGCATGACTAAATCACCCGCGGCCCATGCATATACCACGGTGACTGATATTTGTTTATCTATTTCTTTCTCTATATTGGGTTGCCTTTTTTTCTTCCTGGACACGATGTTGATGTTCATGAGGGAAGCTCCCTTTTTTGAGGGGTCATGAGGGGAGCTCCTGTTTACCCGGGAGCTCCTATAGGACGCTCCTAGAGTAGCTTTGCGCGCAAACGCGTACCCCCGCGGTGGGACGGCACGTTCGTGGGCTTGGCCCATGTTTGCACTGCTAGACAACACGTTCGCGTGTTTACTGTTTCGCGCACCAATTTCCGCGCGAGTGAACGTACCAAGATTGGGCGACTATACGCGTACAAAACCTGGTGCTTGACGTACATTTCCAGACGCGAATGTATAAATTGTGCGAAAAACTGTGAGCACCGAATTTCAAAAAGCCAAGAAAAAATTTCATGAATTTAAAAATGGTTCTTAAATTTGAAAATGAACCATTTTGAAAAATGAACATTTTCAAAAGCTTAACATTTTTAAAATGAATCATTTTTGATAATAAACATTTTTAAAATCTCAAGCATTTTCGAAATCTGGTCATTTTAAAAAACGAACATTTTTAAAATCTGAACTATTTTGAAAAATAAACATTTTTTGAAAATGAACAATTTTAAAAAATGAACATTTCTCGAAAATTGAACTATTTTCAAAAATCTGAACCAATTTCCGAAAATGAACCATTTTCAAAATATGAACATTTTCAAAAACTGAACATTCAAAATACGAACATTTTTTCGAAACTAAACTATTTTCAAAATAAGATTTTTGGAAATGTAAAACCATTTCAAAATGATTTTTTCAAAAAATCTGAAAATCTTTATGAATTGAAATAGATAAAACTATAAGAAAATAACCAAAAAATATATTAAACGCCCTGAACAAAAAAAAACCAGTAATCAGAAGAAAAAAACGAACCAGAAGATTCTAGAATCTTCACTAAACCAAAAAAAATGGAGCTGGAAAAAATGGGCCGGCCCATTAGGCGCGGTCGGTGCTGTAGGCGGAGGGGGTACGCGTTTGCTGGCTAACTGACGCTACGGGCGTCGGTTAGGAATCGCCTGTTTACCCCTTTGTGCACACTACACCAAAACATCGGGCCGGGCTATATTCAGGTTGGATCTAAAAAAACTGACATAAATAAATCAGGCCTGAGCTGGTCTAGACTCTATAGTATGCTTATTCTTTGTTAAAAACTGACATAATATGCTTATTCTTTGTTAAAAACTGACATAATATGCTTATTCTTTGTTAAAAATCATATTCAGGGTAAAACTATAGTATAAAAGAGCCTAATTTTGATAAAATATTAAAAATGAATTTTTGGGCCTACATCAGGCCTAGTCTGAAGCTTGACGTTCTTGAGCCTCGGTTTTCCAGCAGAATAAACCATTATGAAATTCTCAAAAAAAAGAGCAGGACCCATTATGAAAGTCTGATGTAGACCGAAAATTCATTTTCTATATTTTATTAAAACTAGGCTCTACATGAGGGCTTTAGGGGAGCTCCGCCTACGTGAGAGGTTTCACGGGCCGCACCAAATGCAGCCCAATAAAACGTACTGGTTTAGTTTTTAGGAATATCAAAAAAATTATCAACTTTAAGTTTATTTTATAGTGTATTTATAAATATATTACTATATCGAAGAAAATATAATTCGCATTTTATCATTGTGCCCAACGTTATCTGAATAGGTGCTCCGCCATGCCAACAAAAATTTACTTTATGCGCCTTCGTGAAATAGATTTCCACTCCCGTTACAACGGACATGCGTTTCGTATAAGTGAAAACATACGACTACACATGAATATTCTTTGAAGTCGTTAACATACCTTTTGAACCTGTAACGCTTTTTCAAACCATGTAAACATTTATTTTAATCCCTGAATGTAATTTATTTGTGTGGATATTTTTGTAACCCGTAAACATTTTGACTTGTAAAATTTAAACTTAGTTTTGGGTTATATGAAAAAAATTAAAATGGAAAAACTTTTATAAAAGAATTACGTATCTAGAGAAAATGTCCATGTATTCATGATTTTTATGTGAAAAAGTTAAAACTGGAAAAAAATAGAGAAAGAAAATTGAAAAGAAAACACAACACCTTATATTCTACCTCTCACCACTCCACCCACACAGACACCACACGCCTCTCCCATCACTCCCACACACCGGCTCCATGCCGACCGGCGCCGTCTCGTGCCGCGGCTGCACTTCCGACATATCACGTTGGTTTGGGACAGTTAACGGTCACGCCGCGGACGAGAATCAGTAGGCCGCCGCGGCACAGTGGCCCGAGGATCCAAGATGCCGGTCCTAGGTAGCATGAACCACGACACTCGTCTGTACTTTCATTAAAACGCAGTTGTACTTCGGTTGTTAAACTCGTTCACTTTACTTCTGTTTACGTTGTTGTTGTACGTCAGCCGTTATGTTGAATAAAATGTACATGTAGTTCTTTTAAACTGATGTGCTAGCTATATTGAATTGATGAAGGCACATGGTTTCCATAAACATCAAGTAAAAATATGCAAAATTAGCCATGGACAAAAAACAAACCGTATTAAATTTTTTTTGTATCATTACAAAGGAAAATGACGTGGCCAAATAGTTTCATTACACAGAAAGAAAGAAAGAAAATAAGAGTTGAACACGGTCGGGAAACCTTCTGCTGGAAGAAAACCCGACCTTATCGAATCATACTTTTACCTAATTGTTGTCCTCCTTATCTGCCGATGAATGTCCTCATAATAGTGTGCTTTCTGACCCCAGCGGGTTGCAATGCTAAGATCTCAGGTGATCTTTCTATGAGACCAAAGAAATTGGACTTCGTCCGGTCTAGCTAGAATATGGTTGCTAGTCGTCAAACCTCGCAACAAACCAAACCCCACGTGATCTATCACGCATCATGATGAGTTGCGCTTTGTAGTCGCACCGAGACTCAGATCTTAGCCTACGGGTGCGGCCGTCCATGGTCCGGAACTTGCCTTGTCGCCTCCCCGCACAGGAGCACACATACAGACTCAAGCGTCTTCTCCAAAAGGAATGTTCCCTTTTTTACCCTCTCCATCCTTATATTGAAGTTATGATAGTTTGCATAGCTTTCGTAGAACAAGTAAGCTGCCGGTTCAGAACCAAAGGGTTTTCCAGCAACTATCCACTGCTTCTTGCTTATCAAGCTCAACGTCCATGTCCGATTTCCCATCATATTCATGCGCATTTTGATCACCGGCGATCGCCTACACAACAAAAAACAAATACATATAAACAACCATTTCATTACTTGCATTCATTAATTGATTGCTATAAAGAAATAAACAACATATATACTTACCTGTTATTTACCGAGTGTGATTCATCAACTTCGAGTGATTCTTTCTTATCTTCATCATACCCAAAGTCCATGTCTGAAACCCTGTAATATTCATCCTCATTGTGAGCACCGGTTATGAACTACACAATTAAATGCAAAGACATACAAGATGTCATTTTATTCATTTCTTGCCATACAAAAAAGTAATAAGCATACCTCACACATGTTATCCGAGTACGATTCCTCAGGATAGTTTTCCTCGTTATGACTACCAACGTCCATCTACACAATTTTAAATACAAGAAAATTTTAGTTGACATGTCGTTTGTAGCCACAAAAAATTCAATATACATGTGACTCACATTATCACCGTCGGCTCCGTTCCCACCAAGGGAGCCATCGTCGTGAGCTTTGTTTTGATAGGATGATCTTGATCCATCATCCGAACTAGAAGAATGATCCCGCATATCCGTTTCCATTGTTAATCAAACTTAAGCTATTGTACCCCTACCTCCGAACACTGCAGAACATCAACAATAACATATTCAGCTCAGCTGCAAACCAAGGATATCATTCAGATACTCCAACCACGAATAAGATGTTATAGCGAAGTTTTGGTGGAGTGGGTGCCTAGACAAGAAATCCATGCACTGGCTTACATAGTACAAGATTTCGATACCAAAGAGGCAGGATGTTTTTCTTGCGCACGGGAGAAAACATGCCTTTTTTTTTATAGAAGAGGATCAAACCAAGGTATATAGTTTGATTCTTCTATCTATAAAGAAAACACGCCTTTTTGTTTGATCCTCTTCTATGTATAAAGAAAAAGGCATGTAATCTCCCGTGGTTCTAAAAATCACTATGTTTTGAGACCTAGCTAGTGCTTTCGTATCTCATGTACTATCAATAAAGTAATGTACTCCCTACATCCGCAGAAATCAATTTTGGGTCGTAGGAGCATACGATCTCACTACCTAAAAACCGTATTTCAAAATAAATAAAAAATCAAACATAAATTTTGGGTGTACATACGGACATTTTATGTTCATGCACAGTCTCGCGGAAAAAATGAAATTTTTTGTTGGCTGTGTAAAAAGATAAATCCCGGTGCTACAAAAAAACTTTGTACAAGACTTTTTTGTCCTGTTTGCACATCCCACAAAAATGTCTTTTTCGTGATTTTTTTTTGCGCAAACATAGAATGTCTAGATGTACCCCTAAAGTTTTTGTTTGAACTTTTTTGACATTTTGAAATATATTTAAAATACATTTTCATAACGAGTGCATCTAGACCCACGAGTCAAAACACCGTGTCCATCCCTACATCAGTAGTTACATTCTCCTACAATGCGTGTACTCACAATCTTGTTACTTTGGCACCTATCTATTGAAAATGATTTGGATTTGTAATGTGAAAGAGAATTCTAAGATTTCTAAGAACAAAAATTCGAAGTAACTTTGATGTTTCACTGATATATGCATATAACTTTCGTCAAAATTAATTTCACAATGGAGCATGGAAAAATCTATAACGACATGTACGTAATTTCAAACGGAGGGAATACCAACTCATCTATGATCCAAATGGTCCATCAGAGTAGCCCACTACAATTTACATTCGTCTACGAGAAACAGAGAATGAAATCGGTTCTACTCCGTAGATGCTTTTCTTCCGGGAAGGACTAGGCGCCCCCATGTCCCCTGATCAACATGTGTCCCGTTTGTCTTTTCCAAATTCACCAAATCCCGCTTTTGCTACAATGCAACAAATAATAACCCGCTTTTGCTACTATGTAGCAAAAAACGGTTCGCCCACAAAAAAAAAAGTCTGGTTTCTCGTCGGCGACCTCACCATCTAGCAAATGATAACCCGCTTTTGCTCCTATGTAGCAAAAACCGGTTCGCCCACACAAAAAAAAAAAGACTGACTTCGCCGGAGATCTCGTAGCAACAAATATATGCTACTGTAGCAAAATCGACTTGGCCGAAGACATTGCCGGAGACTCTCCCAGAGACATCGACGAAGACCTCGCCGGAGACACCATAGCAAAATCTTTGTACTATTGCAGCAACACCACATAACTATAATAGCAAACAAATTGTTATATTACAACATCGTTGCAAATGCTTCTATGGAGGAAAAAAGTTCTATTTGTCGCAATTTTTTTTGCTGTTGTAGCAAATCCGACGAGACCTCGCTGGCAACATTGGAGAAACCCGACGCGGCGTCACCATGGTAGGCGCTTCAGCAACATGGAGTGCCCGTGGTAGCATCTTCCTCTAGAGCTCCGGCGAGGCATCATCCGCTCGCACCATCTTAGATGCTTTTACAGAGCAAAATGCGAGCCGTCGGTAACATGGTTGTTGCTGTCGGTAGCAACGTCGCACGCCCCCGGTAGCATCGCCGGCTCGTCAGTAGCAATGCCATGCGCTTACGGCAGCATTGTTGGCTCGTCGGTAGCAACAATCGGTAGAATTGCTGGATTCCGTCGGTAGCATCATCGGCTCGTCAGTAGCAACGCCATGCGCCATCGGTAGCATCGTCGACTTGTCGGTAACAATGCCATGCGTCGTCGGTAGTAATGCTTATTTGAAGAAAAAAAATGCTTCTACCGTTGTTGTTTGCAGCACTGCCGTTGCCGATGATAGCACGATCTTCGCTGCATCACAGCACCCGGCCTTTTCTGTGGTAGCACCGGAGAGCACACCGGAGACCTCGCCGGAGATATCATAGCAATAAAATTATGTTATTGTAGCAAAAATCGATTTCGCCAGAGACATCGCCGGAGAGCTTGTAGTAAAAAAAATTGTACGATTGTAGCAAAACAACAAAATGATTGTAATAAAAAAAATCTACTGATAATGCAAATCCACATAACTGTATGGCACCTCAAAACACAGACAATTGTAGCAATTGTATGATACAAAACTAAAAAGCTATTGTAGCACAAAAAATTCCTTTGTGGTGCAAATCCAAAACAATGTGGTAGCAAGCAGGCACTTACTCGCAGCACCATCCGGTGGGCACACGGGTATGTCGGTCGTCGTCCTTGCCGCCGGCGTGGCCGGGTCCATCGTTACTAGGAGCTCCAAGTATTACCGACGGTGTGGCCGTGGTTTCCGAATCGGCCAGCGCCGGCACGACGGCCTCCAGTATGAGCACGCACGCCCAGGCCAGGTCAGCGGGCGACCTTACGGCGCGCCGGTCCACTGGGAACACCTCGGAGGCGTTTAGGGAGAGCTCGCGCCAGCGGAGCGCGTCGAGCTTTCAGGAGGCGCGGAGCGAATCGGACCGGGGCTTGATGCCGCGCTCGAGGGAGGTTGAGCGGGAGCGCGCAGCGGCGGCGGAGACTACGGCGAGGACGAGGAAGGAGTCCCGCTCGAAGAGGATGAACTGGGCGGCGTCAGCGCCGCAGTGGAACGCGTTCTGCGGGGCCGTGGCGTGGTAGACGGCGAGCGCGGAGGGCCCGGGGATGCGGCGGTGGTCGAAGCGGAGCTTCACGAGGAGGAAGAGGGGCGCGCACGAGAAGGCGCTCACGGCTCCGGCTTTCCGCCGGTGTCCGGCGCCGTCGCGGCTAGTCCCATCGTCGGGCGGCGGGGGACGAACGACGGGATCGGGGATGGATTGCTGGTGCTGGTCATGGACGGGTGGGTATTGATGTGGTGATGGGTTATACGTGGGGTCCATGGGGACACGCGTCACGCTCGCGACGCGGAGGACGCGAGACGTTCCCATCCCCCAGATGATTGTTAGCGTTTTCCTTTCTTCCTCTTCTCCGTTGGGACCATCAGTCCATCACAACCTGATACCGCTTTTGAATTTTACCGTGTGTTCACTCTTTATATTTGGAAAAGGATTGGGATCATCCGGGGGATCCAGCCTTCCCGTCCTCCGCCTTCGTTGCGCGCCACGTGTCCCGAACTGGCGAGAGAAACAAGCGACGAGGCCCACCTCCTCCTACCTTATCTCTTCGTTCTGTTTTCCTCCTCCACTCGATTCTCTCGTTCCCCTTTCCTCTCGGTCTCTCTCCTCTCAGCGAGCTGCACCCCCACGGCACCACCACGTCGCCTTGACCTACCGATGCGAGCAGGGCTGGGGCGAGGCTCCCTCTGTGGCGGACATGCTCGGACGCCGACGCCGCCTTCGTGGTCTCCTCCTCAACGTCGCAGAGGAAGATGACCAACGACGACATCTCGCTTCGCCTCGGCCCGGGCCACACCGCGTGGGACGCCTTCCATCATTCCATGGTGCGCGCCTTGTGTGGACCTACCACCGCCGCGACGCCGACGCCAGGGATCCCGCTCCAATTGCTCCAGCACGGCTCGTCTCGCTTCAATTTCTCCAGCGTGGCTCATGGCGTAGTGGCTACCGGCGCAGCTTCCAGCCATGGCTGGTGGTGTGCCGGTGCCGCGAGGGCGGCGGCGCCGCTAGCCGCTAGGAGTGGGGATTCGGATGCTGCAAGCGCCGGTCCCGCGGTGCTACATGCGTCGGTCGGTGGTGCTACCACAGGCGACCGGCGATGCTACATGCGGTGGCAGTAGCGCGGTGGTGCTCCCGTGGGACCATGGCGGTGCTGCCGACGACGGGAAGCGTGCTATTGAAGAGGCACGACGATGCTCCAATGGTACGGCGGCGTTGCTCTCATAGAAGCACGGCGGTGCTGCGGCCGTGCTACCGTCAGACGTCGGTGAGCAGCTTGCTGCCGCAGGTGGGTGGCACTGCTTCCATAGTTGGTCGGCGTTGCTACCGTTGGCGAGCGGCCGTGATTCGGCGTTGCTACCGTCGGTGAGCAGCATGCTGCTATACGTGGATGTCTGTAATATTTAAATTTTTTTTTGCTGCAATAGTTTCGTGGTTTTGCTAAAATAGCACAATGGTTTTGCTACGAGGTTTTTGTCCATGTCTGAATTTTTGCACCATAGTTTTGCATCATAAGTCTCATCGGAGAACCTCGCCGGAATTTTTTTGCTATTATTGTTTTGTGATCTTGCTACAATAGAACAAAACATTTGCTACGATGTCTCCGGCGAGGTCTCCGTCGATGTCTCCGGCGAAATCGATTTTGCTACAATAGCATATTTTTTCTGCTACGTGATCTCCGGCGAGGTCTCCGGTGAGGTCCGGCGAGTCCGGTGAGGTCTCCGGCGAAATTGGTCTTTTCTTTTTTTGTTTTCTGGGGAACCGTTTTTTACTACATAGTGAGCAAAAACGGGGATTATTTGCTGCGGCGGCAGCAAAAGCGGGATTGTGGTCTGTTTGGAGGGACACGTGTCACGCATGCAAGCAGGAGGATGGGAGGGGAATAATCCCCCGGGGGACGCCTAGTGTCTTCCTTTATATTTCAGCTCCAACAATATGATCAACTCTCCCAACAATACAACATCTTAATTACATGCCCACCATCTTACTGCTCAGATTATACCACGTTGTTGCACATCGTGGATCTTACAAATCACATCGAATAATTCGTCTCCAATCCACATAGGCAAGGAAATTCATAGAGAGAGAACTGTCACCGGCATATAGTACCATACTTGGCTCTTGATATATATTTGTTCTCTACAGTACAAAATATCATCTAGTCCACCTTCCTTTATACAGGGGGAACAAGGTCTCATTCGAGGGATAAACAACAGGAATTCAAAACTATACTAGTACTATTTTTGTAATGCAACAATATAGACTAAGACCTCAAGGGTATAGTTTCAAAGCACCTACATATATTTATCCCGTAACATATTTTCTTCATATGCTTGATGTTGATGCTGATGTCCGGTTTATGAGAGTGGTAACTGGTAATCAAAAAGACTTCCTTCGTAAGTTATGGTGCTGCAGGAGGTGGCACCTCAGGTTGGTACCCGGACCCGGGGCAGTTGTAAATATTTCCGCATCCGTGACCAGTGTAAGGCTGGCCCGACTGGTGGCTTCGATTTGGTAAAGGCCTTCTTACTCCAACGTGCTGTGAGCTTCCCCTTGTCCATGTGTCATGCATGACTGGCTAATTAAAATACTGCAACTATTATTGTCTGATATTCTGTATTAATACTTAAAATATATCAAGTATATAATGTTAAGAACATATTTAGATACTAAGGATACACACAAACAAAACAATCAAAAGGACAAAACAAAGACCCTGCCACACTGATCAGCGACTCGCAGCAATGGTGCCCAAATCACTACCAATGACCACACCCGTACTGCATAAAAATGTCTCTAATAGTGACGTCTCGATGAATAGAACCGTGAATGAGTGTCGTCGTTGCCCAATCCAATCAGATCATGTGTTTTCACTCCGACAAAAGACCGAGACCTACAAACAATGCTTTCAACAATTAAGCTGCGAGAAACCGCCATTACCTGACATAACCAATGAAGGTCAGGTGTAGGGTTTTCACCCTATACCTCGAGCCTCGGTACACGAAAAGCACCACCAAAAAAGAAGAGATGGTGCAAAAGACCCGGCCAGATTGGCTAGCTTGGGGCACACACGAACCACCATCATCCAAAATTCCCGGCCAGATTGGTAGGCTTGGGCCAGATGGTGGCCCCGGTGGCCAACACACCATGAAGGGTCCGTCCAACCAGATCAGCCCGGCCAGATTGGACCAGATCATCGGATGGTGGTAAATAACGGGATAACCGGAGGAGGTCGGAGCTTGCATCCATAATGGGGCGGGCGGGAGAGACCACCAACGTCAAAATAAAATGTAGGAAGAAAAGCAACGCGCGAAGAAGTCACTGCGCCACCATCCTCCGCTGTCGGGCAGTCTCTTGTGGCCTAGCGGCGCACGAGGCTCGGGAGGTACCGTTTCCATTGGTGTCTGATACTGTGATTAATATGAAGGGATTAATCAATTAGTAGGCCGGTGGCTGCGTCCTTTGATGTCTTCTTCGCGTCCTCGTGGCGGCGGCCGACGTTTGGTTTTGGATGGGTCTCGGTGAAAACCGCTAAATGGTTGCGACCATTGCTGGCGATGACAACACCTTCGGTGTCGTTCCCCTTGCTGAAGGCATCGCTGTGAAGACCCCCCCATTTTTTCTAGATGGTCGGGCTCCGCCTCTCCGACCCACCGTGTCCGTTCGGTGAAGGTTTCCCTCGTAACGGCGTGTGAATCACCCTATGATCTCTCCGTCAAGGTCATGATCTAGGGTTGGTATCATGGGGTCTGGGCAAAAGCTTTGCAAGACCTGTCTCTGTCGGCAACGACGACGTTTTGATGGCCGTCCACCTTCTTGGAGGCGTTTCTGCAAGCCCTCGCCTTTGGATTCCCAAACCCTACCAGGTTCCTTCACCAATGTTGTGTCGTGGTGGTGGCGATGATGGTGCGGTGGAGGTTTGTTGGTGTGGACATCTTCGACGTCGTCTCCGTGCAACAGAAGTTGTGGTGCCTCATTCGGATCAAGCATTCTCTTTTAGTTTGTGCTTCATTTAGTTTTGCTTGGTTTTACACCATGTTTGGTTTCTGTGTTGCTGTGAGTGTGTGGTGTGCGTGTGTGTTGTTGCTGGTTTCGCCAGCATGTTCTTGTAAGTTGTAAACCTTAGCAGGTTGTTGGCTTCGTTAATTCAAAACCGGGCTCTTCTCGAGCCTTCCGTCTAAATTAATCTATTAGTGGTAATTTTCATTGAAGCCAGCAAAAGCGAGACAAAGTATTGTAACTAAACTGAATCCAGCAAATGAGAGATGGTGTTGCTGATTGCACTAATGGTATTGTACTGTACCTCCCTGCACGGAGACAGCCAAGAAAGCACACATGACCACGAAAGCGGCCATGACGAGCAGCTTGGGAAAAGATAAAGCATGTCGCTGCACCATCTCCGATCCCTTCCTCACTAGCTTGCTCTGCTGCCTCTCTCCACGCTGTGGGCTCTAACTTGTGTTGGGGCTAAGGCTCAGTATATAGAGTGAACCGCATCAGAGGTCACCAAGTTGCACGAAAAGTTAGGATTGGTCACCAAGTTGAAAAACCTCAAAACGTGGTCATGAAGTTGTAGATTAGCGAAAGATTGGTCATTCTGTCATGACGGGCGTTAAGTCGATGACGTGGCAGTCTGTATTTTACAAAAAAAACTTAAAATTTTGTTTCTTCTAATTGTTAGGTCCTTTTCGAATTCTTTTTTTGCCTTCTTTGGTTCCCAAAGTGCAGCTGCACGCCGCTACCATGGCGGCCGCTTGACTGCATCTCCAATCTGTGGCTCCTCCTCCGCTCGCCTCGTTGCTCTTGACAGGCACGACAAACGGGGGCACCTGAAATGGCAACCTCGATGGCAAGTGCAACCCCGTCTCCTCAGAACACCGGTGAGTTCGTCTCCACCAATCCGTAGGGGAGAGAGGAGCAGCACGGGGCAAGGCCGACGCCGAGGCAGTGGCGGCGCGACGCTGGATCTGGAGGGAGGCACGCCGGCGTTCAGTAGCAGCGCTGGAAGACCACACCAACAGCCCCAAGCCTCCAAGCTCTGCTCTGCTCTGTGCCGCATACAACCTGTTCGACAGAATGTCTGTCCTATAACCGCACCAAATCCCTTGTCGTCACCTCTTTCTTTCCCGTCGAGAGCAGCGGCAGCAGGAGGCAGAGGCGCTGCCTTCCCTGCCCAGGCTCGAGGCCCTCCACCTCACTCACCGTGCCCTCCCCATCGCCTCGTTCAGTGGACCGGCAACAGAGCAACACCCCCACCAACCAGTCATGCACACGCCTCGTGGCGTGCCACCTCGATCCATCTCCTACCGGGACGAGGCAGCAGTGGCAGGCCACATGGAAGCAGCTCGAGGCCGGCTGGACCGACGACCGTGCACGCCGCCAAGACCCCGCTCTGATCTGGTTCGTGAGCAGCAGTAGAGCACCTCCACCACGGCACGAGGCCGGCTTGCACGGCATAGCGGCGTGCCTGACGAGCAGCCGGGCCGGTGAGAGCAGCAGCACGGCCATCCACCGCAAGCGACGCTGCACGACACATGTGTCAGCGTCCTGCTCCTGGGCAAAAATAAATATCGAAAATGACCTAACAATTAGAAGAAACAAAAGTTTAAGGGGTCTTTTGTAAAAAAAATAGACTGCCACATCATCGACCTAACGCCTGACGAGGGGTTAACTCATCAAATCCCATGGTTAAGGACCTATGGTTGAGATTACAAGGGAGAGAACATGGTAGAGCTGGTAGTTTCATCGGCTGACAAGCAAAAGCTGGGATTTTACCCAGGTTCAGGCCTCCGGAGAGTAACACCCTACTTCCTGCTTGTCTGGTATTGATCGTGTGAGATTATGCGGGCTACAATGGGGTCCTGGTGAGATATCGATCTCGCTAGGGTTTTGGTGGTTCGAGTATTGCGTGTCCTGGGTCGGCAGCCCTCCCAGCCTTTATATAATAGGCTGGGTCTCGGGAGTTCGCAACCGACTCTGTTTACATGTAAGGAAAATTTAAACCGACTATGCCTATGTCTAATCTTGGAGGGTACTCCATCTTGTTGGGCCTTTCGTCATGGGCTTCATGTAGGCTCTTGATAATTGGGCCTCAGTCGACACGGGCACCAGGTACCCTTATGGTAGGATACCCGGGATGTATATCCTTGTCAGTAGCCCCCGAGTACTTGTCTGACTCGAAGAATCGAGCATGGACTCGTTCGTAAGTGCACGTCATATTCTTTGTACTTGTGTTTATAATTGGAATTCCTGTATGAATAGCACATGTTGGCTATGTCGAGTATTTTCATCGACTTTGGTTTTTGCCTATGATAATCAAGGGATAATAGCTAAGTAGGCCCGGTGCACTCGACGGATCGAGACCGGTTAACTACTCATTCGGGTAAAACCTTACTAGCTTTCAATCAAACTCGAGTCCCCGGACTCGAATTTTGAACAAACTGGTCAGACTCGACTAGGCCGCGGAGGTCTTACTGAATCGATCTGCAGTATAACTTTGAAATTTACCCAACACGTCTGTCGGGATTTTTCATCATGTCTGTTGACATGGAAAGTATAAGGATTAACGTTGCTGGAACGGTCCTTTGCCCAGCTCGAAAGTTCAGCGGGTCTTACCTTTACACTATGCATGCAGCATCCGAGGTTATTTGCGGCGGACGCAACTCGGAAATTTTCGAGTATGATTTTGCATCAAATTTTGCATATGAACTGAGTCGAGTCTTTTGTCGACTGATACTTTGTCATTATTCTATCAGATGCGCGACAGCGCTCCCGATGGGAGTAGCCCCCGAGATTGTGCTTTATTGCTTGCAATGGAGGATAATCTCAAATCTTTTTATCCCATATATCCTTAGTCGAAGAAATTTTTGATACGCTCCCGATGGGAGTAATATGTCTCAGTCGAAGGAACGGTCGAGTGACCAATTTTTGCCTTAATATTGCTTTTTCACACCCGAACCAATCAAAGCAGTCGAGTGACCGATATGCGTTGGGCGGACTCGAATGCTTTTCTGAACGGAGCGCTTGCAATGATGTCAGGGATGACGCTTATGGCGACTGCACTGTCTGACACGCGGTGGCGTGCGTTATGCTGTGAGGGCACGATTTTTCCGGGATTGTGATGATGGCTTCCTCGTTTCCCGTGCATAGTGGGCGGAGTGGCCCGCGACGGTTGCTCTCCATGGCTGCCATGTGTATGGCTGGATATGCTATTCTGCCCACGATCTCGCATCAACGGTGCGGATTCTTTTTGTGTTGAGGTTAAAAGGGTGTGGCGGAGTAAATAATGTTTTTACTTGCCATTCGTTCTTCACCGCTGCTGCTTCTTCTTCCTCCTAGCGCATCGCCATAACCCAACAGCCAAGCTTTTGCCACCCACCATTACGATGACGAAGCCCGCGCCTTCGAAGGGCAGGAGTGCCGCGAATGCCTCGGCAGACAGTGCCACTGGAGCCGCTGCCAGCGGTTTGAAGAGGGACAAGGGCTCGTGGACCAAGACCTCATGCAGCAAGCGGATGCTCACCGGCCTACGGAACGACGGCCTGATTCCGGCGGACCCGTCGCAGGTTTGCATCGTCGACGCCGAGGTAATCCCGCGCCCATGCCCCAATGAGCGGGTCTGTTTTGTGGATTTTGTGAACAGGGCTTCTCCTTCCCTGTTCATGATTTCTTCATGCACTGATGCACGTTTATGGAGTGCAATTGCACGATTTTACCCCCAATGGGCCTCTGCACATTGCGTGTTTCTTCGTTCTTTGTGAGTGCTTTTTGGGCGTTGCGCCCCACTTTGGGTTGTTTCGCCGCATCTTCAATGTCAAGCGCCAGCATGGTGTCAAGGGTCCTGATGGTTTTGGAGTATAGACTCGACCTGACGTCGAGTACTTCAAGATCAATTTTCTAGAGTCTGTGCAAGGATGGCGCCAAAAGTGGTTCTACATCAAGGATGTGACCACGGGCAACCAAGCGTTCGGGTTGCCTCCCTTCGACGCAGACGCCCTGGTGAGGAAGAGGCCATCCTGGATCGCACAGCCGACCGAAGTCGAAGCCGAAGAGGCTGACGTTCTGATGAAGAAGGTGCTGAAGCTTAAGACCAATGTTGGTCGGGAGGTTACTGGCATCCATTTGCTGGCCACTTTTCTCAGGAGGCGAGTGCAGCCTCTCCGAGCCCGAGTCCATGCCATGTGGGCATACAATGGGCTTTCCGATCCAACCCGCTCACGCGCAGTGGAACTTTCTGATGGGGAAGTAGAGAAGTTGGTAAGAGGCCTTACCAGACTGACTGATGAGGAGCCTTGCGAGTTGAACTCGCCAGTTCCACCTTATGAAACCAACAACCCTCTACCAGAGGTAACAGTCGCTACCATCTGTAAGTTGCTATGTTATGCATGTGTGATGTTAATTCCTTTGCTGTTTCTGTGTGCAGGGACACAAAATGTATGAGTCCATGCCGCCATTGCTAGAGAGCGGCCCAGTGCCAGACAATGAGCCACTCGAGGCTGGCTCTGATGATGAGGTGACCTCACTCGCCACCGCACATACGCCAGAAGCTGATGAAGGTGATGCTGAGGTGCAGGCCAAGCAGAAGCTGTCGCGCAAGGAAAAAGACACTGCTGACTCAGAGGAGAAGAAGGGAGACAAGACGGAGTCGACGATGGCGCCACTCGAAATTCCTCCGATTCGCTCGCTCCCCCCGCGACCACCGAAAAGATCACGCCCGAGCTTGGGTGTGCTTGCACCTGGTCGAATGGTCGACCTTACTGAAGAGTAAGTATTATGTGCATTTGTTTTTTGACGTTTTATGAATGTTGCCAAATTGTTTACTTAGCATGTGTGAAACAGCGTGTCCTCGGATAAGGACTTGCCACCGCCACCCCCGATGGAGAAGAGCAGTGCGGCGTCGACATCCGCCTACCACGGCGACTCTGGCTGCTGCAGACGCGGCTACACCGCCCGAGCCCGAGGTTGCGGCTAACAAAGATGAGGCAGCAACGTCAGGTGTACCTGCGTCGACTTCCTCCTTCTTAGATCATGTAAGCTTTTGCTTTTTTGCCACAGTTGAATCACTACTGGGTGTTTTGCATAGACTCGATGAATCTGTTCTGAATTTGCTCATGTTGTGCTGTAGTCATTTATACAAGAGCTACTGAAGGCTGGCACCAAATATGTTCACATGGAGACGGAGGTCACCACCTTGCAGCAGCAACTCGAGGCTGCCAAGAGTAAGTATCTTGTAATGAGAACTCGAGTGTTTTGATGTAAAACTCTTTTTGCAGCATGTTGAAGAAATGCTTATGTGATGCGCAGAGTCAGCGGCTGACGCTGCAGAAAAGATGAACACAGCTTCCCGTCGAGTTGCTGACCTGGAGAAGAGGCTGAAAGCAGCCGAAGTTAGGGAAGACCTGGCAATTGGTCGACTCTCTGCTGACAGCACCACTTTGACTGGTACGCAATTTTGCCGTTGCATTAGATATTTGGAGTTTGTGTAATATGCTGCCGAACATGCTGTTTATATGATATGCTAGGGGTGATGGGTGGCCCATCTGCTCCTGGCAAGCAAAGCATTGGCACTTCACTTGATGAAAGTGTGGCCGTCACGGAGGTTGCCAATAGTAGAGCAGGGGAGATGCTGACGAAGGCGGCGAGTGCTTTGGGCGCTCTTAACAGCAGCTTCTTCCCAGATAATGAGCTTCCATCTTCATTTGCAGAGCTGGTGGAGCTGTTCAACCCAGAAGGAACTGCCGTCGCCGATTTCTGTCGCGAGCAAATGGTAAGTGGTGCTCAGACTACTTTTCTCATGTTGCTCGCGCACGGAGTCGAGACAGATTTTGACAAGGTCATGACGAAGTTCCCGAAGGGGCCTGGCGGCAAAACCGTCGGGTTAGGCACTTGGATGCAGGCCGCCAACAAGTATGCTCAACAGCTTGTAACATCTGTTGAAGATAGGGCAGCCAAGGTTCAGGCGAAGAAGGCTTCCTCCATGAAGTCGATGCCTAGTGATTGATCCCTTCGTCGCCTAGTTTTAGGGATTTTATGATTTTGCTTTTGCTGTCTGTAAAAACGTCAGACTTCGTATTTGTGCTTCATGAAATATGAACTCCAGTAATCGGGAGGTGCAACCCCCGAGTCTTTTGCTTGAGTTCTTCATTTTCCCTTATGCCCTGAGTTATTCTGAATGTAGAACCGAGCTTCTAAAGCATCGACTGGTCCTCATGCGAGTGGCTCCACGAAGTCGCGAAGCATGAATGAGCAGAAAATTATGGACTACCTTCAGCTCAAGCTTTCGAAGGTGAACGGCGAGTTGAAGAAAATGCAACAGGCATATGCGGAGCTGCAGTCGAGGCCATCCCCAGCTACAGAGCGGGATACTTTTTTTGCTTGAGGAGTTGGAGAAGGTGAACTTGCAGCTTGAATGTAAGCTCTTTGGAAATCGAATTGTGGGCTCGGCACACAAGTCGACTGGGGTAATAAGTTTGCGTTATTTTGCCATAGGTGTTTGCGTTGACCAGCTGAAGGAGGAGGCGCAGATACATGATCGGCTCGACGGTCATGCGAATAGTGCGGAATACGCCGCCCACCCCTTTTGGTCAGACAGGGCGAGGAGTTCCACTTTGGTAAAGCTCCTGGATCGTGCGTGGCGAACTGCCATTCGACTGGAGAGTTGCAGGTTGGCTTTACTTCGAGTCCACGAGGCTTTGTTTCCTTTGAACGAGCAACCACAAAGCCTTGTGGCATTGCTGAAGAAATTTCGAAAAGGCAAGGCGATCAAGAGATTTGTACGCGAGCAACTGATTAGCGGGGCTAACGTTGCTCTTGCCTTTGTGCGGTCGCACCTTCCGCACCTTTATTTGAAAAAGATTGCGATGGGACCCGCACCCGTACCAGGTGGTGGTCCTGTGCCAATGGAGGAGCACTACCAAGAGACACGGGTGGACGCATTAGTCCTAATCCATCATGTGCTGAAGGAGGAGGAGAAGTGGACCCAGCCAAAGGATGAACCTGTAGATTAGGGTTTTTATGCATAGGGGGCAGCCCCCGAGTGTAGATTTGCCACTTGTATGGAGTGTATATTGTTTGTTTGTATGTATGCAGCCCCCGAGTCTATCGAGTGGGGTTTATGAAAATGTTTCGAGTGTGAACCAATAATTGCGCAACCCCTGAGTGTTAAAGTGGGGCTGTGAATCTTTGTGATATCTGAAGTTTCAACTTTTGCTTTGAGACTCAGTCCCCGAGCGTGCGAGTGGGGTTGAGGAGTTCTGCGTTCTTGCTTGAACTTTTATGACCCAGCCCCCGATCTTTCGAGTGGGGTTGAGGTATTATTCTTGAAGGAGTGAAAACTCATATCCTTGATGGCGCAGCCCCTGAGCGTTTCGGGTGCGGCCAAGGTATGTACTAATGAGTTATGCGAATAGTAAATATAGAAATAGGAGGAACATTTTGATTATATTCCACTTTTGAATGTTAAGCTGCAAGCCGCCTCATTAAAAACCTTCCAGTCCCCTTAGGTACCCTGGAAGGAAAAGAGCGCGTCTGAAACCTGCAGCCATCCGACATATGTGCCTATTACATTGTGCGACTGAGCAATCTAAGCATAGAAACGGCGCAGCTGCGCAACGTTCCAAGATTGTGCGAGAGTTCGCCTGTCTTCGCGTGCTTCAGTCTGTATGCTCCACCACCAATGACCTCGGTGATGATGAAGGGTCCTTCCCATGGGGAAGCGAGTTTGTGCACCTTCTTTTGCTTCAGTCGAAGTACCAGGTCGCCAACCTCGAAGGACCTGGTGCGCAGTCGACGGTGTGGTAGTTGCGGAGGTCTTGCTGATAGACAGCTGTGCGTGCTAGCGCGTGTCGCGTGCTTCTTCGAGCAAGTCGACTGCATCTTCGAGTGCTTCATCTGCGTCTTCTTCGTTGTATGCTTCGACTCTTGGTGCATTGAATCTTACATCTGATGGCAGGATTGCCTCTGCGCCGTAGACCATGAAAAATGGGTGAACTGTGTTGAAGCGTTAGGAGTTGTGCGTAGGCTCCATAGCACAGACGGGAGTTCTTCGACCCAAGCACCCGCGGCTTTTGAGTGGCACCAGGAGGCGTTTCTTGATTCCGCTTGTCACGAGTCCATTGGCTTTTTTGACTTGGCCATTGGACTGCGGGTGTGCCACGGATGCATAGTTGAGCGTGATGTCCTTGCTCTTTGCAGAAGGATCGGAACTCTTCAGCCGTGAAGTTTGTACCGTTATCAGTGATGATGCTGCTTGGTACACCGAAGCGGTATATGATGGATTTTATGAAATTGACTGCTGTAGTGGCAGTCGAACTTGTGATAGGGACTGCTTCAATCCACTTGGTGAACTTGTCGACCGCCACCAGAAGGTGAGTATGCCCTCCATGGGAGGATTTTTGAGTGGCCCGACCATATCGAGCCCCCACTGGGCGAAGGGCCAGGCCAATGGTATTGTCTTCAACGCCGATGCGGGTGCGTGCGGCTTTGTGGCGAATTTTTGACAGCCGATGCACCTTTTGACTATGTCCTCCGCGTCTTTGAGTGCTGTGGGCCAGTAGAAGCCTGCGCGAAAGGCTTTGGCTACGAGTGATCGACTGCTGGCGTGATGCCCGCAGGTACCTGCATGAATATCACGAAGGATGGCCTGGCCATCTTCGAATGCTATGCATCGTTGGAACATACCTGATACGCTGCGCTTGTATAGTTCGCCGTTGATGACGGTGTATGCTTTAGATCGTCGAGTGACGCGTCTTGACTCTGTTATGTCTTCAGGTACCTCGCCGCGGAGTATGTATGCGAGGAAAGGTTGAGTCCAAGTTGGCTCAATGAGGAGTACCTCGACTGGCGGGTCCTCTGTGCTAGGTGCTTTGCTCTTGGCTGGTGCGGCTGATGTAGGAGATGTTCGTTTTTGCTTGATGGACCTGTGCTCGATGCGCTCGAGGAAGACACCAGGTGGAACTGGTGCTTTGGTCGCGCCAAGGTTGGCTAGCTATGCTCTTCGTTGCTCTCTCCCATGTGCCGCAACTCGCAGCCTTCGAAGCTGCCCTCCATTAGGTTGTACAGGTCACGGTAGGCGATCATGTTGTCTGCGATGGCATCGCAGGCCTTCATTGTTTGCTGCACCACAAGATTCGAGTCACCATAGATCATCAGTCGAGTGCACCCGAGGGCTTTGGCCATCCGCATGCCATGGATCAGGGCCTCGTACTCAGCTTCGTTATTGGATGGTAACTCGAATCCCATCTGCAGGACATAGCGAAGCTTGTCGCCTTTTGGTGATATGAGGATGACACCTGCGCCTGCCCTTCGTTCTTCTTTGAGCCGTCGAAGTACATAGTCCATGAGTTGGACACATCTGGTGCTCCTGGCAACTGAGCTTCGATCCACTCGGTATGGAAGTCAGGTAAGACTTGTGCTTTGATGGCCTTCGGGTAATCATACTTGATATCTCGTGGTCCTAGCTCGATGAGCCATTTTGCGACTCGCCCAGTTGCGTTGGGATTTGTGAGGATGTCCCGATCCCTGAGGTGCTGATTACAGTGATCGGGTGCTCTGCGAAGTAGTGCGTCAGCTTCCTTGAGGACATGAACACGGCGTAGGCCAGCTTTTGATAATGCGGGTACCGCTGCTTTGATATGGAGAGGACTTCACTCAAGTAGTAGACTGGGCGTTGTATGCTTTGGGCGTGTCCCTCCTCCTGCGTTCGACTACCAGTACGGTACTTACCACCCTGTTAGTTGCGGAGACATACAGGTATAGTGGCTCACGTTCCCTTGGTGCGACGAGGATTGGAGGGCTTGTGAGGACTCGCTTGAGATCCGTGAAGGCTGCTTCGGCTTCTGGCGTCCACTCGAATTTGTCTGCTTTCTTCATCAGCGATAGAACGGGAGTGCTTTTTCGCCCAGTTTGCTGATGAATCGACTGAGTGCTGCCACTCGACCTGCTAATTTTTGTACGTCATGGAGCTTTGAAGGCCTTTGCATTGTCAAGATGGCCTGTATTTTCTCCGGGTCCGCCTCGATTCCACGAGCGAGACTAGATACCCAGAGCTGCCCGCTGGCACGCCGAACGTGCACTTCTTCGGGTTGAGCTTGATGTGGAAGCGTTTGAGGTTTGCGAACGTCTCTCGCAAGTCATCGAGTAGTGTGTTTTCCTCCCTTGTTGTGATGACGATGTCGTCTACGTAGACCTGGACGTTTCGCCCAATTTGCTTCTTGAGGCAGTCTTGCATCATGCGCTGGTAGGTTGCGCCTGCGTTCTTGAGCCCGAAAGGCATGTTGTGTAGCAGTAGACCCCGAGTGGGGTTATGAACGCCGTTTTCTCTTCATCTTCTTCTTCATCCTTATCTGGTGGTAACCTGAGTAAGCATCCAGGAAGGACAGGAGCGCACCCGGCGGTGGAGTCGACGATCTGGTCGATTCGAGGTAGTGGAAAGTGATCCTTTGGACAACATTTATTGAGTGCTGTGAAATCTACGCACATCCGAAGGATATCTGTGTGCTTCTTCTCTACAAGTACGGGGTTAGCCACCCATTGTGATTTCTTGATTTCTCTGATGAAACCTGCTGCGAGTAGTCTGTCGACTTCGGCTTCGACTGCGGTTCTTTTCGGGCCGGATATGCGGCGCATTGTTTGCTTGACTGGTTTAGCATCTGGAAATAATTGGAGAGAGTGCTCGGCGAATTCCCTGGGAATACCTGGCATGTCGGCTGGACACCACGCAAATATATCCCAGTTCTCACGGAGGAATTCGACGAGCGCGCTTTCCTATGCGATAGGCAGACTCGAAGAGACATTGACTGTCTTGGTCGGGTCAGTCGGGTGCACCTGATGCGACCTTGTGTCATTGGTGGCATTGAATGCTCTGTCGACTGCCACCTTCTTGTGCTCCGGCATAAGTGTTCGATCGTTGGAGACCGCTAGATCGGCGAGTGTTGCTTCCATGCCGAACATCTCAGAGATTTTGCTAAACTCTCGGTCGCAAGAATCGGACTTTTGGAAGTTTCCTTTGACTGTGATTACTCCTTTTGGTCCAGGCATTTTCAGCTGAGGTATGCGTAGTGTGGGACCGCCATGAATCGAGCGAACGTCGGGCGTCCAAGTATGGCGTGGTATTGTGACTTCCAGTCGACAACTTCGAACTCAATCGACTCTGTCCTGAAGTGGTTTTTGTCCCCGAACGTAACGTCGAGTTGTATGGTGCCTTCTGGGCTTATTGCTTTGCCTGGGACGATACCGTGAAAGGTATTTGAGGATTTTGGCAGGTTTTCGACTGACCTGTTCATTTTGCGGAGCGTATCCGCGAAGATGATGTTTATGCCGCTGCCACCATCCATGAAGACCTTGGACATGGCGTAGCCTCCAATTTGGGTCGAGTACCAGAGCAGAGTGCCCTGGACGAACTACCGATGGTGGGTGGTCCTCTCTGCTGAAGCTTATTGCAGTTTCGGATCCCTTCAAGAATTCAGTTACGGCAGGAGGTGACATGACCGCCATATTTACTTGTCGAGTGCGAAGTTTTTGCTCCCTGTTGGAAGGGCGACCTTTCTGTATCATGTACATCTGCCCTTGGGCGGAGGGTACTGAGGTTCGTCCACCCGAGGTACGGGTTGTATGGCACCCGCGATATTTCCGCCTGCGGCAGGCTGTGGTGGTGGAGGTGGTGCCATCAGAACGGCACATTGTTTGGCTGAGGCACAGGTGCAGGTGCGGGTGCGTGTGCGGCTGTTGCCTTTCTGAGTTGCACGTATTCAGATGCTAGTTGGTCGAATTCTCTGCAGTTTCTCATCGAGTGATTGGAGCGCAATTTTCCGTCTTCCCCTTGTACAGGTGGAATCTGCAATCAGCATCCATCTTGTCATCGAATGATCGCTCGTTTTGTGCGCCGGAGCGCGACTTGCGCCAATCTTTCTTCTTGTAGCTGTCGCTGCGTTGGTTGCGGTCTCGACTGTCCCGGCGATCATCTCGACTGTCCCGGCGATCATCTCGACTGTCCCGTCGATCTTCTGACCGTCGGTCGCTTCTGTCTTGGTCGTTGCGGGTGTGGAGAATCCAGCCGCCATGAATTCGGGTCTGTCGTCGTCGTAGTGACGTTTTGAACGTTTGCGCCTCCGGTCGTCTCTGTACGAGTCCCTGCGGTTTCGACTGCCGCTATCATGATTGTCACGGGGTGAGGACCCGCGTGTGGTGCGCGCCATGTCTTCTCCGTCTGCCCACTCAGTCGCGATCTTTAGGAGGTTAGCCACAGAGGTTGGCTTTTGGCGACCAAGTGCTTCTTTGAAATCTCGCCTGGCGAGGCCCATGATGAAAGCATCCATGGCCATATCTTCTGAAATTACTCCAACTGAGTTGCGTATCTCAGTCCATCGTCGGATGTATGACCTCAACGTTTCGTCGACCGTTGAATGCAGGCTCTCAGTTCTTCGAACGTTTTTGGTCGCTCACATAGAGGCTCGAAGTTTTTGATGAAGTCTGCGCGGAAGTGATCCCACGAGTCGTATGTTGATGGAGGTAGAGCCTTGAGCCAGTCGCGGGCTGTGCCTTCGAGCATGAGTCGTATGTATTGCATGGCTGTGGTATTCGTGCCTCGCTGGCACGACAGCCAGTCTGTAGTCTTCCAGCCATCCTGAAGGTTCCTGTCGACCCGTGTATTTGGGCTGTTCAGATGTGAGTTTGAACCCTTTGGGCATCCGTGTCTCGCGGACGCGTCGAGTGAAGCACAGAGCTCCGCATGGCTCAGGCTCCTGATCAGAGTACGAGTCGCTACTGTAAGATCTGCGTGATCTGCTCCTGGACCTGCGCCGACGTGAGCCGCTCCTTTCCTTCGAGTGGTGACGCGACCACTGCGATTATGTTCTTCACGACGCGGGTTTACTATGGCACGGTCTCGACTCCCTCCTGGAGTTTTTGGGATTTGGCGTATGGCCTTGCCGCTAAGGCGAGTGATTTGATCTGTTGGCGATGTAGTTTTGCATTGGGGTCATCCGCTGGAGGCTTGATTGCCTCTAGGTATGCTGCAGCAGTAAAAAGGCACCCGCAGCTGTTTTGGGTACTGGTACTCCCTCTCGTCGAATGTCATGAAAGAGTGGCCTAAGTTGCGGGTGAGCGCTTCCCTCTCATCTTCCGCGAGGCGTGACAGCCTTGATCTGGGTCTTGTGTCTGCTCGCCCGGTGGAGCTCATGGAGAGCTGTCTTCTCCGTGCACTCGACAAGCTAGCTTGCTTTTTACGTTCTTCGAGTGTTGCTCTGATCTGCTGCAGTCGAAGTGATTCCTGCCAGTTGAAGTACTGGAAGGTCAACATCTCCTCTCGTGTTGCGTCCACTGGCATCATTGTGCACTCCTTGATGACTTTATCTGCTTTTGCTGCCATCTCAGCAGTAATTGTGAGATTTGTGACTCCATCCGGCATAGTAACTGTGCACGGGAATTCTGTAGGCCTGCGACTGGCCGCAATATCAGATGATTCTGCGGCGAAGGCAACGTAGACCTGCTGGGGTATCACCCGAGGGTATGTGTATGTGTTTTCGAGTCCCGTCATGGACTCGACGTCTTCATCGAGACTCATATCAGAGTCAGTATGCCAGTCGAACAGCCCATCTGGGGAAGCTCGCTGTGACGTGTTCATCGCCTATGCTCATCTCGGTGTCGGCGAAGTCGTTATGGATCTCGAAGTTGAGGTTGTTGTTGGTGCAGATCTCGGAGTCGACGTGGTTGTCGATATGAGTTTCGGGCTCATCGAAGTCGCTGAGGGAGATCCCGCAGTCGAAGCTATCCTCGAGTGGAAGATTGAGCTCGGGATCGTTTGTGCGGTATGCTGATTCGCCTCCTCACCTTGGAGTTCTTTCGCAATGAACTCGTTGATCTCTCGAGTGACATGGTTGTTGCAGACGAGCAGGCTTGGAGGATCGACGATGGTATGGACGCAGTTGATGGATCCGCAGTCGAAGGAGCCGCAATCGATGGAGCCTCGGGTGCGGAAGTCGCGAGTTGGCGTGGATCTGTCAAGTCCTGCATACCAAGCTTGTTTACGAAAAAATTGAACGAACCAACGGTTAAACCCAAACCTGACTCGAGACCAGCAACGTCTCCTGGAATTCTGGCGAGTGTGGCTCGAAGTTCATCAGAGGATCTGATGTGCTTTTTGCAGGTGAAGTTGGCGTGCTGCCGTTTGTCGAGTGAGTCGGCGAGTTGCCGTGTGCCGCCCGAGTCGTCGAGTTCTGGTTTGTTGATGCAGCCGGCGAGTTGCCGTTTGTAGATGCGATCGGCGAGTCGCCGTTTTCCGATGGAACCGAAGAAACCGTGAGTCCAGCACTATTCTTTCCCACAGACGGCGCCAATTGACGAGGGGTTAACTCATCAAATCCATGGTTAAGGACCTAGGGTTGAGATTACGAGGGAGAGAACGTGGTAGAGCTGGTAGTTTCGTCGGCTGACAAGCAAAAGCAGGGATTTTACCCAGGTTCAGGCCTCCGGAGAGTAACACCCTACTTCCTGCTTGTCTGGTATTGATCGTGTGAGATTATGCGGGCTACAATGGGGTCTTGGCGAGATATCGATCTCGCTAGTGTTTTGGTGGTTCGAGTATTGCGTGTCCTGGATCGGCAGCCCTCCCAGCCTTTATATAATAGGCTGGGTCTCGGGAGTTCGCAACCGACCCTGTTTACATGTAAGGAAAGTTAAACCGACAATGTCTATGTCCAATCTTGGATGGTACTCCATCTTGTTGGGCCTTTCGTCATGGGCTTCATGTAGGCTCTTGATAATTGGGCTCAGTCGACACGTGCACCAGGTACCCTTATGGTAGTGTACCCGGGATGTATATCCTTGTCAATGCCCGTTGTGACGGAATGACCAATCTTTCGCTAATCTACAACTTCATGACCACGTTTTGAGGATTTTCAACTTGGTGACCAATCCTAACTTTTCGTGCAACTTGGTGACTTCTGGTGTGTTTCACTTCAGTATATACCACACGACAGAGTCCCCCGGATGTGAGCACAGCTTCCATATGATCCGAGAACTGAGCTCTGGCTCAGTGGCAAGGAGAGGCAGTGGCCTCCCTCCCCATCCGAGATCGACTCCCGAAGGGAGCGATTTTCCGGGTGTCTCACCCGAGGGCACTGTTCACTAGGAACAGTGCTCGTACTATAGCGGCACTGTTCGCGGACACTGCAGCTGCACTGTTTACTATGGGCAGTGTAATATTCTTTGCTGACCTCTCTCAGCGCGCGTTCGAGCCACAGCGATAAGGAGTCACAAAAGCCGTGGGGTTTGTATAGATCTGTAGATTTTAGCTTGCACACTAAGATGTGTGTGGTGTTGTGTGCGTGCGTGTGGTGTGAGTTGGTGTGTTAAGTCCAGATACTACAGCTGTACCAATCTAGAGATGCATAAAAAAAACTTCCATATGATCCACTCATCAAATTAAAAAATGGTTCACAAATGCATCGGTCGTTAACGTGGATGTGAGCACAGCTTCCATATGATCCACTCATCAGATTCGAGAATGGCCCACAAGAGTATTGGGCGTTGACTCACGTCAATGGTGCCAGTGACCTTTAGTTTTGCATTTTTTTTTTGTTTCTGGAATTTTGGGGTAAAGCTAGCACATTGCTAGTAAGTCGCTATTTTTTTTTTTTTTTTGCAAAGCTATGTTTAGAGTTTAGACAGCCGTGGTCGTTGTTTTCGTCAGCAGTGTATCATAGATGCTGCATTCACTCATTCACCGTCGATGAAGTATAACGCCCACTGGGTCACTTTCCCCTCCCCTCTGGTTACTGTTTGAGAGAGAGGCGAAAGGGAGCTTGTCCTCGTTCCCTGTCCAGCCGACGGCCGATTCGTCGGTCTCCTCCCTCTCCGGCCGCCGGTGCAGCAGTGGGAGAGTGGGGAGACCTCGGATCCGTGCCTGAGGCATGTAAATAGTAGTTTAGGTTTCCTGGGCGGCGCTGGAGAGGTGGTTGCTGCGGCGGCGCCATGGAATAAAGGTGCGGGGGCTCCTTCTCCACCTCGGCAGCGCTCTGCGGGGCGGTGCCGACAAGCTTCCGGCGTGGTTCCCTCCTGGATCGATGGATCTGGTGAGGTTTGTGGCTCCGGGCAGGGTCGGCGTTGCGAGGACGACGACCAGCTGTGGGAGATTTTGTCCCCTGTTCTTCTCTTCGCTACGGTAAGTTGTGCTCTGAACTTGCTGTCGAAGATCTGGGGGTGGGGTGGCTGGGCACTGGCGTTCTTCGCCGGAGGTTCTGGTTGCCTGTACAGGAGCACGTTGGTTGGAAGAGTGCGGCAGTGGTGGCTTGCGATGTTCTTCTCTCTGGCCGGCCGTGGTGGCGAGGGGAGAGAAGGTGCTGGCAGGTTGAGCTACTGTGTGGTTACAACTGCAAGGAGGTGGGTGTTGACGGAGAGGGATCTGGCCACCTCTCTCGAGGTGAGGCGCCGCTGGGCCCAGATCCGGCGTTCGGGATGCTTGGGGTGCGTCCCCGGCCGATGCTCCTTCGTAGTCTTCTACTCTGGCTCCGGCGAGCTAGGATGTTTTGCGGCTCATCAACGCCAGTGGCGAGAAGCATCTCTTGCGCCGTGGTGCGATCTAGGAAGCGACGGATTTTCCTCCGTCGGTGGCTCTGTACTGACATCTTCGAGCTCCAGTGTTGTGAGGAAGAAGAAGGACCCGGAGGATTTTTTTGCTTGTTTAGATTTCTATGAGGTCCTTTTTGTAAGTTGGTTGCAGTTGTATCTGCGTCTGTATTCGTCCAGTTGTCTACTTGTACGTGTCCCTGTACGGTATTCTGTATAATGTACAAGTAGTCTATAAAAAAAAAAGTATAACGCCCACTGTAAATTTTTTTTTTGGAACGAGGCAACATACTTGCTATTTTCATTGATAAATAAAAAGACATAGGGTTGGCTGGTTAATTAGTGGGAAACCGCCCAAGACCAGAATAAACACACTCGCCGACAGTCATTGAGCACGACCGTCGCGAGCACACACAAAGCCACCCTGAGTAACCACACAAGCTGCTCACACATCACCGAAGCGATAATCGTCGTTGAGGTTGGCCCCCATGTCATCGTCATCACTCTGCAGCGACTCCGACTTCACCTGAAGACTACCAAGGAGATCATCGTCAAAGCGGCGTCGAGAAGCCCACGCTGGCCTATGCCAAACATATGGCTCTTTGCGAAGAGGCCGACGGCTCCGATTCTAATGATGAGCTCTAGAAAGGAGATGTGTAAGACCTGCACTGAAGACGAACTTTACCACTTGAGCCCCCTGCAGGTCATTGTATGCCGCTCAAAGGTAGATGCAAGAAAACATAGCAGCTCCGACTTCACACCATTATCGTATGCCATAGCGCCCCCTGCAGGTCATTGTATGCCATGACCAAACCATCACTCACCATTATTTGCTGCGCAAGCCGCCACACGGAACCCACACATCGCCCACGGGGCACCTTCCAATCACGATGGCATACACGTCCAGTCCAAGGGAAGCGCGGAGCGATGATCTTCAAGACTGCACCCTAGAGAGGGGAAACGACGTGGGATACGCCGCGGCCGCCTGACCCTACACAAGGGCCTAGGCATTAGCTCGAAGCCATGACTCAGGTTAGAAACGGTGTACACGGCCTAGATCAACTTGCCAATGAGAGAACAAGATGTTAAATCATTAGGGCCTTGTTTGCTTCAAAAGATTTTTTCCAACATGCGACTAGAAAAACTTTGTAGTAGAAAACAATGGTATGTTAACTCTACAAGAATGGAGACATAAACTTTAATTAATGTGTCGTTTGCTTGCAATTCAGGAAAAAACGCGGAATTTTTCTGAAGAATTGTGTTTACGTACACAGCTGTCATATAGAAATAAAGGAACATTTCAATGAGGTTCAGTGTAAGGAAAATTTTCTTATGCAACTGCGTGGACAGTAGACCATAAGAAAACTTTCTGGATTCAAATCCTACAAACCGAACTAGTACTATAGAAGCTGAAAAGAACAACCATCTAAAATTCCTAGGAAATTTCAGCAAAACTAGACCATCTATTTCTAAGCCGTAAATTTTTATGATCATCTAATTGTTGTCTTTGCTATCAATCCAAGCCCGGGGAAACAAAATATCGATAGTTCGGAACCCACATTGTGCTGCTAAAGTTATGTTATATTCATCTGAACAAAACACTAATGCAGAGGCGAAGCTAGAGCCGAAGTTCATTGGGTTCAACTCTTTATGTTGTAGTGTAATCTTCTACTAAATAGTATTATCACGGGCTAATTTAACAAAGCTTTGTAGGCTTTTGTTGGGTTCATATGAACCCAACGGTTCTACACTAGCTCCGCCACTGCACTAACGAATATTTTGGCTCATACAAGCGATTTGTATCTTCAAATAGCAGTAACCATTATTTCCAGCCTTGCGCATTTCCACCTATCCATGCTTTACGACCAGTCGCCATGAAGCACATGCCTACGAAACCTTCTTATTCTAAAGAATAAATAACAAAGTACTTAGAATGGACTAAAGATCCAGTTTTCAAAAGGGACAGATCCGCCTACATATGCCAAATTAAAAGGTAGCCATGAGAAATCTTGATTGGCGGCCTGGCTTGTAAGTCTACGCTTTGCATCTCAAATTAAAAGGTCTAGAGGACAGTGGTGGAGATTGGGCCAATTTTGACCGACTCTATGGGCTCTGTCGCTGCTGCTGCCGACTCCGGCGGTGGTGGCGGCGCCCATTCCGTCAAAGACGGTGGGCAGGCGAGGTGCCCCGCGGCGCCGGCTCACGGAGGCGGTGGGGCGTAGGTGGCGGGCACGGGGCGGCGCGGTCGGTGACTGGCGCTTGAGGCCTGGCGGAGTGGCGGCGTGGAGGCGGTGGGGCGCCGCCAGTGCTGGCTGTACTGGTGGCGGTACAGATCGGGGTCTTCCAGGATTTCTTTGGCTCGATCTGGACCCTAGGGGTCCAATCTGGGCCGCATGGATCTAGCTAGAGCCGGCGATAAGCTGTGCGTTGGTATACCCTCTCTGTTGCTGCCGTTCCTGCTGGAAGTGGTCTCGCGGTGTCCGGGCCTGCGAGGCTGAAGAATAATGGCGGCGGTCCTAGGGTTCCTCTTGCGACAAGACGAAGATCTGCCTAACCCCTGTCCTCCTTGATCTGGCCGGAGTGTCGGTTCCGGAAGGCTCCGCCGACGATATTGCATGGACGTTTATGTCTAGAGATTGCTGGATCGGATGGGATTCGGTCACGCCGGAGGGAGCGGCGCGAAGCTCTGCTTCTGTTGCCACCATGGGCAAATCCATGGTGAAGTCAGAGGCGGAGAATGTCATAGAAGCCGAGATTGGAGGACTGGCAATGGTGATTGGATCCTTTGCGGCGACGAGGAACTTGCCTGGAGCTTCAGGAATCGTGGCAGCAGTATGTAAGTGGGGGCGACATCACAGGTGAAGTTCAAAATCTTACGTTTCAGGGTGAAAATCCAAGGTCTGGCCTTAATTGGTTGTGTCTGGCAATGGCCTTGTTGAAGACATTGTTTTGAGAGCGGAGATTATCTTCAGGGTGAAAACCCAAGATCTTCGATCGGGCGACGACGACGGTTGTGCACTGTTTCTTTCTTGAAGGTGTTGCTTATGGAGATTTGGACATCATGTGTTGTTTTGATGGTGGTTGTGTTGCTGCTGTAAGGACTGTAACTCTGTAGCGGAACTTTTCTTTTTTGTTTCTTCTTCTTATTGTTTTTTGGCTGTGTGCATCCGTAATAACCTAGGTTATTGCGTTGTTGCAGAGGCTGGTGTATTTGGTATGTCCGCGATATTAATATATACTCTTTATCTAAAAAAATGGGCTATCTACTAGGGAATATGTTAGTGATCTTTACTGGGCTGGGGGCAGCGGCCCAATTTCGTCTCCACTAAGCTCCGCCAATGCTAGAGCGGGGGTTGAATTTTCATTAAGGTAGAAGCGCTCTCTGGTGAGAATTTCATAAATTTGTTCCCCGTGGGACTCGAACTTTGGTGGTATTTGCTCGCAAGACATAGTGACGTCTGAAACAGAGAATTTATAGGCATGTTCCTGTTCATTTTTTGTTTCGAACACATCAAGATTACCGTGTGACTCAGACAACAAATAATTCTACTTAAAATCCACTTGGACAGTGAAATTGATGGGCTTATAAAGTTTTCGCTGGAACTTAATCATAGAACTATGATCTCTTAATTTATATTTCGATTGCCACAATAAAATATCACATGCACTCCAGTATAGAGGACAAGAAGTTCCCTTACATTGGATAGAGCACACAAAATAAGTAAATAACATCACACGTAATGCAACTGAAGAGGCCGAGACCTTAAACCGGTATAGTTTGAAAGCCTCCACGGATATTTATTCTGCAACATATTCTCCATATATAATTCTGTCCGATACATGCCAACGGTAACTGGTAAATGGGAGGTCCTTCTTTCATGTTGTAAGTTATGGAGCTGCAGGTGGGCAACCGTAGACATGCTTACATCCACCACCGGTGTAAGGCTTGCCTCTAGGGGTAGCCGGCGTGCTGCCTGGGTTCAGTGGATCGGCAGACGCGACGACTTCTTTATTGTAGCCGCCTCTCCCTGCATCACGCATGGACAAACGGTAAATGAACTGCACAGTTAGTGTTGGATACAATGTTTCAGGTAGACTACTAGCATGAATTAGTTGGATCTAATTTTCAATTTAACGAAATATTCTGAATGAAATGGCAGGCCCTGAAAAGGCAGTAACTGAACTGAAATCAAGTAAACGAAAG
This sequence comes from Poa pratensis, assembly GCA_947311845.1. Lineage (NCBI taxonomy): Eukaryota > Viridiplantae > Streptophyta > Magnoliopsida > Poales > Poaceae > Poa > Poa pratensis. The sequence goes on from CAMZMU010000128.1 coordinate 57,441,955, forward strand.
AAAGGGTATTTTACCTCCCTGTACGTAGACGGCCTGGAAAGCACAGATGAGCATGAAAGCCATCAGGACCAGCGTGCGGAAAGAGAGAGCATTTCGCTGCGTCCTCATCTCTGAATCTCTGATCTGGTATCCCTTCTCACTTGCTACGCTGCTCCTCCTGCGCTCCGGCTGTGTACCTTTGTGTTGGCGTTAAGGTTTTATATAGACCATACGAGAGTAGACGAGAGGCGCAGCTTCCATGTATCCACTACGTACCAAGGGATTGGAGCGTGGATGTGAGGCAGTGAGTCACTGCGGCGACCCTTCTATTGGCATCTTTTTGGAATTGCGGGACGAAGTTGGAACGTTGTTAGTTAGTCGCCAACTTTTCCAGGCGACGATTTGCCACTTTGCGAGTTAGTCACCATTTTTACCAGTCCATGTTGATAAGTCAGCAGACCACAAATTTGAGTACTCTAGGAGAAGCTAAGTCGTGTCCGTCTCTTCCTCCTCCCCTCTACAGTACTCTCAGAGGCGAAAGGGAGATCCGTCCCAGATCTCCTTCCGCCGGCGGCGAGGGCGTGGATCCTGGCCTCCTCAGCTCGCTCCGGCGGCGTGAGGAGGTCGGGATCTCGTTCCTCGGCGCTCGGTGTGTAGATAGGGTAGGTTTAGGTTCCTGGCGCATTGATTTGGAGAGGAAATCGGTGTCGTTGAGGAAGAATAAATCCGCCGTTCCTCCTCTCCCTGGCCGGCGACGGCAGGTGGACGGCGTTGTGTCCTCCCAGATCTTTGGATCTGGTGAGTTTTGGTACTCGAAGGACGGCCGTCGTGACGGAGGCGATGGGCGTCTTGTGGAGTTTTGGTCCTTCGCCCTCTTCTTCGTCTTGGTGTGGATCTTCCTGGCTACACCGAGGAGGTGCTGGGGGTGCTGCGGCGGTGCGGGGAGCTGGTGCTTGGCGCTAGCTGCCTTCTTCGCCTGTACAGGAGAAGACGCTCTGGGATTCTGGTGGTGTCCGCTGGTTTTTGGTGCGGCGTTCAGGTCTCTTCTGCCGGCCGTGGCGGCGTGGGGAGGAGCGCTTCTGGCGACGTGCTCTGCTTTGATATGGTATGTTCTTCTTCCTTCTCTGGCCGGCCGAGTTGGCGAGGAGAGAAGGTGGGATCAAGACGTGCTTGCGGCGGGGACTCCGGCGAGCTGTGGTGGTGCCCAGTGCAGGGCTCGATGGAAGAGGGGTGGCTGCGGGAAGGTGGCGCCATGGCCGTGCGCGTTAAGCGTTCTTCAGCTCCGTCGCTTGCGGCGGACGGCATATGCGGTCTTCTACATGTGTGGGGTGGTTCCGTTCCCGGGATCCGCGGCGGCCTGGCGCTTTCTTCTCCGGCGGCGTTCGGCGACGAAGGTTCTGTTCAGGCGATGCGGAGGTTCGGCAGCGATCCCTGAAGCTGCTGTTGTGCTGGGTGTCGTTTGCTTGTACTGCTGTGTATTTCTGCTCTTTATTTGTATTCTCTGTTGAATACACAGCTGTAATCCCTTTCAAAAAAAAATTGAGTAGAAAAAAATTAAGGATATATCTTAGGTTTTTTGTATCGGCATTCTGCTTGGTGGACTAAGATTATCTCCAACGGGCTCCCAAAATTTTGTCTGCCACCCGAACAAAAACCCATAAAAATAAGAATAAAACAAGGAAAATGTTTTTAATTTCATTCAACTTTTTAATCATATTTAACAAGATTTTTTATGAAACTTAAATCTAAACTGGCATTGAAGTCGCCCCTAATTTAACCTATCCTAGTCCTCAACCCCTATTGATATTGTCTTCGTCATTAGCGATGTGGATGACGGTGGAGAAGGAGGCAGCACGGGAGGAGGAGCTGACATCCCGAGTCGTGCCTGAGGAGAAGGCGCGGCCTCCCATGCCATTTTAAGAGCATCCACAGTGGGAGACGCCTACGGAGATGCTTATGTGATAAAAAATAATTCCACAAAATATAGTTTCCAGGTTAGCGCCTCTGTCCGCAACGCGGAGCGCTTAATTAGCCGCTAAAAGAATTGCAAAACATTTGTTAGCGTCGTGTAAGCGCCGAGACCTATCCAACACTGAATCTGAAGCGCCTAGTACCGACCTGAGGAAAACGCTCGAAACGGACAGCCACCGACAGCTATCCTCTCTCTCAGCTCACTCTGTCATCTGTCTCTCAGCTCCTCCGCCCTCTTCAACCCCAAAATCTGCATGAATCCGATGATGCCCGGCTCCAGGCCGCTGCCGGCACCACCTACCTCTGGCAGTGCCACCTGCCGCGGCTCTCCTTGGCTGTGAGGTTGAAGGCCTCGACACCGAGGTCGAATTTGTCGACGGCCGTGGTAGCATCTCGTTGGCGTGGCCGCGGCGGACGAATCCGGCGTTCCATGGATCCAGCTAGCTGCCGGCACCATCCTCCGCTCGCCGTGCAACCAGCCGCGGCGCCCCTTGGGCTGAGGCGTCGAGGAGGTGAAACTCGGCGATGGCGTCGTGGTGCAACTAGCCGCACCAGCAGTTTCTTGACGCAGTCGCGGCGGACGGTCAGCCCTGCGATGAGATCATGCAGCCCAGCCCTTGATCGCAATAGGTACGCCACATCCCCTACGATGAGATCTTGTGTGCACATGCGTAAGATTTGTATTGAATTAGATTGAAATCGGTGACAGATTGATGGTGTGTGTTGTTTCCATCCACGGGATCGATTGAGTTCGAAATTCATTTATGTAAAACATTTTGATCACCTTACAACTCGTATGGGGAAGCAAGACATATAATTTGTTTGTAAATAGCTAAAAGCATTTTCTTACAGACTACATAGCGAATAAGCATTGTTGCATGTCCACAATTTAACTGATTTGTGAAACCTAAATTTAATTCTAGTACAAAAGAACAATTATGAAAGAAGTCATGGTGCTTGGTGCGTAGTTCTTCGCCCATTCCGGCTGGTTCCGAAGGTCTTCCCACATGCCAAGTAGTGTGAATGAGTGACCCTCCTCGTGTTTGTAGACATTTAGAGCCTTTTCAACCAATTCATCATCAGCTAGGCCACCACGGTACTTATTTCTAATAATGTGACACATGCCATTGAATCGATGAATTTTGATATTCATCTTAATCCATTTATCTTTGCATTGCTTTGACTTCCTCCTTCGATCATTTGGAGTAGTGGCGTTGTACTCTTCCGTGACCTGATTCCAGAAAACTTGTGCGGTTCCATTTTTTAAATTCATGGAGTTATTTATCCAAACGTTTACCTACATAGAAAACTTCATAATTTATAGTAGTTGCATCTTAATATTGCATGATTCATATGGAACATAAAAAAAGTATCAATCTATTAATTGGTAGGATGTTGACAAGAAGATCTTACCAGTCGTCGAAGTTCCTCTTCTGTCCAAAGCATGTGCATGTTTCCATTGCCCAACTCCATCTTGGTGTGTGTGCGTATGCATCTTTAAGGCGACAATGTATCTATACTACTATTAAAAGAGCAAACTTGTTGGGATACTTTAAATCTGGACCGTTTAATATCCGATCAAACAGCCCAGATCGTCCCAATGTTTGACAACTCAACAATGTCCGATTTTTCTCATTTTACCCTCCCACCAAATCACATAATACTACTAAATTGCCACTCATCTCCGAATCGTTATTTTTGTCTTTCCCTGAGTTAGGCATAGTAATGAATTTCACTTCAGTTGTTTTACTCTTTTGCGTTCGCCACGCGCCGGGCCCTGCCACGGCGTTCTCCTTCGTCTGCCGCATGGCTGCCGCCGGAACCCCACCGCGCCTCCGCAGCTACGTCACCGCCTTCTTCGGTTACTGCGACGCAGGGGACGCCGACCGGGCGGGTGAGGTCGAGGCCCACATGGTCAGTCGTCTCCATCCCCGTCGCCGCCGGATATCGATGCTCGACCTTTCGGCCCGGATCCCCAAATCCCACCTCCGATCGCCAGCGAATTCGATCTCGCCGAAACACCAATCGCAGTCAATCCAGTCCAATCGACCCGCCAGCCCATCCGAGCAGGAGTTCGATCCCCTGGCGGAGGAGGCGATGAAGAAGATCTTCGGTGCCAAGAAGAGCCAGGACCCACGGCCGTCCATCCAGGACGCCACCGACCGGGTGCGCATCTCTCCGTCCGTCCCTATCTCTTCTCCTCTCGATTCCTCATCTCAGCCAGCCATGGATCATGGTCGGGACATGGGGCTAGGGCCCATCCGAGCAGGAGTTCGATCCCATGGCGGAGGAGGCGATGAAGAAGATCTTCGGTGCCAAGAAGAGCCAGGACCCACGGCCGTCCATCCAGGACGCCACCGACCGGGTGCGCATCTCTCCGTCCCTCCCTATCTCTTCTCCTCTCGATTCCTCATCTCAGCCAGCCATGGATCATGGTCGGGGCATGGGGCTAGGGGAATCCACGACTCGCGTCATCTCGGAGCCCAAGGTCCTGCCAGAGGTATTGTCCGTCATGATCCAGGTCAAGGTGTGTGGTTTGTTAAATTGATGTTGCTTTGTGCTACCTGCATACCGTAACCAGATTAAAATCATCTCATGGTGATATATGCTAGAACATATCACTGTAATTTCGTCCTGGCAGCACACTAGCTATTCATTTTGTTTTGGAGATAGTTGTTGTATGAACACGTCAGTCACCCCTGATTTACAGTCTATTAATTCATTACTATATGTTCTTCTTCCAATTTGTGTTGCGATATGAAATAAGGCAGTCGGGGCCATCCTACAATATCTGTTTTCAAAGTACTATCGATATTCTATTTATGTAGAGTGTACTCCCATAAGAAGCTATTTATTCTAAGCTGAATTTCAAATGCCGATAACTTTGTGCTCGCAGATATCTTGCCAAACAGTTTTGGATGTCTTGTGATACGTACGCCGTTAAAACTTCATGGTGTTTAGTGATGTTGAGGGATGCTCCAGGAGTAGCTTCAGTTCATATTTGGGACTTTGTTATGTTGCCTGAGAAGATCACTGACGATTCTTTGCACTCCTGTATTCTGAGGTTTTAATTAACACCTTTTCCTTGACGGCTATTATCAGTTCAAGGGTGAATTATGGCAACTTGATATGATCTTATTCAGAATCGTCATGCCAATGATGGAGTGCTATACTCAACCGAGATGGTTGGAGTGTAAGTTTTTCCATAGGTTTATATGCTTCCTCTGAAATTGTTAACTTGGATGCTATATATTTTTCCCATGCATTTTACCTTAAGATTGTTGTCATGTGATGCATAGATACTTTGTATATTATCATACATATTTCTTCGTCATTATCTCACATTTGTTGCTATATATCTATCTTACGTCTTAATTTCAGAGATGGCATCTGGCATCTCCAGTGCCTTTATCTACAGAAAAAATATGTAGATGATAACTAGCTATTGATAATCCTTTATGTTTTTATTTCTTCTAGCAGGAAAGCAAGGTTATTCAAATACCTTCTTGTTTGTGTCATTGAACTAGAATAAATGGATAGTGTTGCTCCATTCATAAGTAGAGCCACTAATAGCTTATCCATCTACACCGTTTACATTTCCTTAGAAAACTAGCCTAGATTTATGACCGTGTCTGCCAATTTGAAATTTAACTAATCCTACTAATGAAACAAGAAAGAAAGGGTGAACATTGTCTGCTGGCATAAACTACAACAGGCTCCATTGTAGCTGATATAAACTCGATGGCATTTTTTTCTTTTCTTCCGTGTACTTTGTTCATGTAAGCTATAGTACTAATGAGGTGGCTCGTGTGTTGTCTATATCGAGCGATCACAATGCTTACTCGGTTCTACCATTGTATTCCAGGATGTATCCAGGACTTTTGTACTCTGAAGTTGCGATTTAATAAATCGAGCCAACCTTTACGGGAAAAAAGGGTAGCGCGAAGGGTTATCGCCCACGTCCGCAATTGTTACCGGTGCCAAATGAAGAGGCGCTATATGAAATGAGGGGAACAAGAAAAGTGCTTATCTGATACATGTGCTCAATCTTGCGTGCCGTGTCAAAATGAACTTGTGTCAAAACTTATTTCTGAAATGATTTTTTTTGTGAGGTGTGAATTTTGAATTGCCAACGTTTAAGACTTTTGTTGTACATGGAATAATTATTCTTTATATTGTACAATCTTAAATTTGTGTTGATCAATATTTAAGACGTGCCTTGCACGTGCATACTAAGTTAATTACTTAGTAGTTAGCATGAAAGCTACAGGGAAGGACACGACTGTAAAAGCAGCCCTTGAGAATGGCTACAATAAAACAGGGAGACACTAGGTTACTAAAGGTATATGATGATTTCTATTCCCAGTGTTTTCCTTCTCTACATCAGTATAATGTTGTCCATAATAAGAAATCTATTGCTGCTGATCTGGTTTCATCTGACCTAATTGTAAAGATGTGTAGCAGGAATATTGTTGCAGACATGTTGATTCATGCAGAACAACCTAATATTTTGTGTTCATCCATGCGCTTAACTGGCTTACTGATGATAGATAGGACTTAATAATCTGAAAAACTTGCAAAAATGGGTTTTTACATTGAGATATTTTTAGAGAATCCTGATTAATAATATAGATATTTTCCCGCAATTTTCTTGTGAAAGTAAGTATATCTGCTAGAATTTGAAAAGTTATGGGTCTATGATGTAGAGAACAATTTTGACCTAGGGAATATTGTTGCAAGTACATGGGACTGTATGGATCTCCGTTATGTCAATTATATGGTTAGAGTGAAGCAATTAATTACTTTTTTATTGCCCTCTGTGTCGCATAATGCATGAAGAGTGCTGAATTGTGCTTTTGCTTTCTGAGTATTACCAAGAATTGGGAATGATTTGTTTGAATCGTGGACTCTGGGTTTTGTTCGAGAATTTGATTCAGAAGTTTGGTTAGACGACATCTTAGAATATGAGCTGATGACCACCGGTGGTGTCCGCTTTCATCAGGTCCTGTCGGAATGGGGACTCTGGTAGGTAATGTGGAGCCGGAAGGGGATTCAAATGGAAACTTTGTGCGGCCATTGGTAGTGCTTGGAAAGAAATTGGCATGGAAACTTTGTGGCGGCCGTTGGTAGTGCTTGGGAAGAAATTGGCAAATGTCTCACCATCAATTTTGGCAACCATGAGTGGTGTTGGACGCGACACACATGAATGGGACTACGAGCAGGATTCTTGATATAGAGTAGAGAGGGGAGTTGGAACACAAAACAAAAAATATAAAAGACAAAATGTTTTTTGCTGCGGTTGAATATACGTGCGTTGCACGTGCACGTCTACTAGTACCATGAAAGCACACAACCTTCTTATTTGTTTTGCCCCAATGATCCTTACAGTTTTTTATGTTCCTTTTTCTACCGGGTGGACTATGCTTGTAATAATCTGCAGCAACATTCTTCCAGTACACGTCACCCTTTTTGTTGTTTCCTTCCACTGGATCGATCGAGTTGTTCAGCCATGCACTAATCTGCATCCAAGTATGAGCTACAATTCAGGATTGCACATTTAAGCCAACACGAACAAATAACATAAAATTGTACTAACCAGTCGAATATCGTCTTCTTCAGTCCAAGAAAGACGACGGCCTTTGAATTCCTCTTCGCCAACGTCCTTCACTTCGTCTTCATCTTCGTCTTCTTCTTCTACATTACCTCCTCCATTGTTTTGAAATTGTGATGAACTATATGGAGCATAACTAGTATAGTCATCCTCCTGGGGCATAGTTGGGTAGGAAGACAAGTGCACAGGATAGTTTGGTGGTGGGAACATCTCTGGATTTTGTTGGCTGTACCAATCGGTATGCTCTGAATCCATCTTCCTAAAGTGTGATTGCAGAAGTGCTCAAAATTACCTGTGTGCGTAGTTGTAAGAGTGGTCAGATGGCACTGGGATTATATATAGCAACTCTTTTGCATGCAGGTCAAGCCATATGGAATTTCTACAAATGGCACCTCCGATCCACTGCATGCTTGGCACTTCTAAAATTAGTGGTCAAAAATTTACTGTTGGAAGCCGAAGGATATGGCCATACAGGTATTCATTTGACCTTCCTCCTGTCCACACGTTGTAATTTTGACATTAGTTGAGCTGCATTTTAATGTAAAATATCTTTTTGTACGTTTTCTCAGTCCAATACGTTTTCTGGTTCATCAGCTCATCTATCCATGAAGTTCAACAATTAATTTCAACAAGTGGTTGACATCATCACATCAGGATTTCCATGCAGTTCTCAATTGATTTTTATTGGTTGCAGTTCATGCGGCACACTTGTAATCTGTAATTTGTTGGTGTGACGGGTTGGTTTATCTCACGAAATTTATGGTTCGGATTTTTATTTTTTACCGTTTGTTAGTTTGGATATTGTTTGATTGGGTCAGCTAGCTAGTACTATTCGGCAGCTGATCTAACCAAACTAACTGCTATATTCCCGCAGCATGCAGTGGTTCCTAGCGCCCGGACGCTTCCTGTTTTCACGCCGCGAGAAAAAAAAAGTGAGAAGCGTCGGGCGAAACTACTTGCGTCTGGCGTCCGGGATTCGCTAGCCCAACCGTCGATCGGCCGGGATTTTGACCCTGGCGTCGGCAGATAAGCGCCCCATTGGCCATTGTGGATGCTCACAACGGCGTTCAAAGTCGTGGGTGTCCGCCTCGAGATTGGCAAACCACCTTGTCACGCAATGGCGAGGGGACATGCCACTCCGACGGAACCAGTTGCCGAACCGTGAGCGTGAATCTCCTTCACATCCTTTTTTTTCCTGCCGACCGAGGAAGAGGCGGCCACGCTGTGGGGAACACATCACCGGCGCCTCGTGGATGACCGTGTCACCTCGTGGCGCGCATCACTTCGGCTGGACGTCGTAGATGATGATGCTGCCTCCGACTCCCCGAAGCGGTGGCGAGCGCTCCTTTACCTAGCGGCAGCCGCTGCCGCTGTCACGGCTGCTGCCGCCACACGTACTGGTTGTAGCTGTTAGAATTAGATTCGAACTGCCCATGGCAGTTACTTAGTGCCCAAAGCGTATAGACGCCTTTTACTGTAATAGACGCCCATGGCAGTTACTTAGTGCCCACTACTGTTTAATCCTACATTTTGTCATTTTTGACGTTATGATTGTCAATGTGCTCTCTCATGCATCTATTATATTATTAAAACAATAAACAATTGACAGTGGAGATTTACCACTGTAAAATTAAGATGATTAGACGGTAGAGATATGTCCTTATTGCCCACGTCTACAAACAAGTCACGAAAGAAAGAAAACTATCCACGATTAATTTCCTCACGTCCGTCCAATGTCCTTCTTCCCCACGTCTAAAAAAATATCTACGAAAGAAAGAAGTTCTCGATTCAGAAACAGAAGCAGATGGTTAAATAAGGAAAACGTAATCAAATCAATTCCTTTTTAATGGAGAGGTCGCATCTGATCCTTCCCCAACACCAGTCTCAACGCGAGTTCTAGCAGCCTCGCCTTCTTTTCTGTCAAAATGGTAGGTTGAGAGCGCATCATAATCGTTTTGTTTGTAGTCGGAGTTCCTATACGCGGCGTAAGCAGCATGCGAGGAGCAGGTGCGATTGCTGTCCGTGGCAACCTTGCTAGCTTCAAGAAAGCCAAGGCTTGGCGGCCGGCGGCATCGCTCCGCCACATCCGGCACTAACCAGCAGGTCTGATCACGCCTGCGATCAGGATATGAGGGTAGCCAAGTTTTGGCGGCCGGTGGCCTCGCTCACATCCTGCACCAGCCGGGTCTCCATGCAGCATCACCGTGCTCAGTTGGTGGGCTCTTCTCATGCATATCAACGTCGTGGTTTTCATCTAGCCTCATGCATACACCATGCAGCGATGCAACAGGGATCGATCAAGGGAATTTCACTTGCGTCATGTACCCAGTCTGACAGCACTAGCGAATCCCTACCGGAAACAAGAAGTCCGCCGGCGGCCGGGAGTCGCGGACAAGCAGGTTGATGATGCTGGAGCTTATGGATACGAGTGGGTTTGAGTACTTACGAACATCTTTTGATCCTGAACCTTTGCATGTCACACGGATCTCAATTTGTACTTCACATCAAGCACTAGACGATCAAGCTCCTAGCTAGCTACTTCTCTCTTACTTGAAGACAAAACTTGCCTATTTGTGTTAGTTACGCAAAACATAGTCATCCGTGACGCCCGGGGATCCAAAGCACGATGCAAACTAGCATGCGCCTGCGACGCTCCAATGCCATTGGCATGGTACGCTGGTAGCAACCAATACACAACAGTCCGTCGCGCCGGGCGAATGGAAGCCATGACGCTCGATCGGACTGCAGATTGAAGGCAGGACGCTCAAGCGGACGATGCCCGGCGGATTGAAGGCACGACGCTCGGTTGCCGGATGGATTGGCCGTAACACAAGAACATGGCATCTGAATCGACAAGATGAATTGGACTGCAACTTTTGAGACATGTGTAAGGACGAGTTCAGGGGCATTATATCAGCGTACAGCCAGCCATCCATCGATCCATGTTAGCCTGGAAGCTGGAGCCACCGAGAGGCATTATGTTGTACTCTCACGAGCTCATGAATTGGTACTCCAGCGGTTGCATGCCTGATGCAAGGACTGACTCTGAGGTAATATAAGTTGTACCAGTTTAAATCTGATGATATAAAAGTGTCATATTATGGTTCCCCGTTTTTTAGAAGAATTTCAAATGATAATTTGTTTTTCCTTTTTGCAGGAATGAATCAGATCCTTATCCAAGCGAATTAATAAAATAAAGGCAAATTATTATAATTCGACGGCTTCTTCCGGGAGAGGCGGAGGTGGTGGCGGAAATGGTAGGCCAAATGCGTCCAGATCCGTCGAGATGCGGCCGCAGCGGAGCTATGCTACGAGCCAAATGCAGTCGGAGCAACTGCAGACGACGGCGGGTGCGTGCGGAGAGCTAAACGGTGGCGCGGTATCAGCGTTCTATTCCGTAACACAAATACTACATGTAAATTTAATGGATGTTATTTTAAAATTTCTCACTATTTTTGCTTGGTATGTTGACAAAACATATCAGAACAGAAAAATTGCTGCCGTTGCTCGGTTCATGTAAAACATCATGTCACGTACTTAGATATTTTCTCTATTTTTTATTTTTGCACGTGACATATCCTTTTGGACAATAGTTTGTGAAATACATGACAATAGGATCTCAGTAAAATCTTTTGGGCGAAGTCCAGGTAGCTTTTACTTCTTGCATATTTTTTGGTTTTCGGAAAACAGTAGTTCAGTTCTTCGTAGATCTGTAGTTAAACACTAATATGCATGCTTTTTGGCCTTTATCTCTCCTATAAACACGAGAAAGAGTAAGAGTGGGGAATTTTTGAGACATTTCTATATAAAATAAGCATGATAAGTGCACTACTCGACAAAAAATTAAGGTTCTAGAATGATTATCTTTTAAAAGCATGTGTGATGTCTAATGGAGTGGGTACACTATGTTATAAAGTGTACACACTCATTTCAATTATTTTAAGAAGTCTTCAGTTTTGACCTTTAGGTATGATTTAATTTCGGATCGATCATGTGGAGAATGTAGCAACGAGATCTGGTAAGATAAAATGCGTACGATACTAGCTATAAGTTTTATTCTTGCAGGGATACTAGCTATAAGTTATGCGTATATATAATTCAATGGTTGATAGCCTAACTGTAGAAGAGCTGTGGTTGATTGTGAAGAATGAGAAAAATCATACAAATGTAGAAAAAAAGTCGTGAGCGAAAATTTATGTGATTCTTTTCACCAAAATATTTTCTTGATAAGAACAATGCAGTTCTAAAAAGTCTTTCTGTTTCACCATTGGTATATAAACAAGAGCATTCCTTCATTTGTTACCAGGATTGCAATAACGTTGTCTGCCCTATATCAAGAAACTCCCGCACTCTGTCCAACTTCAGACACAACTTGGAGAATGTAAGAGTGTTTCTTTTGAATATCATACTATAGTCGTATTTTCTCTACAAAATATGTGGTGAACAAAACTTGAGCTCTAATATCATAATACTTCTAGAAGGTTACAGTGCAGGCATGGTTGAGTTAACGTTCTATTTTCTCTGAGTCTGTATCTCTCAAAATTTATGCACTTTTCGTGCACGGCAGGCAGAAGCATATTCGGAAGTCTCGCGGTTTTGCTTTCTACAAGATACAATAAGGAAATGCATGGAAATTATCAATACCTGTAAATTTTGTTAAATATATAGCAGTAAAAATGATATACTATCAGTAACGTAGCTAGCCATGAATTAAATTATTTAAGAATGTCCGTAAGGCACATAAATATATTAGAAAATTTGTAAATTGTAATTTTCCCTATGTTTATTTTGGCCGCAAGGGTATTATTCATGTTTGCCTGAAAACATAATATTAGCATCTCAAAGCTAATGTAACAAGTACATTTTATAAATAAACTAGACAAAAAATCTAGCCGCGCAAATGCGCGGGTTACCCAGCATTTTAATTAAGTTATGACATAAGGCATTCGAAGTGTGAGTATCTTATACTCCGCTAATGCTGCTAGATCTACTCCAAAATTTCAATTGGAGATTATCTACAACATGTCATACTTAACAATTTGAGGTTCACACTAATGAGTTCAAGCCCACTTCTTGAAACTTCATTTATTTTGCATAGTTCATTACGACATAGCCATGATGGATTTTAATTTACAGAATGTAAATTAATATTCTCTGGTTTACCATATAGACAAACGAGATAAACGATGGCTCGAGAGTTTGATGCACTCGCTCTCAACGGCCACAACTATCCTATATGGGCCATGGACATCAAGATCACCCTTGCGTCTCGTGGGTTATAGTGTGTGCGATCCAGGCTCCGGATGTTCCAACCCCGGCTAGAGTGACACATGACGTCGCTGACAGATGAGCAAAAATATGCTGCTTTGTACATCATAAGGCACCATATTCACCCAGATCTGAAGTCTGAGTACTTGGAGGAAGAATCCCAAGTACCTAGTTTCAGTCCCTCAAGACGAGGTATGAACAGCAGAAGGCAGTTGTCATGCCCGAAGCATTCCATGATTGAACACACCTTTGACTCCAGGACTTTAAGTTTGCCAGGAAGTACAATCATGAGATTCATAAGATCAGTTCCAAACTGCGCTTTTGCGGGAAGGAACCTACTGATGCGGAGAAGATAGAGAAAACTTTGTCTATTATGCTCCCATCTGACAGGATCCTCCAGCAGCAGTACCGTGCTCACGACTACCAAGTCTATTTCGATCTTATTCATATTTTACTTCATGCTGAAAAGCATGATGAGCTACTCGCTAAGAATGGCTACCAGTGTCTGGTTGGTTCTCAACCTCTACCTGAAGTTCATATAAATGTCGCGAACGGACGAAAGTTTGATGGTGACTTCAAAGGCAAGCCCTCAAACTTCAATGGTAAGCGAAACCGAAAGCGCAACTGGAACTGGAAGCCCAGAAACTCAGACCGTGGGAAAGACACCGTAAAGCCCAAGTTTGACAACTCTAAGCTTTGTGACAAGTGTGGATGCTACACGCAGCCCACTGACAAGTGCAAGACCCCAAAACATCTGGCCATTATGTACTAGCAATCACAGGGATGCAAAACACCTCAAGGGAAAAGGTTTGAAGAAAATTTGAACCTTCATCCATACTGCACCAACGGAGTTGGTTGTTCGCTATACGTTCTTTCTGGACCTAGCAACACCATAACTCTCCATATGTCAGAGGACCCTACAGGCACGGAGAACATGATGGTTGAGTACGCCTCAAACCGATGTGTTTGGAGACTTAAACTAGTCCCACTATCTCCTTAATGGTCGCTTTATTAATGTCCATTTGTGTTGTTGTAGTAGAACATATATATTGTATCAGCACTCTGATATAAATAAGATTGTATACATTCTATATATCTGATAAAGATTTCTATATTGGAACTTTTTGAATTCTATATATAGATTTCTACGAGTGACAATCCGATGGATGTGGAACAAGTATTTGAAAATGCACGCGCTCTATTGTCTTGATTGTACTACACGTACAACCAACTCGTAGCACAGGTTGCATATAATGCAATTCCATTGGTCATGTTTGGCATGAGCTACACTTTCCTAGTCATGAGATTTAGTTTGCATATATTATGCCAACGGATCACTTCAGTCCCTTGAACACATTCACACTACAACAAAAACAACACCTAGAGACGCCCCGATTTAGACGCTCGTGTAATCGTCTTTACGTGAAAATCCATCATGCGAATAAAGACGATTTTTAAGACGTTTTTTGTGGCGTCTCTCACCGTGAAAATTTCACCGTTCCCGCTTCTTAGAACTTCCACCCAAAGATCCAATTTTTCCTCGAAAAAAATGATAAATATTCCCACCCAAATAATCTAACGAAACCGCCCGTGGCCACCTCAAATATCTCGCCCATTTTCCACCACCAAGGCCCGAACGGACAGATCCATCTAAAAATAGGTTCGTGGAAACCTAGCGCCGCCGCTTCTATATCCACCGGCGAACACTACACAGCCACTGGCGGCGCCTCCCTCTCCACTATGGCTTCACCTCCGCCGCTGGAACTGGGTCTTCGTCCGTTCGAGAAAGCTGATGCCACGCTCCATGGAGACTCGATCCAGCCGGCCTCATGCGAATGCCCTCACCTTACTGATGCATCTTCCTCCTCTAACCTTCACGAAGGCTCGCAGCCAGCCCACTCCATCCAGTAAAGGCGCCACTGGTTTGTCCTTCTCCCAATGTAATCTCATCCTGTGACTTTTCTGTGTAGATGTGTTTGGAATATTCAACGGCAATGGATAATGTTTGACCATGTCTGCAGTCTGTACTCGATTAATGCTTGCCAGATGACCGTAGATGGGTACTTCATTCTTTTTTGTTTAACCAAACAGTTTTTAGTTCTATTCTTATGGTTTGGACTGGGACAACTCTTTTTCGGACATGATATCATTAAGATCAAATAAAATTCAATGATATCACGATCTGAAATATCTATGCATATCTGTTTTGAAGTCATTGTAGTACAGTTAGTTATTTATCCAGTTTGATTGTTTATTTTTTCAGAGAAGGGAGTTAGATGGGAGGGATAATATGATGAATTTTGCCAAGTACAGAAGAGCCGAGGGAATGTATGATAACATGTCTTTTGTTGACACTGGTTGCATAATTTTCTAACGAAGTCTGGATATTGGTTGACAATTAATTTTTTCTTGCGAACTTGTCATGTGTTGTAGCTGGAGCTAGGATATTTTACTTCATGTAAACTTCACCGATTCAAAGAGGTTTGCCCACTGTTTCTTTCCACCCTATATACATGCAGATAGAGTGTTAGATAAATTTACTAGCTAAGATGAAGTTTGTCTCTGTTCCGGTTCACTACTGCAACATGCCATCAGGTTCCTGAAGCTGAGCTAAAATAGCTCTTTTGAAGAAGTTTTGTTACTGGCAAAATTCGAATGCACAAGGTACCAAACCTCCACCAGGTTTGTCCCTGTCTCATGACTCATATTCTCTGCTAGATGCATTATAGACTGCGTTATATTTTATTTATTGAATCTGGTAGTGCATCGATTGTTTAGATGAGAAGAAGAGGAAAGGAGCATTCGTCATGCAATGAGACATATTTTTCTGTATGATTCACCTTCTCTTAAGCCACAAAACTTAAATGTGGAAATGTAACATATTCATTTATAAGTGTTATTTGTTCTCTTACAGTGGAACCATTATGATTGGTAGTTCCAGGTTTTCACTTATATCTTTGTATTGACCTACTTGGAGGTTGGAGTTAGCACTTAGTAAAAAGTAATTTAATTGCCATTCCTTTTCTGCAGCTTGCACTTGCTGATTGTAATGCAGAGGAAACCATTAATACACTCAAGTAGGCCAATCGTGCGGAGGGAACTATTAATACACTCAAATATTATTTTATGAAACAGACTGGGTAAATAATATCTCACAACTCTTTTTAACTTTCCTCTAAAAACTAGTTATGTACGTGCAAGTTTGCAATTTGGCAACACTCGTCAAATTTCATTATGTAATATTATGTGTAATATTTTTCCAGGAAACACTAACATATTTTATAAATGATGATTGCAGGTTGTTTGATGAAAATAAATGACCTCTACAAATGCACTGGACTTGGAGAAGATATTGGATGACATCTGCAAATGCAGTGGACCATGAGAAGATATTTGATGTCTGCATGTATAGATAGTTCTACTATTAGGGACAGAAGAATACAACAACATATGTAAATTTGTATGATTTTTCAAGTGTGTTTGCACTTTGTGGATGCTTGAAGCTCTCTTCAACTTCATTCTCTTAAATAATATAGTTACCATAGCTGATTTTGTGTGTGGGTTTTCTACTTATATGTACTACAGTTTGTACTACGTGATGAACCATGAGCACATTTTGATCAGCCAAACAATAATTTATAACAATAAAATAAAACTTAATGTGATGTCATTGGTTTGATGGAAAATAAAGATATCACCATATTAATTTGAGACGCAATAGAGCATTGCTAGGGATTGTAGAGACGTCTTCATAATCCATATGTCAAAGCGTCTTTAGGCCCATAGAGATGCAATATGAGCGTCTCATCTTATGTAAACGCGCATGGCAAAGCGTCGTTACAGTCTTTGTGACGGTGGATAAGGAGACGCTCAAGAGACGCTTTACTAATGTGACTCTATGTTGTTGTAGAGATGAAATAAAGCGCCTCAACCAATAGATTAGGCGTCTGTACGTGCCTAGTTTGTTGTAGTGTCAAGGTGATATTTGTAGTCCCAAGCAACCATTATTTGGACTACAAATCGAATTAAATCAATTTGAATGGACAAATATTGTTGTAGAATTCTCTTCACATGCATCATTATTAGTGCATGGCTCCGAAGATCAAAGTTCAACACAATGTCCTATGTGTACATACACAATTGTTTTTGGCTCTGTCTCTGATCAAATGATTTTTCTCATTACACGACCCAAGTTAATGAATTGCAATTTACCAACTTAACGTTGGAGTCACGCACTTTTACACGCTGCTAGTGACTAACTGCATATAGCAGTACTTCCCCTCTGTAATTGATACGTGAAATCCTCCGAGCATTTCCCATCTGCGTAAGTTCGGAAACGCTTCACGCGTACCGATCTCACCACCGCAACGTACATCATGGGTCCACATATGAGGGATCTATGTGGGGTACAGATATCCGTCGATAACCCAGTACCTTGAACCCCTCATAAGGGATGTATTCATAGCCAATTGCTTGTATTTAAGGAGGATTGTTTCTAGGCATTAGGGGGAGATTTCAAGTACCACATCGAATGCCAGGAAATCAATTGAGACTTCACGTTCCTCCTCATACCCACGTACTCAAGAATCTGGACTCTACGTTCGGATTCACAAATTTGCAACACATGCAAATAACCTGCCAAATTCATTTACTGATCTCAAAGGTGTTAAAAAAATCCTTCAGTCCGGTTAGAAACGTGCCCGAAAGAGTGGAGGTACCAATAAAAACCACTCAACTCCCCATTTTATAAAAAGAGTGGAAGTAGTACGGCCTCTAACCAGGATCCAGCTTTTCGCAAAGCAACAAAAGGAAATTGAGGATAAATCCTCTAAATCAGTAAATGCAATTCAACCTTGCGTTGATGAACACCTAATGGGTAGTATACACCCAGTGGAAGGGAAACCTCCACAACCCTAGCTCTAGCCTACACACACTAGCTGGGACATCGGAACACCCAGACTCACACGTATTGGGAAATCACGAAGAGTCATCATGGGTGCATGATATTTGCTCCAACTATATCGATTCTAGAGAATGAAATAACCAAAGCCAACAACTGTCGACAAACATATCTTGTATGATTGCAAACAACCTTCACAATGATTTAGATCCAAAGACCATGGCCATGGCAGAGTGTGAACACACTTGCTAGGACTGAACTCATCAAAGGATGCAATCCAAGCAGATATAGCCTCGCTCTTCTAAATAAATTCCCTATGGGATTATTCAATGTGTTTTCTTCCAGGAACGGAATGAGAAATTCAAGGTGGTGAGAAAGCAAGGCTTGTAGCATAAGGTCGGGTTTCCGCAGAGATCCGAGACCTATTCTCCAGATATGGGTGAAATCTCGTTCCGATACATATAACATTTGTAACATCCCAAAATTATAATAAGTATTATAATTCCAAAAAGGTGGGCCAACAATTTTTTTTGTTATATTATGTGTGTTGATTGTTCATTGTTGCTTGTGTTGATTGTTGCTCTAAATAAAAACTTGGAAAAACAAAATTTAAAAATTTAAAAACAACAAAAACAATGTGACAAGTGTCACCCAATTTCTCCAAGTGAGAAATTAATTTTCTTTCACCCAAACTTCAGCGGAGTGATAATATGATCACTCTCAATTTATTCCTACAACTTTTCCCTCTCAAATAAATAATTCCAAAAACCTAAAATTAAATTCAATATCTTTCTTTATCTTCTTTAAATCACAAAATGTACTATGTACACATACAAAATAAATATCACCACAACACCACCAATGCTTGATAATTACTCAGTGAACCAAATATGAAAAGATTTCAAAAAAATTCAAATTTGAATTTGGTTCAGGCATTCTGTCGAACACCTTGTGAGCACGGATGAACTTTGCTCAAATCCGTGCTCAATCCGCTCGAATTCGAGCGAAATTCGATGAACCCTCACTCCTCTCATGTCGCACTCATCTCTCTCACCTCACTGCCTCACCGGAGATTGTTGGAAACGTGCGAATTTGTCGATTTGGACCGTAGCCATTGGAGCACGCTCGCCGCCGTACTTCATCAGTGGCCACCTACGGGAGCTAGACGAAGGAGGGCGCCGCGCTGGCCCTGAGCCGTGCCTTCCCTCCCTTCTGCCTCTCCTCTCTCGACTGGTCAAGAGGAGACCGCCCCAGAGGCGCTGCACGCCCGTACCCGTGCGGTCGAACACGAGCGCGCCGCGTCCATGGCCACGCGTGGCCATTGACGGTGAACGCGGCTACCACTGCTCCCCTCGCCAGCACACCACCGCCCAGCCACTCACCTGCCTCCCCGTGCCCCCGCAGACACACCTACGTCACCCCTGGTGGCCCACGGTGACGCCAGCACTCCGTCAACTCTCACGGGCGCTCGCCATGGACGCCGTCGGCCCGAGCTAGCCACAGCTCACCCCGCTGCACCTCTCTCCCTCTAACCCTAACTGCCACCTCCCCACGCCATTGCTACACCGCATCGCCACCAATGGCGTGCTCTCCCACCCCCCAGACCCCTCCTGCACCCTGTCCACGACACGCCAGAGTTCGGCGTTATAAACCCCCACCGCATCCTGCCGCTCTTCACCCCAATCCACTGCTCTCGCACTCACCCCACACCCTCTCGTGCACCGCCAGGAGGGCGGACACGCCGCTGCAGCCTTTGCTGCTTCGGACAAGCACGACTAGGTGCTGCTGGAGGAGAAGGTGGACGTCGACCACGGCCGTGCCATGTCTCACCTCTTTTCTCTCCTCTCTGGCTTGCACACTCTCTGCCTTCACCACCGCACTCACACGCCTCCGTTTGCCCTCTGTTTCGTGCACAGGAATGACGCAGAGAGCTCGCCGGAGTTGGGATCTGTCCGTGGAAGCAGCGAAGCTCGCCACCGACGCTCGGGTCATCCCCATCAAGCTCAACTCACCTCCCTCGCCTCCCCCAGCTCTCCGCCGTCGAGCGCCATCTTCTCCACCGTCGCTAACCACCCCAGGTGCCTCTCCGACCATCCTCACCGTCACTGGCACGGCGGCGCCGGCCATATTTGGTCGTCGCCGTTCGTGGCCATCCTCAGCCGTTAGATCTTAGATCAACGGTAGCGTACCGCTTCGCTTAGCTGAGTCGCTGTCAAGCGGGACCCACTGTCAGGTTTTTAAACATTTCTCCACGCGGGAGACGTTTCTCTGTTGAGTCACTGACGGGTAGGCCCCACCCGTCAGGATTCTCAACATTATCCACTAGATTGATTTAATTCGAATTTAAATACTCTGTGAAACTCAGTATTGGATCCAACTTTTAAATTCGATAACTCGAGAAATATAAGTCCAAAAAAATCAAACCAAAATGTTCTGGATAGCTTATGAAATTGTTTAACCAACCCAAGTGGTTTCATCTCATTTAGATAAATAATAAATGTGTATCATTAAAAATTCCACAGAAGGTTTAAAACCTAAACTTGTTTGTTTCTGAAAATCCATTAACCCAAATGATGCCAATCCAATTTTGTTAGCTTAGCAATGTGATCTCTTAGCTTCCCTAATTTTGGTAGAATTAATTAAGCAATAGTAAATGTTTGGCATTAGATTAAAATTAGCCAACCCTTCTGTACTAAAACAATTATAGATGTTTAATGATTAACCAAATGAGTTAGGACCAATTTTGTTATATCACATTTAATCAATGTTAGTTACCCCTTAAGGGATTTAATTTTATGATCTATAGAACTTAGGCAGTAACTAAAACTTAATTATTAAGCTTCTGAATTAAAGCAATTGTGTAGGGAGTTTGGTAACTCCAATTAATCCAAATCAAATTGTGTTGTCTTGTACACATCAGTAGTTTTCTGCAGAAATTTAGTTTGAATTTTTGTGACCAACAGAACTTGAGTTATGCAATTAAATAGTGGTTAATTCAATTAATTTGAAACCAAATTGTGTTGCTTGGTGTGTGCAGTGGCTATTTATAGCATTCAAGATTATAATATTGTGATGTTTGATTGAGTAGTATAGTGATTGTTTGTATCTGTTTGTTTGACAAGTAGACGATAACGTTGCCGGGAGTTTCGAGGAGGGAGAATTTGTTGAACCAGAAGAACAAGACCAGGGTCACTTTGTTGAGCAAGGCAAGCTACCCTCTGAGATTGGACCCATATATATACATCTACTTTGATAACATGATTTACTCTTAAGGCAGTGATTTTTAAAAACTTTTCAAAAAGCATATGAAAAACTATTTTGCCACAAATGTAAAAATATAAAGTAGTGTATACTAAACTATAGGATGGGAAGAAAAATATTTTTATTCAAAACTCCTTTGGAAATACTTGGATGGATGTGGAATGCCGAGATGTCGGTGTTGAAGTAAAGAAAGGGAGAATGGAGATATTTATGAAAAATGCACATTATGTCCTAGTACTATGACGACCAATCTTACCCTGTGCGACCACATTTACCCACATATGGGAAAATGGCGTAGTCATATAATTTGCTCATATTAGTATGGGATGCCTCATCGACGAAGATGTCTCCGTTATGCATGAGGGGATGGTTTGGTGACCTACCCCTGACCTGGGTCCTCGCTCAAACTCTATGAGAAAGATAAGGAGGAGGATTGAAGACTTCACCATGGGGTCGCCGGGGAAAACTATGAGTCCTCACACTTAGATTCCGACGGGCTGGGTTAAGTGTGGATGGAAAGTGTCATAAGGGCAGGGTCCTATACTAGCATGAGCAAAGGACATGCTATGGTCGGTGACTCAACTTCGCATACACCTTGTATGGCGGGACGTGGCTGACACAATGAGTTACCAGATGGATGTGGGAAAAGCGTGCTACCTCTGCAGAGTGTAAAACTATTCGAATAGCCGAGTCCTCGGATATGGACAGTTGGGAGGCTGTCCTAAGACCATGTGCAAGTTTTTGAAAAGAGATTTTAAACTTTGAAAAGAAAAATGAAGTGGTGAATGTTGTATACAACCATACCAACGGATCGGTATGAGGTTGTTGAAGTCAAATGGACCATGACGGGCTATGGTCGGAAGAAGGAGGAGTTTTGGAGAAATAAATAAGATGGTGATTCACTGGAGGATAGTTATAAAATTCTTCTTACCTCTCTTTTAATAAAGATATAGAGATTCTTAATATATAAAGTTTGAAAATAAACATAAAACTAGTGCATGTTCATTCGGGGGTAGTTTGCGAGTACAATCAAATGCACTCATATTGGTTTCGTCCCTGGCTATTGTCTTAGCCAGATTTCGAGGAGCACTACGCCGAAGAGGAGTACGGCGACTTCTATGCGAACTAGGGATCTCCATAAGTCAGCTGCCTGCCGGGTTATCGTAGGATGTGCTTATCTACCACGTAGTAACTTCCGCTGAATAATGTGAATTAGCCCATGAAGGCACCTATGTAAGACTTGGTCTAGATGACCATATGTGTAAGACTTTTATTCGGTATTGTAATGGATGTAAACTTTGGTATTCAGTTCAGATTATGTGCAACGACAGACTGATCATGGGATCGTTGTGTTAAGCATAATCGGGTATTTCGGACGGCTAGTCCGGGGTTCCCACAACATTGGCAGCACAAAATCATCTATCTGTGCAGTTGATAGGTGTAGTGACAACATATCCATGTGGATCACTAGATTGCGACATGTATGGTTCCCAATAGAATCTCTGTCCAAATCGAAACACAAATGTAACATATATTGTGTAAAAACCAATAAGTCACTCCAAGTCTTGTTGTTTAAAACGGTATATTTTGGTACAACCGACGTAGTGAGTTCCTTCTACACAATGATTACTCCTACCATGATGATTACCCATGCGTGTATGTCATAGATAAGGATAACTCTTAAATGACAAAACACGTGATCATCTAACAAACGGATTTGAGATGAATAATCGGGATAAACCCAAATAGTGCTTGGGACTACAACTCGAGCACCTTCACTCAAGTATTATGGTACACTAAGATGCCTATACCCAGAAAATTGGAGAAACTTGATATAGACAAGTCATGTCCATCTCCTAGGGATTGTTTGATCTCTAGACGTAGAGAAAGATCCATGGCAAGATGGAGAAGAGATGTTAGCACATAATGTTCCATATCTCAATGCCATTGGACCTACCAACATAATTGGTTAGGGGATCAAGAATATATTTCGATATCTCCAAGGCACCAAATATCTTGACATATTGTATCAATTTTGGAGAAATCTGAACTCCAATTTAGACACTGGTATTGGCTACTTACATGATCCTACAATGTGTACATACATGGTAAATCTGTCACTCCATTGATGTCTTCAAATAGACTCTGGTGACTATACTACCACGATCATTCTAAGATGCAATGTTTCATGTTAACACATGTGGCTTCACGGAATGACAAACCGCATACATTAGTCATGTGGTGTTGGTTCTTTCGAATCACCTATCATTATCTACACAGATAATGTTGCTTATGTTGCATATATGCAAAACAGGTTACATAAAGAGCAATATCGTTAAGCATATTGTGCTAAATTGTTTTATCCCCATAAACTCATGACGAGTCGGGAATAAATATCTTGCAATTAAAATCATGCGAAATCCTCGCTGATCTATTCACCCAGTATCTACCAACTATAACATTCCAGAAATGATTAACAGGATTGGTATGCGACGGCTTCGGGATTTGCAAGAGTCAGGGGGAGTATCTTCCTGAACTATTCCTGTTCAAAGCATCATATTACACTCTTTTTTCCCTTTATGAGTTTAATTTTCAGGTTCTCATCAAGGTTTTTAATGAGGTAGTATCAACATGAGATCATATGTCATACTTTCTGTTTTCCCCATCGGGGTTTTTAGGAAAGTATACACGACATATTTATTGTCCTCTAAAACTCTATGAATTTCGTTCATATTGATATAATAGTGACAATAATCATTATATGTTGTATCATTTTCTCCTTACTTTTCCCACTGGGTTTTAAAAGAGTTTTAACAACATATCAAATACAATTCTCCTCACATATTTCCCAAAGGGTTTTTGGGGGATACTTCAAATATCATATGTCATACTTTTTATATTTCCCACCGGGGTTTTTAAAGGAAATATACAAGGCATATTTATTGTTCTCTAAACTCACTTATGTGGTTTTTCCTTTTTAGGGTTTTCTCATATGAGTTATCAAAGAGACAATAACTATTATAAGTTGCACCATCTTCTCCTTATTTTCCCACCAGGGTTAAAGGAGGTTTAGCAACATATCATCCATTAATCTCCTCATATTTTTCCCACAGGGTTTTTGGAGAGATATCATCAACTTCGAAGATCATCAAGACTATACAGAATAATCTCAAAATTATACAAGGGATACAACACATACAAGACGTAGCTTTGTATAAGGGGAGTGTTAGAATTAGATTCGAACTGCCCATGGCAGTTACTTAGTGCCCAAAGCGTATAGACGCCTTTTACTGCCAAGATTCATTTGAACAGGTGCCTCCACATCAACGGACGTCTCCTACAGGCATCTTTTCCCCTTGTAACCGACACTGCCAAGATTCGGCAGCCCTTGTATAAATACCCTATTGATAATCAATGAAGTACACCATTCGATTCATTTGTTGTCTCTCTCGATTGCTCTCGATTTACTCACAACAGTAACAGCCACAAAGTGTATGGTGTTCCATGTCCTAGCATGCTCGCGGCCGCGGGTGGCCTCCGTGGCATTGTCCATCGTTGGCCAGTCGCCTGCCACCACTCCCGCCACAATCCGTCATTGAACCGCGTGGGCCTGCACGAGCCGGCGTACATGTCGATGCAGGTCTTGCGCTCATGTGTGAAGCACAAGAGCCACTGGACGAATTTGTTGTCATTACTCTTGTGAGGAGAGCCATTCCTCCTGCATCATCCCATTTCACCGCTGGAGGACGGTCATTCCTCAAGGAGGGGGTGCGACACAGCTACGTGGCACCCCTTCGGCACACCGTATTGCGGCGGCATTTAAATAGTTTTCCTCTCTGAATTTATATTTTGGTTCCACAATACACGACTTGTATATAGAGTGCAATATTCTCGGAACTACGACGTTTTGCCTGTCGCTATCGCTCTTTCCGACCCTACCCCACCACTCTATCGCATGCGTGGCACTTTCCTATCCAAACACGTCATCGGGCAGGAGGCGGGCTTTTCTAGACCCTGCAAAGCCTCACCAGGACCCTGAAAAACTCGTTTCTCCGGCCCTACAAAACCCACTTCTCCTCTCTCCTCCTGACCTGACACTCTCGGTGGTGACCTTCTCCACCCGGTTAGCCTTCCATTGACTGGGTCTTCCCGGTGGCCTCCCCTTCTGCTGTTGCAGTCCACAACCGGGAAAACGGGATAACAATTTTGCCATCTTCGCTGATGCTCCATACGACAGTTCATATTTTAATAAATACATGAATTAAGAAGATTTCTCCTAAAACAACAATCACCAAATAAAATATGCTGCGAGCCACAACTTCTTAACACAACAACAAAATTCAGTTGCAATTAGATTCATTCCCAACAAATCCTACTAAGTAATCACAGATATAACTTTCAGGAGACAATTCAGAGAAACAACAAAGAGCGCCTCGAAGCATATGATCAATCACGAGTTCCTGAACAGAGGCCAACAACAACACAAATCCACCTCCACCAATCAAGCCCATAATTACTGGGGAAGGACTCTCACATTCAACACACAATTCGGCGAAACAGCAAACTATGAGTAGAGAATTGGATTTTTTTTTTTGAGACAGAAGAAGAGAACTGGATCTGACCATTGAGCTCCAAGGTGCAAGTCTTCTCGATGCTGTATCTGGATGCAGTGCTCGGCCTTGACCCGCGCAACTTCTTCACATCCTCAGGCATGCCTTCAGCAGGGGTTCGCTTGGAGAGTGACTGTGCGTCCGTGGCGAATGACCTTGACTTCTCGTCCCCGTGCCACCACGGAGCGACAGAGCTCAAAGACATGTATGTGGAGGCGTCACAGCGCCGCCTACCGCGTTGCCTCGGACACTGCCTCCAACGTCCGCACCACCGCATCCCCGACGCCCCCGCTGCCGCGGCGACATATGGGATCTGGAGCTCCCGATGACGCCGCCCGCCCGCGGCCTTCGCCCCTGTCGCTGAATTCGCAGCCGATCTGCAGCCCCCGCGCCATCCTACTCTCATGATGCTGTACCGCTGCCCATGCCGTCCGATTCAGTGCTGCGCCACTAACCATCATCAGAAGCGGCGGCTTCTATTGCTGCTTGGTTTCTTGTCCGTTGGAGAATGGATATTGGACTTGAGGTGGAGCAGATGATTATGGGGAGGCGACAGGAGGTGGAACGCAGTGTGTGGCTCAAGCACCGAGCACCGAGCACGGGAGGAGAGACGGTGGGAGCGTATGCTCTTTTCACGTGTCCCCGTACGTGTCTCCTGCACAAGAACGACATGTGGTCTAGGGGTTGGTTTATAACTTTATATACACATCCTTCATGATATACTGATCAATGATCATGTATAATGTATACTCCCTCCGTTCCAAATTAGATGTTTTTCATTTGTCCACATGCGGATGTATCTATACTTGTAACATGTCTAGATACATCCGCACGTGGACAAATGAAAGACATCTAATTTGGAACGGAGGGAGTAGTTTGGTAAACAGAATTGATAGCTCAAACGATTAACCTATCTGAAAAAAAAACTGGTTTTGTGCTAAGACGGAAGACATTTACAATAGTTAACTATTTTCAGATATTCAAAATATTTTCCTATTATATTCCGTAAATAAGAAATATTTTCTGCAATTAATGGACGAAAAATGCATCTTCAAATATACCGGCATCAAAATTTCGTGGCAATATAATCTATACATTAAATGGAAACCGGTGGTGACCGGACGAAAATATTGATGTTCTCAGAAAAGAAAATCTCCAATTGTACCCATCTGTGACCTCTCCATTAACACTACATTCCCGATAAACCAAGCAAGCGATGCGTCACATCTGCTCTTCCCAATCTCGGACTCTGGCACCGTCCTTACCTACAGCCGTCTCTAGCCCGTAGGAAGACCTCCGCCGAAGCACTGGCCTCTTCTAGCTCCGGCTGAGCTCCCGCTGGACAACCTCCTCCCAAGCACCACGACGTTGGACATGGTCTAGGAAACTCAGAGTAGTAGCACCGAATTGAACCAACCTGCATCTCCACCGAGTCATGAATGAGCAGTGTCGCCAGAGGCGAGACCACCATAGCTTGCACTTGCCACAACCAAGCTTCTCCTCTAACTCCCGCGCCCACGATTGAGGCAGCCGCAACACCCACATCAGGCAACCTTTATGTCGCCCTTCTGGTTCGTCCATGCCGCTCTCCAACCTTTCGTCACACAAGAAATGAGAAGTCACAACGTGTGAACAATGCACTTTTGTGAGTTCACTACCGCAGACGCGACTAAAAACGCGGTGTCTGCATAGTGGGAAACGGGCCGAAGTGCTTTGCTGAAGTGCTCGATCAGCATTGGGTTGGCCGCCTGACGATCAACAGATCGTGCGAGAAAGTACAAAGAAGATCCAGGAGAGAGAAGACAAAGTGGCGCCCGACCTTTCTCGCCTCGCATCGCTAGCGTCCTATATCATGAGTGCTTGCTATGGAAAGTGCAAACGAAGGCCGAGCTCCATGGTGCCCTTTATTTTCAAAATTTCGAAAAATCGCATTTTGAAGTATCAAAAAAGTCAGAAAAATCTAGATGTAGACAATGAGGCATTCTGCCAACATTCAAAATCTCAGCTCAAAATAGCTAATAATCCGAGCTACATAAAAATCACAAAATTTGACATATTTTGGTGAGTAGAAATTTTGCAGTGTTCACTACTTTAAATGTCAGATTTTGTCATTTTACGCATCCCAATGTACAACATATTTCTACTTGAGATTTTATTCGTTATTAGAATACAACACAGTCTTCGTCCAGGATTGTTATCAGTCGTGTTTGATAGTTTACCTAACTGTTATAGCGTTTATTATCTATTTGTTTTTGTACACCTTGATCAACCGCGATGTTAAATAAGCTACGCTTAATGGAATGTGAAAGAAGACTATTTTTATAATATTTGGGCAAGATAATTTTAGTAGTTGCCTGAGTATAAAATCAAAATAAATTTACTGTTTAATTATATAACCAAAATAAGAAAACTAAAATTTTCACCCACGGGCGCGTCGTGTCGACGCGCTAAAGCCTACTAGTATTATAGAGGACAAGCAGTTTCTGTCATTGGATAGAGTGCACAAAAGTAACTTCACACGTAATGCAAGTAGAGAGGCTGAGACCTTACACTGGTGGAGTTTGGAAGCCTCTACGGGTATTTATTCTGTACTTCTGAGTTCTGACCGATACATGCCAGCAGTAACTTGAAGTGGTAACGAGGAGCACTTATTTTATATGGTACTCCCTCCGTTGCTAAATATAAAACTTTCTACCAATTTTGGTTTTTTCCTGATTTGTTCTTAAATAGATGCATCAACACACTAAAACATTTAACATATCTAAATACGTACGAAACATGACAAAATCAGAAAGATTAGAAAGTATTATATTTTGGTACGGAGGAAGTAAGTCATGGAGCTGCAACAGGTGGGTGGCAACCATAGATTGGACATCCATAGTCGCGGATGTCTCTTACAAGGGATAATCTTTTTTTTTTGAAAAAAGCAACGGAGGGCGAAAAGCCCACCTGAACCATTTTTTATTGAAAACTTGTTAGTACAAACACAGCTCAACTCATGGAGCGATCAGAATTACAGGGGGTTTAGGGGGGAAGGGACGCACACCAGGCGACAAGTGGACCGCAGTCCAGGCGACGAGGCGCCCTAACAAGCCACAGGCGAAGGTGTTGCTGAACGATTTCGAAGAACTCCAGAGTCGTCGTGTCCAGCCCGTCAAACACTCGGCGGTTCCTGGTCTTCCACGCAACCCAGAGGAGTAGAGTAGCAGCGGTCATACGAAGGGGGAGCGCCCAAGCGGGATGGGTGGCGGAGAACGCTCCCACCAAGTCATCAAGCTGGAGGGCGCCAGCACCGGGAGCCGCACACGCCCAGACTTCCTGCATGCGTGGGCACGCCACAAACAGATGTTGGACGTCCTCTGCGACGCCGGGGCAGAAGGGGCAGTCCGGGGACCGCAAAATACCAAGGCGGCAGAGGCGCGCACGCGTCCTGGTTCGCCGGTGACGTAGGATCCAAACGAAGACCTTGACCTTGACGGGGGAGAAATTCGCCCAGTTGAGGTCGTGCAGCGGAGGGCCGCATCCAGAACTGCGGAGGAAGCGGTACGCGTCGCGAGCCCTGAACCCGACGGCTGTCGAAGTAACCGACCTACGCTGGTCAGGAGCAGCGTCGAGCGAGAGGCGCGCTAAGATGTCTGTGACTAGCATCATCTCAGTTGACGCCGCAGGTGAGAGGCGCTCCCGCAGGTCGAGGCTAGACTCCCCGCCTCGCCCTACAGCAGCCACCGTAACGTCAGTGGAGAGGCAGTGTGAGAAAGCTGCAGGCAGAACCGAGGCCAACGCGCCCAAGGAAGTCCAATTGTCGTGCCAGAAGGATGTACAAGTCCCGTCCCCCACTTTGACTGTGGTGATCGATCGGACAAGGGGGACGAGGGCCTGGAACTCGCGCCATGACGGTGTCGGCGGGGAGCATCTCGCCCAAAGTACCAACGCCGGATCCACACAGTCCACGGATTGTCGGCCCCGGAGAGGAGCTTGTAGACAATCTTGAGCAGCAGGCATGTGTTCTGCACCTCCATGTCAAGAAGTCCTAGCCCCCCCTCCGACCGAAGGCGACACGCAGTGTCCCACGACACCAAGCAGTCCCCGCCAGAGCACGTCTCGGAGCCGGCCCAGAACATCGCGCGGCGTGGACGATCCATTTTGGCAACTGTACCCTTCGATAGGGGCAACACGGACATGGCGAATGATGGCAGTGCGGACAAGACAGCGCTGGTGAGTGTCAAACGGGCGCCGGGGTCCAGGGTGCGTACCTTCCAGCTCGGGATCCGTCCTGAAATGTTATCTGCAAGGAAATCGAGCGCGCTGGCAGGAAGTTTACGGTCAGACAGCGGCAGCCCAAGGTACGTCTGGGGGAACGCTGAAATCGGGCACCCGAGGATCGATGCAAGCAAAGCAGCGTCTTCCGGAGGGACACATATGGGTACGAACGTGCTCTTGTGGTAATTGATGGCAAGCCCGGTGGCAGCGGAGAAGGCGTCAAGAGCATCCCGGAGGAGGGCAACCTGGCTGGGGATTGCACGGATCAGAATCAGCGTGTCGTCCGCATACTGGAGCACGGGGCAGGGGAGGTCATCGACGAGAGGGTGGAGTAGCGTGCCACCCTCAGAACCGACTGCCACACGCTGTCGGAGCAGAGCTGCAACTATGAGGAACAGATATGGGGACAGCGGGTCGCCTTGCCGCAGCCCGTTCTTGCACTCCATCCACCTGCCCGGGACACCGTTGAGGAGAACAGCTGCCTTCCCGGTGGCGAGGATATCCCTGATCCACGAGCGGAAAAGTTCGCCAAAGCCGCGTGCGTCAAGGATCGCGTCGAGGGAGCCCCAGTGAACGGAGTCGAACGCCTTTCTGAAATCCAACTTCAATGCAATCGTGGGCGTTTGCCGGAGGCGGCAGCATTGGATCAATTCCGCAGCATAAAGGAAGTTGTCCGAAATGCAACGCCCCGCAATGAACCCAGATTGCTCAAACCCCACAAGACGGTCGATGAAGCACTGGAGGCGAGTCGTGAGGATGCGTGTGATCACCTTCATGACACAATTCTGCAGTGAGATGGGGCGGAACCCGTCCGCCGTCGTGACCACCGCAGCCTTGGGGAGCAGCGTGATGTAGGCCTGATTAACTCCGGCAAGATGTGCACGCCCGTGGTAGAATTCCTCCAAGAACGCAAGTAGGTCTGGCTTAACCACCTCCCAGAAAATCTTGAAAAAGGCAGGGCCAAACCCGTCTGGACCCGGGCTGCTATCCGATCGCATGGAGAACACAGCCTTTTTTAGCTCGCTTTCGGTGAAAGGAGCCTCAATTGCTGCCAAGCCTGGGACGGGGGGGAGCAGCGCCGCTAGAGCTGGATCCCATGCCACGGGAGGAACAGACCCCAACAGCCTAGTGTAGAAGTCACGCAGGATACGAGATTTGTCATCATGGTTGGAGTAGGCATGCCCATCTTCGTATAGGATCTTGATCTGGTTGCGGCGCAGCCGAGCGGAGGCGCAAGTGTGAAAAAACGAGGTGTTCTCGTCCCCGAGCTTGCACATCCGAAAGGAATACCTCTGTTTCCAGTATGCATCCAAGTTTTTGTTCTCCGTGGACAGGTGATCACGAACGTGAGCACGAAGCCGGGACTCTGGCTCCGTCAGGACGCGAAATTCCTCGAACAAGTCCAACAAGGAGATCACGGACCGGCAGTTTGCCACTGCGGAACTAGGCCGAAGCCTGGCGCGGGCCCATCTCTTGGACTCCGCACGGGCCCACTTGAGCTTCCGCGAGAGGCGCCGCGCCCTCAACTTGGTTCGACGGCCTGCACCAAACGTCACGGACCAGGGTCCGATACTCAGCAGATTGAGCCCAAAACTTCTCGAACCTGAATATCTGGGATGAAGGCGCGCGCGAAGTGGCCTCGACCAGCAACGGCACAAGGGATAATCTATTATATTATTAAGACAACAAACAATTAACGGTGTAGATTAGCTAGACTAAGTACAACGGCCAAGATTAACATCGTGATGTCCGGCTAATGTCCTTCTTACCCACGTTTACAAACAACATCGACGAAAAAAAGAAAAGTCCGGCCAGTGTCCTTCTTCCCCACGTCTAGGAAAAACAGCTACGAAAGAAAGATTTTCTCCACGGCTCACAACAACTCTGGCTCTTTGGCCAATGCACATCAGCCATGATTTTTTTCCAGGTCTTACATGCCCAAGGAGTCGTAGATCCCAAGTCTCAATAATTTATTGTTGCGGCTTGCAGCATCATGCCTCCAAGGCTACATGATCAGTCGAGTCGATCGATTTGGATATGAGGCGTCCCCTAAGCAGTCGAGTCGATCGATTTGGATACGAGACGTCCGCTATGAAGGTCGTGCATAAGGTCTATACGATCTTGAGACGACGACGCTCGAGACCTTTTGTCGATCTCAGTTCTTCACGCTCCGACGAAGTGCCGAACACAGGATGCTCAAGGCGACAAGCTAGATACCAATCTGCCAATCTGGCAAGGAGCGACGGTGTCCGCGGACCTGGAGATGGATAGGATCGATGGCAACCCAGCCTACTGCGTCAAACGGTACATAGAAAAAAATCGATTAGTAGATCAAGACGATCCTCTCCGGCCGTGATCCTGATCGCGCGGGGCAAGACAAATTCTACGGCAATCCGACCTACTAGATCATTGGCTTCTAGGTTTGGCTTCCAGGTTCTTGGAGCGATTGGAAAGACCCTGAGACATCGCGATCTCGCCGACACATGTTGTCTGGCGCGCCGCCGCACTGACGACGCTTAGGCAGATGTTTTTGCCAGCGGTATAGACTACCGGCGTTGACTCTCCAAACTTGAATTACTACTAACCATCACCTACACCGATTTTGACACAATATGCAATATGCAAGTAGAAGATGTTTGTTTGTGGACTTGGCTGGCATGAGGAAGATACAAGGAATACATCATCGTACAGTATAGTCTGTTCAACTAAATCATGGTGCGTTTAGCAGCTGCAACCAGGTACGTTTTTTTTAACAAAAGGTACACGTTTGATTAAAAGCGTGTTATACATTGTCGTATCAGCTAGCAGCTACTCCCTCCGTTCCAATTTAATTGATTTGCTTTTCACCACATGTGGACGTATCTATAGATGTAACATGTCTAGATACATCCACATTTGGTGAATAGCAAGTCAATTAAATTGGAACGGAGGGAGTAGGCTATATGTATTTTCGTTTGTGAGATATATGCATTTAGTTTGATTACATAGATGGGATATGGGATCAAGTATTTCTTAAATATTTATTAAATAGGCCAACGTGCTGATCTTTTCGTTATAGAATCCACTTGATTGAGAACCAATGAATTGATTGTTTTAAATACAAATTTGAAAATCTAACCCCTATATTCAGTTGATAAAAAGGGTTCATTTAATTTTGTATGATAAAACGAGATTGTATTAACTCAAAGTTTACACCAACATTATATAAACAAAAATAGTATTCACTATGTTTTTGGTACAAACTAAATTGTTTATATACCCAGCTTTCTGTATAAAGCTTCACCAGATCGATGGCTCATATGTATTTAGATGCATCTGTGATGAAAACCTACATCACATAGATTAATCCCCTTGGTCGTCAATGTAGGTTTATATTTGTACTGTCGACATAAAATCTGGAATCCCGTGTGAATCCTTAAAAAGACAAATTTCAGAATAGTTCATATGGAAATTAATAATTGCATTTATATAACAAAAAATCATCGTGGAAGCAAATACATAAAAATTAAAATAAAATTATTTTGTTATCTATTTGAGCATCACCGGCAAAATATCAACATCTGTATGTTGCTTACAGTGCGTGGAATTAATCGCGTGTATAACAATATAGGCCATCACAAGTAGAGCATGCACGTGAAATACATTGATGAGTAAATGCCGTAATGTGCAATGGCTGAGTTCATAGTGGTCAAAAGTGACAGAAGCTGCATATAAAATAATCAAAGAGCATATTCATCTACAAATCCATTTAAAAGACACATGTTGTATCACGTATATGAAGAGTCAGCAGTGCCGATGGCTAGTATGTACTTTATATGTTCAGTGTTGACGGTTGGAAGTAATTATGATCAATTAATAAAAGTGTGTATGATAAGAAAGCACAAGTTATGACAACCTTGAGTGACCCATAATGTTTTAGAAATTTTCCTATATGAGCAGTGATATTATAGATTGGCTTAGAAATAAAAGCGACAAAGGAAAATATATTAACATCAGCATGAGTGAATGTATATAGAGGAAGATATTAATTGGAGAAATTAAAAAAAATTAGACATCAATATGACCAATGATGAGTTGTGTAGAGGAAGATATCACTAAGTTTAAGGTGAAAAGGTACGCACAAGGGATGAGAAATTGAAGAGGAAGCCAACGATTGGTATACTATATTCCATGATTTGGCATGCAGCACGCAAATAGCGTTACCATTACTATTTGGTTGTCAGAGTATAAAACCGTCCTTAGAAAATATTCAAAATACTCTAAATGGAAATATTTTATAAAACAATATACATTTCACGAAACATACGACTATTGCTACACATCACCTTCTATTTATATTTAGAATTGTAATTTAACACTAATGTAGAGCTAAATAATAGTTTTTGTAGAAAGGAATTAAACAATAGTTGACAAGACGATCAATAAATCATAAAATAAAGCATATGTAAAATAAGTTATATAATAAATCTAGCCGCTCAAATGCGCGGGCCACCCAGCTAGTTAAGATGAAATTAAAACTATACTATACCACTCAATGCAACAAGAGAGAGACTGAAATCTTAGAGAGGAGTAGTTTAAAAGAGCCTCATACATATAGCCAGTAACATAGTTTGTTCATATTCTTCATGCTGTCGTCTGGTTTATGGGAGTGTTACTGATGATCGCAAAAGACTTCCTTTGTGACTTACGGTACTGCAGACGGTGGGCTGTCACAGTGGTCCACACATCCGCGGTGTTGGCCACCTCTAGGTGCAAAAGGAGTTCCGACTCCGATGTCGCGTGGGATTCTTCTCCCTGTTGCATGCATGGCTCTGAGTTAAAATGCATCATCTGTTTGATATATTGTGATCCGACTCAATCCCTCCACAAATGGATTAGGCCTAATCCCATCAGGTAGCACTAAACAAAGTGAGAGAAGACATGCATGTAAATTTCGTAACTGAATGAAATCAAGCGAATGGAAGGAGGTTTTGCTGCTTGCACAAATGGCATTGCACTATACCTCCCTGCACGGACACAGCCAGTAGAGCACATATGACCACGAAAACCAACATGAGCAGCTTGCGAAAAGATAAAGCTTGTTGCCGCACCATCTCCGACCCCTCCTCACTTGATCTCTCCACTCTCTGGGCGGTGTAACTTGTTTCCAGGCCAAGGCTTAATATATAGGACCCTTGGATGGGGCCATAGGCCCATAGCCTCCGATGATCCACTCATCAAATACAACACACTGGTTCATCCATATGATCCACTCGCCAATGCCTTAATATATAAAAGTTGGAAGGATTCACCCCCCAATCTGCTATCCACGTTGCCCTTTTTTCCTTGACCGTCCGATCCCCGCCACGGACGGTCCAGATCGCCCCAAACCCCCGCGCGACACTGTACCTTACTGTAGCTCGGGACTTTCTACCAATCACAAGCCGCGCACGATTTTTGGCGCCGCCAAAATTGCAGAGACAAACTCCTAAACTGGCAAATTACCCCGTAGTCCACATTTTACCGCTGCAAAGGACCTATGTGCGATTCCTGAAAACATCGGCGACCTAGATATAAGATCATTCGCAAATCCCCCTCCCCCCTCTCTCTATCTCGCGGCCTCCGGCGGCGCCGACGAATCCGTCCGCCTCTACGATCTCCCCGCCGTCGCCGACCTCCGCCCGCTCCTTGATCTGTCCGCCGCCGTCTTGGCGCCGCATCCGGCTGCCTACGCCGCCCTCATCTTCCCCACGACTCAAGCACGACCGCGCGCTCTCCCTCGATACAATATGTTCACCCATTTCGGTCTCTATTGAGTAGGACTACATGTGCACGTTTACCAAGGTTGCAAAGGCTTCATACTCTGTGGGCCCTGACCAAGGCATGGTTGGCAAGTTCTAAGAACTAGGCAACTTGGCACGGCGACACGCCGCGCCCGTGTGGTTATTAATTGTGGTTATTTTTTTAAAATATAAATAGTGAAATAAACTGTTATTGCTTTGAAGCCAATTGTGTGTGCTCAAAGCGATGAAATACAGTAGACCAATGAAGTGAAGCCAAATGTGGAGGGCTAAAAGAGATGAAATGAAGCTTGAAGCTAATTGTGTATGCTAAAAGAGATGGAATGCTTAGAATTATGTAGGGATCTTACCAAGTGACGACGAAGAATACCTATGAGCGTCGTGCCGTCTTATACTTTACTGTTTAACAAAAACAGATCAACGAAAGCAGTTCAATACCATGAACCTATATAGATCCTCTGCAATGCTAACAACCTATATAGTTTTAATTTCAAGTAAATGAATAATGTAGACATGATTACTGGGGTAAATGTCTGTCTAAGATTACAGGCTTTTGTCCCTTACTAACATGTAAAAGCAAATGCAGGAAATCCGAATTGCTTGTTGTACCGATGTGATATGTTAATGAACGTATGCTCGTTCTTACGGAAAAAACTTAAATATTTGGTACCATTCATCAAATAAGCCTGCATCCTCTCTCGAATTGTTCTTAGAAACTTGATTTGATCATTACTGAGATTCGAATTCAGCAGTTCCTCAGAATCTTTGTCAAACTTTAGCAACATTGAGAACTTCTCAGGAATTTGCAAGTCAACTTTGTCAGAGATGAATTTCACACCTTGAGGGAAACAAGCAAATTGTCAGGAGGAAACATGGTGTTTAACAGGATTTCCTTAAGCACGTCACTAAATTGTTGATTACCTTTTCTTCCAGCAATGACCTGGAAGCCAACAAACTTTCAATACCAGAATACAGCTTTGTCTACATCTTCCTTCCATTTCTCATCTTCACTACTCTTTGCTTCAAGAGCCCCCACAGCTGCCAGGGTACACGAATGTCATCAGTTTATGAACTACATACCCACATGGTTGAGTCAAGAAAATTAGTGGTCCGTATACCACAAGAGCATCAACCCTCCAAAGCACAGCTGATTTGATAATAAGCACGCACAATTCAACATAAAAACA
The DNA here is from genome assembly GCA_947311845.1 of Poa pratensis. Lineage (NCBI taxonomy): Eukaryota > Viridiplantae > Streptophyta > Magnoliopsida > Poales > Poaceae > Poa > Poa pratensis. Next base: position 57,478,782 of record CAMZMU010000128.1, read on the forward strand.
GCATGTTCAGGCGATGTAATCATCACTCCAACAGTTAGCAGTATACAAATTATCCTAGAGCCCTTTGAAACCAAGTTCTCTAAAGTATGATTTTACGGCAGATCATCTAGAAGGAGAAAAGGCATATACAGTACTAACTTGGCGTGGCGACATGCCGCCCCATCTGGGTTGATTCACTTGTCGAATAACACTGTTTGGATTGATGAGCGATCTTGCCTTGGCTTTGTATAATTTCCAAGAAGCGCCTCATATGTAGTATTAACTGCAACGTTTTCACCCGAGTCGGTCAAATAATCAACTTGTTCATCTGTCCATTCATCTAGCTTCACTGAGACCACCTGAAATAAACAGCTTTGTACTCAAACACCAGAAACAGATAGTTGAACCACCAAACATTACATCTGCACCGGCCAAGTGGCATTACTCTCACTTATCATGTGTACTTGATGAAAAAATATTGTACGTTAGAAATATTAGCAAAAGATCATCATATTCGAGGGCATCAACCTCAAATGTGTTGGGTATCTTCCTTAAAATGTCTGCAATCTATTTCTATTTTCGGGTTGCTTCTGAATATTTTTTTCCTAACATATGGGTGTGGCTGTCAAGCTGTGTGCAAACGTTTCTCAACTTAGAAAAATTGTAAAATCTAGAAAAGGATAGCTAAAACATGAAATGTATGCTTTAATGTCTAACGTCCGAGAACCCAATAATGGACCACGAAAGCATCGGTCGTTGACTCAACGTCAACGCTGCAAGTGACCTTTCGTTTTGCGTTTTTACTGGAATTATACGGCAAAGTTGACACGTTGTTAGTAAGTCCGAATTTTTGCCAAAGCTATGTTTATAAAGTAAGAGAGTAGTGGTTGTTGTTTTCGTTATCGGTCTATCTTTTTTTTTTTGCATGGTAATACGATTTTCATTGATAAATAAAAGACGAGATACAAAGTACGTATACACCGATCTTACAGATCTTTAAAGATAGGATAAACCTATGTGACAAACCAACGCATATCCATCTTCTTCGGCACCACCGTAGCAGCCACCTAATAAAAAAATAGACATATCACCTCTTCACCCGAACTCGACGCGGCTCCATCGCTGATCATCAGCTTTTCAGACCTCCAAAGTAGTTTGCCATAAGACAAACCATTGCCGTTGAAAGAATCAGACCGGGGCAGCATGACCCCGGACACGCCATCGAACTTCAGCACTGGCACCCCCGCACGACGATGTCGTCGGAGTAGGGAACCAGAACCGTCAGCCTCTAACCACGAACCCACCACAAGGTGCACCATCTTCCAGCTGTCACCAGTGCAGACCACCGTCTGCACGTACTCCTGAACGAATCCTCTCTGCTCTACCATGGCGCCGGAGACAACGCCGCAGCAACGGGGACAGAGCAGGAGGAAAAACCCATCTGATGGAGTCGCCGCCGCCGCCTCGCCGACACCATCCATGAACCCTACAGCCACCGATCTGAAAGATTGGCAAGCACACAGTGCCACCAACTCCGAGACGCCGCCATGAAGGACAACGCTGGTGTGGGAGTAGAGTTGAGACAGATTTATTTGCCCGGGCGCCGCTCCCACCACCCCAACGGCGCACCATGCCAGAAACCACCTAACCCTAATTACCATGCAAAAAACGGGGTCCCCCTCCCTCCTGCCGCCGGAGCGGCAAGCGGAAGGAGAGGGGTCCAGCTCTTCCGCCGGTGAGCTGCGGCGGCGGTGGCGGCTAGGGCAGGAAAAGAGAGTCGCCTCACGAGTCGCCTGGAGCGACTCACGAGCGAAAACGATTGGCGACGACGTTAAAAGCAATTAGTTATCGGTTTATCTGGTTCCTGGATGTTGCACAAGCTTTTAGCAAAATTCGATGTATTCGCCATCTACGAGGGATACCGGCACTGTATATGCAGAAATTGAAAACGGTGTACACGAAAAAAAAAATCAAAGATACATGATTTACCTCAAAAGTGTGACACTGACATATATACTTCTTTCTCAAAACTTGAGGGTTAAAACCAATGCTTTAGCATCGTATTACCTCATTGGCAAGTTGAGACATCACGTTCTCTCGGCTAGGTGGGTCGGCAGCGCTTGTTGCTTTGCTGCTGGTGATGGCGGAGTTTCTTCTTCTCTACGTCCTCATGGCGGCAGCTGGCTCTGTGAGCTAGATGGGGCATTTGAGAAAGTTGCGCATGGTTGTGACCATCATTCGCGATGATGACACCCATAGGTGCCATCTTCCTTCTTAAAGGCGTCGTGATGAAGTACCCCTCTTCTAGTTTGCCGGAGCCTGGCTTTTGCGTCATCTTGTCTCAACGGTGTTAGTTGACGTTTTCTATTGCATCGACTTTGGAGCATGTGTAGTCTCTTTGTCGCCCCTGCTTTAAATGTTATATTTATGGCTGCTCTTTTCAGACAAACCTTCCGGTCTTGGAGTGCGTACTGAAGCCTAGGGTTGTTTTATGGGTCGGTGTCATGCCACTGGTGTTGCCGATGTTTTCTTCCTCACCCATCAGCGGTCTACCATTGTACAAGTGTGCTTTGTTTGTGGTTCACGCTAAAACGTTGGAAAATCAGGACTTATTTATGCAGTGTCAGACAAGTCGAGAGATATTTGTATCCAACATGGATAGCCACATGATTTTTGGAGAAGCCCTCCAGTACCATAGGCGATTTACGGTTCTTTTTGATTCATGGTTTCGCCTTTTTCATGTTTTTCAAACTTTTGTCAGACTGTTACGGTTGTGTGCATATTTTGTTATGCATATGCCCGGGTGTAATAAATTTTTAATTGATAAAATTGCCCTTTATCGGAAACGTCTTTTCAAAAAGAGAGTCGGTTGGTCGTGATTTTATCTATACTAATATTAAAAGAGCAAACATGTTGCGGATACATTAAATCTTATGCATTCAATATACTACCAACGGATCAGATTGTTCGGTCGGTGTTGAGCAACACAACACAATCCTGCCAGGAAACGTTATCTTTGTTTTTGGATCGGTCACCCAACGGAAACGCATCGCAAAAGAAAAACAAGGCATTGCTGGCCGCCGCCGCCGTCCTCTCTGCCGCCGCATTCACGCACCTCCGGCTCGATGCGGCCCAATCATCGTCACTGTGGCCCTCTCCCCTTCGCTGCCGTCGTCACGGCCGTCTTCGCCGTCGCCTCTCCACCGGCGTAGCCGCGGCCTTCTTCTCCGATGCCATATCCGCTGGGGTCGCCACGGCCCTCTCCATTGCCTCTCTAATGCGCCTCCGCACCAACGTCGACTACCACATATCCTCTGTTTTGATAGCAAGTGCCTGCTCAAGAGGTTGTTGGGCTCATCTCGACCGCCAGGTCAACCTGGGTTGCCGACGCGTGGTTCCATGCCGCGGAGTGTGTTCAGGCATCAATGAGGGGCCAGGCTGGTCATGCAGCTCAGGAAGGTCGCCACGGTAAAATCACCATCGATCTTCGAGCGGAAGCGCACTTGATCCCCATGCCACCGAACCCCCTCCACATGGCCGTTCCCATCCATTGCCGTCGCAGGCGAGCCCTTCTCCCCGGCTGTCCCCATCCTAGGGCGGCCGCCTAAGAAGGGCGCTTCCACGCCGCCCGCGCTCGCTCACCCCCTTGCGCCGCACGAGCTTTTCCTCCGTGCGAGCGCTGCTGACCGTGAGCTTCTGGGACCTGCACGAACGCTGATGGCCGTGAGCTGCCGAACGCGAGCTCCAGGGCACCGGCACGTGCAGCGAGTAGGTCGTCCGCGCGCCTCCTTTCTCTCGGCAGGACAACGCCGCCGTGCTCGAGGAGGCCCTGATCTGCTCCGCGGTTTCCGCTTCCATGCCGCCCGCGCTCGCTCACCCCCTTGCGCCGCACGAGCTCTTCCTCCGTGCGAGCGCTGCTGACCGTGAGCTTCTGGGACCTGCACGAACGCTGATGGCCGTGAGCTGCCGAACGCGAGCTCCAGGGCACCGGCACGTGCAGCGAGTAGGTCGTCCGCACGCCTCCTTTCTCTCGGCAGGACAACGCCGCCGTGCTCGAGGAGGCCCTGATCTGCTCCGCGGTTTCCGGAACGCTGATGGCCGTGAGCTGCCGAACGCGAGCTCCAGGGCACCGGCACGTGCAGCGAGTAGGTCGTCCGCGCGCCTCCTTTCTCTCGGCAGGACAACGCCGCCGTGCTCGAGGAGGCCCTGATCTGCTCCGCGGTTTCCGGAATCGGGCGGTCCGTGCTGTTTTCCTGATAGTCATTGCGGACCAAATCTGCAACTTACCCTTAGTTGGCAAAGTGTTCATAGTACAACAGTGCAACACAACTTCCTGCAAAAAAAAAAAAAAACAGTGCACCACAACTAAATCAGTCTAAATTGAGTTGTCTGCGAGAAACATGCAGTTAGTAGTAGCTGCCACTATACGCAAGTCTTCAATCAGTAATACTTTTGAATTGAGTTATAGTTAATTTTTGGATTTAATTTAGTTTTTATTATTCTGCCACTTTTCTGCCTTTTCCGTTAGATTGAACATCATAAATATTGCGCAGAGTGTTTAGGTTCATTGATTATATGGGAGAAAAGAAAGGTTATACTATATACTTTTCCAGAATTGAGGATCGAGCTGTGTGTGAAGAACTAGCTTCCTGGCTATGAAAACCTGTGCTTTATTTTCTCTTTGTGTATGCTGGCTGGAAGTTAAACTATATACTTTTCTGGGAGAGGTTCTAGCCGAGAAATGGCTTGTAAGGATAATGCTGAGCACCAAACTGTCACTTTTGTTTCATTTTGAATAAAAATGAAATAAGGCGGGAGCCACCTTTTATCTAAAAAAAAGAAAGGTTATAAATCTGCAATTTAGAAACTGTGGCTCTTAAGAGCAACTCTTATATTGCAGATTAGGATGACAATCTAGGAGTAGAACGGACACCAAAAAGGTACATGAGGCTGAATGTTACACTACAAAAAAAAAAGCATAATTCATGCAATAGCAAATCAACATATATTTTAGTTTGACCTCAGTTAAATAAAGATGACTAATGAAATTAGATAAAGGTCTGGTGTTACAGAGATTTAAACTGAATAATTGGAGAGAAGAGCAAGTGAGCAACACAAGAAAGTGGAAACTACGGCACATCATGATACTTCCAAGTCTTTAGAGGCAATAGGCAAATGCGGAATAAAATACCAGAGAATGCATCTACAATATTTCACGCTCATCTCAACGGAGATTAGAAACCAGGTCCAAAGTAATACTAGCAATTTCATATGCAGACTAGAGATTTACGCCAGACAGGCTAGGATTATACGGATCGATCGACTTTGGGGGCATAATATGGATCGTCCCGACGTTTTTTTAACCAGAAGTTGATCTTTTTTCACCTACATTGCCATGACTTCCTGCAGATGATGAGTTATGGTACCACATTGTTGAGATACCTGTGCTGCTATTGACTTGCACCAAAATAAGTAATCCATGTAGAATCTGGTACGGTCTTTTCCTACTTATAAATTGTACCCTTTAATTTTGAAGACGTGCGTTGCACGTACATGTCAACTATTGTAATAAAGTATTAAACTGCAAGTATTTTTTTCTCCACCAACTTTTTCCACACATATTTCACATGTATAAAGTTTAAACATCTACTTGGTAAGTAAAAGAATAATATTTGATATCTAATACATGCACTCGTAGACCGGTTCTTTATACCGGCATTATGTAGGGAAGGTCGAAAGGCGCTCTTTATACTTGGTATGATGTTCACTTATTTAGTTTATACTTTCTTTTGTGACCATTAATCCACCTTCCATTATGTAGGGAAGGTCGGAAGGCGTTCTCTTACAAGGGATTAACAACAGGAGATCTACTATGTTTTAATGCAACAAAAGAGACAAAGACCTTATATGTCTAGTTTAAAAGCACCTACATATATTATCTAGTTCTGTATTCTCTGCTTATTCTTGATGTTGTTGTCTTGTTTATGGGAGTGACACTAGTAGAGACAGGGCCTTTCGTCCAACCCCTTTAGTCCCGGCCCACTTACAAACCGCGACAAAAGGCCAGGCCACGTCGCCCAAATAGCCCAGGCGCCCCTCCCCCTTTTGTCCCGGCCCGTGAGGACCCTTTTGTCCCGGTTTGAGATACAAACCGGGACTAAAGGGGTCCGCGGCCCGCAGCGGCCAGGTCCCCCCCTTTAGTCCCGGTTTGTATCTCAAACCGGGACAAAAGGGCTGGCACCCTATATATATGCCAGCACCCTCTCCACTCACTCTTGTTTTTTTCCTGGTGGAGGTGGTGTGGCTAGTGCTATTTTTTTCTCTCCTTCATATGCACTCAAGGTGTTCGATGAAATGCCTGTTAGAGTGATGCCATTTGAGTTCACACAATACAAACATGATATGAGGTGCCCGAGCCACACTTAAGCTTTCACCTCTTTATTTCCACTTGTCCTAAAAGGTTAGCAACTATTTTCTAGTCGGTCACCGTGCGGTACTAATTTTAGCATCGTCATTGCGTTTGATATATAGTTGTATGATGCAGATGAGCCATCCATGGATGTACGGTGACCGACGCACAGCCGCTTACAGAGCAGGCGTGCATTCTTTTCGCGATGCGGCCGAGGCGAACAAGCATGGGGGTGGCTTTATGTTTTGTCCATGTGTTAAATGTCTGAATGTGAAGGATCACACTAACTCAAGAGTCATTCAGAGCCACCTGCTTCGGTCCGGTTTCATGCCCGGCTATAGTGTTTGGACCAAACACGGAGAAAGAGGGGTTATGATGGAAGACGGCGATGAAGAAGAGAACGATGATGACAACTACCGATCTATGTTCCCTGAATACGCTGATACCGCAATGGAAGACAATGAAGAAGAAGGTCAGGGCGAAGAACGGGCACCAGATGAGCCCGTTGATGATCTTGGTCAGGTCATTTCTGATGCAAGGCGAGACTGCGACACAGAAAAGGAGAGGTTGCAGTTCGAGCAGATGTTACAGGACCACAACAAATTGTTGTACCCAACTTGTGAAGATGGCCAGAAGAAGCTGGGTAGCACACTGGAATTGCTCAAGTGGAAGGCAGAGACCGGTGTGACTGACTCGTCATTTGAAAAGTTGCTGGTACTAATGAAGAAGATGCTTCCAAGAAAGAACGAATTGCCCGCCAGCACGTACGAAGCAAAGAAGCTTGTCTGCCCTCTAGGATTAGACGTGCAGAAGATACATGCATGCCCTAATGACTGCATCCTCTACCGCGGTGAGAAGTACGAGAATATGGATAAATGCCCGGTATGCACTGCATTGCGGTATAAGATCAGAAAAGATGACCCTGGTGATATTGAGGGCGAGCCACCCAGGAAGAGGGTTCCTGCCAAGGTGATGTGGTATGCTCCTATAATACCACGGTTGAAACGTCTGTTCAGAAACAAAGAGCATGCCAAGTTGTTGCGATGGCACATGGAAGACCGTAAGAAAGACGACAAGTTGAGGCACCCCGCTGATGGTCGGCAGTGGAGAAAAATCGAGAGAGAGTTCGGGGACTTTGCAGGTGACGCAAGGAACTTATGGTTTGGTCTAAGTACAGATGGCATGAATCCTTTTGGGGAGCAGAGCTGCAGTCACAGCACCTGGCCCGTGACTCTATGTATCTACAACCTTCCTCCTTGGTTGTGCATGAAGCGGAAGTTCATTATGATGCCAGTGCTCATCCAAGGCCCGAAGCAACCCGGCAACGACATTGATGTGTACCTAAGGCCATTAGTCGATGAACTTTTGCAGTTGTGGGCCAAACCAGGTGTAAGTGTGTGGGATGAGCACAAACAGGAGACATTTGACCTACGAGCGTTGCTTTTCGTAACCATCAATGATTGGCCTGCTCTTAGTAACATTTCAGGACAGACGAACAAGGGATACAATGCATGCACGCACTGTTTGGATCAGACAGAAAGTATATATCTGGACAAATGTAGGAAGAATGTGTACCCGTACAATCGTCGTTTTCTTCCGCACAAGCATCCCTTAAGGCAAAAAGGCAAGCATTTCAATGGCAAGGCAGAAACCCGGACGAAGCCTGTCACCCGTACTGGTGCTGAAGTATTTGGTATGGTCAAGGATTTAAAAGTAATCTTTGGAAAGGGTCCTGGCAGCCAACCTGTTCCGAACGGCGCTGATAAGCGCGCACCCATGTGGAAGAAGAAATCTATATTTTGGGAGCTACCCTATTGGGAAGTCCATGAGGTCCGCTCCGCAATCGACGTGATGCACCTGACGAAGAATCTTTGCGTGAATATTCTAGGCTTCCTGGGCTTGTATGGGAAGTCAAAAGATACACCGAAGCACGGGAGGACCAGGAACGTCATAAAGGACGAGACGGCATGCATCCAGGGCAGTTTCAAGGGCCTGCCAGCTACGCTCTTACCAAGGAAGAGAAGGAAATCTTTTTTGAAGTCCTTTTCAGTATCAAGGTCCCGTCTGGCTTCTCGTCGAATATAAAGGGAATAGTAAATATGAAAGAGAAAAAATTCCAAAACCTAAAGTCTCATGACTGCCACGTGCTTATGACGCAATTGCTTCCGGTTGCATTGAGGGGAATTCTAGCGGAAAATGTTCGACTGGCCATTGTGAAGGTATGTGCATTCCTCAATGCAATTTCTCAGAAGGTAATCGATCGAGAAAGTCTATCAGGGTTACAAATTGATGTGGTCCAATGTCTGGTCAGCTTCGAGTTGTTGTTCCCGCCATCCTTCTTCAATATTATGACGCACCTCCTAGTTCACCTAGTCGAAGAGATTAGAATTCTTGGTCCTGTGTTTCTACACAATATGTTCCCCTTCGAGAGGTTCATGGGAGTCTTAAAGAAATATGTTCGTAACCGTGCTAGGCCAGAAGGAAGCATCTCCAAGGGCTATGGAACAGAGGAGGTCATTGAGTTTTGTGTTGACTTTCTTCCTGACCTTAAGCCGATTGGTGTTCCTGAATCTCGGTATGAGGGGAGGCTGACTGGAAAAGGCACACTAGGAAGGAAAGCAACGGTATGTAGGGACGGGCATTCTTTCACTCAAGCACACTACACAGTTCTACACAATTCCACCGTGGTGGCTCCGTATATCGAGAGACACAAGAATATTCTACGCTCCGAAAACCGTGACGGGAACACGAGAAGACTTTCGGCAGTTGGTTGCAGATACATCTCATGAATAACACCATTGTTGGAGATCAGCTGTACTTGTTGGCCAGGTGTCCATCTTCGACTATATGTACTTTCCAAGGGTACGAGATAAATGGTAATACATTTTACACGAAGGCCCAAGATAAAAAGAGCACCAACCAAAACAGTGGTGTCCGCTTTGATGCAACAGACGACAATGGGCAGAAGGACACATATTATGGGTACATAGAGGAGATATGGGAACTTGACTATGGACCTACTTTTAAGGTCCCTTTATTTCGGTGCAAATGGGTCGCAGCTAGCGGGGTAAAGGTAGACCCGCAGTACGGAATGACAACAGTGGATCTCAAGAATCTTGGGTACCACACCGAACCATTCGTCCTAGCCAATGATGTGGCTCAGGTTTTCTATGTGAAGGACATGTCCACCAAACCGAAAAAAGAAAAGATAAGCAAAAGAATACATCGTCCGATGAGCCAAAGCGCCACATAGTTCTTTCAGGGAAAAGAAACATCGTGGGAGTGGATGACAAGACAGACATGTCAGAAGATTATAATAAGTTTCATGAAATTCCGCCCTTCACAGTGAAAACTGACCCAAGCATCCTGTTAAATGATGAAGATTCTCCATGGCTACGGCTCAGAAGAAAACAGAAACAATAGATAGGGATGTTGGTGATGTGTAATAATGTATTAAACCTTTTATGTAATGCATTCTATGGAATGTATTAAACCTTTATGTAAGGAGCATGTGTAAGAAGCTTCAATCAGCTGCAGTTTTACCAACACAATCTCTGCATTCTCCAAGATCTTTAGCATTTCCAAGTGATAGAACAAAACATACGGTTTCCCCTGCCTACCTTCTCCAGTGGCCACTCTGACCGGCAAATCGGCAAATCATCGCGTGGTCGTGAGACGGCAAATCGGCCTTCGATCCAAACAGCGGCAAGACGTCTCTGATGATTTGCAACAAGTGTTGGGATGTTGCTAATCATCAGAGCGTCCTTGCCGCTGCTTGGATCCGACCGAGGGGAGGGTTCACCTTCAGCCTCCGCTCTAGGAACTCCTGCCTCTCAGAAATCTTGCTCTCTGCTACCCGTGTGCTGCCAAAATGAACTACAATGAGTAGACACTGAGTGCTGAACATGTCGGGAGGGGGCTATATATAGGGTACGTGTGCTTCTTTAGTCCCGGTTGGTAACACCAACCGGGTCATGTGGCTCACGAAGTGGTCGTGATACTGCTGATCCAACAGCTCACAATCCTCAAAAGAAACACACCCCTGATCCAACGTCTCACAAGCGCTTGAAAGAAACACACGATCCATGTGCTTCTTTAGTCCCGGTTGGTAACACCAACTGGGTCATGTGGCTCACGAAGTGGTCGTGATACTACCGATCCAACAGCTCACAATCCCTCAAAAGAAACACACCCCTGATCCAACGTCTCACAAGCGTTTGAAAGAAACACACGATCCGTGTGCTTCTTTAGTCCCGGTTGGTAACACCAACTGGGACTAAAGTCGGGCTTTACGGTCACGACATGTGTCCTCCCCCAGCGCCGCCCTGGGCACGTGTCCTCCTCCAGCGCTGCCCTGGAGTTCTTTATATATTGTCGCCGACGGGGTAAACCCTAATCCACCATTCCTAGCCACGAACGCATCGTCTCGGCGAGATGGATCAGCCACGGCTGCCGTAGCGCCTTCTGGACGAGGTCGAGCGTGCTCGGCAGAGCGCGCTTGGGCGCAACCGCGGGAGCCTATCCCGCCGTATGCCCACGAGCCCGGCATGGAGAGGAATGCCCAGCTACCGGCCTCCTGCTCCACCAGGTGCCGCCGCACCTCCACCTGGCGCCGCTGCACCTCCCGCGGAGGAGGAGGATGACTTCGACTGGAGCGACGACGGGGAAGAGGGTTGTGGGTTGCAGATACTAGAGGCCATGGAAGCCTCCTTCCAGTCTATCCGCGACTACCCTGTCCAGCGAGCCAAGACTGCCTACCAGCTCAAGGTGAAGGAGGCTTCCGAGCTGGATTGGGCACTGAAAGACTCATCCTCCATGGATCTTTCCCTCCGCCGCAAACGTGCGCGCGAGAACCGGGCGGCCGCGAATGGGGCTGGCTCCTCCCGCCGTTCCTCCTAATCCTACGGCCTCCGAGCCAGCAAGTCCGTTTATGTAGAATAATGTTGGTGATGTTGGTGATGTGTAATAATGTATTAAACCTTTTATGTAATGCATTCAATGGATGTATTAAACCGTTATGTAAGGAGCATGTGTAATAATAATGAATGTGTATTTCCAATGTGTATTGTCAAGAAGCTTCAAATCAGCTACAGTTTTACCAACACAATCTCTGCATTCTCCAAGATCTTTAGCATTTCCAAACAATTTTATAGTTGCAATTTTATATATGGAATTTTATAGATGATAATATTATGCATTTTGAAATAATTTTGTGTGCATTTTGCAGAAACTATGGATCCAACGGCTCACAAGCCCTGAAAAGAAACACACCCCTGATCCAACGGCTCACAAGCGCTCGAAAGAAACACACGATCCGTGTGCTTCTTCCTTATTGGTGGGATTCCCTTTAGTCCCGGTTGGTAAAATTGCGCGGGAACAAATAAGCCCCTTTAGTCCCGGTTGGTGGCTCGAACAGGGACTAAAGGTCTGTTTCTTCCCGCCTTATTTCTTCCCGCGCTTTCCACCGCTTCCCGCCTCCGTCTTCCCGCCATTTCTCACTATATATATGTAGTCATGGCCTCCATTGGCATAGCACATCTAAACTCACATCTGCAACCTCATCACTCTCCCATGGCTTCCACCGTACCCACTCTGACCTACTCGGAGGCGGAGGAGCTTTGCGCCTGGAACTACCCCTGCCCGCCCGACTACGACGTCCCCGCCGGTTGGAGGCTGAGCACCGGAGGCGTGCCGGTCCCTCCTGTCCCTCAAGGTTTGGCGCGCCGGGCGACCATCACGAACCACTACTACCTCGAGCTCACTCCGGAGCAGCGGATGGATTCCCGCTGGCATCCAGACTATCGCCCAACTTGGGACGCCTTCTTCATCGAAAGGCGTGAGAAAGTGCTCGCCAGGTACGAGGCCGGCCGTCGGCTGTGGTGGGCCGGCCGGACTCTCAAGAGGGTCATGGACTACATCACGGCCGGCGATAACCCCCGCCTGCGCTACCCTCAATTACAGTCCAGGCGACAACCCCCGTCAACGACTACATCACGGTCGTCCGATGACAGCGACGACGACGACGGCGACTACGCGACTACACCCACGAGTATTATAGACCTAGGCAAGAGTATGACTAACCTGAGCCACGTCATTGGTTAGGACAAAATGGTTTGATGTTATTCGTCTATGTACCCAAGTTTGTTGTCATTTGTCTATGTACCCAAGTTTGTTGTCATTCGTCTATTTACTCTTCATTGGCAGTTGTTGATTCATTTTTTCAAAATGATAAAATGGTTAATAGTTTGAATAGTTAGAATAATTATTTTATAAAAGATAAAATGGTTTTGCAATAGTTATACAAATTTAAACACTTTTCATGTTGAAAGTTTAGTGAGATTCAAAAATATGCAAAAGATAAAAGTTAATGCATTTTTTAATTCAAAATGGCAAAATGGTTAATACTTTGTAGTTAGAATAATTATTTTATAAAACATAAAATAGATTTGGAATACTTATTCAAATTCAAGCACTTTTCATGTTAAAAGTTTTCTCAAATTCATATGTATGCAAAAACTGTTTCATTCAAATGTTCAAATATTTAAAATTGTGCTAGATTAAAAAAAAGTAAAAACAGCCCAGCCCGCGCAATTTTTGGGCCTTTAGTCCCGGCCCATCTCACCAGCTGGGACTAAAGCCCGTGCTGCGTGCGGGAAGCGAAAAGCCCTCTCACACCCTTTAGTCGCGGCCCGTGGCTCAAACCGCGACTAAAGACCCCCCCTTTAGTCGCGGTTTGAACCATGTACCGCGACTAAAGGTCCCTCCCCTACATAAGCGGTTCTCTGGGATTTAGCCATTTTTCATCGAAGAAGAAGGTGCGCAGAAGTAGAGGACCCGCCGCCAAGCTGCTAAAATTTTCCGTCGCCGGTGAGGCCGTCCCTGACGCCGCTGCCGTCTTCGACACGGCCGCTGCCCGTCGCCGGCGCCTCCTCTACTTCTCCACCGAGTCGTCCGTGGTAGGAAGGCCGGAATCCGACGAATCGAGGCCCCTCCCCCTACTCCGGCCACCGCGTGCGAGCACGATTCCGTCGCCGTATGACCTCCCCCGACCTCGTCGTCCACTCCATCGTGCTCAGGGTGAGCTTTTGCATCCTCCAGTGCCTTAAATTCGAGTTATTGCGCCCCGTAGCTCCGCCGCCGCGTTGCCCGTCGTCGGCCGCCGCCAAACATCGTCGCCGGCGTTGCTCCAGCGACCCAAATTGGGCGGCGCCGCTACCAAAAGGTTCCCTGCAACCTCCTCTACGTCGCAGCGCATTCGAATCATCCAGAAACGCGCGGATTCGAGCAATCTTTAATTCAAAATAGGGCTTTATAATTCTGTTTTTGTGCTGTAGCTTTAATTCAAAATAAAATAGTTAAACTCCGTGTTTGTGTAAACCAAAAATCACAGTGATAAATGAATGAGTTTAGGACCACTTCCAACTTGCAAATCTTAAAAATATTAATTTGTGTGTGCTTGATAATTACTGTACTGCCACTGGTATAAATCAAAGAACTATTTTTAACTTGAGAAATATGAATCCAAAATTTGTAAATCCAATTGTTCTGGAATGCCTGTGAGTATAGCTTTCTGTAGAAATTAGCCTCATATGTTTGTGATACATAGTTTTGAAATGGCATGTGTTGGTAGTTTAGACCAGTGGGGTTTTCTAGCATTTAATTAGTTTTCTGTGGATAAGATTTTGGACTAAATCCAACTGCATTAGTTTAAAATACTTACATAGAACCTAAATCTATATTTGCATAACTTTTTGGTGAACAGAACACACTGGACTTAATAAAATCTAAAAAAGGTGTTTTCTGCCTATTAAAAGTGATAAAATAAATATTTGGTCCTTTATGAAATTGTTGCTATTGTTGTTTGTGAAATGTTTAGTTAGTTGTAAAATGCTGTTAGTGCCTAAGAAAATAAAATGAATTAATCATGCTTGTTTGCTTAATCTCATGATTAATGAAACAAAGTAAACTTATTTTTATCTCAATTAAATTCTAGGAATATTAAGAGTAATATTTTGTAATATAAAATATCTTGAACTCATTTTCAAAATGGAATAAGTTATGAAAACCATTTTATGTTTTAAGGTATGATAATTCATTTAAATAAATTCTAGGACTAAGTAATTTTTAGTAATTGATTTGTAGTAATTTTTTGTAATTGATTTGTAGTGGATATATTGTGAATTAATTGATTTGTAGTAATTTTTTAATTACAAAGTATCGATGATAACAATTGATACACATTAGATAAGTGACTTGTATTCATTGCTTTAGTAATTATTTATAACAATTGATACTCATTTTATTTGATGCATTTGAAATAATATTGTGTGCATTTTGCAGAAACTATGGATCCACCTAGTCCAACCCGCAGAGACCTAATACAGGAAGAAATTCTCGAGAATATAATCCACGACGCCCCAGATGCTGATCCAGCCGAATCTCCGTCGTCGTATCTGAACCCCTCCGGGGATGGAATGGAGGTCGACCGAAGTGAGGATGAAGTCGACAACTCCGATGATGGAGAAGGCGATAGCTCCGATGATAGAGAAGCCGGTGGACCCTTAACGAAGTCCGGCGAGGCAGATATGAAGTTCGGCGATCAATAGATGCATTACTTGAGTTGTATATATATAAATTGATGAATGTTTCTTCTCTTAGGCCTCCACATCGAGCAAATCTTCCAAACGAGGCCCGACCAAAATGTTGGCCTCATCTACGCATTATACATTTGAGGTCATAGCCCCTACGGGCGAACTGAAGGAACCCAAGAAGGTTGCCACTGTATTGAAAAAACAATGCGGAGTTCTGGTTAGGGATCACGTCCCGATCACCGTTCGAGACTGGAATAAGCGCAAAGGGGCGAACGATAGTGAGTATGTCGCCGAAAGGTACAAAGAGGGTCTTTGGAATGACCTCATGGCACATTTCACCCTGCCAGAATTTGAGGATCCTGCCGACACTGCAAAATTGAGGAAGAAAGTCATGAAGTGGACTCTTACGAAGATGGCCGAACTATTCCGGGTGTGGAAGAAAAGATTATGGCAAGAATATCTGAAGAAAAAGACTGCTCCAGTATTTGAAGGCTATCTAGCGAAGCAGGCGAATCACTGGAACGCATTTAAGGAGTACAAGGAGTCACAAACTGCCAAGGCGATCTCAGTAAGGAACAAGAAAATGCTGACAAGAAAAAATATCACCATAAATTGGGGCCAGGGGGCTACGAGACTGCCATGCCAAAGTGGGATAAAAAAGAGCAAGAGCTGCTTGCTAAAGGGATCCAACCAGAATGGATGCGCGACGAATGGGAATTGAGGGCAAGAAATTGGTTCCTTGCGCATGGGGGTTCATACGACGAAACAACAGGGGACCTTATTTGCAGTGACGGGATTAGGGTACCGAGGGAAAATTGGCTTAAAGTGGTGAAAGAAATTAAAGAGGGGAAGTTAAAGTTCACTCCCGATAGAGAGAAAGACTTGCTGACACTGGTCCTCGGAATGACAAAAAAGGAGGACGAACACGAGGCTTTGGCCCTTCCGTCCCGTGGTGGCTTGGGTTTGCCAAAGACGTAGAAACTTACAGAAGCCGAGCGAGAGCAAAGCAGACAGCAGGAGGAGGAGGGAGACAAGTTCAACCAGTTGCTTGCCAGAATTAACCACCAGCAGCAGATTGACGAACTTAGAGGAGTAGTGCGCCCGCAAGATCCTGTACTCGATATTACCGCCGGTCCATCTCAGCGGAAAAGCAGCGTGGGTGACTCGGAGGTCCCAGCTGACGATGCACGGCGGATGATAGATGGCGGTCCCGGCTACCCGTGGATGGAATCAAGGATGCAATATCTTGTGAGCTCCATCAGAAATTGAAGAACATATCCATGAAGGTGGCGGTCGGATATGCTTTACCTTGTCCACCTGACGCACGCTGGCAAGACCGTGAGATTCCAGCTGGCTATGCTAAAGTCGTGGTGGATGAAATCGTATCGGGGTCTCATGCTATGGAGCTTGACATCCCTGGACCTGGAGATGAGAGGACACTCGGAGAAGTTGTGGGTGATACCATTCTATGGGACAAGAACTACATCAAGTTTCCAGGGTCGACGCCAAGGACAACACCGCCTCCGAGTCGTCGCAGGTCACCTACACCTCCATCACCTCCAAGAAGCACACCCCATGACTACGACCACCACAGCGCGAGTCCATCTCGATCTCCGCCGCCGGACTTGGGTCGGCCGTCTTCGCCGCCGCCTTTGCCCGCTAAGGACAATAAGCGGAGGCGTGCTCCGTCGATGAGTACTAACCGACGCAGCAGCCCAAAACGACAAATGTCGCCCTCCCAAGAGTACCTCATAAGAATCTTCCCATCAGAACTTACGATCGTACTGAGAGGAAAACGCAGCGATCGCAAAGGCCGAAAAAGATGCGCATTTTGCAAAGAAGAAACCCAAGCCCGCCCCGGTATACACCAAGAAGCAAAAAGCGTGGGCACGATTTTCTGAACACAAAATCGCAATATGAGTTGCACCATAAGCCAGATGACTATGTACGCACACTTCGGAAGGAAGTGCAGAAGAGCAAATCAAGTAAAAGTGCAAGCGGGAGCAAATCAGGTAAAAGTGCAAGCGGAGCAAATCAGGTAAGTGCATGCGGGAACAGAAGGGACGTTCCCTAGCTCGGAGAACAGGCCAAACAATCGATCCCATCCCTCAAGGTGTTATCCGAAAACGTTCCCCAGGTGCTGCTGCAGGATATGGAAGAAGCTGCGAAGTTGGCGGCCTCTATGGGTGTGACTGTTGCTGAATTGCTAGGTTCCCAAGACGACAATTTACCCAAGGCTGATGTTGTCCCTACATATGTCCCAGGGAAGCCTTTGGTCAGCAACGAGAAGTTGGACACAATTGCCAACACATATGCGGAATTTGCATGACGGGTACTTGAGTGTGGTAGGGGGGGAGAACAATGATCGTGGCGAAAGTCCCACATGAGTACTTCTTCCGACCCGAAGAGGTCCATGTTGACTTTTCAGAAATCTTCCAGTTATACAATTTCGACGCCCTCGACAAAACTCTCATGAGTTGCTATTGTCTGTAAGTTTTTGAATTCATTGTCTACATATAAGTTGTCCAGTTTTTCAGTTGTTCAGTTCATTGCATGTAATTATCCTCATTATATCCTTTTGTACTCTATTATGCAGAATGAAGATCCGGGAATGTAAAAGAAAGATCTATAGTGTTGGGTTCATTGACCCAGATAAAGTACATATATATTCGCTAACGACGAAACCCGACGAGACGGCGGATAACCTTCTAAGGTTTCTAACGGAGCAACATTTATGTGACCACATACTGTTTCCTTACAACTTCCAGTGAGGGTCTTACTCTGTTGTACACATTCACTTTTGCTTACTCGATGTTAAGTGTAATTGATGAGTTACTGACGTATATATAAACGTGTGCAGGTTCCACTGGATTCTGCTAGACATTCAAGTTGATAAGGGAAAAGTTGAAGTCATGGACCCATTAAAGAGACACCTGGAAGAGTTCCGCGACATGCAGGACATGCTCCAGAGGTAATTTTCGCGCTATATCGGTCTCTTTCGTTGATTTCATGAGATATCAGGTAATGAATAACTCATTCATTAATTCATTTTCTTTGCCGGGCAGGGTTTGGAACCTGTTCAGGAGTCTGGTGCGGGTTCCTTTAGTGAGAAGCTGACGTTTACTCCGGTCACGGTAAGTAGTACGAGATATGTCCGCGCATCTCTTTAATTCTAGTTTCAATACAATTATGATGCTAGATTATTATTTTGATTGAATTCTATTCTCGTAAAGTGCGCGAGGCAGCCACCGGGGACGAATCTATGTGGATACTACGTTTGCGAGTTCATTCGCACGTTTACCACTGAGCACAATGATTATAGACTCTACGTAAGCAATACATTCACAACATTATTTTATTACCGTCACTTTTTTTATCATGATTGATGTTCATATTGATCTCCTTTTCTTATATAGTTCGACAGAATGCGGGAACAACTCCTACCAGAGCAACGCCTACTAGGAATTGCAGAGGAACTGGCGGGATTTTTGATGAAAGAGATGGTAGACGACGCCGGAGAATTTAGTGTGAATAGGCGCTACTGATGATCCCCGGCCGTGTAATCGAATAGACGGGATCTAGTCCCGGTAATTGTGATCTCCATGTAACTATCAAAATTGTATATATTTGTATATGCTCGATCGTAAGACAAGTTATATTATATATATGCACGAACGTGTACGGTATGTGGTAGCGTAGAAATACCGCTAAAAGAAAACAATTATCTTTGTATGCTCGAAGAAAGAAAATAAAA
The DNA here is from genome assembly GCA_947311845.1 of Poa pratensis. Taxonomy (NCBI): domain Eukaryota; kingdom Viridiplantae; phylum Streptophyta; class Magnoliopsida; order Poales; family Poaceae; genus Poa; species Poa pratensis. The sequence continues at coordinate 57,497,515 of CAMZMU010000128.1, forward strand.
GAAAACAAATAAACCCTAAACCCTAAAGAAATAAATAAAAGAAACCCTAAACCCTAACCCTAACTCTAACCCTTTAGTCGCGGCCCGTTATACGAGCCGGGACTAAAGGGGTTGCCCCCAGCGCGCCCCGCAGGCGGCCACGTGGATGGCCTTTGGTCCCGGCTGGTAATAGGCCCGGGACTAAAGGTTTACCCTTTAGTCCCGCTTGTACTGTCCCGGTTCGCGAACCGGGACTAAAACCCCTCACGGGCCGGGACAGAAAACCCTGTCTCTACTAGTGTGAACTGGTAACCGGAAGACTTCCTTCTTAAGTTATGGTGCTGCAGGAGGTGGCACCTCAGGTGGATCGACGCACGAGTACTCCCACCCGCATCCACGACCACCATAAGGGTTCCCTGATTTGCGCGGTCTAGAGGGAAAAGGCCTTCCGACTCCGGCGACCTGTGAGTTTCGCATCCCTGTGTCATGCATGGATTGATAGTTAAAATACTGCACTTACTATTATGTGATATACCGTGATCCGACTCAGTACCTCCAGGTAGACACGGTAGGATATCTCAAAACCATTCTAAACTTAAGCCATGTCGCAGATTTAGTAACTGAATGAAATCAAGAAAACGAGAGGAAGTGTTTTGCTTGCACAAATTGCATTGTACTATACCTCCCTGCACGGAGGCAGCCAACAGAGCACATATGACCATGAAAGTCATCATGAGCAGCTTGCAGAAAGACGAAGCATGTCGCGGCACCATCTCCGATCCCTCCTCACTTGCTATGCTGCCTCTCTTCACTCTCCGGGTTGTGTAACTTGTTACGAGGCCAAGGCATAACATATATCCCTTGGATGGGGCATATAGCTTCCTATGACCCACTCATCAAATTCAACGATGGTTCTTCCATATGATCCACTCACAATTGCAATAATGAACCACAATAGAATAGGGCGTTCACTCAACGTCAACGCTACGAGTCACTTTTAGTTTACCTTTTTCCCTGGAATTTTGGGGAAAAGTTGATACGTTGTACTCACCATCAACGCGGGATAACGCCACGTTAATTAGTCCAAAAGCTACGTTTATAAGACAGTAGTGGTGGTCGTTATCAGTCTATCCTGGTTCCCGGATGCTGCACAAGCTTCATTCACTGCATTCACCATCAACGAGGGATAACGCCACTGCATACTCAGAAATTCGATGGAGAGGGGAGGAGGGGGCCTGGAAGGCGGCGGCGCAAAGGGGACTCCTGGGTTCCATGCAGTGCAATGAGCACATGCTGCCTTGCGGTCTTTTCGCTGCTCTCTTTGCTTGTACACTAGTACAGAAAAGCTATTCTGTGACGCACCATTTTTCTATTCTGTGGCGCATGGGTGGTGCGCCACAGAATAGTCGCCACTAAATAAGCTATTCTGTGGCGCACCCAGCCTGGTGCGCCACAGAATAACTATTCTGTGGCGCACCCCACTCACCATGCGCCACAGAATAGGGTGCGCCACAGAATAGTTCTGGGTGCGCCACAGAATTACTGTGCCGTATTGTACCCATATATTACCAGAATACAAATACCAGTATAATACCAGAATACATGTATATTTCATATTTACACAGATATATACAAACACATTACTAATATATGTCTCATCACAAGTTGATACAAAAGTGCCGAAGTTTTACACAAGTGTTGAGATATATACAAAAGTTAATCGATCGTTGCACACGTTACAAATGAAGTGTTCACCGCCTACACTAGGATCGAATAGATTACATCTCGGCGTTGACGGTGAGCAAAAGCGGGAGCACGACGATCTCATGTAGCGAGCGGTGCGAGCGGCGCCGGGAATGGTTTGCCGTCTTTCTTCGTCATCCACGCCCTGTTGTCCTTCTGCAACTTTAGGCGTTCTTCGATTTCTCTCTGATGCAACCCTGTAGATGGAGATAGATATAAGTGGATAAAATAGAGTATGTATGTGTGCATGTGTAAGGTTTTCTTTTATAATACATCCTATCTACCTCGTCGGGAGCAATGGAAGGTCCCCCCTGTTGTGATAACATTTCCGACGATGACTTCCGATAACTTGGTCTTGATGCATTGGAAATCTTTTCTAAGATCCATATCGGACTTGCGTCTGTCATATTCGACCCATGTTTGTAAAGCAGATGGCAAACCACATTGCGCTCCATCTCGGATAATCATGTTAATATGACGGAGGGCGTAGAAGGCATCCATCTCGCTGCCCGACTGCTCCTTGAGGCAAGAGAACTCGGTGATATGCTTGAACCGGCGCAACTTATTATCAATTAATTGTGGTTGCGCGGTGCTTTCGAAGACGCCTCCCTTTTGGTGGTAGCCGTGAAGAGCTTGATTGAGGACAGCAATTATGTTGGCATACCTTTTCGTAGTACTACTACCTGAGTCAAAATAAGTGGCATGGTAATGGCTCGGGTGTAGGATGATGAGGACGCAGTACTTGTCCCTGCTCAACACAATTTAAATGAGATGATGATCAGAAACATGCATGCATTGAACTCGGAAAGGCACAAGATACGGCGGCGAGCGGATGTGTACTTACTCGGGAAAGAAAGGCACAAGAAGGCAATTCTTTTGCTGGTTTTGCAACATGAACCTCTCGAGGTACTCAACTGCGCTGGTCCGTGTCACAGATCCTTGCACCAGCTGGCTGTCACGCATGTAGTAGGGATCCGCTACCGCGACATGCGAGAGATTATCTCTGTGGATAGTCATGGCCTCATTGAGCGCGTATAGGCGGACCAAGTTATAGTTGAGCCGCTGCTGGTTAAATAGATTGAACACGTCCTCGTATGCTACTAAGAACAGATCCGCGGGGTGTTCACCGACGACCACCAACCCGCCTTCTTCCTTTGGCACTTGGACAGTGAACGCCGGGTAATTTGGATCCCTGTCTTTTAGAAGAAAGCCCTCTAGCATAGAGATAGAATCGCTCAAAGAGATCATTGATGGAGTTGCGAGGTGGGTCATCTCCGGAGGCACTATCGGTTTTCCAGCTTCATGAACCATGTGCGCCGATTTGTCCGGAGGGGGTGGTATGGTGTCTTCACGACCCTGGATAATCATAGGAGTTGGCTGGCTCGCAGAGGCGCCCTTTGATCCCTTTGGCATCTTAGGTGGCTGGCTCGCAGAGGCGCCCTTTGGCATCTTCTTGAGGGGCCTCCTGGGCTTATTGCTCCATGGCTGCCCACGAAGCCCTCTGCAACCGATTTTGCAATCGTGCCAGGGGAGAAAACGCCGGTAGCCGGTTTGTCTTGAGCTGCAACGCCGGCTGCTGGAGGTGTCTCTTGAGATAAACCCTGGAAGTCCAGGCGCTGCGTGACTGCATTGAGACGAGCAGGTTGATCGGCGTGGGCACGGAAGGGTGGTTCGAGATCCACAGGACGCATGAATCCGTCGGCGTCTTCGGCGCCAGTGTTGAGGAAGCCATCGACGTCGATATCATCATCGTCGTCGTCGTCGTTGCCACCAATACGTTGAGGTGCAGAGGCGTTGCCTACCAACAGTTGCTTCTGGCGGTTGGTGGTGGTGGCGACGGCTGCAGGCTTCTTCGGGGGACGGATCGGAGCGTCCCGCCGGAACTTTGAGGTGGCGCCGGTGTTGCGTCTTGGGCCCTCATCAATAATACCCCCCCCCAAGACGAATCTGGGTCTTCGGCCATAGCGAGACCCATTCGGGGCACTTTCCAAGGACCACGTGTTCATCGGCTCCTTGAGGTTGAACGGGGGGGTCCATGTTGTGATACACTTTCGGCACCGTGACTACCTTGACCTTCATAAAACCCTTGTCCACTGGAGCGTGGTGCATTAGTTCGCTGCCTGTTTTTAGGATAAGGCCCGTAGCAACTTCCTTCAACTCGTCGCCTACCCTATGCAGGAGCATGCAAGGCGTTTCCTATAATGAAATTAAGCAACATATGCATTTGTGTGATTAATACAGTCATCGATCGAAGCAGACATAGTTATACAGAAGGACATAGTTATACAGAAGACGACGCAGACTAATTAATTAGTAACCTTGGTGACGACGTCCAGCTCGGCTTCCGTCGAGACACGGGCGCCGGTGCCAGCGGCGGTGGCCGGAGTTTTCTTCTCGCGTCCCGGTGCGGTAGGCAGCGCCGGTGTGACCAAAGGGGCCATGGGCGGCGGGGTCACGATGATGTCGCTCGGCGACCGGTTCATGGTGGAGTTGCTGCCGGAGAAGCTGGGCACGTGTATCGGCCCCTGTTGACCTCCCGCCATCCAGGCAGCGAACCCCTCCACTATCTGCGGGGGCATGATCTGGTGGATGCCTTCTCGGACTAGCTTTTGCACCTCCTGCTTGTCCACGGTGTTCTTCTTCAGCTCCTCCAGCTCCGCCTTCAGCCGCTCAACCTCGGCTCTATCCTCGTTCTTGGACGTCCTCTTCCTCTTTTTCTTCTCGCCGGCGCCGTCCGAGCTGTAGTACTCCGTGAACTTCACGCTCGTACCATAGCCTGACACACGGCCAGCTGATGTCGGCGGCGCCAACTTGTCCCTTCCCTTTGCAACGTTCATCGCCCGGTTGAAAGTAGTGTCCCACACTTCCCTCTCACCCTGGGACGACGACTGGCCGGCCTCAGCCTCAGCCTTCAACTCGTCCTCCTGCACACAAAGGTGAACACACTTAGAAATTTGAGATCAACGCAATGGACTTTGAGATATCTGTGGTATTTAAATTCACTTACCAGATTTTGCTGGAATTGCTTCACATCGTCGTGATCGGTAACGAACTCCCCAGTTTCCCAGTTGAGATAGTAGCGGGACCGGACAAAGTTCCTGGTCTGCTCGTCTGTGAATTTATCCCATGGGTTGTCCAGCCCACGTTTTCTTATTTCTGCGTCCTCCTTGTCCCAAGTGGGTTGTTTGGATTTGTAACCGCCGCTTCCCAAACGGTGGTTACCTAAGTTCCTCTTCCGCATTTCCTTCCCCCACTCGGTCCATCTTGTACACACCTCAGAATTTAAAAAGTCCTTAAATACCTCGAACTCTTCTAAGGTGATGTGAGGCTCGCGTGTACTAATCTCCTCCCAGCTCTTCTTATTATGAATCTTCGCCTTCACCCGGCATTTCCAGCTGCTCAAGGCGGTGCTCATCTTCGTGGTGGCGTAATTATCCACATTTTTGGGTTTAGGGTTCGGGAAGGTGTATCGTTTGTGAACCCTCCTGAGCAGGTGTTCGAGCAAAGCCGCATTCTCTTCGCTTCTAATGTCAGACGTGTTGATCGACACGCCTTCTCGGAGGATGCACCCTAGTTGCATGCTGTACCCTCGTGCAACGTGCTTAGGCTCCAACGGCATGCCACTTGGACTGACCTCCGTGATCACGTCCGTGACATTGTCCACCGACTGCACTTTACGCGGTTTAGTCCTTGCCCTCCGCTTCTTCTTCTTCTTAGCGGCCGGGTTGCTGTCGCCGGGTTCCGTGTGGTCGCCGCCATCGGTGCGGTCATCGCCAGTGGTCGTGTGGTCGCCACCATCTCCTGAGGTGTCATCCTCACCACCTTCTTCGTGGTACTCGGGGTCGGGATCCCGGACCTCCCGTTGATGCTCCTCAGCCTCGTCGCCACTAGTGACCGCGGCTTCGTCCCTCATATCGTCGGGCCAAAAGTCCATGTTCTGTACTCTTGCTTGCTCTTCGATGCTCATGCGCTTAGAAGCGTCGCCCGACATGTTTGAACTGCATTAAAAAGAGGCAAAACGTTAGTATGACAAATATAAGAGAAAAAAAATCACCTAACTAAGTACTAAGATACCCCGGCCCATGCATTAGTCGCAATACCCCATATGTCCTATTTTTAGCAAAGTCATGCCAAATTTCACGAAAAAATTCGGCATGACCTTTGCTAAAAAAGGGACATATGGAGTACCCGAAATTGCCGGAACGGAAGTTAATCGACGTTCCGGCAATCTCAAGGGCCTCTCGGGGGTACCTGCAAGCATTTCACAAATAATATCCACATCTGTGCACGGCATCTCCGGCCGGCATCTCCACGACACGATGGTCGGAGCACAACAACCACGACACGATGGTCGTGGACACATATCCTCATGCACATACATCACCACATCCACATCCACATCGAGGGAGAGAGGAACTACCTCGGGTAGGGAAGGGAGGCTCGGGTCCGAGATCGGCGTGGTGGAGGTGCTCCTCGTGGCGCTGCAATAAATTAACAAAACCATGATTTAGCATCTACCACACACACTTAGCAATTTTTTTAGTGGCAGTAGCAAAAATAGTGGCAGTAGCAAAAATCACTTCTAGTACACCATAGCAATTAACATAGTGGCAGTAGCAATTTTTTTACAAGAAAAGCAACTAGAGCAAGCAACTAGAGCATTAGCAACTATGCAGCAAGCAACTAGAGCAAGCAAGCAACATAGTGGCAGTAGCAAGCAACAAAAAAAGTACCAATAGCACTAGCACTAACCTAGCACTAACAGCAAGCAACTATACACATGAGACTAAAAATGCAAGCACACACAAGCATGCTCAACAACTAGAACACTAAAAATGCAAGCACACACAAGCATGCTCAACAACTAGAACACTAAAAATGCAGTAGATGTTTTGCAAGCACCTAGAACCTAGAACACTAAAACATCTACTGCATTTTTCCATATAACAACATATATCAAGCACCTAGCACTAACCTAAACATCTACTGCATGCACTAACATTTTTTTCATCTCAATTTTTTCATCTCAACTAACAGCAACCAGCACTAAAAGCAATTATCAGCAAGGCTACTAGCAATCAACAACAGAAATCAAACAGCAAAACAACTTGGGTGCAGCAGTTCGGTAGGGGAATTTCTACAAACACCTTGGGTGCAGCAGTTCGGTAGGGGAGGGAGGAGGGGGAAAGGGGAAGCACCTCGGGGAGGGGAGGGAGGGGAGGTTGTCGAGCGCGGTGTAGAGGTCAGTGGCGGGGCGGTGGTGGTGCTCCTCCTGGCCGTCAGTGGCGGGGCGGTGGTGGTGGTGCTCCTTCGGGCAGGGTCGTGCGGGCGTGGCGGTGGTGCTCCTCCTGGCCGTCAATGGCGGGGCGGTGGTGGTCGTCGAGCGCGGTGGAGTGGCGGCGAGGTGGTGGTGGTCGTCGAGCGCCGCGGGCGACGATGGCAGAGGGAGCGGCGTGGGCGACGACGGCGCAGGGGAGGTCGCCGGGCACGGTGTGTGCGCGGCTCGGACAGGGGCGGCCGGGGCAGGGGACGCACGGCGGCGCAGGGATTGGCGCGGCGCCGCTGGGATGGATGCGGTGGCGCGAGCTTGTGGCGGCGTCGGGCGCAGGGAAGGTCGCCGGCGTCGGGCGCGGGAGTTCGGTACTTAGCGAATTTTTGGGGAAATTGGGGAAGGAAGAGGCAGCGCGGGGAGGGCCCACATGTAAGTGGAGGCAAAGGAAATTCTGTGGCGCATCCTGTTTGCCAGGCGCCACAGAATACGCGTATTCTGTGGCGCATGCACCCTGGTGCGCCACAGAATAATCTTATTCTGTGGCGCATGGGCATGGCTGCGCCACAGAATAAAGCCCAAAGTGACTGACCCTTGCGTGGGTGTGGGGCCCGCGCCTATTCTGTGGCGCATGGGCATAGCTGCGCCACAGAATAACCTTATTCTGTGGCGCACCAATAAGTAATGCGCCACAGAATAACCTTATTCTGTGGCGCATCTTTATAGGTGCGCCACAGAAGCTTATTCTGTGGCGCACGGCTATAAGGTGCGCCACAGAATAAGCTTCCATAGAATTGGCTTTTCCTACTAGTGGTAATTTGAAGTTGATAACTCCAACATGTCTTTGTAAGTTGATTTGTATTCCTGTCCGGTTTTGGTTTTATAATTTAAAGCCAGACACTTGGTACCTTCGATCCAAAACTTAATCATAGAACTTATCTCTTTACTGATACTAGAAGATACCCCGCGCGTTGCAGCGGGTATCACTTTGGAAACTATATCGTGTAAATAAAATGGTACAAAAGGTAGGACATATTAAATGAATATACGAAAATCAATTGGTCATAGTCGACATACTGAATTTTCATAGACATGAATTGTGTGTGTATTATATATTGTTAATGTGAACTATTAGATGGTTGGAGGAATGTATGATGTGTATATTAATAAGTATTAGTGGAAATGACATGGACAATTGATTGGCTAATAGCATGGATGATGTGGATAGCTTGCATGTTGAGATAGAAAAATAATAAATGCACTTAGTGGGGTTTTGCTTTATAAGAAGTATAGATTTCAGTGCGAACAATAAAACAACACCTGAATTCCTCTATACTCCCTTACGTTAGATGGATGGAGTACACAAAACTAACATCACACATAATGTAACTAGAGAAGCTGACAAGCTGTGACCATAAAAACGTCCACAGACACTAGTGGAAAACGGGCCATCGGTTCGGCCCTTTAGTCCCGGTTCCATTATGAACCCGGACTAATGGAGGCAATAGTCCCGGTTCAAATGGCTAAGATGCCAACCAGCTCCGGGACCTTTAGTTCCGGTTCGTGATACGAACCGATACTAAAGGGTCGCGGTAGGTGGCCGCAGAGGTGGGGCCAGCGCGAGCACCCTTTAGTACCGGTTCGTAACACGAACCGGTAATAAAGATGGACCTTTAGTACCGGCTACGAACCGGTACTAAAGTGTTCCCTATATCATCTTCCACCCCGAGTCAGCCATCTCCATTTTTGAGCTCGAGTTCATCACCATTTTCTCCTCTGTTTCCTCTCCTAAGCTCGAGTTTATCCCTATTTTTTTTCACCATTTGTCAAGATTGGCGGCGCCCCATCTATCCAAGGATTAGCAACTTTATCCTTTCTTCCGGCGTTGCTACTTTAGCTCAATTCATTGCTAGTTTAGCTCATTTCATTTTTCTAATGCTAGCTAGGTGTTTGCTGAAATGGCTAAATTAGCGAGTTCATTTGTTTTATATGCAATTTGAGCTCAAATTAAAGTATGATTTGTGGGTTTTAGTGTCGTCCCGTCCCCGTCCTCACCGCCGTCGATCGCCCACGTCGTCCCATCACCGGCACCACCTCGGTGAGCCTCTTGTTTTTATCTTTTTATTTGAAAAAATCTTAGTTGTATGATTTAGATGCATAGTTATTACTTGTATAATTTTCTATATGATTGTTTTTTATATGTATAGTGCCATGGTTTTAATATCCGTCCCCGTCGGCCCTCGTCCGGTCTATGATTCGGATGTGGTATACTTTTATAACTATTTGTTTCATTCGTGTTTATGACAATTATGCCGACCAACTTGACATAGATATTTTTACCTAGGAGGTAGTTGAACCGGAAATTCCAACCAACCCTCTTGTCGAGATGCTAAATTTATTTGAAAAAGAAAACAATGATTTGAAAGCAAAATTGAAAAGAAGTGAAGATCTTCGTCTCCAATGTCTAGAAGAGAAGATGAAATTGGAGTTCAAGCTTGCCGACGTCGTCGATGATCACCAGATCAAGATGGATGCAATGCGTGTGAAGATTAAAAAGATTAGAAAATATGCCATTAATCAAGAGGCTTGGTATCATTATGCTGTTGGTTCAGTAATTATCTTAGTTGCGATTTTGGTCGCATTTGTTGTTGGATTAAATTCTTTAGATAGTTGTATGTTAGTTTCAATGTATGCTTTATGAGAACCATGTATTACATTTGGTCACTACTCTACTTTGCTTTTAATGTGATGAACTTGTATTAATTAATTTGGTCACTTATCTATTCATGATGTAGTGTAATGGTTTTTGATATACTTATATAATGCAGATGAGCCGGCAATGGATATACGGTGACCGACGCAGTCCCGAGTTCATTAGTGGCATACATGAATTTCTCCATGTGACTGAGGCAAACAAGCGAGCGAATGGTTTTATTTGTTGTCCATATAGTGTCTGTAAGAATACAAAAGATTAATCTACCTCAAAAACCCTTCACGTCCACCTTTTGCAGTCCGGTTTCATGTCCGGCTATAATTGTTGGACCAAGCACGGAGAAAGAGGGGTTATAATGGAAGACGATGAAGAAGAGGAGGATAATGACAACTATCCTATGTTCACTGAACACGATGGTACTACAATGGGGGAAGACGAAGCTGAAGAAGAGCCCATTGTTGATGAGCCCGATGATGATTTTCGTCGGGCCATTCTTGATGCACAGATAAACTGCGGAAGTGAAATCGAGAGGTTGAAGTTGGAGAGCATGTTAGAAGATCACAAAAAATTGTTGTACCCAAATTGCGAAGATGTCCAGTAAAAGCTGGGTACCACACTGGAATTGCTGCAATGGAAGACAGAGAATGGTCTATCTGACAAGGGATTTGAAAAGTTGCTGAAAATATTAAAGAAGATGTTTCCAAGGGATAACGTATTGCCCCCAGTACGTACGAAACAAAGAAGGTTGTCTGCCCTCTAGGATTAGAGGTGCAGAAGATACATGCATGCATCAATGACTGCATCCTCTACCACAGTGAGGAGTACGAGAATTTGAATGCATGTCCGGTATATGGTGCATTGCGGTATAAAATCAGGCGAGGTGACCCTGGTGATGCTGAGGGCGAGCCGCGCCCCAGGAAGAGGGTTCGTGCCAAGGTGATGTGGTATGCTCCTATAATACCACGGTTGAAACGTTTGTTCCAAAACAAAGAGCATGCCAAGTTATTGCGATAGCACAAAGAAGACCGTAAGAAAGACGTGATGCTGAGACACCCCTGATGGGTCGTAGTGGAGAAAAATCGATAGAAAGTTCCCGACATTTTCAGATAACGCAAGGAACTTAAGATTTGGTCTAAGCACAGATGGATTTAATCCTTTTGGAGAGCAGAGCTCCAGTCATAGCACTTGGCCTGTGACTCTATGTATCTATAACCTTCCTCCTTGGTTGTGCATGAAACGGAAGTTCATTATGATGCCAGTGCTCATCCAAGGCCTGAAGCAACCCGGTAACGACATTGATGTGTACCTGAGGCCATTGGTTGAAGAACTTTTACAGTTGTGGCGTGAAGAAGGTGTACGTGTGTGGGATGAGCACGAACAAAAGGAATTTGACCTACGAGCGTTGTTGTTTATAACCATCAATGATTGGCCTGCTCTTAATAACATTTTAGGACAGTCAAACATGGGATACAATGCATGCACGCACTGTTTAGGTGAGACTGAAAGTATATATTTAGGTAACAAGAATGTGTACCCGGGGCATCATCGATTTCTTACAAACAAGCATCCCTTAAGAAAGAAAGACAAGCATTTCAAAAGTGAGGCAGATTGATGACGTGAAAGCACACGTTCGTTGGGAGACCCCAAGAGAAAGGTATGATGAAGTGGAGCAGCAATTTTCCCTTATAATTCTACCAAGGTTATCGAACCAGTAGGAATCAAGAGAGCTTCAGAAGGTGTCAGTGGCGCCGTTTACGATCACTGGCGTGGACCTGTACACAACATAATCAAACTACTTTGCCCCAACGATCATAGTATCAAGCATCTACTTGGCCACAGCATCTACTAGTAACGGAGAGCATGCAAGATCATAAAGAACATATATAGATAGATTGATAAACAACTTGATCATAGTATCAATATTCATCGGATCCCAGCAAACACAACATGTAGCATTACAATAAGATGATCTTGATCATGATAGGCAGCTCATAAGATCTAGACATGATAGCACAAAGTGGAGAGACAACCATCTATCTACTGCTATGGACCCGTAGTCCAAGGATGAACTACTCACGCATCACTCCGGAGGCAGGCATGGCGATGTAGAGCCCTCCGGTGATGATCTCCCCTCCGGCAAAGTGCCGGGAAGAGCTTCAGAACCCTCCCGAACTAGGGTTGATGACGGCGGCGGCGACAGAACTATTCGTGGAATAATGCTCGGGCATTTAGGGTTCTCGGGACTGAAGGAATATATAGGCGAAAGGGCGGCGTCGGGAGGCAACCGAGGGGCCCACACCACCACTCGGCGCCGCAGGCAGGAGGGCCGCGCCCTAGGGTGGTGTGGAGCCTCCCTGGCGCTTCTCCGTTCCCCCTTTGGACTCCGTGGACATGTCGGTGAAATATTGATGTCCGTTGATTTTCATCCAATTCCGAGAATATTTCCCGACTAGCTTTTCTGAAACAGAAAAACAACAGAAAACAGGAACTGACACTGTGGCATCTTGTTAATAGGTTAGTCCCAGAAAATGCATAAAAATGCTATGAAGTGTAAATAAAACATGTAGCAATTGGCATAATATCAACATGGAAAATCAAAAATTATAGATACGTTTGAGACGTATAACGGATCACCGGACGAAGCCTACCCGCCCTACTGGTAATGATATATGATATGGTCAAGGATTTAAAAGTAATATTTGGAAAGGGTCCTGGCGGACAATCTGTTTTGAATGACGCTGACGGACACATACCCATGTGGAAGAAGTCTATATTTTGGGAGCTACCTTATTGGAAAATCCTAGAGGTTCACTCTGCAATGACGCTGACGGACACGTACCCACGTGACAAAAAATCTTTGCGTGAACCTGCTAAACTTCTTGGGCGTGTATGGGAAGACAAAAGATACACCGGAATCACGGCCGGACCACCAACATATGTACGAATGAGACGGCATGCATCCAGAGAAGTATCAAGGTCCTGCCAGCTACGCTCTTACCAGAGAAGAGAAGGAAATCTGTTCTGAAGTCCTGAGCAGTATCAAGGTCCCGTCTGGCTTCTCGTCGAATATAAAGAGAATAATAAACATGGCAGACAAAAAGTTCCAAAACCTAAAGTCTCATGACTGTCACGTGATTATGAAACAATTACTTCCGGTTGCAGGTAGACCCGCAGTACAGAATGACTACAGTGGATCTCAAGAATCTTGGTTACCACACCGAACCATTCGTCCTAGCCAGTGAAGTGGCTCGGGTTTTCTATGCGAAGGACATGTCTACCAAACCAAAAAATAAAAGATAAGCAAGTGAATACATCATACGATGAGCCAAAGCGTCACATAGTTCTTTCAGTGAAAAGAAACATCGTGGGAATGGAGGACAAGACAGACATGTCAGAAGATTACAATAAGTTTCATGAAATTCCGCCCTTCAAAGTGAACACTGACCCAAGCATCGTGTTAAATGATGAAGATTGTCCATGGTTACGGCGCAATCAGAAGAAAGGGACACACACGAAGAAAAAGTTCATACCACAACACTAGATAGGGATGTTGTAATAATGTATTAAACCTTTTATGTAACGGTGTTCTGAAAACTCAGAAGAAAACTCTAAACACTGATTTTTGGTTCTAAAAACTCCAACGGCTTACAAGCGCTCGAAAAAGTTGGAACAAAACACACGGTTTCCCCTGCATACAGCCCGACGGTGGCTCGTGAGTGCCCGCATATCAAATGCACCGTCGGATGTATGCATGGAATCCGAATGCTTTGTATACCAAATGAACTACAATATGAGTACACACTGAGTGCCGAACATGTTTGAGAGGTGGGCTATATATAGGGTCGTGTGGCTCACGAATTGGTCGTAATAGTGCTGATCCAACAGCTCACAAGCCCTCAAAAGAAACACACCCTGGATCCAACGGCTCACAAGCGCTTGAAAGAAACACACGATCCGTGTGCTTCTTTAGTCCCGGTTTGTGGTCACGACTTTGCGGGTTTGCGGTCACGACTCGTGTCCGTCACGTGTCCTCCCCCAGAGCTGCCCTGGTCACGTGTCCTCCCCCAGCACTGCCCTGGAGGTCTATATGTATTGTCGCCGACGGGGAAAACCCTAATCCACCATTCCAAGCCACGAACGCATCGTCTCTTTGTTAAAATTGGCGGCGCCATTACCCCTAGTCCGTTTATGTAATAATGTAACAGTGTTCTGAAAACTGTTGGTGATGTGTAATAATGTACTAAATATTTTATATAACTGTATTAAAACAATAAGAATCACTCAAAATATTGGATGTTTTCAAAAATTAAATCAAATATACATATGAATAGATATATTTGACTTGATTTGGAAAACAGAAACAAAACTTAAACCAAATAGATATAAAGCAAAACAGAAAACAGAAGAAACAAAACAAATTTGACTTGATTTGGACGATTAAATCAAAAGATATAAAAGAAAGAAGAAAATCTGAAAAGAGAACAAAAAAAATACAAAAGCCCATTTAGTACCGGTTGGTAACACCAACCGGGACTAAAGGTTGGCTGGATGGTAGTCCCGGTTGGTGTTACCAACCGGTACAAAAGACCCTTTAGTCCCGGTTCGTGGCTGGAACCGGAACTAAAGGTCCGTTTCAGTCAATTTGGGTGGTTCCACGCCCAATTTTTTCACAACTCCTCCCAAATCGACGCCTCGCCTCCGCCTCCGGGCACCACGCCGCCGTCGCCACCCGACGCCCACGCCCACGCCGTCGTGCTGCCCCGACGCCGCCGTCGCACCCGCGAGGAGCTCCGCCCGAGGCCCTCCACTGCGCGACGCCGCCCGAGGCCCTCCACCGCGACGTCCTCTGCCGGCCCCGACGCCTCCCCTCCCCTGCTCCCGTGCCACCGCCGTCGCCTCGTCGCCGTGGTCGCCTCCTCGCCCGTGCGCCGCCTACCGTCCAACGACGCAGCGCCGCCTCCACGAACGCCGGCCGCCATTGCCTCCGGCCCTGAGGTGAGCTCTACCTCTCCCCTAATTAGTGTAGTTTAGTGTAGTTTTTTAGGTAGTTTCGTGTAGTTTTTTGGTGCAATTTTTAGGTGCATAGTACTATTTTGATATTTGCATATATAGTACTATTTTAAATTAGTGAATTATTGTGAACACTCCATTTCATTTTAGTGTTCTATATGAATATTGTGAATATTAATGAATTATGAATATTAGTGTTCCATTTTGTACTTTGTAGTTTTGTAATTTTAGGAAATGTTATTAGGAAATGTATTGGAAATGTTATTAGAAAATTTAGTACTGGTTAGAAATGTATTAGGAAATGTTATTATAGTTAGAAATGTTTTAGGAAGATGTATTAGAAAATTTGTTATTTAAAATGAGTATGAAAATTCTTGTTTAAAATGAGTATGAAATTTGTTGTTTAAAATTTGTATGCTTTGTAATCTTGTTCATTTTGTTCATTTTGTAACACTCCTAGATACACCATTTTTGTTATTTGTAGTTGCTATGAATTTTAGTGGAAAATTAGTGGACTAAAATTGCAAAATTATCTCGTTTTGATTGCAGGGACATTGAGCTATGGACACCCCCTTCAGAGACGACGAGAATGAAGACCGAATGCAACAAATTATATATGCAAGTGCCCGTGGAACAGATGCGGTGGAGAAGATGATGATTTCGGCTCACAATTTCTGAACGACTCCGAATGCAACAAATTATATATGCATTAATTGAATTGTATTGCACTTATTAGCGAATCATTTTTCTTTTAGCCCTCCGGATCGAGCCAATCTGCTAAAAAGCAAGGTCCTCGAGACCCGACAAAAAGGATGTTGAGCGAGGGTCCAAGGTTACCGATCAAGAAAGTTGGTGATGATGGCCAACCGCTGGAACCCATAGAGAACCGCCGTAAATTTATAAATCAAGCTGGAGTTCTTGTTAGGGACATGCTCCCGATCACCATTGCAGAATGGCATAAGCCAAAGGACGACAACGATGGAGCTAGTTATGTCCACCAAATTACGAAAGATTTGCTTTGGGAGATGCTCATGACACATTTCAACCTACCGCAAAGTCTCGCAGAAGGCATGAAGGAGAAAGTCAAGCAGTGGACTCTTAAGAAGATGGCCACACAATTCTAGAGCTAGAAGAAAACATTATGGAAAAAATATGAAAATGAAGCTCCAGATTTCACTGGACCACTAGAGAAGATAAAACATAACTGGCCCGCATTTATGGCATATAAGAAATCGTCTACCGCTGTGGCCCGATCGGCCATAAATAAGGTAAATGCTGGGAAGAAGCAATATCACCATAGTTTGGAGATATGTGGCTACAAGACTGCCATTCCTAAGTGGGAAGCCTTTGAAGCAGGACTGCTTGCTAAAGGGATCACTCCACAGACAGCGGACTGGCCCGAGAGGTCCAAGTTCTGGTTTTTCGCGCATGGGGCAGGGTTAGACCCACAGACAGGGCAGATTGTTGTACAGGGAAAATGGAAGGATAAAATTGAAACAATCAAAGTGCAGCTTGTAGACGCAATAGATAAAATTCGAAGGGGAGTGTACCATCCCGATAGAGAGAACGACGAGCTGACACTCGCCCTCGGGAATCCTGAACACGTTGGATGATTACGAGGCTATGGAGGCGGTGTCACCTTGAAGCAAGGGTTTCCGGAGTACGCTGACAGTTATGGAAGCCGTGGGAGAAAGAAGCAGAAGGAGTTAGACCGGTTATTAGAATTGGAACGTATGGAGTAGCGGCAGCAGGAGCAAATAGACTCAATTAGTCAGCAAAGGGCATCTCAGCAGCAGCTAGAAGATCCTCAAGCCGATGCCGCCCCATCTCAGCATAGAAGCAGTGTGGGTTCCACGCAGCTAGAAGCATCTGAATTCAAACTGCCGGCGGCTCGCTACCCCATGGATGATGTCATGGAGAAGACATATTGTGAGCCACATATGTCAGTGAGGAACATATCCTTGAAGGTGGCGGTCGGCTATGCTTTACCAAATCAACCTGGAGCAAGCTACCATCTTGGTGACATTCCAGCTGGCTATGCTCTTGTCGGGGTGGATAAAATTGTGCCGGGATTTGACACATTGGAGCTTGAGATTCCTGGAGGTGACGAGGAGAAGACACTGGGAGAAGTCAAGCGTGGTTTCGTCCTATGGAACAAGAAATACATCGTGTTTCCAGGCTCCTTGCCAAGGCCACCGACTCCACCTTATAGCAGTCCACCTCAGCAGCAAAGTCCACCCCTCCCCGAGAGGGACCCAGTGCGAGTCCATCTCGATCTCCGCCACGTGAGCTATCTCAGCCCTGGCTAAAGAAGCGCCCCACCGGTTCGCCGGTTAAGAAGAAAGCTAGAAAGGAGAAAACACTGCCGCCTCTTGAGAAGTTAGCTTGGGAAAGGACTCCTGAGGAAAACGCCGACATCGTTAGGGCCAAGGTGAAAGCCTTTTTTGCACCATCGCTACCTTATGTAACCCTCCACCAAAGCCGCCATCCGACTATGAGCGTTCTATTGACAGGTCATATAGCAATAAGTCGGAGCAGTCGAAAAGAGGGAAACAAGTTCCCCTGCTCGGAGAACAAGATGTACAATCTGTCCCCCCGCTCAAGGTTCTCAACAACACATAGGAGACACTGGTTACCCCATCTCTGATCAGCTAGCATATAAATATGTTGCCGGGAAAAATTTGGTCAGAGATGAGCAGGTCAAGTCCCTAACAACAAAAATGTGTCAGTTGCATAAATGGTGCATGAAAGCCGCAAAGGAAGGGAGAATCAATATCATGGTGGGAGTTAAGGAAGAGCACTACTTTCAAGAATAGCTGTGTCCGTTGAGTTTACCGAACTTTTCCAGTTATACAATCTCCTTGCCCACGACAAATCTATTATCAGTTGCTATTGTCTACAAGTGATTTATTTCTGTAATTTAAGTCTTTAGCTTAGCTCGTTCATTGTCTATAATTATCCTCACTATAATCTTTTGTACGCTATTATGCAGAATGAAGATTCTCAAATGCAAAAGGGAAGAAATCACGGACATTGGGTTCATTGACCCGGATAAAGTTCATGAAGTCACCATAGAAGATCCCCTTTATACCAAGGACACGAAGGAGCTTTTGTTAAGTTTTTTGAAGCGACAACGTGATAAAAAAGAAATACTTTTTCCTTACAACTTCAAGTGAGTGTTACTGTCTTATACACATTCTATTTTGCTCACCCGATTTTTAGTTTAACTGATAAGTTATGCATGACTGCGTATATAAACACGCGCATGTTCCACTTTATTCTTATCATCATTAAAATTCACACCGGAGAAGTTCAAATCCTTGACTCATTAAGGAGAAATCCTAAAGAATACAAGACCTGTTTTGATATGCTCACAAAGTAATTTCAATTCTTATCGCCTCTTTCGTTCATTTACTGATATCAAGTAATTAATAACTCTTTTGTTCATTTTCTTTGTCGGGCAGCGTTTGGAAATCGTTCATCAAGGAAGAACCCAGTGAATGGAAACCGAAACTGATACGACATCTCTTTAATTAATTCTAGTTTCAATACCATTATCATGCTTGATTATTATTTGATTGAATTCTATTCTTGTACAGTCTTGCCATTTACAGCCACAGGAGACTAATTTATGTGGATACTACGTTTGCGAGTATATTCACATGAAGACCAGCGAGAGATTCAATAACAAAAGAAATAAAGAAGTACGTACACATTATTCACAACTTTATTTTGTTACCATCAGTTGTGCTAAGTTTCATTCATAATTGTTTTATTATGATTTGATATATATACACACAACTCATGTATTCATTTTGATCTCATTCTTTTAAAGTTGACAAGAAAGCGGAACGCGCTCCTACTACAGGAGCGCTTCAAAGCAATTGCAGAGAAATTAGCGGGATTTCTCCTTACGGAGGTCATACCTAAAACTGGAAAGTACCACTATGTCGAAGAACCGGAGAGTAATTAAGTACTTCATACGAAAACATGATCTTCATGTAGTACTTTGTATGTGTTATATATGCATCAACGTGATCTTCATGTAATTGTATGTGTTATATATATGCATCAACCTGATCTTCATGTAGTACTATATATATACCAAAACGCGTTTTTGGCGCATCGACGTGATCCCCGTACGATGGAAAACATCCGAAACCCTAAACCCTGAAAATTAATCGAAAAGAAAAAACAGAAACCTTTAGTCCCGGTTGGTTTTACAAACCGGGACTAAAGGTCCTCCACCCCGCGTGCTCCGCCGAGCCCACGTGGAGGGCCCTTTAGTCTCGGTTGTCCACGAACCGGGACTAAAGGGGGGGGGGGGGGGCTTTAGTCCCGATTTGCTAGTCCCGTGTCAAACCGGGGCTAGAGACCCTCTAGAACCGGGACAAAAGGCCTGTTTTCCACTAGTGGGATATTTATTCTGTAACATATATACTTAATTATGTCTGATACATGCCAATGCTAACTGGTTCCTTCATATACAGTAAGTAATGGAGTTGAACTGCGGCCGGTGTAAGGCTGGCCTCTAGGGACATTCGCCGTGCTTCCTGGGTTGAGTGGATTGCCTGATATGCCTCCAGAAGCTACGACTTCTTTCATAGCTCTCCCTATATCACGCATGGTGAAAATACTGCACACAGTTAGTATTGGACATCATGCTTCAGATAGATGAGCATGATAGCCATCACGGCCAGCGTGCGGAAAGACACAGCATTTCGCTCCGTCCTCATCACGAAGAAAATATTTGGTTGGATTCAAAATAGTGTGTTCCATCGCAGTGATGTATTTCCATTGCTGCATTAGCTTGAACGAAGATCACGCACTACTGGACAAAGGTCGGAGCGGTATTTACTCGCAAGACTTGATGGCGACTTGATGGCGTCACGAAGAACAAATCAAGAATAGCGTGATCCAGACATCATACCAACAACATGAGCAAGTATGTCGGGGGAGAATAAGTTGATGAGGTAGCTGAGAACGGCTTGATCACATGCAATCCATGTGGCATAGTCCGGGTTGGGGCACTAGTAGAAAACAACCCTTTCGTCCGGCCCCTTTAGTCCCGGCCGTGGCCTGGGCCGAGACTAAAGGTTCGGCCACATCGCCCCGAAACCGCCGGTGGCGTACGGCCCCTTTTGTCCCGGTTCGTTAGGGCCCATTTATCCCGGTTTGAGATACAAACCGGGACTAAAGGGGTCTGCGGCCCGCTGCGGCCTAGTGCCCCACCTTTAGTCCCGGTTTGTATCTCAAACCGGGACTAATGGGCTGGCCCTATATTTATGGCAGTCCCTCTCCCCTCTCTCTTGTTTTTTTCCTGGTGGGAGGTGGTGTGGGTTTGTGCTAGTTTTTTTTTTCTTCATATGCACTAGAGGTGTTCGGTGAAATGCGTGTTAGTACGATGCCACTTGAGTTCACACAAGACAAACATGATATGAGGTGCCCGAGCCACACTTAACCTTCCTACTCTTTGTTTCCACTTGTCCTAAAAGGTTAGCAACTATTTTCTCGTTTAGACCGTGCGGTACTAATTTTAGCATCGTGATTGGGTTTGATATACAGTTGTATGATGCAGATGAGCCATCCATGGATGTACGGTGACCGACGCACAGCCTCTTACAGAGAAGGCGTGCAATTTTTTCGCGATGCAGCTGAGGCGAACAAGCATGGGGGTGGCTTTATGTTTTGTCCATGTGTTGATTGTCGGAATGAGAAGGATCACACTTCCTCAAGAGTCATTCAGAGCCACCTGCTTCAGTCCGGTTTCATGTCCAGCTATAATGTTTGGACCAAGCACGGAGAAAAAGGGGTTATGATGGAAGACGGCGATGAAGAAGAGAACGATGATGACAACTACCGATCTATGTTCCCTGAATATGCTGATACCACAATGGAAGACAATGAAGAAGAAGGTCAGGGTGAAGAACGGGCACCAGATGAGCCCGCTAAGATCTTGGTCGGGTCATTTCTGATGCAAGGCAAGACTGTGACACAGAAAAGGAGAGGTTGCAGTTCGAGCAGATGTTACAGGACCACAACAAATTGTTGTACCCAACTTGTGAAGATGGCCAGAAGAAGCTGGGTAGCACACTGGAATTGCTGAATTGGAAGGCAGAGACCGGTGTGACTGACTTGTCATTTGAAAAGTTGTTGGTACTAATGAAGAAGATGCTTCCAAGAAAGAACGAATTGCCGAAGCAAAGAAGCTTGTCTGCCCTATAGGATTAGACGTGCAGAAGATACATGCATGCCCTAATGACTGCATCCTCTACCGCGGTGAGAAGTACAAGAATATGGATAAATGCCCGGTATGCACTGCATTGCGGTATAAGATCAGAAAAGATGACCCTGGTGATATTGAGGGCGAGCCACCCAGGAAGAGGGTTCCTGCCAAGGTGATGTGGTATGCTCCTATAATACCACGGTTGAAACGTCTGTTCAGAAACAAAGAGCATGCCAAGTTGTTGCGATGGCACATGGAAGACCGTAAGAAAGACGACAAGTTGAGGCACCCCGCTGATGGTCGGCAGTGGAGAAAAATCGAGAGAGAGTTCGGGGACTTTGCAGGTGACGCAAGGAACTTATGGTTTGGTCTAAGTACAGATGGCATGAATCCTTTTGGGGAGCAGAGCTACAGTCACAGCACCTGGCCCGTGACTCTATGTATCTACAACCTTCCTCCTTGGTTGTGCATGAAGCGGAAGTTCATTATGATGCCAGTGCTCATCCAAGGCCCGAAGCAACCCGGCAACGACATTGATGTGTACCTAAGGCCATTAGTCGATGAACTTTTGCAGTTGTGGGCCAAACCAGGTGTAAGTGTGTGGGAGGAGCACAAACAGGAGATATTTGACCTACGAGCGTTGCTTTTCGTAACCATCAATGATTGGCCTGCTCTTAGTAACATTTCAGGACAGACGAACAAGGGATACAATGCATGCACGCACTGTTTGGATCAGACAGAAAGTATATATCTGGACAAATGTTGGAAGAATGTGTACCCGTACAATCGTCATTTTCTTTCGCACAAGCATCCCTTAAGGAAAAAGGCAAGCATTTCAATGGCAAGGCAGAAACCCGGACGAAGCCTGTCACTCGTACTGGTGCTGAAGTATTTGGTATGGTCAAGGATTTAAAAGTAATCTTTGGAAAGGGTCCTGGTAGCCAACCTGTTCCGAACGGCGCTGATAAGCACGCACCCATGTGGAAGAAGAAATCTATATTTTGGGAGCTACCCTATTGGGAAGTCCATGAGGTCCGCTCCGCAATCGACGTGATGCACATGACGAAGAATCTTTGCGTGAATATTCTAGTCTTCCTGGGCTTGTATGGGAAGTCAAAAGATACACCGGAAGCACGGGAGGACCAGGAACGTCATAAAGGACGAGACGGCATGCATCCAAGGCAGTTTCAAGGGCCTGCCAGCTACGCTCTTACCAAGGAAGAGAAGGAAATCTTTTTTGAAGTCCTTTTCAGTATCAAGGTCCCGTCTGGCTTCTCGTCGAATACAAAGGGAATAGTAAATATGAAAGAGAAAAAATTCCAAAACCTAAAGTCTCATGACTGCCACGTGCTTATGACGCAATTGCTTCCGGTTGCATTGAGGGAAATTCTAGCGGAAAATGTTCTACTGGCCATTGTGAAGGTATATGCATTCCTCAATGCAATTTCTCAGAAGGTAATCGATCGAGAAAGTCTATCAGGGTTACAGATTGATGTGGTCCAATGTCTGGTCAGCTTCGAGTTGTTGTTCCCGCCATCCTTCTTCAATATTATGACGCACCTCCTAGTTCACCTAGTCGAAGAGATTAGAATTCTCGGTCCTGTGTTTCTACAGAATGTGTTCCCCTTCGAGAGGTTCATGGGAGTCTTAAAGAAATATGTTCGTAACCGTGCTAGGCCAGAAGGAAGCATCTCCAAGGGCTATGGAACAGAGGAGGTCATTGAGTTTTGTGTTGACTTTCTTCCTGACCTTAAGCCGATTGGTGTTCCTGAATCTCGGTATGAGGGGAGGCTGACTGGAAAAGGCACACTAGGAAGGAAAGCAACGGTATGTAGGGACAGGCATTCTTTCACTCAAGCACACTACACAGTTCTACACAATTCCACCGTGGTGGCTCCGTATATCGAGAGACACAAGAATATTCTACGCTCCGAAAACCGGGGAAGGCTGACTCCTGGATTAAAGGGGAACACGAGAAGACTTTCGGCAGTTGGTTGCAGACACATCTCATGAATAACACATTGTTGGAGATCAGCTGTACTTGTTGGCCAGGTCACCATCTTCGACTATATGTACTTTTCAAGGGTACGAGATAAATGGGAATACATTTTACACGATCGCCCAAGATAAAAAGAGCACCAACCAAAACAGTGGTGTCCGCTTTGATGCAACAGACGACAATGGGCAGAAGGACACATATTATGGGTACATAGAGGAGATATGGGAACTTGACTATGGACCTACTTTTAAGGTCAAGCTGATACGAGGCGGGGTAGATGTAGACCAAAAGTACGGCATGACAACAGTGGATCTCAACAATCTTGAGTACATGGACGAACCATTCGTCCTAGCCAACGATGTGGCTCAGGTTTTCTATGTGAAGGACATGTCTACCAAACGAGAAAAAGAAATCAGCAAAAGAATACATCGTCTGATGAGCCAAAGCACCACATAGTTCTTTCAGGGAAAAGAAACATCGTGGGAGTAAATGACAAGACAGACATGGCAGTAGATTATAATAAGTTTCATGAAATTCCGCCCTTCACAGTGAAAACTGACCCAAGCATCCTGTTAAATGATGAAGATTCTTCATGGCTACGGCGCAGAAGAAAACAGAAACAATCGATAGGGATGTTGGTGATGTGTAATAATGTATTAAACATTTTATGTAATGCATTCTATGGAATGTATTAAACCTTTTTTGTATTCGGTCGATGAACTGAAGGACGTAGCTACTTAGGAAACCCGAATGATTTGTATTCGGTCGATGAACTGAAAGATTT
Source organism: Poa pratensis (assembly GCA_947311845.1). Classification (NCBI taxonomy): domain Eukaryota; kingdom Viridiplantae; phylum Streptophyta; class Magnoliopsida; order Poales; family Poaceae; genus Poa; species Poa pratensis. The sequence continues at coordinate 57,521,238 of CAMZMU010000128.1, forward strand.
TGTAGATAGAACAAAACATATGGTTTCCCTTGCATACAGCTCAACGGTGGCTCGTGAGTGCCCGCATATCAAATGCACCGTCGGATGTATGCAGGGAATCCGAATGCTTTGTTTACGAAATGAACTACAATGAGTACAGAGTGAGCGCCAAACATGTCCGAGAGGTGGGATATATATAGGGTCGTGTGGCTCACAAAGTGGTTGTGCTAGTGCTGATCCAACAGCTCACAAGCCCTCAAAAGAAACACACCCTTGATCCAATGGCTCACACGCGCTCAAAAGAAACACACGATCCGTGTGCTTCTTCCTTATTGGTGGGATTCCCTTTAGTCCCGGTTGGTAAAATCGCACGGGAAGAAATAAGCCCCTTTAGTCCCAGTTGGTGGCTCACAAAGTGGTTGTGCTAGTGCTGATCCAACAGCTCACAAGCCCTCAAAAGAAACACACCCCTGATCCAACGGCTCACAAGCGCTCGAAAGAAACACACGATCCATGTGCTTCTTCCTTATTGGTGGGATTCCCTTTAGTCCCGGTTGGTAAAATTGCACGGGAAGAAATAAGCCCCTTTAGTCCCGGTTGGTGGCTCAAACAGGGACTAAAGGTCTGTTTCTTACCACCTTATTTCTTCCGCGCATTCCACCGCTTCCCGCCTACGTCTTCCCGCCATTTCTCACTATATATATGTAGTCATGGCCTCCATTGGCATAGCACATCTAAACTCATATCTGCAATCTCATCACTCTCCCATGGCTTCCACCGTACCCACTCTAACCTACTCGGAGGCGGAGGCGCTTTGCGCCTCGAACTACCCCTGCCCGCCCGGCTACGACGTCCCCGCCGGCTAGAGGCTGAGCACCGGAGGCGTGCCGTTCCCTCCTGTCCCTCAAGGTTTGGCGCGCCGGGCGGCCATCACGAACCAATACTACCTCGAGCTCACTCTGGAGCAGCGGATGGATCCCCGCTGGGATCCCGACTACCGCCCGACTTGGGACGCCTTCTTCATCAATCGGCGTGAGAGGGCGCTCGCCAGGTACGAGGAGGATTGCCCGCCTCCTTCGAACTTCAACGAGGCCGGCCGTCGGCTGTGGTGGGGCGGCCGGACTCTCCAGAGCGTCATGGACTACATCATGGCCGACGATAACCCCCGCCTGCACTACACTCACTTCCAGTCCAGGCGAGCGCCATCCGACGACAACGATGATGACAGCGGCGACTACGATGACTACGAGGACGAGTATTATAGGCCCAGGCAGGAGTATGGCTAACCTGAGCCACATCATTGGTTAGGACAAATGGTTCGTCTATGTACCCAAGATTGTTGAGATCCATTGTTGTCATTCCCTACTGCTGGTCTAGCTACGACGACGATCGTGTAAAATGTATTCTTTATCTATACATTTCCAACTAATGGTAGTATTGCAGTAGCAGCTTTCGTCGTCTCCTCCCTAGAGTGCACAAACATAAGCACTTGATGGTTCTGGATTACTTATTCATATTCAAGCACTTTTCATGTTGAAATTTTAGTGAGATTCAAAAATGTGGAAAAAATATTAGTTAATCCATTTTTTAATTGAAAATGGCAAATTGTTAATAGTTTGATAAGTTAGAATAATTATTTTATAAAACAGAAAATGGATTCGGAATACTTATTCAAATTCAAGCACTTTTCATGTTAAAAGTTTTCTCAAATTCATAAGTATGAAAAAAATAAATTATTTAAGTGTTTAAATGTTTTAAACACCTCCCAGATTTGAAAATAAGCTCGCAGACAATTTTTTTTGGCCTAGCCGGTGTGCCCGCGCAAAATTTGGCCCATTTGTCGTGGCCCGCTCCCCCAGCCAGGAAAAAAGGCCCAATTTTGCGCGCGCGCTCCCCACCCCCTTTTGTCCCGGTGCGTGGCTCCAACCGCGACTAAAGACCCCCCCTTTAGTCACGGTTGGAGCCACGCACCGGGATAAAGGGGGGGGGGGGTATTTAATCACGGCGAGTTGCTCGAGCCGCGACACCGGAGGCCAAAATTCACAAATCATGCTGCCAGGCTGCCCAACTCCCGCGTGCGCTCGATCTCCTCACCGTACGTCGCCGCCGCCGCGTCCGGTCTCCGTCGTCGCCGCGGCCACCACGCGCCTCCCCCGCCGTCGACCACCACGCGCCTCCCCCGCCGTCGACCACCACGCCATCGCCGCCGCAGCCACCACGCGCCTCCCCCGTCGTCGACGGCCGCGCGCCTCCCCCGCCGTCGCCGCCGCCGCCGCGACCACCACGCCGTCGCCGCCGCCCCGCCCCGCGCGGCCACAGGGAGAGGTAGGTTTTTTGCTTAGGTTTTTTTCCTTAGGATTTTTTCTTAGGTTTTTCTTAGGATTTTTTTACTTAGCAAAAATAGTTGATTATAGAAAATAGAGAAATAGAAGAAATATGTGTAGAAAAAGGGGGGTGTGCAATATTGCAATAGAAAAATAGTTGATTTTTTTCTTAGGTTGTGTGCAATATTTGAAAACATGTGTAGAATTATTATGTGCAAAAATATTGTGTGCATTGTTCAAATATTGTGTTCAATATTGTGTACAAAAAATAGTGATCAAATATTGTGTACAAAAAAAATTGTTTTCAAATATTGTGCAATTGTTGTGTTCAAATATTGTGCAATTAGTGTCTTTTGCAAATATTGTGCAATTAGTGTCTTTTTCAAATATTGTGCAATTGTTGTGTTCAAATATTGTGCAATTAGTGTTCAAAAAAAGGGGGGCTGCAATTTTATGTTGTGCGCACAAATATTGTGTGCATTTTGCAAATATTGTGTGCAAAAATATTATGTTCAAATATATATTGTGTTGAATATTGTGTGCATTTTGAAATAATATTGTGTGCATCTCGCATTTTGCAGAAACTATGGATCACGATCCACTCCGCAGAGACATAGCAGAAGAAGAAGCTCTCGAGGATATTATCGCCGACGCTGATCCACCGGAATCTACATCGATTTATTATCTGAACCCATCCAGTGAGAGAGAGGAGGTCGACCGAAGAGAGGGAGAAGCCGCCGGCTCCGGTGATGGAGAAGCCGACAGCTCCGATGATGGAGAATCCGACAGCTCCGATGATGGAGAAGCCGGTGGACCCTTAACAAAGTCTGGCGAGGTATATATATGATGTATGGTGATCACTAGATATATGTGGAAATATTGGACGAGCTGTATATGTTGAGTTGTATACATATAAATTGACGAATGTTTCTTCTCATAGGCCTCCACATCGAGCAAAGCTATCAAACGAGTCCCGACCAAAAAGTTGCCCGCAGCTACGCATTACACATTTGAGGTCATATCCCCTACGGGCGAACCCAAGGAACCCAAGAAGGCTGCCGGCGTATTTAAAAAACAATGTGGAGTTCTGATTAGGGATCACGTCCCGATCAGCGTTCGAGACTGGCATAAGCGCAAAGGGGCGAACGATAGTGAGTATGTCACCGAAAGGTATAAAGAGGGTCTTTAGAATGACCTCATGGCACATTTCAACCTGCCAGAATGTGAGTATCTAGCCGCCGCAGAAAAATTGAGGGCGAAAGTCAAGTAGTGGACTCTTAAGAAGATGGCCGAACTGTTCCGGGTGTGGAAGAAAACATTATGGAAAACTATCTGAAGAAAAAGGAAATGCCAGTATTCGAAGGCCATCTAGCGAAGCAGGCGAATCACTTGAAGGCATTTAAGGAGTACAAGGAGTCACAAGATGCCAAGGACTTGTCAGAAAAGAACAAGAAAAATGCTGAGAAGAAGAAATATCACCACAAATTGGGGCCAGGGGGCTACGAGTCTGCCATGCCAAAGTGGGATAAAAAAGAGCAAAAGCTGCTTGATAAAGGGATCGAACCAGAATGGATGCGCGAAGATTGGGAATTGAGAGCAAGAAATTGGTTCCTTGCGCATGGGGTTTATACGACGAAAAACAGGGGACCTTGTTTGCAGTGACGGTTAGGATACCCAGGGAAAATTGGAAAAAATAGTGAAAGAAATTAAAGAGGGGAAGAAAGTTCCGTCCCGATAGAGAGAAAGACTTGCTGACACTGGTCCTCGGGAATGACGAACACGGAGGACGAACACGAGGCCTTGGCCCTTCGTTCCGTGGTGGCTTGGGTTTGCCAAAGACCAAAGACTTACAGAAGCCGAGGGAGAGCAAAGCAGCGACAGCAGTAGGAGGAGAATGACAAGTCAACCAGTTGCTTGCCAGATTAACGAGCAGCAGCAGCAGATTGACGAACTTAGAGGAGTTGTGCTCCTGCAAGATCCTGCACTGATATTACTGCCGGCCCATCTCAGCGGAAAAGCAGCGTGGCTGACTCGGAGGCCCCGGCTGACGATGCACGACAGATGATAGAGGGCGGTCCCGGCTACCGTGGATGGAATCAAGGAGCAATATCTTGTGAGCTCCATCAGAAATTGAAGAACATATCCATGAAGGTGGCGGTCGGATATGCTTTACCTTGTCCACCTGACGCACGCTGGCAAGGCCGTGAGATTCCAGCTGGCTATGCTAAAGTCGGGTGGATGAAATCGTATCGGGGTTTCATGATATGGAGCTTGACATCCCTGGACCTGAAGATGAGAGGACACTCGGAGAAGTTGTGGGTGTATCATTCTATGGGACAAGAACTACATCAAGTTTCCAGGCTCGGTGCCAAGGACAACACCGCCTCCGAGTCGTCGCAGGTCACCTACACCTCCATCACCTCCAAGAAGCCCACCCCATGACTACGACCACCACAGCGCGAGTCCATCTCGATCTCCGCCGCCGGACTTGGGTCGGCCGTCTTCGCCCCGCCTTTGCCCGCTAAGGACAATAAGCGGAAGCGTGCTCCGTCGATGAGTACTAACCGACGCAGCAGCCCAAAACGACAAATGTCGCCCCTCCCAAGAGTACCTCATAAGAATCTTCCCATCAGAACTTACGATCGTACTGACGAGCAAATCGCAGCGATCGCAAAGGCCGAAAAAGATGCGCATTTTGCAAAGAAGAAACCCAAGCCCGCCCCGGTATACACCGAGAAGCAAAAAGCGTGGGCACGTGATTTTCTGAACACAAAATCGCAATATGAGTTGCACCATAAGCCAGATGACTATCTACGCACACTTCGGAAGGAAGTGGAGAAGAGCAAATCAAGTAAAAGTGCAAGCGGGAGCAAATCAAGTAAAAGTGCAAGCGGGAAAGAAGGGACGTTCCCCAGCTCGGAGAACAGGCCAAACAATCGATCCCACCCTCAAGGTGTTATCCGAAGACGTTCCCAGGTGCTGCAGCAGGATATGGAAGAAGCTGCGAAGTTGGCGGCCGCTATGGGTGTGACTGTTGCTGAATTGCTAGGTTCCCAAGACGACAAGTTACCCAAGGCTGATGTGTCCCTACATATGTCCCAGGGAAGCCTTTGGTCAGCAAAGAGAAGTTGAACAACTGCCAACACAAATGCGGAATTTGCATGAATGGTACTTGAGTGTGTAGGGGGGCAGAACAATGATCGTGGCGAAAGTCCCACATGAGTACTTCTTCCGAGCCAAGAGGTCCATGTTGAGTTTTCAGAACTCTTCCAGTTATACAATTTCGACGCCCTCGACAAAACTCTCATGAGTTGCTATTGTCTGTAAGTTGTTGAATTCATTGTCTACATATAAGTTGTTCAGTTTTTCAGTTGTTCAGTTCATTGCATGTAATTATCCTCATTATATCCTTTTGTACTCTATTATGCAGAATGAAGATCCAGGAATGTAAAAGAAGGATCTATAGTGTTGGGTTCATTGACCCAGATAAAGTACATTTATTCGCTAACGACGAAACCCGACGAGAGGGAAAAACCTTCTAAGGTTTCTAACGGAGCAAAATTTCTGTGACCACATACTGTTTCCTTACAACTTCCAGTGAGGGTCTTACTCTGTTGTACACATTCACTTTTGCTTACTCGATGTTAAGTGTAATTGATGAGTTACTGACGTATATATAAACGTGTGCAGGTTCCACTGGATTCTGCTAGACATTCAAGTTGATAAGGGAATAGTTGAAGTCATGGACCCATTAAAGAGACACCTGGAAGAGTTCCGCAGCATGCAGGACATGCTCCAGAGGTAATTTTCGCGCTATATCGGTCTCTTTCGTTGATTTCATGAGATATCAGGTAATGAATAACTCATTCATTAATTCATTTTCTTTGCCGGGCAGGGTTTGGAACCTGTTCAGAGTGTGGTGACGGGTTCCTTTAGTGAGAAGCTGACGTTTACTCCGGTCTCGGTAAGTAGTACGAGATATGTCCGCGCATCTCTTTATTCTAGTTTCAATACAATTATGATGCTAGATTATTATTTTGATTGAATTCTATTCTCGTAAAGTGCGCGAGGCAGCCACCGGGGACGAATCTATGTGGATACTACGTTTGCGAGTTCATTCGCACGTTTACCACTGAGCACAATGATTATAGACTCGACGTAAGCAATACATTCACAACATTATTTTATTACCGTCACTTTTTGTTATCATGATTGATGTTCATATTGATCTCCTTTTCTTATATAGTTCGAGAGAATGCGGGATCAGCTCCTACCAGAGCAACGCTACTAGGAATTGCAGAGGAACTGGCGGGATTTTTGTTGAAAGAGATGGTAGACGACGCCGGAGAATTTAGTGTGAATAGGCGCTACTGATGATCGGCCGTGTAATCGAATAGACGGGCTCTAGTCCCGGTAATTGTGATCTCCATGTAACTATCAAAATTGTATATATTTGTATGCTCGATCGTAAGACAAGTTATCTTATATATGCACGAACGTGTACGGTATGTGGTAGCGTAGAATACGAAAACTATTTTGAAGAAAGAAATAAATAAAAGAAAACAAATAAACCCTAAACCCTAAAGAAATAAATAAAAGAAAACAAAATTATCATTAGTCGCGGCCCGTTATACGAGCCGGAAGTAAAGGGGTTGCCCCAGTGCGCTCCACGGCGGCCACGTGGAGGGCCTTTGGTCCCGGCTGGTAACAGGGCCGGGACTAAAGGTTGGGCCTTTAGTCCCGGTTGGCTGACTAAAGCCCCTCACGGGCCGGGACAGGAGGGCATGTCTCCACTAGTGGGGACACGCCGCTTCTTCTTCTCAGAATCTTCAATCTCAATCGTCTTGGCAGGGGCGCGATCGCTGCGATCGAGGAGCCCGGTGACCTGGGCACCACGGAGAGCAGGGAAGACAAGAGTCTTCTAGAACAGAAAGTTCCCGCGCACGAGTTTCTGCGACGGAGCGGCTCCAAGGGCGGCGGCGACGGACGACATCGAGGACGAGGATGATGACATCACGGGCGGCGGCGGCTAGGTCTTGGTTTTGAGTCATGGTTTTGATCTTGGTTTGTAGGGTTTTAGGTTTTTGGATCGTGATTTGATGCGGCGGCGGCAAAGATTGCAGCGGCGGCTTGGTCTTGTATCTTCGGTTGTGACTTGATGCGGCGGCGACTGATGTGTGTGTGTGTTTTTGGTGCGGCGGCGGCCAAGGAAGATCGGCGGCGGCAGGCATCGATCGGCGGCTAGGTTAGGAAGAGGTTTGGCTCTGATACCATATTAGCGTAGGCGGAAACGATGCCCCTTTGGGGGCTCGGGTTACATGTTATATAGCAGTGAGAAAAGCCCTCACCGTGGCATACATAGGGATACCATATTGGGCGGTGTACTACACCGTACCAATACGGTATAGGTATATTACATCTCTAACAGCATCAACATTAGCGCGACCCAGACATCAGATAATTCTACTTTGAATCCACGTCGACAGTGAAATTAACGGACTTAATCCCGTGGGCACTTAGTCATCATAGAACTAATAATATCTTTATTGATATTTCGGTTCCACATTTAAATAGCTAGTCCGTTACATTGGATAGAGCACACAAAACTAACATCACATGTATAATTCAACTAGAGAAGGCTGAAACCTTACACAGGTCTACTTTAGATTTTCGAAGCATCCGCGCGCAGATATTTATTCTGTAATATATTTTCCATACTGTTGTATGCTGTCCGATACATGGAAGTGATAACTGGTAACCGGAAAGACTTCTTTCATACAGTAAGTCATGGAGCTCCAGCAGGTGGGCGGCAACCGTAGATTGGCTTACATCCGCGGCCGGTGTAAGGCTGACCGCTAGGGGTACCCGGCGTGCTGCCTGGGTTCAGTGGATTGCCTGATATCCCTCCAGAAGCTACGACTTCTTTCATAGCTCTCCCTGTATAACGCATGGCCCAATGGTAAAAATACTGCACAGTTAGTATCGGACACAACGCTTCCGGTAGACACTAGAACGTGCATTCGGACGGCTAATTGGATTTAGTTTGCAATGCAAGGAAAAGCTAGTGAAAGAAATGACATGCATCAAAAGGCAGTAACTGAATTAAACCATGCAAACGAAAGAAGTGTAATTTACCTCCCTGTACGGAGACGGTCTGGAAAGCACAGATGAGCATGAAAGCTACCACGAGCAGCGTGCGGAAAGACAGTGCATTTCGCTGCGTCCTCATCTCTGAATCTCTGATCTGATCTCTCTCAGTGGCGGATCCGGGGGGGGGGGGGGGGGGGGGGGGGGCGAGCGGTGGCCAGGCCCCCCCCCATGGTTCGGCCCCTCCAGCGCTAAGTAGCGGGGACTGTAGTATTTGTATTAGCTTAATACGTATATCTCCGGCAATTAGCGCAAGGATAATCCTGTACAGCCCAGCGAGAGGTAGCGACTATACCAAGCGTCCTGATTTGAATGGGCCAAGCCCAATAACAAGAAGTTTTATATGGCCTAACTGCAGCACGAGTGGATGCGTTTTCGTGAGGCCTCTAATAGTCTAGTCCTCGTCCTCGATTCCATTATCGCCGCCGCCGAGGTAGCTTGTGCGATGGGAGATCATCGCTGTCAGCCATCGCTACTCGCTAGGAAGAGGCGTCTACTCTGTTGAATGCCGCGACGTCCGCCGCCGAGCGTCGTTGCCGGCTCGCCGCATGCCCGCGCCATATTCCAGGGGGAACACCTCCAGATGACTTAGGTAATCCTTACGTACTACTAATCTGCAGTTCTGCACCGAAGCAGTAATTAACGTCTAATGCATTAGTACTTGCATGTGCTTAATTGGATGAAATATAGATATTGCTAGTTACATGTGCATAATTAGATGAAGATAGAGATCTATTTACTTCTCTAGATAAAAAAACGAAGATAAAGAACATTATGTACTGTTTTTTCAAGCCACTTGCTATTGCTTCAACTCGAACACTTTTGCGCTGAAAATTTGAACATATAGTACTGAAAAATTCATTTGTTACCTTTGCAAGTGTCTTGCACAAAATATAACTTATACCTCCATTATAAAAAAAATATTGTTATGCGATTATATGAGACTTGCTTTTTTTTTATCGGTGCCTATTTCGGCCCCCCTATGTCCAAATCCTGGATCCGCCCCTGATCTCTCTTCTCCCTTCTCACTTGCTACGCTGCTGCTGCTGCACTCCGGGCTGTGTACCTTTGTGTTGGGGTTAAGCTTCTATATAGACCATTCGAGTAGTTAGACGAGAGGCGCAGCTTCCATGTCATCCATGCGTCAAGTTCCACCAATGGATTTGAGCGTTGACGTGAGTCAACCGGTGACCCTTTTATTGGCATCTATCCGAAATTTTGGGCCGAAATGTTGGCACCTTGCTAGTTGGTCGCCAATTTTTCCAAGGCACGATTTGCCAGTTTGCTAGTTAGTCGTCATTTTTTCCAGGCCTGTTGATAAGACTACCAATTTGAGTATGCGGTTGCCGTTTTTCGTATCAGCATTCTGGGGTGTGGACTAACTTTCAGTAAAATCCATTCACCATAAGGTATTAATGAGACGAGGAGGGATTACCACGCAGAAATTAAAACTACCGGTGTGTGGCTACTGAATCCTATATAACTAAATAGTTCATCCCCACTAACTATTTCTCTCAACATGCAGCTATGCCACATCACCAAGCATCTCCAATCAATCTTAACATGCCACGTCATGAGCTCTCTCACATCACCATGCCATGCATGTTTTCACGTTTCAACTCTTAGTTCAGCTTTTTATTTGCCTGTTGGGATTCCAACAGAATCGACCATCTACGTCGCTTCTCCTTCTTCATAACTGCACGCACTGCATGTTTCTTCAAGCTCTCTCTCGGTCCATAGCTGAAGGCATGAAATCTGCTATCAATTGAACTTCCGTTAACACAGTGAAATAGCCAATCCACTTGCCCTTTCTTCTTTATTAAATTTCCCGCAGGTATGCTCTCATTAAACCAGAATCGTGCAGTCGCCGACTCCCACGTTCAATCCCGTAACCAGGACCACATGATCATCCCTTCGCATCCTCCTCCATACTCTGCCAGTGTCGTCCCTCTGAACCATCATCGCCATCAACAGGTCAGCAAAGTGGACGGGAGGCGAGCGAAAGCGAGCATAGAGAACGTAGGCTGCCGCAGATGTTGTTCTCTTTCACTTTTTCTTGGTAAGGCTTAGCTTCGATTGATTGCTCCAGAAATTTTGGCTAATTTGTTATGTGCCGAATAGAATGTAGATTCGTCCCATTCGTGTGGCCATCTCCTATATCAGTTTATTTCCAGCTGCGTAATTGGCAAGTTGATTGATGTGGTTGACTACATCTTCGTATCCTTTTCATTGCCTCTTTCATGCATCTTTCAATTCCTACATAGGTAATTTGCACCTGCCCACAAAATTATTTCTTGCAGATTGTGGTCTGACCGTTAATTTTGTTACAATTTCTCAAACATACTGCATTGTATTCAGGTTCAAGTGATGTCCCTGATGTACATCTCTACATGCACAGAATTCGAATCCTATCGAGATTGCTGATCTTCCGGTTGTTCGATTTAGGCAGTCTTATTCTAACTTGATCGATGTATTCTCGACCTGGAGATTAAGCTGAGAAAAGCAAACGTAACTTGGAATCTCTATTTTAGCATTCTACAGGAGTATAAGATCAGGTATTTCCGCAGGGAAAAAACTATCTTCATTTTTTCTGCCGGCCACTTTGGTCTCCATCCTGAATATATACAAACATATTACTTGAGTGTTTTCATTGGTCTTACTTCAGTATCCTCACATGTCAGCACCTATTTGTTTTTGTGCCACCACACAAATTGGATCCACAAACTCAAGACGACATATTCAGATTTGTGTGTCCTATTACTCCTCTCACGTAGTGTCCTAACACAATGCTATTTCTACTACCCACATTTTATTTGGCTATTACTCGATCTGGAGAGTAGTGAATACATGTACAACAGTACAAGTACATGGACAATGGCAACAACTTCTTCATGTTCAAATTCAACTAATGGCATCAATCGATTATCTTCAGTTCATTCCATCAACTTCATTATCTTAGTACACTACAAGGTATAGTTCAATCTACATGTCAACTTTGTCGTTGTTTCATGCTTGCAAGTCTTCCACACAAAAGGTTTATTCCTTCAAATGAACTAAAATAACTAAACTGCAAGAAAAAAAGAATAAGATGATTTTTATTAGCCAATGTACATAAAGCATTCAGTATAGCACGTTTTACTTCATTATGTCTCTAGACTTTATCATATGTTTTACACTGAACTCGACATGTAATAGATGCCATTTTATTCATCTCACAGCTAATATCTTCATTGTGTCATGTGCAAACTCCTACGTACAGTGTATTCTTCTCTTTACGAAATGATGTGTTCTGAATTTGCATATATGAAGCTGCTCTTCGTTTTTGTTGAACCTGTGCATATCGTCGTACTACACATTCTCGCCGCAACGCGCGGGGTATCATCTAGTAACTAAAGTTCATGGTACAAATTTAGGATTGATCAAAATCCTATCTACTGATGGAGTGCATTTGCCGGCTGAAAAAGCTCGACCTGCTGCTGCTTGGCAACAGGTCCCCTTCTTCATCCTCCGGAAGCTGTTCAAGCACCTGAGGAGGAAATCTGCTGACCTCATGTTCACCTTTGTCGAGGGGCTACTGTGACACCCCTCCCTGGCACATATTACCAGAGAGGCAGTCGTCCCATGCACCATCCCAAGATAACTGGCCGCACGTCACAACAGTGTAACATAATGGAAATCATTACACAATCAGGCACATCAGTGTTACAAATGGTTTACAAGGCCATCAAGGAATGACAGAATATCAATCCCAGCGTGGCACGATACAAAGTTTTAACTGGCAGCGGAAGACATATGAGAGGCTACTGCTTGGAGCGGCTTCACTCCACAGGTTCTGGCTGGGCTACTGATCCTAGCACGCTTCTGCTCCTTGTCCTTGCTAAGGTGGAGGTTGGGTCCTCGCCAAAATCTGGCCACAATCACAAGGCCCGTGAGTACATTATTATGCACTCAGCAAGTATCGCCACTCACTACAAACAATCCAACAATCATGCAACAAGGTATATACTGGAAGTAAAATCCTACAACATGGCAAGGTGTATACTAGATACATGACATAAAAGTAGCATGGCATTGACAACCAAACATGTCATAAGCAAGCAACGGGGGTATCACCAGTACAGAGTCCAAACCAGGTGGGGTTGGATCGTGTACCAACAATCATACAAGGGGCTTACCTGTGATGAGTAAACGGGTGTACCAAGTAGGTACCAAATAATACACAACATCACCTGTGATCACAGCTAGGCCCACTGGCCTCATCATTTCACTCTGGGCACGCACGGTTGATGTGGGCTATGGCCTAACTATAGGCTCCCCAACGCATCACACCGCCATCCCTAAATCATGGTAACCATCAACAGCTCACGACAATATTCCCTGCATCATCTTATTTGTTCATTTAGTGTAATCAGGTCGTTCATTAATTATTTCAAACAAATCTTAAGTTTAACCTCCGGACACGACGAGGACACACAGTGTGACCGACACTGAACTGTTGTTCCATAACCCAGGAACGCTAGCTGCTAGATTGGACCTCTCGAGAGGTTGCATATACCACCCATCTAAGTGCACCACACTGAGCCGGTACTTTAGGATTTCACCCCTAGGACGAACTCAGCAAGATACACTCACCTGACCGTTCACGCTACCAAGACACTACCTGTATAGCTACCGACACAACTCTGTGTCTTATGACGAAGTGAATCCGGCACGCCCCCAACAGATGAGCGACGCCTAGCTCCGGAACCTTCACAAGACTAGCCCCGACCACAAAGGTAACCAACTAGACTTGCCAAAATGGTGGCATCAAAGGAGGCTCAATAAGATTACGTAGGTCAAGGCCCGCCCATGTGAGCGACAGTGGTAGTGCGTTCGATGTTCAGATTAGTGGCACTATGGACTGACCCTATCGATGTTTGGAGGGGTGTTTCATTTAATCATGTTTCATTATTCACAAGTCCAAATAACAGAGGATTAGTCCAACACAACAACCACAATATCATAACATATCATCAACAACAAGTCATTAGCAACATAATGCTTGCACGTATAGATATGAACATAACAATAATAATAATACCCGGGTGACTGTGGCGGGAGACCGGCCGGTGTCACTCGGGGGTTAGTGTTAACAGAATAATAGCATAATGTTTCAAACGGATGACGGTGGCGGGAGACCCGGCCGGTGTCACCGTAAAAGAATGAACCGAAAAGCACTCATAAAAATGAGAGAGCATCCATTCCACTCGAGGGTTACCCCGACGTGGTGTCAGCAATCTCGGCAAAAAGAACCAAATGGAAAGTCAGCTCCCAAGCGTCGCAGTCCGGGTGGTCTATGCCAACCATATTTGACGGAGGGACAAGGCAAATAACTCTTTTGGCGAATGCCCCCAACTCCGAGGATCATAAGACGACATTCGTCCGCTCCTCACCTCGGCGAAGAAGAAAGAAGCAAACAAAGCCCCGCAAGTGCGAGACGCACAGTTGTAATAATTCCCCCATTCCTTTGACTGAGGCGGTACCACCGGCCATTGTCTCGGGAATGTGAGTGATGCACAGATAAGCAGTTATGAGGTAGTGCAATAATTTAAAAGCAATACGATACACATACAGCAATACAAGGTTCATATAAAATATAGACATCATACAGACATGCAACGATAATAGCAGACATATATATCAATAACAGAAGACAGACATACACCCGGCATGGTATTAAGCAATCAAACAAACAAGCATTACAGGATGGCTCATAGCAAGGGTTAGCTTGCCTCCGAAGATCGACATCGTTTGGCTTGGAGGGTCACGGACACATCACGGGCCATGGTGTCGGTTTGCCGGTACCGCGGAATACCCTATACACGCATACAAGGGTGCTGAGTATACAACTATTTCACAAAAATGTAAAACCTATACTACTGGACAGAGCTGCTCAAAACATGAATTTACAAATTTGATTCACTCCAAACGGAGCCATGGTTCAAAAGTTGTTGACGTGCGATCGATAGTTATGCGCTGCTCACCAGAGAAAAAAAAACAGACTGGGCTGATTTCAGAACCGGGCTGGGCCGGTCGCGCACTTCCTGGAGAATACGCTTTCCTAAGAGGAAAACGGAATCCCGCGCGGGCGCTTCCACTTAACCGACAGGTGGGGCCGGGACCCACCTGTCGGTCTCTCACTCTCTTCTCTTCTTTTCTTTTTCTTTTTCTTCCTTTTTCTTCTCTCCTTTCTTCTTCCCTGCCCGCTCGCCTCGACGCCCGCATGCACAGACGCAGCGACGCGTCGGTGGTCGACGGTTCCAGCGACTAGCCGGCCGGAGGCAGACGCCGGCGACGGCGGCCGGCTCGCGGGGCCACACCGCGCCGCGGGAGGCGAAGATGGCGGCCGAGGGACCTCCAGCGCGTCACCCGCCCGTACGCCAAGCTCGGCCCGTGGCCATGGCGGGCGCTCGGGTGGCGGATGGCGGCGACGGTGGAGTGGGCCAGGGACAGCGGAGAAGACGGGAACGGAACCAGGGCTACACCGCACTCAGCGGAGCTACTTCCTACGGCTGGGAGGTCGTGGTGCTCCCCGAACCCGAGCTCTAGGGTTTCGGCCATCGGAGCGTTGCAGAGCTCTGGTGAGCACGTTTTCCTTTATCTGCTCGAGATAGAGAGACCTGGGGGGGAGAGGGTGAGCTCTGGGAGTGGCAGTGCATCCGTTGGAGGCTCGGGTGGCCTTTATAGCCAGGGGAGAGGAGAGGGGGTGGTGACCCGAGGTGGAGCTCAACCATGGTCACCGACAACCAGGGTTACGAGTGGATGAGCTCGGGGGTGAGCTGGCTGAGCAGTGCTGCACGTTTCCTACTGGAGAAGGGGTTAGCCATCGACCATGGCTTAGGCAACTAAGCTAGTTTAGCAAATTTTCAAAACTAGCCCCGAAGGTGCTCGACGAAATGCCCGCAAGAAACTTCCAGAATTAAATAAATTCGAAACCTTTGCCAACGGTTGTGTTTAGGTGTGCAAGGATGGTTTATGGAGTGGGGAAATTTTTGGAGACATATGGGTGGGATTTTGGGCTAGGTGTTCAAAACGTCCTACAACACGATCAATTTCGCGTTGCGGTTGGAAAGAGGTTCTGGGGGTCAAACGGATGGGCGAGTGATCATTTGAGTAACCAGGGGAGTAGGTGAGGTGGTTCTTGCAATCTCTTTGCATTAACAAGTGGTGTAGTGCTTAATTGATGTATCTCAGTGTTGGTCAAAAATAACCGGTGGTAGGTGTGATATGTCCCCCAAATGGCTAAGGAAAACATGGCCAAAGTGAGGTGGGTGTCAATGGTGAAGTGGCTGGTTTGAGCATGCTCTTGAGTCGGTTCCATCATGGCTCTTGGAGAACTCAAAGGGGTTTGGCGATGGGAGACATCCCCTTTGATCATTTGGTGGAATCGGTGGTGGAATACTAGGGTTCGGTGAACTCGGGATTTCGTCTTCGGGTTCAAAGGAAGGGTTATCGACCGATGATTTTGGTAGTGGCAAAGCGGTTCAGCTGAACCTTTGGAATTATTTAAGCATGGAAATCCAAACGGCGTCATCAAGCACCGAGGGAGCAAGCAAAATTTTGAAATAGAGGGAAAAAGTTTTTCAGGTGTGAGGAAACACCACTAAAATTTGGGTTCAAATTTCGGGGTGTTACAGCTACCGTCCTAGCGCCTCTGGCCACTGGTCGGCCCCGGCCGGCGACTACGAGGGACTGGACTGTTAGAGTTTAATGTGTACACGATATGGTATAGCATACCGATCCGATCAGAACTCCTGTAACCCACCGTGAGGGGCTCTATTACAAACGATAGCAAACAAACGATGATGTAGCGGAAGATCAAACCAACGGGGACACGAGATTTAACATGGAAAACCCCTCCAAACAAAAAATAAGAAAAAACCATGGGTGCCAGCCAACAATACTTCACTATATCGGGTGAGGTGACAAACGCCGTGGGTTTACAATGTGTGGCTTATCCTAACCGGCGGTTTACAAGATGTATTTATAGTGGGCGAAACCCTAAGTCAGCTGCAGTCTGACTCGGACACGATCCGTACCGTACCGCTCTGCTCTGCTCGTCACAAGTTGGCCTTTATCAGTATACACGAATTTGGATCACCATAAAATAACAGGCTCTTCGCACGCCAATATAACACGTGCCCGATGCCCAGGACAGGGCAATCGTTCCGCCAAAGTTAATATGGTATCAAAGCCTATTCTTTCTCAGCGTCTAAACTAGATCGATCGCTCCCGACGAAATCCAAAAACAATTCAGGCAGTAATCGCTCTAGAAACAAAAACCATAGACCCGGCTGTGATTCACCGTCGTAGGACTCCGTTTCTCTCATCTGATGGCCTCCTCCTCCTCAGCCATGGCGAGCTTGGCTGCGGCTCTCACTAGTTCAGAAGTTTACATTAGAGCCGGCTGAAGGAGATATGCCCTAGAGGCACTTAATAAAGATATTTTATTTGTCATATCTCGATTGTTCATAATACATTTTATACCATGCTATAACTGTATTAAGCGAAAACATTAATACACGTGTGGTAGATAAACAACCAGGTCCCTAGTAGACTCTATTTAACTAGTTCATTGGGCAATTGATGATCGAGGTTTCCCGATCATGTGACATTGATGTCAGTTGACAATGGAGTCATGTCATTGGGAGAATAATGTGATGAACATACCCAATATTTGTAGGACGTAGTCGTTACACCTTCGACCGTGAGATACTCTCTAATTGCTATTCCTGAAAGATACTTTGATTGCATCAAACGTCATATCTTAATAGTGTGACTATAACGGTGTTCCTCTCGGGTATCCGAAGGGAGTATGTTAAGACGAGGGATCAAGAGCGGGATTTGCCAATCCGCATAGCAGGATAGATACTCTGGACCCACTCGGTGAGATTTTTTCAATGAGCTTGCAACCATGTGAGTAGGTCACGAGGACGTAACATCACGGACGAGTAAAGAATACTGGTGTCGATAACGAAATCAAGCTAGGTATCACGATACCTAAGATCGAGTCTCGGACACACTAAGTATCGCCAGGCAAAAGGTTTAAGACTTGACGTCAAAAACGTATATACTTTCCCGAACACTTTTGCTATTGTTCCACCTCTAATTTGTGTGATTTGAATGTAACTAACACGGACTTACGCTGTTTTCAGCAGAATTACCCTGGTGTCTTATTTTTGTGCAGAAAGTCAACTTTTGAGAAAATCCCTGAAAATAATCGCAAACATCCTATTTTACCAGAAGACCCATGGAGACAGAAGGGGGGTCGGAGGCGACGCACCAGGCCACCACGCCAGGGCCCGGCACGGCAGAGGTGGGCTCGCGCCCAGGGTTGGCGTGGCCACCTCGGTCGCCCCCCGACGCGGCCCTTTTGACTACTTATTGCCTCTGACCTAAAAACATCAGGAGGCCCGTCGTTCTTTCGTGAAACACATCCACGCTCCGCCGCCACCGAAAACCCTAATACGGGGATCAAAGTTCCGTTCTGGCACCCTGCCGGGATGGGGATTCGTCATCACCAACGCCTCTCCATGAACCATCCATGATTCCCCCATCGATGTGTGAGTAATTCCGCTGTAGGTTGAAGGGGATGGTAGGGATTGGATGAGATTGTTCATGTAATAGATGTCAGATTGTTAGGGCATGGTGCCTAGTATCCATTGTTAGTGCTATTTATCGTTGTTGCAACTTGTTGTGCTTAGTGCTTGACACTTAGGGTTCGAGTGCCATGATCTTAGATCTGAACATGTTATTGAATCATGAGTATAATTATGTTTTGGATCATATCTGCAAGTTGTATACACCTGTCGTTGTCCGGAACCCGAGGCCCCAAAGTGACAAGAATTGGGATAACCGGAGGGGATGGCTGTGACTTGAGGATCACGTGTGTTCACAGAGTGTTAATGCTTTGCTCCGGTACTTTATTAAAAGGAGTACCTTAATTGCCAGTAGTTTCCCTAGAGGCCCCGCTGCAAATGGGCTGGTAGGACAGAAGATGTTGTGCAAGTTTCTCATTGCGAGCACGTACGACTAAATACGGAACACATGCCTATGTTTGACTAGTACTTGGATGCTTTATTATTATTATCTACCTGCAAATTCCCTGGTTATGACTATTACATGAGCTATCTTATCCATGCAACGCCCATACATCCGTCCCTATGCCTACAGTATTTTAATCCTGCTGTTTACCGAAATCACTACTGCTGTCTCCGTTACACTGTTGCTACTGTTACTTCAACACTGCTGCTGTTATATCACTGTTACTACTGATAAATTGTGTCGAGCAAGTTTACTTTCAGGTGCAGCTGAACTGACAATTCATCTGTTAAGGCTTATATTTATTCTTTGACTCCCTTGTGTCGAATCAATAAATTTGGGTTTTACTTCCTCGAAGACTGTTGCGATCCCTATACTTGTGGGTCATCAAGACTATTTTCTGGCGCCGTTGCCGGGGAGCATAGCTTTATTTATAAGCTCATCTGAAGGTGATATTATTCGCTGCAATTTATTTATCATGGGGAAGGCTCGTGATCAGAAGTGGCTATATTGCCATCCACTACAAGGAAAGGTACAACTCTGAACACTGCTGCTGCTCTAGATTCACCATCTGTTATAAGTCAACTTATCACACCACCTCATGCATGTATTTCACATGCTGTTACTGCTGAATCTGAAAATATTTTGATGAATTTGATGATGCTTCTACTGTTCTTGATGAAAGTAGTTCACTAGGTGCTTTTCTGGATGCTACGATTGCTAGGTCTAGACAAATTGAAAATGATGAAATGCCTAATGAAAATCTTATTACACCTGCTGATCACCTGGTCGAGGGAATTCATTGATGATGATGATCCCGAGGAAGCCTATATAGATCTTGATGATGATTTTATTGATGAATGTATGAATTTTGAATCATCTGCTGATGCTAATGCTATAAGAAATCTTATTCAAAGGCGTGCTGTTAATTATAAATTGTCTCCTGATCCTAAGTTTGCTACGTCTCCTATAAATATAAGAGATAAAGATTATGATTTTTCTGTGGATTTGTCTCTTATATCCATTGCAGAGAAAGAACCTTTTCGAGGTGTCGAAAATGAAAGTGTTGTAGAACACATGAATAAGCTTTCTACTTTAAGTAGCTTATTTTCTGATATATTAAAAAAGCAGCTACTTTGTTACTAAAATATTTCCTTTCTCATTGAAAGATGATGCTAAAACTTGGTTTAGTAATTTATCTCCTGGTTCTATTAAAGTCCTCTAGGTTTGATTGATGTTTTCTTCCAGAAATATTATCCTGCTAGTTCTCAGCATGCTGCTTTGCAGAGAATTTTTAACTTTAAGCAATTAAAGGAAGAAAACTTGTCTGAATCTTGGACAAGATTTTGCTATTTAATTAGAATTCGACCGGGACACCAACTAGCAAAAATGAACTTCTTGATATATTCTATAATGGACTAACTGTTGAATCTAGGACCTACCTGGATAGTTGTGCTGGTTGTGTTTTCAGGAAACGAACTCCAGATGAAGCTGAGGAATTAATGGCTAAGATAAGCCAAAATCATGAAGATTGGACTATACCTGAACCTGCTCCGGTACCTGAGCTGCTCCAGTGCCCACACCGAGGAAAAGAGGTGTTATTGAATTGAATGATGAAGGAATGAGAGAAGCCAAGAAATCTCTTAAGGAGAGAGGAATTAAATCTGAAGATGTGAAGAATCTACCTCCAATAGAAGAATTATGTAAGCCAATTCCTCACCCTTCTAAGTTGAGGTACACTCTCTCCAATATTTTAATTCTGGTGATGTTCCTTATCGTAAGCCTCCTGATCAATGCTTAGATGAGTTGGATAATTTTATTGTTAAACAAGAGCATTTTAATATGAGAGTGCAAAATCATCTGTTAGAAAATTCTCGTATTATTAGTAATTTGCATGATGTTTTGGAAAGAACTGCTAATGATGTTAGAGGCCTTGTTAAACATTTTAATATGGTTCAAACTCAAATGGAGCAAATTACTAAAGTACAAAAAGATCTGCTAGCTAAGAATTCTAACAATGATGGGAAACATGCTTTTGGTATAGAAACTAGGGGTGGTGCTTCTACTCAGGATCCCTTGTATCCTGAAGGACATCCTAAAAGAATTGAACAAGACTCTCAATTAACTGAAAAACCTGGTACTTCTTCTAAGAGAAAGAAGAAGAAACATAAACATGTTGTAGAGTCCTCTGAAACTGCTAAGGATAAAGAACCTGTTAATGATCCTAATAGTATATCTGTGTCTGATGCTGAAACTGAAAGTGGTAATGAACACTAATGATATGATAAGAACAATGCCATTGATAAAGAAGAAATTGAAGAGGATCTGATGAGGATACTGAAAATAAGAATTATACTAAAGAGGATTTTATTGCCAAGAAACATGGTAAGGAAAGAGAACCTTGGGTGCAAAAACCAATGCCTTTTCCTAATAAGAAACATAAATCCAAGGAAGAAGAACACTACAACAAATTTTGTGAGTGGATGAAACCTTTGTTTTGCAAATTCCTTTGACTGATGCTATTAAGTTGCCTCCTTATTCGAAATATATGAAAGATATTGTCTCTAACAAAAGGAAGATTCCTAATGAGGAAATTTCTACTATGCTTGCTAATTATTCTTTCAATGGTAAGGTCCCAAAGAAGCTTGGAGATCCAGGTATACCAACTATTCCTTGTTCCATCAAAAATAATTATGTTAGAACTGCACTTGTGATCTTGGAGCAGGAGTAAGTGTGATGCCTTTCTCCCTTTATAAAAGACTGTATTTGGATAAATTGATACCAACTGATATATCTTTGCAAATGGCTGATAAATCTACTGCTGTCCCCGTTGGTATATGTGAGGATGTTCTGTTCAAGTTGCTAACAATTGCTTGATTTTAACTGACTTTGTTGTGTGGAAATGCCTGAAGATGATAATATGTCTATTATTCTTGGAAGACCTTTTCTTAACACTGCAGGAGCTGTTATTGATTGCAATAAAGGGAAGGTTACTTTCAATGTCAATGATAAAGAGCATACTGTTTATTTTCCCAAGAAGCAGGATAAAATATATGGTGTTAATACAATTGCAAATTTTAGTACTGTCAAAGTGGGAAGTATTGATTGTCCTATATATGATCATCATGAAGGATATCAAAATATCATGGTGGGATCTATAGCTATTCAATATAAGGTAAAATGATGGTTTCATGTAGCTTAATTCTTTTATGTCAAATAAAATATATTTGGTGGCAAGACTTGATCAACCTTGTTAACAAATACATTTTAGATGCATAAAATTGTTAAACAACATTCTCTCCCTCTCACCTGATCTACCCACTGTTTTACCTCTGTCATTACAAATTTTTAGTGATGAATAGTTCAGTTATAAAATTGTTTTTGCTGCTATTCATTGTTTTAAATACCCAGAAATTGCTCGAAAATAAAAGTTGTCAAAAATTTTGGAAAAATTACGAAAATTCCTAGTTTGAAAAATGGAGCGTGGGAGCACCTGGGGATGACCAGGGGGACCCACTAGGCCACCCCTCGGCGTGGCAGGGGCGCGCCCTGCCCTGGCGTGGGCCCCACCTGGCCATCCACATGGTGAGTTTCCTCCCCATCCTTTCTCTCTCCCTACCAAACTCACCACCATTGCTCAAACTCGTGTTGTTGCTGTTCTTGCTCGAATTTTTCGATCTCCTTGCTCAACCCATCTTTGTTGCTGAGATTTGGATATTTGTTCTCCGGTAAGTGACTCCCCCGATTATCCAAGTAGAATTTTGTTTGGTTGTGTATATCTATAGTATTTGGCTGCTGTAGGTGACATGTTAAGTGATCTTGCATGCTTGTTCTTTGCTTAGATTAATTAGTTTTGATGCATGTGTAGCCCTCTTGCAAGTTTCTATAGTAGTTCTCTTGCTTTTAGTTGCTCCAAAATCATTTTTTATGAGAATTGTTAAAAATTTCAGAAAAGGAAGATGGATGGGAATGTGCATGGACATCCAATTCATGCTGGAGATTTAGTTGTGCATGAAGTAATGGGGGTTAATCATGAAGACTCCGTGTTCCCTGCAATTTATCCATGCCACGAGTTTATGTCTGCTGTAGGAATCCTCCATGATTTCATCACACTAACTTCTAATGCAGAGTTGGGGCAATTTGTTTCTGATGAGCCACATCAGTATGCAAAACTGACTATGTTAGTTGTGCAAGATTTCAGATTTGATTGGGCTTTGCAAGTCCCCATGGTTCATAATTTCCCTTTCATGATTTCTGCACAACCATCAAGGTACCACGGTGGGTGTCATATGCGAAGATTGAAGGGCAACCTAATCATCTAGTGGAACTTTACTCGGAAATCACCAAAGGTAGAGGTTTTGTAGGTGAGGGTTGTAAGATTCGACATATCCTGCTCCCTGCTATTCGATACTTCGCTTATTTCATTAGTAAGTGTGTTCTAGCCAGGAAAAATGCTAACAAACTATCTGTGTATGACTTGGCATTTCTTTCTGCTGCCTTGAGGAATGATAAGACTTATAATTTGGGTGCTCTGATTGCTTTTCGTCTTTCGACTAACCGTGAAAAAGGGAGTATTTGTGGTGGTCTCATTGCTTCCAGGTTGTTAGCCTATCACCAGTTGGGACCTCATTACGCTGATATTGAGCTTCCTAGAGCTAGACATGATATCAACTCCATGATAAGTCATCAATTTGTTAGCAATTGGTCTACCATTGATAATTTATCCTATGAATTGATTTTTGTTACTGTCTCTAGGCGTAGACCTAAATTTTCTGAGTGAATAGTTTGTTTGCCTGCACCTCTTTTGTTTAATCTTGATGTCAGGCAAGGATGGTCGTTCTCAGAGGAGGACCTCGATGCATACATGGTGGAGCATGGCACCCAGGCCGAACCTGAGGAGGGGCAGCCCGGGCAGGCAAGCTCTTCACACCAATATGATTATGCGAGTGGTACTTTTCCTTCTTTGCAGGATGATTCCTATGATCATGCTAGGAATGATTTACCATCATGGAGCTCTTACCAGCCGTGGGGATGATTGACTCCCAATTAGGCCAAAAGTCTAAGCTTGGGGGGAGGTACGCGTATTGATACGTCTCAAACGTATCTATAATTTCTAATGTTCCATGTTGATATTATACCAATTGTTACATGTTTTATATACACTTCATAGCATTTTTATGCATTTTCTGGGACTAACCTATTAACAAGATGCCTCAGTGCCAGTTCCTATTTTCTTCTGTTTTTGTATTCCAGAAAAGCTAGTCTGGAAATATTCTCGGAATTGGACGAAACTTGGACATAACCTCCTATTTTTCAACGCGAACACGGAGTCCAAAGGAGAGACTGAGGGGGGCCGTGAGCCAGCCACATCATGGGAAGCCGCGGCCCCACCCCCAACCGCGCCGTGGGGTGATGTGGGCCCCACGGGCATCTCCAGTCGTCGCCCTTTCGCAAATATAATCTTCCCGACACGAAAACCCTAAATAACCGAGCCATTATCCAGGAAAAGTTCCAGAGACGCCACCGCCATCAACCCTAGCTCGGGAGGGTTCAGAAGCTCTTCCCGGCACCTGCCGGAGAGGGGAATCATCACCGGAGGGCTCTACATCACCATTCCTGCCTCCGGAGTGGTGCGTGAGTAGTTCATCCTTGGACTACGGGTCCATAGCAGTAGCTAGATGGTTGTCTCTCCACTTTATGCTATCATGTTTAGATCTTGTGAGCTGCCTATCATGATCAAGATCATCTTATTGTAATGCTACATGTTGTGTTTGCTGGATCCGATGAATATTGAATACTATGTCAAGTTGATTATCAATCTATCTTATATGTTATTTATGATCTTGCATGCTTTCCGTTACTAGTAGATGCTTTGGCCAAGTAGATGCTTGTAACTCCAAGAGTGAGTATTTATGCTAGATAGTGGGTTCATGCCTCCGGTAATCTGGGAGAGTGACAACAACTTCTAAGATTGTGGATGTGTTGTTGCCACTAGGGATAAAATAACCGATGCTTAGCTTAAGGGTGCGCCGTTAGGTCTAATGCATTTGTTTACATTACGCACATTGCTTAATGCGATTATCCGTTGCTTGCAACTTAATACCAACGGGGAACTCGGTATGACAACCTGGAGGTGGATTATTAGTCATAGACGCTGTTGGATAACGGTCTATGTATTTTGTCGTAATGCCCACATGAATATCATAGTAATCATCATGACATATATATGCATTGTCATGCGCTCAATATTTTGTCAATTGCCCAGCGTAATTTGTTCACCCAGCATGTTAGTTATCTTTTATGGAGAGACACCACTAGTGAACTGTGGACCCCGGTCCATTCTTTTACACTGATAATACAACCAACTGCAAACATTGTTCCTTTTCATTCTCTGCAATTTACTACTGTTTTCCACACCATACATTTAATCCTTTGTTTTCAGCAAGCCAGGAGATTGACAACCTCCTGTTTCGTTGGGGCAAAGTAGTTTGAATGTGTTGTGTGCAGGTTCCACGTCAACAGCCGAACTCCCTTCCACACGCAAGCACTTTTCTGGCACCATTGACAACCTTCAGAAGTGATTTCTTGCTCCTACTGGTTCGATTAAACCTTGGTTTCATACTGAGGGAAACTGCTGCTACACTGCTTCATACCTTCCTCTTGGGTCCCCAACGAACGTGTGATCCACATTATCAAGAAACTTTTTATGGCGCCGTTGCGGGGAGCAAGAGGATTTCTGCAAGGGGAGTTTCACGCTTCCAATCTCTTTACTTTGTTATTGTCTTGCTTAGTTTATTTTTATCTTGTCTTGTTTGCTTTAAATATCAAAAACACAAAAAATTAGTTTCCTGCATCTAGTTTATTTTGGTTTGTTATTGTGTCTACTTGTTTACTTGCTATCAATGGTTACTTTCTTGAAACTAGTCCTATGGCTGAAAACAACATGAGAGAGCTTTATGAAATTTATCTTGAGTTGGGACATGAGTGTTTGAAGAGAAAATTAAAAAGCCTATGGAACTTTATTTGCATAACAATCATGATAGTAGCAATGTTATTAGCATACATTCTTTGAACACCATTATTGCTAATGCCATGGAAAGCTCTAAGCTTGGGGAAGCTGGTTTTGATGAAAATATTATTTTTGTCCCCTACTTTGGAGGAGGAAATTCGCTTTGATGATACTTTGCCTCCAATTTATGATGATTACAATGATGGATGTGCTAGTTTTACTCCCACTATTACTAATGAAATTGATTATGCTTGTGTGGAGAGTAATGATACTTTTATGCATGTGGATCATGATAAGAATTTTATGTGATAGGTATATTGTTGAGTCTATTCATGATGCTACTGAAAATTATTTTGAAGAGGAAAATATGGTTATAGAAATCTTCATGTTATTAAATTTCCTCTCTTTATGATGAAAGTTTTGAGCTTTCTCTTGTGTTGCTTTTATATGGGTTGCTTTAAGAACAAATGGTCATTATGAGAGAGGGAGACACGGTTTCATATATCTCAATAATATTAAGTCTCCTCTCTTTATGTTGAAAGTTTTGAAGTTGCACTTGTTTTGCCTTCCTACACTTGTCACTTTGTCTTCATTGACTTGTTTTCTTACAAGGCTCCTATGCATAGGAAGAGTGTTAGATTTAAACATGTTTTATATATGCTTCTTGATGCTCTCTTTTATGTTTCAACTCTCATCTTTATGTGAGCATCATAAAAATCACTAGCCTAGCTAAAAGGCGTTAAAGAAAAGCGCTTATGGGAGACAACCCATTATTTTATTTCTGCAATTTTTCTTTTCTTTTTGAGTCAAGGAGTTGTTTACTTCTGTAACAATTCCTTTGTATCTTTATTTTATCGCATTGTTGTGCCAAGTGGAGCCTCTAATAGGAAGATGATGCTAGATTTGGATTTCTGCGCAGGAACAGATTTCTGCTGTTCACCGTTTTACTTCTGTAAAATCACAGAAAAATTATTTAAATCTGCAAATTTTTGTGCGTGATCCTCAGATATGTACGCATCTTTCGTTAGTTTAAAGTTTTTCGATCTGAGCAACGTAAGTGCCTCGAAAAAATTCGTCTTTACAGACTGTTCTGTTTAGACAGATTCTGTCTTTTTTTTTCGCATTCTCTCTTTTACTAGTGTTGAGTGGAATTCTTTTTTAGGGTGAAGAGCTTCACATAACATCAGTGGCAGTAGTTAATGTTAAAAGTAACGGTCATGTTTGTGTCCTTATAGAACATGTGAGTTTTTGATTGTGCACTAACCCTCTAATGAGAATTACTTGAGTTTGGTGTGGCGGAAGTTTTCAAGGGTCAAGAGAGAAGGATGATATAATGTGATCAAGAAGAGTGAAGAGCTTAAGCTTGGGGATGCTCCCATGGATCACCCCAGCATATTTCAAGAAGACTCAAGCGTCTAAGCTTGGGGATGCCCAAGGCATCCCCTTCTTCATCAGCAACTTATCAGGTCATCTCTAGTGAAACTATATTTTAATTCTTTCACATCATATGTGCTTTACTTGGAGCGTCTGTGTGCTTTTATTTTCAGTATTTTATTTTTCTTATGGTCAACTTGATTGGACCCTAGCATTCTTGATTGGGAGAGAGACACGCTCCGCTTTTTCATATGAATACTCCTATTCTTCACTTATACTTGTTGAGTATTCTTATCTAGCTATTGCTATGCTTTTAGCTCCTGTTTTGCATGCATCTCTTATTCAGAGCTGTTAGTTCTTTTAAAGAAAGTACTCTCTTGCTTCACTTATAATTGTTTGGAGAGTTTATGTTGAAATAAATTGATTGGTGTTTGGTTGGAACAGAAAATGTTGCATGTGGTAGATGGTATAATGGAAAAAGCTTACATATTCTTGTAGATCACTGTATTGGATAATTTGATACTTGTCAATTGTTTTGAGTTATCAAGTAGTTCATGTTTAAGCTTTTGTATCATGTAGTTAAAACCTATTAATGAAGAACTACCGTAAAGCTCGTTGAAATTTGGTTTGCATGATTGGTATCTCTAAGGTCTAGATATTTTCTAGTAAAAGGGTTTGGTTAACAAGGAAGACAGTGTAGAGTCTTATAATGCTTGCAATATGTTTTCATATAAGTCTTGCTGTGTCGGTTGATATCCTGTGTTTGCTTCAAATAACCTTGCTAGCCTAAACTCTGTACTGAGAGGGAATGCTTCTCGTGCATCCAAAACCTTGAGCCAAAATCCATGCCATCTGTGTCCACCATAACTACCTATATGTGGTATTTCCTTGCCATTCCAAGTAAATTTTTCATGTGCTACCTTTAAACTATTAAAAATTATTACTCCTTTTTGTGTCAATGTTTACCAAGCTCATGAGGACGGGGTGGATGTCTTTATGTCAACTGTCAAACAGACTTTACCACCGGACTAGCGGCATATACATCCGCTTATCCATTAATTTTGCAAAAAGAGCTGGCAAATGGGGTGCCCAGTCCCAATTAATTACAACTTTAACCGCTTAATTCTCTTCACATTTTTGCCCTGATTTATCAGTCAAGCAATGACAAACAGTGAAATATCTGCATGTGTAAACAAAAGAGAAGAGGGATGATCTGCCTTGCTGGTAGAAATAACGTCCTTCATGGGAGCCGCTCTTAAAAGTCTGGTTGGCAGGGGTCATATTGTACTTTCCATTTTCTGATTCGTTGACAATTAACAAACACCTCCAAAACTTATTTTTACTCTCTTATGATTTCAAAAACTTAAAAAGCTCTAGCACATGATTTAATCCCTGCTTCCCTCTGCGAAGGGCCTTTCTTTTACTTTTATGTTGAGTCAGTTTTCCTACTTCTTTCTATCTCAGAAGCAAACACTAGTGTCAACTTTGGTGCAACAATTTTTATATGCTTGTATATTGCACTTATTATATTGCTTTGTGTTGACAAATATCCATGAGATATATATGTTGAAAGTTGAAAGCAATTGCTGAAGCTTAAATCTTCCTTTGTGTTGGTTAAATACCTTTTACTTAGAATCTATTGCTTTATGAGTTAACTCTTATGCAAAACTCTTTGATGCTTGTCTCGAAAGTACTATTCATGAAAAGTTTTTGCTTATATGATTCAGTTGTTTGCTCATTATCTACTTGCTAGCAAACTATAGACCATTGACCTGGATCACTTCATTCATAACATGTGCTTTACAATACTATTTGATCAAGATTATGATTGTAGCATGTCACCTCAGAAATTATTTTGTTTTTATCGTTTTACCTACTCGAGGACGAGTAGAACTAAGCTTGGGGATGCTTGATACGTCTCAAACGTATCTATAATTTCTGATGTTCCATGTTGATATTATACCAATTGTTACATGTTTTATATACACTTCATAGCATTTTTATGCATTTTCTGGGACTAACCTATTAACAAGATGCCACAGTGCCAGTTCCTGTTTTCTGCTGTTTTTGTATTCCAGAAAAGCTAGTCTGGAAATATTCTCGGAATTGGACGAAACTTGGACAGAACCTCCTATTTTTCCAACACGAACACGGAGTCCAAAGGAGAGACGGAGGGGGCCGCGAGCCACACCATGGGGCGGCGGCCCCCCCCCGCGCGTGGGGTGGTGTGGGCCCCACGGGCGTCTCCAGCCGCCGCCCTTTCGCCTATTTATCTTCCCGACGCGAAAACCCTAAATACCCGAGCCATTATCCACGAAAAGTTCCAGAGACGCCGCCGCCGTCAACCCTAGCTCGGGAGGGTTCAGAAGCTCTTCCCGGCACCCTGCCGGAGAGGGGAATCATCACCGGAGGGCTCTACATCACCATGCCTGCCTCCGGAGTGATGCGTGAGTAGTTCATCCTTGGACTACGGGTCCATAGCAGTAGCTAGATGGTTGTCTCTCCACTTTATGCTATCATGTTTAGATCTTGTGAGCTGCCTATCATGATCAAGATCATCTTATTGTAATGCTACATGTTGTGTTTGCTGGGATCCGATGAATATTGAATACTATGTCAAGTTGATTATCAATCTATCTTATATGTTATTTATGATCTTGCATGCTTTCCGTTACTAGTAGATGCTTTGGCCAAGTAGATGCTTGTAACTCCAAGAGTGAGTATTTATGCTAGATAGTGGGTTCATGCCTCCGGTAATCTGGGAGAGTGACAATAACTTCTAAGATTGTGGATGTGCTGTTGCCACTAGGGATAAAATAACCGATGCTTAGCTTAAGGGTGCGCCGTTAGGTCTAATGCATTTGTTTACATTACGCACATTACTTAATGCGATTATCCGTTGCTTGCAACTTAATACCAACGGGGAACTCGGTATGACAACCTGGAGGTGGATTATTAGTCATAGACGCTGTTGGATAACGGTCTATGTATTTTGTCGTAATGCCCACATGAATATCATAGTAATCATCATGTCATATATATGCATTGTCATGCGCTCAATATTTTGTCAATTGCCCAGCTGTAATTTGTTCACCCAGCATGTTAGTTATCTTTTATGGAGAGACACCACTAGTGAACTGTGGACCCCGGTCCATTCTTTTACACTGATAATACAACCAACTGCAAACATTGTTCCTTTTCATTCTCTGCAATTTACTACTGTTTTCCACACCATACGTTTAATCCTTTGTTTTCAGCAAGCCGGTGAGATTGACAACCTCACTGTTTCGTTGGGGCAAAGTAGTTTGATTGTGTTGTGTGCAGGTTCCACGTCAATAGCCGAACTCCCTTCCACACGCAAGCACTTTTCTGGCACCGTTGACAACCTTCAGAAGTGATTTCTTGCTCCTATTGGTTCGATTAAACCTTGGTTTTATACTGAGGGAAACTGCTGCTACACTGCTTCATACCTTCCTCTTGGGGTCTCCCAACAAACGTGTGATCCATGTCATCAAGCAACTTTTTCTGGCGCCGTTGTCGGGGAGCAAGAGGATTTCTGCAACGGGAGTTTCACGCTTCCAATCTCTTTACTTTGTTATTGTCTTGCTTAGTTTATTTTTATCTTATCTTGTTTGCTTTAAATATCAAAAACACAAAAAAATTAGTTTCCTGCATCTAGTTTATTTCGGTTTGTTATTATGTGTACTTTTTACTTGCTATCAATGGTTACTTTCCTTGAAACTAGTCCTATGGCTGAAAACAACATGAGAGAGCTTTATGAAATTTATCTTGAGTTGGGACATGAGGTGTTTGAAGAGAAAATTAAAAAGCCTATGGAACTTTATTTGCATAACAATCATGATAGTAGCAATGTTATTAGCATACATTTTTTGAACACCATTATTGCTAATGCCATGGAAAGCTCTAAGCTTGGGGAAGCTGGTTTTGATGAAAATATTATTTTTAGTCCCCTAACTTTGGAGGAGGAAATTCGCTTTGATGATACTTTGCCTCCAATTTCTGATGATTACAATGATGGATGTGCTAGTTTTACTCCCACTATTACTAATGTCACATCCCAAATTTATAAACTAAGAAAACTTAGTTTCACAAGAACCAAATTTCAGAACCAACAAAAACTTTTTGAAATGTTTCACTGATGATCGTGTTTTACTTCCCATTGCTGTGTTGACTTTGTGTGATCTTGGTTGTGATGCTGATTTGATTATGTTTGTTGCTTGTGAGAACAATTCCTCAACTGTGTCTAACACTAAAAATAAAACACACTTGGCAACAATTTGGAATGTGACTTGAATTTAAAGCAAACTCCTCAAATTATTCAACAATTGAAATTTCAGATCATGAGTTAAGGAAATGATCATAATAAATAATTTTCTCTACTTAACTATCTAATTCCTTCAAATAAATACTTTCTTATGAAAATAAAAGACTATTTGAAGTTAATATATTTATCAAGGAAGTTCCAAGAGTTCAAAAATAATATTTGAACTTACTTCAAAATTAAAAAGGAAAATCATTTGGAAATTAGCAAAATTGCGATAATGAAACACTATGAACAAAAGTTGTGCAAAACATTTTATTTTGAAGCCCCAATTTTTGTGGAGCTTATCCATGTATATGGGAGGCTACCTGATTTTTCTCATAATTTTTAGAAATGTTTAAAGGCCTTAATTAAATCACTGAAACTCACTGCTTTTAAATGAAACAGGAAAAATGACCTAGTTGTAATTAGAAACGGAAATCTGAGGGGTTTTCTGTAAAAGCATCTTCGTCCTCCTGTAGCAGCAGTGGTCGACGCCGCCGTGTCGTCCTCCCGCACATCGCACGCCGCCCAGGCCCCCCCCCTTCTCGCTCCTCTGCCCATCGAAGGAGGATAAGGAGGCCCCCCGGCTCTCCTCTACTCTCCTCACTCGCCTCCTGCTCTCTCCCTCTCTCTCTTTTCTTCCCCAACCCGAAACCCTAGCCATAGGTGGCCGAGCTCGCCGTCGCGCCTCACCGTCGATGGAGAGCTCCCCGAGCAAATCGAAGAGGACCAGAAGCTTCACCGCGTCGCCCTCTGTGTCATCGTCCAATGAATTGCGAAGAGAAGCCCGAAATCGCCCCCAACGCGTTCATCCTCTTCTGCTCCGGCCGCCGTGATGTCGAGCAAGCTCGTGAGCCAACCCGTCCACCATTTACCGCCATTTTTGCGCCTCTGTGCTCCCCTCGTCGCGCTCCATCTCTCGGGCCTCACCATTTCTTTTTAGGAGCTCCGGAGTTGCCGCGCCTTCATCGCCGTGCTCCTTGCTGCCTCGCCGTCGCTGCATGACGCGAGGAAGAAGAATGCCCCCGTACCGCTTCGCAACACGATATGGGCCAGCCCAGCTTGGTTCAACCCAGATCTGGGCAAATCTGGCCCGTCTACTTATTTTTTTGGTTAAATCTTTCCTCTGTTTGATTTTCCCTGTTAGATCTAGTTTAGGAATTAATTCACTATTAAATCCCTGTGTTAGATAATTGATTGATTTAAATTTTGTTGTGTGCCTATGTGTTTTCTTAGACATATGGCACTGGTGCAGTTCAAAAATATGATTTGAGGAGTGGTCTAGATTAAATCTTGTAAGAAATATATTTTTCACTAAATATTCAATATCTAGAGTTTTATAACTCCAAATATTGCAAACTAAAATTCTATGGAAAGCCTGAAGTGATACCTTTCTAGATCTGTTAGTCTTGTATGCAAATGAAACCTAAAACCAAAGTTCTATTCAATCTTGTAAACACACCAGTAGCACTTTGGTGATTTTTGTAGATTTTTGTGAAATGAATTTTGGAGTAAATCCAATTGGGTTGTCTTCTATATGTATAGAAGAACATATCTCTTGCTTGGTTTGAATTTAGGAGTCACTGATTGACTGTGGTGCTAATTATAAGGTTTAGGCATTTTCTAGCACTTTGGTGATTTTTGTAGATTTTTGTGAAATGAATTTTGGAGTAAATCCAATTGGGTTGTCTTCTATATGTATAGAAGAACATATCCCTTGCTTGGTTTGAATTTAGGAGTCACTGATTGACTGTGGTGCTAATTATAAGGTTTAGGCATTTTCTGCCTATTTTTATTAGGACTTTATTAGTTGTTGTGTTATAACTTTATTATTACAAATGTGTTTCCTAGCATGTGTGTGGTGGTAATCCACTGTTATGACATGTTTCCTTGTTTTACTAGCATGTTAGGGGAACTACATGTGAGTCATGGGTTTGTTAGGGTTTTATTCCCTATATAACTTTTCCTCTAGTCATTAAGAATTGCTATGCTTATTTATTTTAATGTGAGAATATTGTGTGTGATTAATATGTGTGCCTTGCTGGTTAATGATTGTTGTGGTACTGTTGTTTGCGTGTTATTACTATTTAGAAGGTTATAATATGTTAGTACTGTTAGTGGTATTTGTTAGACATATTGGTATGGGTAATATGTTTGCATGGCTTGATGAACTTGATGGACTTGAGTTGAGTACTAGCTTAAATATCTTGTTAGTGTATCCACCTTAGCTTGGTGAGATATTTTGAATTACCAAGATTAATTGGTAGTTTAACTTTTGTCTGAAGTATTTCCTGATCAGAGGAAAGTGGTTGTTAGTTACCTCTAATTGAGGATGTCTTGGTGCTCTATGTTTTTAGCATGTGTTTGGTGTTATACTCCTGTGAGTATAATGCCCTGGTAAATATAGATTTAGTTCGTTGCTTGATTAAACTAGTGCTATGCTTGTGGCTTGAGTGATTAGTTTGATACTTGTGGTTTGTTCCTTGTTTGTATACCACTTGTGGTTTGGTTTGCTTATTGAGTGTTGTTTTATTTTCATGTTGCGACGCTAGAGATAAACGCTAACGGAGTGGTATTTGAAAAGGATTTATCGAGGAAGGATGGGAATTATTCCTTTGATCAGTGAGGAGAAGTCTAGGAGCATGATGCTGAAATCAGGCAAGCTACTCTCTGAGCTTGCATCTATATACTTCTATTTTGGTTTACATGTTTTACTTATAAATAGCATATGTTATTTATGTGGTGTTTGCCACTAAAGTTATGAATTTGAAAACCCTTTTGTTTTCAAAATACAAGCATACTATTTTGACACCCTCTACGGAAATATTAGATGGAAATTCTTTTTCAAACTATAGGATGGGAAAAGTATTGTTTACTCCAAACTCCTTTGAAAATACTCGGTGGTTGTGGAATACCGAGATGTCGGTGGGGAAATGGAGAAATGGTGAATGGAGATGTTTATGAAAAATGCACATTGTGTCTTGTACTATGGCGACCAGCTGATAACCTGTGCGACCACATTTACCCACATATGGGAAAAGGGCGTAGTCATATAGTTTGCTCATATTAGTATGGGATGCCTCAACAACGAGGATGACCCCGTTCCATGAGGGGATGGTCTGAGACCTACCCCCTGACCTGGGTCCTCTTAAGTGAAGTCTGCCAACAGGGTTGGTATGAGTGTATTGGAGAAAGAGGATTGAAGGTTCCACCATAAATCGCCGGGCAGAACTACGAGTCCTCACACTTAGATTCCGACGGGCTGGGTTAAGTGTTGATGGAATGTTTCGTAGCGGCAGGGTCCTATACTAGCATGAGCAAAGGACATGCTATGGTCGGTGACTCAACTTCGCATACAGCTTGTATGGCGGGACGTGGCTGACACGATGAGTTGCCGGATGGGTGTGGGAAAAGCGTGCTACCTCTGAAGAGGGTAAAACTATTCGAATAGCCGAGTCCTCGGATATGGACAGTTGGGAGGCTGTCCTCTGACCATGTGCAAGTTTTGCAAAGTTTTGAGATTTGAAAACAAAATGGAGATGTGTTGTATCTGCAACTCTACCGACGAGCTGGTATGAGGTTGCTGGAGAATGATTTGACCATGACGGGCTATGGTCGAGAAGTGAAGAGTTTTGTGATTTGAAAGTGGAAAATGTTTTAGGCAACTATACCAAGGGCTGGTATGAGGTTGTTGGGGTTGAATGACCATAAAGGGTTATGGTCGAAAAAGGAGGAGTTTTGGAGAAATAAACAAATGGTGATTTTCCGGGAAAATGTTTATTAAAGAGACTTCTTACCTTTTTCAACAAGGATGTATTTACGGGAAAAAGTTTTAAAAGCGACTTCTTACAAAAACTGATTTATGGGAAAAAGTTCTTAAAGCCTTCTTTTCTTTTTCAATAAAGATATAGAGATTTCAAAACAAGTGTTATTAAACAAAAGTCCATCCTACTCTTTTCAACAAGGATTGGAGTTTTCAAAGTAAACGAACTTTTATTTAAACAATAAAAGTGTAGTGCATGCTCATTTCGGGGGTAGTTTGCGAGTACATTCAAATGTACTCATATTGGTTTCGTCCCTGGCTATTGTCTTAGCCAGATTCTGAAGAGGAGCAGTTCGAAGAAGAAGTGGTTAATGACGTTAATGCGAACTAGGGCGCTTCCCAGTCAGCTGCCTGTAGGGTTAAGGCAAATGACTTGGGCCCCACGCTGTTTGGTGATTTCCGCTGCAAGTACCTGTTGAAGTTATGACTTCAATCAAGTAAGTATGTTTATTCGGTATTTATGGGTGTTCTGTTATGCCAATTCGAGTTATGTGCAACAACAGACTGATCATGGGATTGTTGCAGGAAACATAACGAGTATCTCGGATAGTTAATCCGGGGTCCTCACAGACTTGGTATCAGAGCCATCCTGACTGTAACAGACCTTAGTTAGCATGGACAATAGTTAGGAAAGAAATATTTTGTTAAAAATATATTGTTACCAAAAGCATAATTTTTATCTGAGGAAGTCCAAAAATAACTTCCACTCTTCTCACCTTCTCAAATATTTCCGAGTCTCATCCCTCTATTTTAAGATTTTCTAAGCATTTCTCTACTCCCTCTTACCCGTTCAAAATACTTGACGATGAACCCAAGTGAGACCTAATTAGCTAGCACCTACAAGAGGAAGCTTCCATCACAAGTACTCAACATTCCACATCGAGGTGATTGATCTGCAAATACCAATATTATCGATATCAACAAAGCAAGAGACCTCCGAAGACCTCAACTCAATATCAACAAATCCACTCAGTTACTACCTCGACAATCTCAATTTTTCCGCTGAAGACTAAGGCGACAAAGTGAAGACTTCATCAACCATATTTAACCAAGGCCCATAGGAAAAACATACGATAGGAACCTCGGTTGTACTACCCGATTACCACGAGTATTAGACGTCCTTTGGTACTAAATGTACCTGTGTGTTGTTGTTGGTGTGCTCTACTCTGCATGTGTGTTGTTGTTGTGAGTCCTCTACTTGTGTGTTGTTTTTCTTGTGCGTTCACAATCACGCCCTGATGGCAACACAAAGTAACCCAAAATTCTCTTTTTTATAAAACTCCTTTTGTCACCCAACAAAAACCGTTTTTGACCTATTCGCCATAGTTGCACCTTGTTGCAGATGTAAACCCGCTTAGGAAAATCTTTTCAAAATATTTTCCTCTTATCTAAACTATCTCCCGATAAGAACTGACAGTTTCGTAAAATACAAAACACCCCTGATCTTTAACCAAATAGCCTGAGAGTTTTGCAACCTAACCGGCAAATCAGATAATGGCCTTCAAGCACCGTCTGGAGCAAGTACGTCAAGATCTCGAAGGAAACTGCAATTTAACGCCAACCTCGTGAAGACACGAGCCTTACCTCGCAAAAATAACTTGTGAAATTCCAAAATACCACACTAACTTATCGTATCTAACTTTAGATTAACATCTGAGTCAAGTCCACGATAGTACTAACTAATCCTCTAGGTCTACAAGCCTTGACAAGAGACGAGGACATAAGGAGACCCATTTAGAATCGGTAACTAGGAGAACTCAAGGAGTGTAGGAGAGTTGCTATGAAGATTCGAGCTCAGAGACCACAAGAAGGAGGAACTGCGACAAAGAGACTTTAAGAGAGATTTCTTAAGTGGCAAGGAAGTAATTAATATACCAGACTATCCTTGAGTATTTGGAAACTCATATATCAGAATCTACTATTATAAATCTCTCTAGAAATAGTGTGATATTTAATGTTCGTGTTATATAGAAGTAGTTTGGTAGCAAGCCTCATGAACTTGTTAACAAATCGCTTTTGTATGCTCAAACAATTGAGTGTCATATACAAATAAACGGAACCTCAGATAATCCAGTCCACCTTAGCCTCTGGAATATGAAAAGTAGTTTGATGGCAAGACTACCTACCTTGTTAACAAATTCTTCTCGTAAGACTAAGGCAATTGATGTTATAAAAGACCTCCACAATTTATACAACTAACTAATGGAAAGCTTGCCCGGACTGGGTGGATGCCTTCACCACAGGGGTGAAGCAAATGATGTTAGAATTCAAATCAAGGACAATAATAATTTTCTTAAGTCAAGTGTATACCTTAGGAGTTACTCAATTTATAAGTAAGAAAATCATATGAAGATTTATAGTGTTTCCCCAAGGATATGATTTCCGAAAACAAGAAAAGAAAAAGGTAACCTTATGAAAAACAACTTGTGCGAAGGTTCCCCACTAAATTTTTCTAGGGACCATTAAGAGGTGCCAGGGACGACTCAAAACTAGTTGGTAGAAAGGAGACTTTAGGGATATAAGGGTGTGAATTATAAGTTTATTATCCAAAAGGATCTTGATTAGATGAAAAATTTGGTGGATGATGTGGGTAATATCAAGAATTTGGGGGTTTAGAATGGAAGTGAAAACTTGGAGTGGATCGATAAATTAATTGGGATTGGACAGATGATATATTTGATTAATACTCTGGGGCTAACCAGTTGTGGTCCCCAACCATTGGTGGTTATCTGGAGCTAGAAGACGTGACCCTTGATTTAAGGTTTAGAAATAAAGGTGAAAGTTATTGGATTTTTAGGAAGCACTTGCTGATAAAATGATGTTTGGATTGGTTAGAAGCAAGTAAATTAAGAAGAATACTCCGATGTTGGAATGTTTAGGGTGATTCTTAGGCAAGTGACCCTTGTACTAAATTCTTATGGAATTATAGGAAGTGGTTAAAGATGATTTAGCAAATGAATAGATCGTTGTATGCAAGAAATAATTGGTGGAGGACAAGTGAATGTTTATCGGATTCTAAGAATCAATATGACTTGGTCTAGTAGCAAGACATTTTATGTGAGATAATAGTTTTCAGAGCTTGTCACGCTCTGTTTGGTTTATTCTTGGAAAGATCTTTTATCTTTGATTAAGAGATCAAGGCCCAAAAGTGTTGAGATAAAATCTGAAGTTGGTTAGGAAGTGGGGAAATTCTTGATGGAGTGATCACATGACTGCTGGATACTTTATTTAGTTTTGATGATATGATCGTGGGAAGATGGCAACCTGAAGGAGTCAGATAATTTGAGATATGCCTATCTGGGGAATAAATTAATCAAGAAATAATTGGTGGACCACTACGATTTTTTTTGATAGAATATAGTGGGGAGACTATGCCAAAAAGGTTTGAGGGGTACCCATAGATTGAACTATACTGTGATAAAGAGTTTATGCCCGAGTAAGATGATGGTGGATTAATAACTTTAGCTTGGGCAAAAGGACCATGATTCAATTAACGAGTTGATAATAGTGGCATTACCAGAGATGTTGGAATGGTATTTTGAAAACTCGAGAATTAGAGGCCTATGTAAAGTTGGTTGTTTTGGACCTTAGGTATAAGAAGTTTGGTGTTCAAAGTATAACACCCAACTCCCTTGGAAACTAACTTAAGCCCCTCAACCAGAAAGTTTTCCCGGAAACCCTAACTATTCTGGTGCACTCTAACTTACTTGTGAAGACACCTGCAAAGCTTCGTGAAGACCCTGGGCCCAAAGAAGCGTTCCACGACCCGCCTTTTTCCGCCAAGCCGAAGGAAGAAAAGCGTGAAGAAGATCTACCCGAAGTCACTAAGAAGAATCAAACAACGGAATCACCTGCGGTTGGCAACATCAACCTCCAAACAAGTCCAGACGCCCTTAGGAGTTTATAATATCCCTCTACTAACTAGAAACCGGAGAGAGTCAAGTGTTCAGACTTGGCACATCCGGAGAACAACGCGTCCTCACCTGCGACCCTCGTAAGGAGACAATATCGGGAAGGGATATCTGCACCGACCCAAGCACCGAGGAATGACACCCAAGACGAAGGTCGTCAAGCTACCCAAGAAGAACAATGCCTCCAAGTCAACCCCAGATGCAACCCTCATCATGACCCTTCAAAAACCACTTTTTAAGGGGGGAAGACCTGCAGTAGGTATACAAGTACATATTAATAATTAGTTCCTTGCGCTTTAACCTTACCGAATCTGGAAACAGCCGACCAAGACTATGCATCCGAGTCAATCGTCAAGACAACCAAATCATAAAGGATCTGAACTTAGCACAGAAGTTTATCAACAGAGAAAGCCTCGCAGCATCAATTTATCAAGATCTCACATGGTGACTTTACTAAAGAAGCAACGACCTCAGAAGTATAACCAGCCCAAAACCCGTGCCCTCGTACTCCCCTGTACCACCGGGCAAATCTCGAGGACGAGATTTATTTTTAAGGGGGGAAGAGCTGTCACATCCCAAATTTATAAACTAAGAAAACTTAATTTCACAAGACCCAAATTTCAGAATCAACAAAAACTTTTTGAAATGTTTCACTGATGATCGTGTTTTACTTCCCATTGCTGTGTTGACTTTGTGTGATCTTGGTTGTGATGCTGATTTGATTATGTTTGTTGCTTGTGAGAACAATTCCTCAACTGTGTCTAACACTAAAAATAAAACACACTTGGCAACAATTTGGAATGTGACTTGAATTTAAAGCAAACTCCTCAAATTATTCAACAATTGAAATTTTAGATCATGAGTTAAGGAAATGATCATAATAAATAATTTTCTCTACTTAACTATCTAATTCCTTCAAATAAATACTTTCTTATGAAAATAAAAGACTATTTGAAGTTAATATATTTATCAAGGAAGTTCCAAGAGTTCAAAAATAATATTTGAACTTGCTTCAAAATTAAAAAGGAAAATCATTTGGAAATTAGCAAAATTGCCATAATGAAACACTATGAACAAAAGTTGTGCAAAACATTTTATTTTGAAGCCCCAATTTTTGTGGAGCTTCTCCATGTATATGGGAGGCTACCTGATTTTTCTCATAGTTTTTAAAAATGTTTAAAGGCCTTAATTAAATCACTGAAACTCACTGGTTTTAAATGAAACAGGAAAAAGGACCTAGTTGTAATTAGAAACGGAAATCCGAGGGGTTTTCTGTAAAACCTTATTCGTCCTCCTGTAGCAGCAGTGGTCGACGCCGCCGTCTCATCCTCCCGCGCATCGCACGCCGCCCAGGCCCCCCCCCTCTCGCTCCTCTGCCCATCGAAGGAGGATAACGAGGCCCCCCGGCTCTCCTCTGCTCTCCTCACTCGCCTCCTGCTCTCTCCCTCTCTCTTTTTCTTCCTCAACCCAAAACCCTAGCCGCAGGTGGCCGAGCTCGCCGTCGCGCCTCGCCGTCGATGGAGAGCTCCCCGAGCAAATCGAAGAGGACCAGAAGCTTCACCGCGTCGCCCTCTGCGTCATCGTCCAATGAATTGCGAAGAGAAGCCCGAAATCGCCCCCATCGCGTTCATCCTCTTCTGCTCTGGCCGCCGTGATGTCGAGCAAGCTCGTGAGCCAACCCGTCCACCATTTCCCGCCATTTTTGCGCCTATGTGCTCCCCTCGTCGCGCTCCATCTCTCGGGCCTCACCATTTCTTTTTAGGAGCTCCGGAGTCGCCGCGCCTTCATCGCCGTGCTCCTTGCTGCCTCGCCGTCGCTGCATGACGCGAGGAAGAAGAAGGCCCCCGTACCACTTCGCAACGCGATATGGGCCAGCCCAGCTTGGTTCAACCCAGATCTGGGCAGATCTGGCCCGTCTACTTTTTTTCGGTTAAATCTTTCCTCTGTTTGATTTTCCCTGTTAGATCTAATTTAGGAATTAATTCACTATTAAATCCCTGTGTTAGATAATTGATTGATTTAAATTTTGTTGTCTGCCTATGTGTTTTCTTAGACATATGGCACTGGTGCAGTTCAAAAATATGATTTGAGGAGTGGTCTAGATTAAATCTTGTAGGAAATATATTTTTCACTAAATATTCAATATCTAGAGTTTTATAACTCCAAATATTGCAAACTAAAATTCTATGGAAAGCCTGAAGTGATACCTTTCTAGATCTGTTGGTCTTGTATGCAAATGAAACCTAAAACCAAAGTTCTATTCAATCTTGTAAACACACCAGTAGCACTTTGGTGATTTTTGTAGATTTTTGTGAAATGAATTTTGGAGTAAATCCAATTGGGTTGTCTTCTATATGTATAGGAGAACATATCCCTAGCTTGGTTTGAATTTAGGAGTCACTGATTGACTGTGGTGCTAATTATAAGGTTTAGGCATTTTCTGCCTATTTTTATTTGGACTTTATTAGTTGTTGTGTTATAACTTTATTATTACAAATGTGTTTCCTAGCATGTGTGTAGTGGTAATCCACCGTTATGACATGTTTCCTTGTTTTACTAGCATGTTAGGGGAACTACATGTGAGTCATGGGTTTGTTAGGGTTTTATTCCCTATATAACTTTTCCTCTAGTACTTAAGAATTGCTATGCTTATTTATTTTAACTAGGACAGTGGCCCGCGCACATGCGCGGGCGATCTATTGAGTTGACTTTTTAGATTTTGAATAATAAAAATTAACAACTTTTCCATACAATTGTAAAAAAAATTATTTTTTATTATGATCATAATATTATTAAGAAAATTTTCATTTTATCTCTAGGTGATAAAAATCCAATCGAGGATAATCAAAAGAATGCAACTTGAAGTATATTGTTTCATATGGTTTTATGTTTGAACATACCTATAGGCAGTAAACTAACATTTTTCATCCCCAAAATTTCGGCATATGCCAAACATGAATACCACCTGAAGCTACCGGTATAACACCTGGCATGGATACCTAGTCCTGGGTGAAAAACATACCGCAAGAACGATTTGTTTCAATAAAATCATCGCGCAATAAATCAACAAAGCCGAAATTCATTTCATGTTCCTCTTATAACTTACCTACTACTGTACCGGAGTGGATATTATCTCCCCAGGCAAACGCAATGGTTTTCCGTGTAATATGTCAAACGCAGTTAGTGGCGACCCTATCAAATTTGAAAGAATTTAAGTAAGCCGAAGTGTAAAAGAAGTATGAATTTTTTTTGTTGATGAAATTCCTTGATTTGGACA
The DNA here is from genome assembly GCA_947311845.1 of Poa pratensis. NCBI lineage: Eukaryota > Viridiplantae > Streptophyta > Magnoliopsida > Poales > Poaceae > Poa > Poa pratensis. The sequence goes on from CAMZMU010000128.1 coordinate 57,563,486, forward strand.
ATGCATTTTCTATTTTTAGTCAAAAATAAGTGTCAGTCTACTTCCTTTGTTGGTGGTGACACAAAGTTCTTATCCTCATATAATTTTTTCTTATTATTATGTTTTAGTTGTGGTATGCTAGTAGACTTTGTTGGTGGTGATAAAAGCTTCTTATCCTCATCTATTTTTGTCCTTCTTATTATTTTTTAGCTGTACTATGTTGATCCAATGTCTCACATGCAAGTGAGATTTAAAGAAAAATCCTGATCAATAATCATCTTGGTGGTTCAATGTTAACTCCAAACGCTCATCCAGTATCACCATTTTGGTTATCTACTCCCATCACATATTTGTATGTTTCTTTTACTGCTTTTAAATTTAAAATTACAGTTAGTTCAAAATTATTACATTCTTTATATTGCATATTAACTCTTAGAACCCTGAATAAAAATTATTCTTATCTAGCACATGCACTTTGATTGTTAAATAGAAAAATAATCCATACAATATTTATTGGAACTCGTAAATGCATAACCCATAGTAAAACAAATTGGCATATGAAAAAGTGTGTGGGCAATTCTAGTAGAGACTTGAGATGAAAATATGTGTCGACAATTACAACCGCACCTATGGAGAGATGGAATGTGGAACCGTAGTAGTCTCTAAGGTTTATTGAATGCATGGAGGATATGATATTTAATTATAGACTGGAAATTGGTGACCAAATCATAGTCAAAGCAAGTGGAGGCTAGGTGAGGACGTGTGGATGCCAGAATTTATATGAGATCCATAGTTTTCCTCCAAGCTAGATCTATAATGTTAATTCTACAATCGATATAAAGGTTCGACCAATAGATAGTCCATTCTTTTGCTTATTCATAGCATTTTTAGCATACAAATCGATATTCAATTGGGAGCAAAACGTTAGAAAATGTGAAACCATTATTACTAAACATATATTTTGACATAAAAGGTTGTTTGGTGCCAGAACTTAGCTGTGAAGAAATTTTATGATATTAAGGCATCAGATAGGAAACCTTGAGGAACATTCTAACTGAAGAGCAGTCTGTTAAGCATATAGTGTGGTTAATCTGGAAGGTACCACTCAAAATTGATGTGTAGTGCAACATAAGTACGCCTCAACAACTGGTCATTTTTAGAGGTAATGACAATGAAGCAGTTGGAACCGACCAATTACTCTACTGATATGTACATAAGCAAGATATGCAGATGAGGTATATATAAGCGTGAAGGGGCAATATAAGTAAGTTAGATATTGAAGGAGAAACATGTAACATATTCATACCTAGTTGTCTTTGACGAAGATGTGAGTTACACAAAAGGTTGAATTGATAAGGGGGTCCGTTGATTAAGAAAAGTTCATATCTTCAGTTCACAACATAGGACCCTCTTGAATGTAATTCAGTTTACCATGATAATCACCGATCAGGAAGTACATAGCTCTCTTCCATATGAGCTACTGCGAAAGAAATAAGGCAAGTTATTCTTTGATGCTAAGGAAATTAAAACCACCCAAAAAAATCACTTGAGGCACCATTATTCCTATACGTTACTGAATCCAAACTATAGGAAGTGTGACTTATAAGCATAAATTTCAACGTGCACTCCAGCAATTAAACTTTGGGTTAATAACTGCAGTACCATTTGTTATCTTTTATTTCTCGCATGATTGGGCTGCAAACAGCTGCCCTCTCAGTATACATGTCAATGATTAATTGTGTTATATGCCAATATCATCTTAGCACTGACTATATAAGCAAACAAAAAATTCAAAATAAAATACTACCTAAGAGATTAGCGACAATGGATTATTGTTCATAGTTCTGACTAAATGTTCTAAACGATCAGTATATATTGTTTCGAAGTTGATTCGGGGTGAGAGTGCCCACCGCTTGTTATATTCCAACATGAAAGTGCCCGGCACGGTCATGTTCTTTTACAACACATATAAGAAGAATACACAAACTTTACTTACATCAAATAGAAAAATATTGTGATGACGTACTGTTCAAGAGTACCTTCGATAGCCTAGAACCATTTATAATCAAAGCAAGATACAACCATCCGTTTTATCAATTCGATTGAACTACAAAAGGTAAATTTAGTATTGTCGGCGCATGCTTGAGAAAGAAATAGCTAGATAACATATGTGAAGTGTTATATATGAGCAGCTACCGTCAATGAATATTGTATTTTCTCATGGAAATAGTAACACCATGATGCTTGATAATTGTGGATGTGGGCCTTGTCCTTTCTCTCTACCAATCGGAACCTGCGATTGCCAAAAAATGACATATCAGCATGTACCCAACAGTTTCGTTATGATCAATTTCAAGGATCAATAAAAAATTCTGGGAAATAATATTTGACTACGCAACTGATCTTCTTTGCAGTATCTAACTTGCAGTTCGGACTAAAATTTCAAATTAGAAAACGGAGGTACCGGATCAATTGCTGATCACAATAGACTGGTAGATTGATTCGAGGAGACTCGGCGCCTAGCAATTCTAGCTGTCCTTAGTCGATAGTACTATCAGATCAATTACGTATCAATCCAGCTATAACTTTGCATTAGCCTAGCAGCTTGGTTCTACCACTACGGGAAACCGTCAAAACGCCGACGGCCGTCCTGTACGCCGACGGCCAAATGTCGGGGCCGTCGGCGTACAGCACGGGCTAGGGCAGACGACGAACAGGCCGTCGGCGTAGAATTAAGTCCCCGACGGCTGCCGTCGGCGTTCTAAATCCCGTCGGCGTACAAAGGGCGGCATAACGGAACCGTCCAGCGTCGTTTATACGCCGACGGCTGCCGTCGGCGTTTAGTTGTTTTTTTTAATTTATTTTCGTATATAATATTCATTTCTTTATTTCTCTACATAATATTTAATGTAGTTGTAATTTATATAAGTATTGGACCTATAATTGCCCTCCCAATTTCAGTATCCCACCCCCGTAAAATAACGGTTTGAGTTTTCCGGAACCCAACCCTACAACATATACATGTAAAACAAATAAAAAAATTTCCTGGCTCACTAGAGAGAAAGTGATGCCGGTGATGTCGGTCACACCTAGGAGTAGATTCTTGCACATTTACAACACACAACACACTTGTATACATATGGTATGTCACAAGCTAGGTTTGGGTGGGGTTCCGACGCTCCGGGGCCCCACTTCGGTGAAACCCTGAATCCGCTGGAAAAACCCTAACGTTTCCGTCTACCCCCATAGACGTGCGTCGAAACGGGGTAGCCCAGTGGATTTTTTTGCTTGGTTGTGTTATGTTAGGCCATAGGAACATGAGAAACCAAAGTCTACCCCAAATCGACACACGATTCCATCCGGTTCGCCCGAAAGGGGAGTTTTCACCTCTAAATGCAGAAACTAACTAGAGAGAAAGTGAAGCCGGTGATGTCGGTCACACCTAGGAGTAGATTCTTGCACATTTACAACACACAACACACTTGTATACATATGGTATGTCACAAGCTAGGTTTGGGTGGGGTTCCGACGCTCCGGGGCCCCGCTTCGGTGAAACCCTGAATCCGCTGGAAAGACCCTAACGTTTCCGTCTACCCCCATAGACGTGCGTCGAAACGGGGTAGCCCAGTGGACTTTTTTGCTTGGTTGTGTTATGTTAGGCCATAGGAACATGAGAAACCAAAGTCTACCCCAAATCGACACACGATTCCATCCGGTTCGCCCGAAAGGGGAGTTTTCACCTCTAAGTGCAGAAACTAACTAGAGAGAAAGTGAAGCCGGTGATGTCGGTCACACCTAGGAGTAGATTCTTGCACATTTACAACACACAACACACTTGTATACATATGGTATGTCACAAGCTAGGTTTGGGTGGGGTTCCGACGCTCCGGGGCCCCGCTTCGGTGAAACCCTGAATCCGCTAGAAAAACCCTAACGTTTCCGTCTACCCCCATAGACGTGCGTCGAAACGGGGTAGCCCAGTGGACTTTTTTGCTTGGTTGTGTTATGTTAGGCCATAGGAACATGAGAAACCAAAGTCTACCCCAAATCGACACACGATTCCATCCGGTTCGCCCGAAAGGGGAGTTTTCACCTCTAAGTGCAGAAACTAACTAGAGAGAAAGTGAAGCCGGTGATGTCGGTCACACCTAGGAGTAGATTCTTGCACATTTACAACACACAACACACTTGTATACATATGGTATGTCACAAGCTAGGTTTGGGTGGGGTTCCGACGCTCCGGGGCCCCGCTTCGGTGAAACCCTGAATCCGCTGGAAAAACCCTAACGTTTCCGTCTACCCCCATAGACGTGCGTCGAAACAGGGTAGCCCAGTGGACTTTTTTGCTTGGTTGTGTTATGTTAGGCCATAGGAACATGAGAAACGAAAGTCTACCCCAAATCGACACACGATTCCATCCGGTTCGCCCGAAAGGGGAGTTTTCACCTCTAAGTGCAGAAACTAACTAGAGAGAAAGTGAAGCCGGTGATGTCGGTCACACCTAGGAGTAGATTCTTGCACATTTACAACACACAACACACTTGTATACATATGGTATGTCACAAGCTAGGTTTGGGTGGGGTTCCGACGCTCCGGGGCCCCGCTTCGGTGAAACCCTGAATCCGCTGGAAAAACCCTAACGTTTCCGTCTACCCCCATAGACGTGCGTCGAAACGGGGTAGCCCAGTGGATTTTTTTGCTTGGTTGTGTTATGTTAGGCCATAGGAACATGAGAAACCAAAGTCTACCCCAAATCGACACACGATTCCATCCGGTTCGCCCGAAAGGGGAGTTTTCACCTCTATGTGCAGAAACTAACTAGAGAGAAAGTGAAGCCGGTGATGTCGGTCACACCTAGGAGTAGATTCTTGCACATTTACAACACACAACACACTTGTATACATATGGTATGTCACAAGCTAGGTTTGGGTGGGGTTCCGACGCTCCGGGGCCCCGCTTCGGTGAAACCCTGAATCCGCTGGAAAAACCCTAACGTTTCCGTCTACCCCCATAGACGTGCGTCGAAACGGGGTAGCCCAGTGGATTTTTTTGCTTGGTTGTGTTATGTTAGGCCATAGGAACATGAGAAACCAAAGTCTACCCCAAATCGACACACGATTCCATCCGGTTCGCCCGAAAGGGAGTTTTCACCTCTATGTGCAGAAACTAACTAGAGAGAAAGTGAAGCCGGTGATGTCGGTCACACCTAGGAGTAGATTCTTGCACATTTACAACACACAACACACTTGTATACATATGGTATGTCACAAGCTAGGTTTGGGTGGGGTTCCGACGATCCGGGGCCCCGCTTCGGTGAAACCCTGAATCCGCTGGAAAAACCCTAACGTTTCCGTCTGCCCCCATAGACGTGCGTCGAAACGGGGTAGCCCAGTGGACTTTTTTGCTTGGTTGTGTTATGTTAGGCCATAGGAACATGAGAAACCAAAGTCTACCCCAAATCGACACACGATTCCATCCGGTTCGCCCGAAAGGGAGTTTTCACCTCTAAGTGCAGAAACTAACTAGAGAGAAAGTGAAGCCGGTGATGTCGGTCACACCTAGGAGTAGATTCTTGCACATTTACAACACACAACACACTTGTATACATATGGTATGTCACAAGCTAGGTTTGGGTGGGGTTCCGACGCTCCGGGGCCCCGCTTCGGTGAAACCCTGAATCCGCTGGAAAAACCCTAACGTTTCCGTCTACCCCCATAGACGTGCGTCGAAACGGGGTAGCCCAGTGGATTTTTTGCTTGGTTGTGTTATGTTAGGCCATAGGAACATGAGAAACTAAAGTCTACCCCAAATCGACACACGATTCCATCCGGTTCGCCCGAAAGGGGAGTTTTCACCTCTAAGTGCAGAAACTAACTAGAGAGAAAGTGAAGCCGGTGATGTCGGTCACACCTAGGAGTAGATTCTTGCACATTTACAACACACAACACACTTGTATACATATGGTATGTCACAAGCTAGGTTTGGGTGGGGTTCCGACGCTCCGGGGCCCCGCTTCGGTGAAACCCTGAATCCGCTGGAAAAACCCTAACGTTTCCGTCTGCCCCCATAGACGTGCGTCGAAACGGGGTAGCCCAGTGGACTTTTTTGCTTGGTTGTGTTATGTTAGGCCATAGGAACATGAGAAACCAAAGTCTACCCCAAATCGACACACGATTCCATCCGGTTCGCCCGAAAGGGGAGTTTTCACCTCTAAGTGCAGAAACTAACTAGAGAGAAAGTGAAGCCGGTGATGTCGGTCACACCTAGGAGTAGATTCTTGTACATTTACAACACACAAAACACTTTTTTGTTGGACTTTTTTGCTTGGTTGTGTTATGTTAGGCCATAACATAATAGCTAGTAGTTTTTGATACATCATCAGCACCGCTGAGTCAGGCCTTCAATACTGGAGCTGTACTTCCTTGATACATCATCAGCACCGTTATAAAGCATAAGATTATTCCTTCCCTCAATTGCATCATTGTGCCCATCACTGCGTGCCATATAACTTCCCTGATATGTGTTACTCTTGAATGTAGGGACGTCAGGTTCCTTCACATGATAGCTAGTAGTTTTTTCAGCTAGTACAAAAGGGGAATTGCTTCTACTTGGAGGAACAACTCTTGTCTCCTCAAAGGCAACTTCCACTTGCTTTTCTGGAGGCAGGCTATCTACTTCGTCAGGGGTCCTTTTCTTGCTCCTGTCATCAGAGTTCTTGCTCCCATCCCTGCTATTATGTTTTCCTGGTCGACACATTTGCTGAGAGGTAGCTTCAGCTTGTTTCTTCACAGGGCGGTTATCCGACACATTAGCCTCTTTATCTAATCCGCAACTAGCTTGTTCCTTCACAGGGAAGTTAACCTCTTTGGCTTTCTCTTCTCCACATCTGGCTGGGTTCTTCACATGGCAATCAGCGTTGGCTCTCTCTTCTCCAGATCTAGCTAGGTTCTTCACAATGGGTTCATCTGATCGAGTAACCTCTCTTGCATAACCTGCTGTCCTCTCTCTACTAAATTAGGGAATATATTGAGTAAAAAAAAATAGGATACGCCGACGGCAATGCCGTCGGCATAGTCTTATCCAATTAACCCACCCACCCCTACACCGACGGCAATGCCGTTGGCGTAGTCTTATCCACCTACCAAAACGCGCGCGGGCACGCTCCTCTCCTCCACACACACACACACACTTGCTCGATCCCCTCCTCCCCGCGCTGCCCGCCGCCGCCACCTCCTCCCCGACCTCGATCCGCCGCCGCCAGCTCCCCCATCCCGTGCGCCTCCTCCCCGCCCTCGGTCCGCCACCGCCGCAGCCTCCCGCTTCGGCCGCCGCCGCCACGCGGGCCACCTCCCGCCGCCCCGAGGTCGCGCCCCGGCCACCTCCCGCCGCCCCGAGGTCGCTCCCCGGCCGCTGCCGCCGCCACGCGGGCCACCTCCTGCCGCCCCGAGGTCCGCCACCGCCTCAGCCTCCCGCTTCGGCCGTGCGCCTCCTCCTCCCCGACCCCGAGGTCGCGCCCCGGCCACCTCCCGCCGCCCCGAGGTCGCGCCCCGGCCGCCGCCGCCGCCACGCGGGCCACCTCCCGCCACACCTAGGCCGACGCGCAGGAGTGCCCCACACTGGATCCGGTGGAGATCGCCGCCAAATCCACTGCCTTGAGCCGTCTCCTCCACTGCAGTGCTGCTCAACACCCCCATTTTAACAAGGTAAAATATTCCGTGTCTGTAATGTTCTAGTGATTATGTTCTGCTGAATTTAGTAGTGGTTACTCTGCTGAAGTAGTGAATAACAGTAGTGGTGGTGTGGGTTGCTCAATCCCATCAGGGGATGTGTTTGTGCCCCTGGGGTGAGAGCTGGAAGTGAGCTTAGTTGATTTTGCTTAGTAGATTTTGCTTAGTCGACCAAGTGTTAGTAGATTTTGCTTAGTCGACCAAGTGTTAGTAGAAATTTATTAGAAATGTTGTTAGAAAAATTTGCTAAGTCAATTTGGAATGATCGTTGTATAAAAATTTAGTGTAGGTGATTTGCTGTTTTTTATGAGTCGAAAGAAATAATGTTGTCTTCTTGGCTATTCTTAATGCAAGCCGATGATTAGAATAGTCCATTATGCTTGCAAGAAGACTGTCTACAGAACCAAGGGTAAATGCAAGAACAATGCATTTATTTCTACTTCGTTCTTGTAGGCACTCTTTTTGCTGACTAATGGCTTTGACATATGAGGCTTCAGATGTAAAACCACGTTCCCTATGCATAGTCATATCCTTAATATCTTCGTTATTTGGACTAAAAAAAGTCCCTTTGCTTGCAGGATTCCTACTCTAGTGGCAGTAGAGCTTGAGTGCAGGTATAAAAATTTCTTACTCATAGATTGATGTATACCTGTGTGTAAATGACAGCATTTGTTTCATATGTGTTGCATGTTCATGTTTGAAGTAGATTTCACATATATTCATTTCATATATGACTAACCCCTGTATCAAATGCTTTTACTTAACTAAGTATCATGTCAGAGCCGGCGCGAAAGTTTCGTGGTGTTCACCGGAGACCCACGAAGATCCCGACTTGGGCAGCTCAGATCACAGTGGATCACAGGAAGATCCAGCTTGGTACTTTCAGGTGCCCGTGGCAGGCGGCCCGCGCCTACGACTGCGCGGCGGTCCAGCACTTTGGGGCGAGAGCGATCCTCAACTTTGAGGATGAGCGGAGCGTGGCGCACATGTTAGCGCCAGATGGCATGAGGATCGCGACGAAGGCCGAGGAGAGGGAGCACCGACAGGCAGAGAGGCTGCTCAGGGCGCGCCACCAGCGCGAGGAGGATGACCCCTTGGTCAAGGATCTCCTCCTTGATCCCCAGGTGATGGCGGTCCAGTACCAGGTCCTCAGCGAGAGCCGGCAGCAGCGTGGGCAGGGCGAGGCCGGCCCCTCCGGCACGCAGCAGCAGGAGGACTCTAGCAGCACGTCCTCTTGGTGGGACCGCGACGACGACGTCACTGACACCGGCGCGAGTGGAGTTAAGGATGTCTATCAGATGTCCTGTTATATCTTGTGTAAGGCCTCTAGGTATCATGTGGTAAAAGGACCCGATGGTACTAAGACGCAGTCAAATGTCACCATTAAGATTCTTCGTTACCTCCCATTCATTCAAAGAATCAAGCGGCTTTATATGAACAAAGAGTCTGCCACACAGATGCAATGGCACAAAACGGGGAAGAGATACAAGGATGAGCACGACCGGGAATTGATGGGACATCCATCTGATGGTACGGCATGGAAGAACTTTGATGCGAACCACCCCGATGAGGCAGCAGATGCTCGAAACGTGAGAATCGCGATAGCAACCGATGGATTCAATCCATATGGTTTGTCGACTACCGCGTACAGCTGCTGGCCCGTGTTTGTTATTCCGCTCAATCTCCCTCCTGGAGCCCTAATGCAAAAGAAGACCATGTTCCTCTCGCTGATCATTCCAGGTCCTGAATATCCGGGGAAGAATTTAAGTATGTACATGCAGCCAATTGTGGATGATCTGAACCACTCTTGGCACCACGGGACGTTGACATATGATCGTGCATCGAAGACAAACTTGAGTTCATGTGGCTAACGGCGGGACGGAAGTATTCCGCGTTTGACACACATCGAAAGTTCCTCAAAAGAGGGCATCCGTTTAGAGAAGACAAAAAGAACTTCAAGAAGGGCAGAGTTGAGCATGAAGAAAAAGCGATACCAACTTTCGATGGTGCAGCTGTTGACGCCGAGCTAAGTGCTCTCGTGCCTGCTGGGAGAAAAGGCCCACGATATGTGGGATATGGTGTGTCGCACAACTGGACTCACGTGGCAGGCTTGACGCAACTCGAATATTACAAGGACCTCGAACTTCCCCATAGCATCGATGTGATGCACACCGAAAAGAATGTTGGAGAGTCCCTCTTTCACACAATCCTGAACATTACCCCGAAGTCGAAGGATAATGTTAAGGCTAGAGTTGATGTTAAGAAGCTCTGTGATAGGGAGAGAATGCACATGAAGCCTCCTGAAGGCCGTCAAAAGAACTGGTTCAAGCCGCATGCTGACTTCTGCCTTAATAGTATGCAAAGGTATGAGGCATTCCATTGGCTCTCGTCGTGATGTTCCCTGATGGCTATTGTTCGAATATAAGTAAGGGAGTCAATATACAAACGGCAAAAGTCACCGGGCTCAAGAGTCACGACTATCATATATGGATTGAGCGGCTGCTACCGGTGATGGTTCGAGGGTATCTCCCCGACCGTGTCTGGCGAGTGCTCGCGGAGTTGAGCCATTTCTTCCGCACGCTCTGTGCTAAGCAAGTATGTCCCCTGATTATTCAGAAGCTGCATGAACTAGTGCCGGAGTTGCTGTGCAACTTAGAGACGATATTTCCGCTAGGCTTCTTTACTCCGATGGCACATCTTGTTGTGCATCTTGCGAATGAGGTACTCTTGGGTGGACCGGTGCAGTTTCGTTGGCAGTTTTGTATTGAGAGAGAGTTTAAGTATATTCGAACCAAATGTGGAAACAAAAATAAGATTGAGTCATCCATAGCCGAGGCAACTATCCTTCAGGAGATGGCAGACGCCAGGCTAACGTACTACCCCGATGATGTTCCCACTATGCATAACCAGGCCTCTCGGTACAATGTCGACGAGCCCAAGCGAGACCCCAAGCTCGTCCTCTTCCAGTGTCCCGGTGGCAAGAGCGGTGGCCCAACAAGGTATAACTTGACCAATGATGAGCTGGAGTGCATAATGCTCTATGTGCTTATGAACATGAAGGAAGTGACCCACGACGAGCAGGGAGAAGAGGGCAGTTTCCTTAGGTAAAATGGGGAACAAATTACTTTGCAACTACTATCATGATTTCGTTCTAATACGTATTTTCTCCTTTTAGTCAATTCACGGATGAAATGTGGTCGGGAACATCAGATGGACCCAATGAAGCCGCGTTGGACACTCTTTTGAAAGAGCCTGCCCCCGGAAAGAAAAAATTCACGGTTTGGTTCAGGGAAAAGGTAATTTCAAACCTGTCCCTTCTACCTTGCAATTCGTGTATTATCCCTCTTACTAATGCACAAAACAATTTGTACTTGTAGGGAGCTGATCCCAACGTTGTGATGTCAGATGAGTTGAGATGTGTCTCCCAAGGTTGTAACCGTAGAGTCGAGAAGTATGAGAAGTATGATGTGAATGGGTACCGCTTCCATACAGAGCATCACCAGAACAGTCGGCCTAATGCAAAGACTATAAATACCGGGGTCTTCACCAAAGGAGCCGGTAATTATGATTACTACGGAAGGTTACAGAACGTATATGAGCTGACGTTCAATAACACGAACATATCACTCAAGCTTGTTGTGTTCAAATGCCACTGGTTCGACCCTGAGCATGGAACCAAAAGTACCCCTTCCATTGGGTTAGTTGAAGTTAAGCCTTCAACCACCTACCATGGATCCGATGTCTTTGTTGTGGCTCACCAAGCCTTTCAAGTTTATTATTTGCCCTACCCATGCAAGAAAGAGGGACTCATTGGTTGGGAAGTCGTGTTCCATGTATCGCCACGTGGTAAGCTACCCATGCTCTCCGAAGACGATTACAACAACATTGACCCTAAAACATACGAGGAGATTTTCTATCAAGAGGAACAAACCTTTGGGGACTTTGGCATACAAGGTCTTGAGGACCGCGAGGACAATGCACAAACAGGTGGTGACGTAGTGGTGAATCTAAAGGATATAGATATGCTCAACAAGTTACAGAGTGATAGTGATGACGATGATGAGCCTCCACCGTGCGAGGAGGTTCCAATATACAACACTCGTGATAGTGATGTTGATAGTGATGTTGATAGTGATGATGACAACCCAGGACTTAACTATGAGAGTGATGATTAGGGGTGAGGGTCTTTTATGTCCTTTTGCATACTATTTACTTTTCAACATGATTCTTCTTAATTGCATTACGTCTTTAGTCTTATTTACTACATTTTTCAACATGCTTACAAGTTTATCCTTTCTCAATGCAGGTGATTGACCAAGATGAGCCAAGGCAAGGAATCATCGGCCTCGGGCTCTCGGGAGGTGTAGGATGTGTTCGGGTGTAGCGTGTGTGAATTCGAACTTGTTTGGAGTTTGTATGAATGCTTGGATGAATTTGAATCATGTTTGTGTCATTTGGATATGTATGTGGTGTTTTATTTGATGTTTCTGTGATGTTTTATAATTTGTGCAATTTTAATTGTATTTAAAATGCGCCAGAAACCAGAAGCAAAAAATTTAAGAAACTGAAAATATGGTCAAGTCTACGCCGACGGCATTGCCGTCGGCGTAGTATGCTGCGGGGACGCACAGGATGGCGCCACGTCGACGCTGGAGGACCATATGGGCATATATACGCCGACGGCAATGCCGTCGGCGTAAGACTCCTCCCAGACAAGCCACATCAGCACACGTGGCAGCCTAGGCCGACGGCACTGCCGTCGGCGTATAGGTGGAGCAGACGGAGACGGTCAGCTTTCCTTTTGTGGGTCCCACTTCAGATACGCCGACGGCGACGTATACGCCGACGGCATTGTTCATACGCCGACAGCGTCCTACGCCGACGACGATACGCCGACGGCGGCCGACGGTGATCGTTGCTACGCCGACGGCGAGCCGCCGTCGGCGTTTTGACTGTTTCCCGTAGTGTACGCATCAGGAGCAAATCGATAGGCAATTGAAAATTTGATCGACTCATGCATTACCTTGGTCTAGGTTGTCCATATGCATGAGAAAAGTACACCATCGATCGATCCTGCATAGAAATCTGCAACGCTCCTTGCATGCATGCATGTCTGTACGCGGAAAAAAGTGGATCGGCCGGCCGCACGCAAGCGAATACAGACGGCAGCCTATGTGTAGACATATCGCGGAATCGGATTACGTCGGCGGCCACGGCGCCGGTTGCGCGATCGGAATACGACGGCGGCCGCCGCGAGCACAATGTCATGGATCGGTATACGTCGGCGGCGACGGCGGCGTGTAGACGTAATGGTGGTGATCTTTTATCGAGACATAAATCGAAACGGTATGGACAACATTATTAAGGGCATTGGTGGGTAATTAATGGATTGTTTGTCAGATCTAATGGTTGTGATTACTTGGTTAGTTAAACCGATGGTCAGATGTTTCTGTTTTTTGTGGTAATTTCTAGCCTAATTCTCTAATTTCTGGTTAACCCATAATCTACTTTTAATATATAATAGATGTGAGAATATTGTGTGTGATTAATATGTGTGCCTTGCTGGTTAATGATTGTTGTGGTACTGTTGTTTGCATGTTATTACTGTTTAGAAGGTTATAATATGTTAGTACTGTTAGTGGTATTTGTTAGACATATTGGTATGGGTATTATGTTTGCATGGCTTGATGGACTTGAGTTGAGTACTAGCTTAAATATCTTGTTAGTGTATCCACCTTAGCTTGGTGAGATATTTTGAATTACCAAGATTAATTGGTAGTTTAACTTTTGTCTGAAGTATTTCTAGATCAGAGGAAAGTGGTTGTTAGTTACCTCTAATTGAGGATGTCTTGGTGCTCTATGTTTTTAGCATGTGTTTGGTGTTATACTCCTGTGAGTATAATGCCCTGGTAAATATAGATTTAGTTCGTTGCTTGATTAAACTAGTGCTATGCTTGTGGCTTGAGTGATTAGTTTGATACTTGTGGTTTGTTTCTTGTTTGTACACCACTTGTGGTTTGGTTTGCTTATTGAGTGTTGTTTTATTTTCATGTTGCGACGCTACAGATAAACGCTACCGGAGTGGTATTTGAAAAGGATTTATCAATGAATGATGGGAATTATTTCTTTGATCAGTGAGGAGAAGTCCAGGAGCATTATGCTGAAATCAGGCAAGCTACTCTCTGAGCTTGCATCTATATACATCTATTTTGGTTTACATGTTTTACTTATAAAGAGCATATGTTATTTATGTGGTGTTTGACACTAAAGTTATGAATTTGAAAACCCTTTTGTTTTCAAAATACAAGTATACTATTTTGACACCCTCTACGGAAATATTAGATGGAAATTCTTTTTCAAACTATAGGATGGGAAAAGTATTGTTTACTCCAAACTCCTTTGAAAATACTCGGGTGGTTGTGGAATACCGAGATGTCAGTGGGGAAATGGAGAAATGGTGAATGGAGATGTTTATGAAAAATGCACATTGTGTCTTTGTACTATGGCGACCAGCCGATAACCTGTGCGACCACATTTACCCACATATGGGAAAATGGCGTAGTCATATAGTTTGCTCATATTAGTATGGGATGCCTCAACAACGAGGATGACCCCGTTCCATGAGGGGATGGTCTGAGGACCTACCCCCTGACCTGGGTCCTCTTAAGTGAAGTCTGCCAACAGGGTTGGTATGAGTGTATTGGAGAAAGAGGATTGAAGGTTCCACCATAAATCGTCGGGCAGAACTACGAGTCCTCACACTTAGATTCCGACGGGCTGGGTTAAGTGTTGATGGAATGTTTCGTAGCGGCAGGGTCCTATACTAGCATGAGCAAAGGACAGGCTATGGTCGGTGACTCAACTTCGCATACACCTTGTATGGCGGGACGTGGCTGACACGATGAGTTGCCGGATGGGTGTGGGAAAAGCGTGCTACCTCTGCAGAGGGTAAAACTATTCGAATAGCCGAGTCCTCGGATATGGACAGTTGGGAGGCTGTCCTCTGACCATGTGCAAGTTTTGCAAAGTTTTGAGATTTGAAAACAAAATGGAGATGTGTTGTATCTGCAACTCTACCGACGGGCTGGTATGAGGTTGCTGGAGAATGATTTGACCATGACGGGCTATGGTCGAGAAGTGAAGATTTTTGCCATTTAAAAGTGGAAAATGTTTTAGGCAACTATACCAAGGGGCTGGTATCAGGTTGTTGGGGTTGAATGACCATGAAGGGTTATGGTCGAAAAAGGAGGAGTTTTGGAGAAATAATCAAATGGTGATTTTCCGGGAAAATGTTTATTAAAGAGACTTCTTACCTTTTTCAACAAGGATGTATTTACGGGAAAAAGTTTTAAAAGCGACTTCTTACAAAAACTGATTTATGGGAAAAAGTTCTTAAAGCCTTCTTTTCTTTTTCAATAAAGATATAGAGATTTCAAAACAAGTGTTATTAAACAAAAGTCCATCCTACTCTTTTCAACAAGGATTTGGAGTTTTCAAAGTAAACGAACTTTTATTTAAACAATAAAAGTGTAGTGCATGCTCATTTCGGGGGTAGTTTGCGAGTACATTCAAATGTACTCATATTGGTTTCGTCCCTGGCTATTGTCTTAGCCAGATTCTGAAGAGGAGCAGTTCGAAGAAGAAGTGGTTAATGACGTTAATGCGAACTAGGGCGCTTCCCAGTCAGCTGCCTGTAGGGTTAAGGCAAATAACTTGGGCCCCACGCTGTTTGGTGATTTCCGCTGCAAGTACCTGTTGAAGTTATGACTTCAATCAAGTAAGTATGTTTATTCGGTATTTATGGGTGTTCTATGATGCCAATTCGAGTTATGTGCAACAACGGACTGATCATGGGATTGTTGCAGGAAACATAACGAGTATCTCGGATAGTTAATCCGGGGTCCTCACAACTAATGAAATTGATTATGCTTGTGTGGAGAGTAATGATACTTTTATGCATGTGGATCATGATAAGAATGCTTTATGTGATAGGTATATTGTTGAGTCTATTCGTGATGCTACTGAAAATTATTTTGAAAGAGGAAACTGGTTATAGCAATCTTCATGTTCTTAAAATTCCTCTATTTATGATGAAAGTTTTGAGCTTTCTCTTGAGTTGCTTTTATATGCTGGTTGCTTTAAGAACAAATGGTCATTATGAGAGAGGGAGACACAGTTTCATGTATCTCAATAATATTAAGTCTACTCTCTTTATGTTGAAAATTTTGAAGTTGCACTTGTTTTGCCTTCCTACGCTAGTCACTTTGTGCTTCATTGACTTGTTTTCTTACAAGACTCCTATGCATAGGAAGAGTGTTAGATTTAAACATGTTTTATATATGCTTCTTGATGCTCTCTTTTACGTTTCAACTCTCATCTTTATGTGAGCATCATAAAAATCAACAGCCTAGCTGAAAGGCGTTAAAGAAAAGCGATTATGGGAGACAACCCATTATTTTATTTCTACAATTTTTCTTTTCTTTTTGAGTTAAGGAGTTGTTTACTTCTGTAACAATTCATTTGTATCTTTATTTTATCGCATTGTTGTGCCAAGTGGAGCCTCTAATAGGAAGATGATGCTAGATTTGGATTTCTGCATTCTCTCTTTTACTAGTGTTGAGTGGAATTCTTTTTTTGGGTGAAGAGCTTCACATAACATCAGTGGCGGTAGTTAATGTTAAAAGTAACAGTCATGTTTGTGTCCTTATAGAACATGTGAGTTTTTGATTGTGCACTAACCCTCTAATGAGAATTACTTTGAATTTGGTGTGGCGGAAGTTTTCAAGGGTCAAGAGAGAAGGATGATATAATGTGATCAAGAAGAGTGAAGAGCTTAAGCTTGGGGATGCTCCCATGGATCACACCAGCATATTTCAAGAAGACTCAAGCGTCTAAGCTTGGGGATGCCCACGGCATCCCCTTCTTCATCAGCAACTTATCAGGTCATCTCTAGTGAAACTATATTTTAATTCTTTCACATCATATGTGCTTTACTTGGAGCGTCAGTGTGCTTTTATTTTCAGTATTTTATTTTTCTTATGGTCAACTTGATTGGACCCCAGCATTCTTGATTGGGAGAGAGACATGCTCCGCTTTTTCATATGAATACTCATATTCTTCACTTATACTTGTTGAGTATTCTTATCTAGCTATTGCTATGCTTTTAGCTCCTGTTTTTCATGCATCTCTTATTTAGAGCTGTTAGTTCTTTAAAAAAGTACTCTCTTGCTTCACTTATAATTGTTTGGAGAGTTTATGTTGAAATAAATTGATTGGTGGTTGGTTGGAACAGAAAATGTTGCATGTGGTAGATGGTATAATGGAAAAAGCTTACATATTCTTGTAGATCACTGTATTGGATAATTTGACACTTGTCAATTGTTTTGAGTTATCAAATAGTTCATGTTTAAGCTTTTGTATCGTGTAGTTAAAACCTATTAATGAAGAACTACCGTAAAGCTCGTTGAAATTTGGTTTACATGATGAGTATCTCTAAGGTCTAGATATTTTCTAGTAAAAGGGTTTGGTTAACAAGGAAGACAGTGTAGAGTCTTATAATACTTGCAATATGTTTTCATATAAGTCTTGCTGTGTCGGTTTATATCCTGTGTTTGCTTCAAATAACCTTGCTAGACTAAACTCTGTACTGAGAGGGATTGCTTCTCGTGCATCCAAAACCTTGAGCCAAAATCCATGCCATCTGTGTCCACCATAACTACCTATATGTGGTATTTCCTTGCCATTCCAAGTAAATTTTTCATGTACTACCTTTAAATTATTTAAAAATTGTTACTCCTTTTTGTGTCAACGTTTACCAAGCTCATGAGGACGGGGTGGATGTCTTTATGTCAACTGTCAAACAGACTTTACCACCGGACTAGCGGCATATACATCTGCTTATCCATTAATTTTGCAAAAAGAGCTGGCAAATGGGGTGCCCAGTCCCAATTAATTACAACTTTAACCGCTTAATTCTCTTCACATTTTTGCCCTGATTTATCAGTCAAGCAATGACAAACAGTGAAATATCTGCATGTGTAAACAAAAGAGAAGAGGGATGATCTGCCTTGCTGGTAGAAATAACGTCCTTCATGGGAGCCGCTCTTAAAAGTCTGGTTGGTAGGGGTCATATTGTACTTTCCATTTTCTGATTCGCTGACAATTAACAAACAACTCCCAAACTTATTTTTACTCTCTTTATGATTTCATAAACTTAAAAAGCTCTAGCACATGATTTAATCCCTGCTTCCCTCTGCGAAGGGCCTTTCTTTTACTTTTATGTTGAGTCAGTTTTCCTACTTCTTTCTATCTCAGAAGCAAATACTAGTGTCAACTTTGGTGCAACAATTTTTATATGCTTGTTTGTTCTTTCTTGTATTTGTTTTTATTTTCTCAAAACCCCAAAAGACCAAAAATATTTCTTTTATTTCTCTATCCTTTACTTTTGCCATTTCGAATTGTAGTTTCGTTTTATCTTTTTAAATTTTCGGTTTGATATTCAAAAATCCAAAAAGATTTCCTTGTTTATTTGCTTCTTTCATGCTTTGTTTTAAAATCGAAAATCCAAAAATATTTTTGCTCTTCTTCTATTTTGTATAGTTGTTGCAGAGTTCAACAGTCTTCCGTGACTCCACTTGGGGCTTGGTTTTCATTTCATATCATTCAAGTCATGCAAGTGAAAGGCAATAATGACGATGTTCGACAACTTGGATGTGGTGAGAGGATGGTATGAACTCTATTTGTTTTCATTTTCGTACATATACTTATCCATATGGACATGCCTAGTCTGTCATGGTGGTGGCTATGTTATTTAATGTTTGCTTGTTAGTACATGCCTAGTCTGTTATGCTCTCTTTGTTGTCGCTTCCCAGTATATTGCTAGCCTTCACTTGTACTGAGCGGGAATGCTGCTCGTGCATCCAAAATCTTTAAAACCAAGTTATTCCAAAGAGTCCACTATAAATTCCTATGCATGGTATTTCACACCATTCCAAGTAAATTTTCATGTGCTACCTTTAAAATCTTCAAAATACTTCTCATTTTGTGACACTGTTTCTAGCTCACGAGGACGTGGTAGTTGGGATTATTATCTTCCATATTAAATTTAGTTTCTCAGACTAGCAGCTTACATCTGCTTATCTACTTTTATTTTGCACAAGAGCTGGTTAGACCACTATAACATCTGAAAAGTAATGAAAAAAGACACTCCTCCATGGTATGTGATTGTTGGCAGGCACCCGAGGATTCGGTTAGCCATGGTTTGTGAAAGCAAAAGGTTGGGAGGAGTGTCAAACTATATAAAAGTGCATGCTATAAATGCCTAATATCAATATCTCGGAACCGCTCCAAAAACTTGTTTATCATGGAAGATGATAAGAACTCTATTACTATTCGTTGACTGGAACAACCACCTCTCAAAACCATTTTACTTCTGTTTTATAAATAAAAAGCTCTAGCACATGTTAATCCCTGCTTCCCTCTGCGAAGGGACTATCTTTTATTTTGATGTTGAGTCACTATCCTTTCTTTGAGCACTTCTTCGAGAGCACAACTGTCATTCTTAGTGAAATATACTTGTCCCAGAATACGGTTATTTGTGGTTTAACTTTGATAATTTTATCTTTGATATCTTTTTATCTAGTCCTCATTTAAATTTCAGAGGTGCCCAGGCATTTATGTTTTGCTGTACAAATACAGGCAAGCGAGATACCATTTTACCATATCTTATTACGAACATTGCAATCCTGCACATAGATATATTTCAGGTTGTTTACTCTTAGTATGTTGGAATCTTTTCATGGTTGCATAATTAGCAGGTTTCGTTATTTACATATCTCCTATCATGAACTGCCTAAGTTTTGATCATAGTTCAAGTATGTATACATCATATGAAGCAAATGTGTTCGTAAAAGTTTTCTTTGTCGCGTTCAGTTTGTCAACTGAATTGCTTGAGGACAAGCAATAAGCTAAGCTTGGGGGGAGTTGATACGTCCAAAACGTATCTACTTTCCTGAACACTTTTGCTATTGTTCCACCTCTAATTTGTGTGATTTGAATGTAACTAACACGGACTAACGATGTTTTCAGCAGAATTACCCTGGTGTCTTATTTTTGTGTAGAAAGTCAACTTTTGAGAAAATCCCCGGAAATAATCGCAAACATCCTATTTTACTAGAAGACCCACGGAGCCAGAAGTGGGGTCGGAGGTGACGCACCAGGCCACCACGGCAGGGCCCAGCGCGGCAGAGGTGGGCCCGCGCCCAGGGTTGGCGTGGCCACCTCGGTCACCCCCCTGATGCCGCCCTTTCGACTACTTATTGCCTCTGACCTAAAAACATCAGGGGGTCCGTCGTTCTTTCGTGAAACACATCCACGCTCTGCCGCCACCGAAAACCCTAATACGGGGATCAGAAGTTCCGTTCTGGCACCCTGTCGGGACGGGGATTCGGAGGAGATCATCGCCATCGTCATCACGAACGCCTCTCCATCAACCATCCATGATTCTCCCATCGATGTGTGAGTAATTCCCGCTGTAGGCTGAAGGGGATGGTAGGGATTGGATGAGATTGTTCATGTAATAGATGTCAGATTGTTAGGGCATGGTGCCTAGTATCCATTGTTAGTGCTATTTATCGTTGTTGCAACTTGTTGTGCTTAGTGCTTGACACTTAGGGCCCGAGTGCCATGATCTCAGATCTGAACATGTTATTGAATCATGAGTATAATTATGTTTTGGATCATATCTGCAAGTTGTATACACCTGTCGTTGTCCGGAACCCGAGGCCCCAAAGTGACAAGAATTGGGATAACCGGAGGGGATGGCTGTGACTTGAGGATCACGTGTGTTCACAGAGTGTTAATGCTTTGCTCCGGTACTTTATTAAAAGGAGTACCTTAATTGCCAGTAGTTTCCCTAGAGGCCCCACTGCAAACGGGCTGGCAGGGCAGAAGATGTTGTGCAAGTTTCTCAATGCGAGCACGTACGACTAAATACGGAACACATGCCTATGTTTGACTAGTACTTGGATGCTTTATTATTATCTACCTGCAAATGCCCTGTGTTATGACTATTACATGAGCTATCTTATCCATGCAACGCCCGTACATCCGTCCCTATGCCTATAGTATTTTAATCCTGCTGTTTACCGAAATCACTACTGTTGTCTCCGTTGCACTGTTGCTACTGTTACTTCAACACTGCTACTGTTATATCACTGTTACTACTGATAAATTGTGTCGAGCAAGTTTACTTTCAGGTGCAGCTGAACTAACAATTCATTTGTTAAGGCTTATATTTATTCTTTGGCTCCCCTTGTGTCGAATCAATAAATTTGGGTTTTATTTCCCTCGAAGACTGTTGCGATCCCCTATACTTGTGGGTCATCAACGTCGAAGGTTCGAACGACAAGGTTATTCGTTATCTCACAGGGACTTATCATGGGTATCCACGGCTCACTGATTAGTCATTGATCGGAGAGCGTGTCTCGATCATGTCTGGCGAGATCTCGAACCGCTAGGGTAACACACTTAAGGGGAGATGACACGTATAATAGATTGGACATAGAAGAAAAAATAGAAGAGAGCACCGGAAGCGTTCCGGGACAGATCCAATGGAGATCGGAGAGCGACGAAATAGTTTTCGGAGACGGAATAAATTAGATAATATGTATTTAATATTAATTAGTTGAATTAATGATTAAATATATTTTATTTTATTTTATTTCGGATTTATTGGCAGCCCCAACCTTGGGCCAACTCCCGGAAGAGAAGGCCCATAGGGGGGGAATCCCCCCCCCAAAGGGAGGCGGACCTGGAGGGTGACCGGGTGGGCCACAAGGGGCCCACCTAGGGCCGGCGCACCCTCTAGGGTCGTGGCTGGTTGTGGGATTAGTCCCACACCGCCCGGCCACGGAGGGTGGCCATCCTCCTCCACCTATATAAGGAAGTGCCCCCTTGCCTTGAAATTCACCCAGAAATTCCTCTCTCTCACACCTTCGGACTTGACTCCGCAATTGGAGTTGCGCATAGGTTGAGGTTTTCTCCACCATACGGACACCGCCGTGTTGCTGGTCTTCGGTCCAAGTCTTCTACTTCCGCTTCTCGTCCTGGATCGGAGCCCGGGGGTCGTCATCTTCACCGTATGTGTGCGAGTCACTACGAGGCACCACATTTGGGGCGCTTGGAGGAGTCCTTCTCCACCACCATGAGGTCGGCATCACCATCGTCATCACCACCATCGTCTTCATCACGCGTCGTCATCGAAACAGATCTTTTGATCGTCGACGCTTAGGCGCTTGGAGGTGTTCGTATTCACGACCTCGAGGTCAGCTACGTCGGCTTCATCGACAACGCTTGTGCGAGAGCGTAATCCCCGCTTACGGTCTACAAGGGTATGTATACTGTTTTCTCTGTTATATTATATCTGCATAGCAATAGATTCTGGCTAGTTTAAGGTTATCGTTGTTAGGAAATTTTTGTTTTCTGCCTACGATCCCCTTCAGTGGTATCAGAGCCGATCTATGCGTAGATATAGCTGTATGGTTTTAGAACCCATGTTTACATGGGGCATTGTTTATTTAATTGTTACCCTCTCGCGTGCACTTGTTATTGCCGGTGGTATTGCGTTGATGAAGCGGCCCGGACCGACCTTACGCGTACGCTTACGCGAGACTGGTTCCACAACTGACATACGGCTTGTACCGTATATGTGGCTAGCGGGTGTCTGTCCCTCTCGCTGTAGTTGGCTTTGCATTTTCAATGAAGGGCCCGCAAGGGATATAAAACATACAATTATTTGATCATTGTTGTGGTTCTAGGTTCGTAGGTAAGAAGCGGTTCTTTTACGAAAGCCCCAAGCCACGTAAAATATGTAAAAGATAAAGTAGAAATCGTGTAATGTACCTGCACTTAGAAAATGGCAAGGTACCTGTGTATAGTGCAAACCCCTGGATCGTTTCATTTGCACACACAGTTTAAGATGAATATCACAACATTGTATCAATTATTACACGAATGATCCAGACTTGGGAAAATAAATAGTTCGATACATCTTTGCATAGCTTATAGCTAGCTCAAAACAAATAAAGCAGCGGAATAAATCTTCAATGAGCCTCCATTCTTCATGATGCGCCACAGGCGAAAACATGTTGGTTGCAGACTCGAAACCCAAACGTGACCTTACTCATCGTCAGAAAAGTCTGCAACAAAATAATATTTGCAACAGAGTGGGTCAGAATCATTAAAAATGATCCTGGCAAGTGACACTATGTGGACTCATATAGGAATAACTCTATAACCTATATGCATATTTGGCTGGTGGAGTTTGAAGGCTGATTTGCATAAAAGCCAATTTTGCCTAACACTTTGTAAAACTTTTTCCTTCAAACTTTTGAGACAAGATGGCTTGAAAACCATTGTCATAACTACCCTTGTTCACCACCAATTTTAATTTCGAAATTTGAATGATGAAGCCTCCGTTGAATCCTTGATCAGCTGCTCAAATTGTCCGTAACCGGGGACACGGCTAAGTACTTAGTTTTTAACTCTGCAGAGGTTGTGCACTTTCACCATTAGACCCAACAAACCCAAACTATCCTCAAGCACTCAATTTGTGCTAAGGAAAAGGAGAGAGTTGAGACGAGACTTTTCAGAAGCATTTTCCCATCCCATACCGACTTGACGCGCTCCCATTCTAACCATTCTACCACCACCTGTCAAGTCGGGACGAGTCCACGCAACTTAATCCATCTAGCCAGAGCCCATATGACTAATGGCTGCACGGTAAGCAACTTCACTTAGAGAAAACCTTGGCCCCTTAATACCCTGGGTGGCAACCACAAGTGACCATCCCTTAGAGGTCACCCCTAAGAGATGACACTCAACCTTTCCATCATCTTTTCATAACCAAGTCCACCCAGGTGATAAATTACTTAGTAGAATTTAACTTTAAAGAAAACACATTTGCATAGCATCCAATAATCTACTAAGTTATCAAAAGGGATTCTAGACACAACTAGAGTAAAGGTATGGTGGGTTTAGCATATAGCTATAATACTATCCAACACATGCATATAAGAAATACACTAAGTAATGCATATAAAATACTTAGGAAAACTTCATGGGGTGTGCCACTTGCCTTGGCAACAAGCAGAACAACAGCAGCTGCAACAGTCCTCGTTTCCCTCCGGAGTTTCTAACACATCAAACAAGACATAATGAACAAACAAGTTTCACAAAATCTTCTAAGGAAAACATGTCATGCATGATGTGCAAAATATTTCTAAGGACTAGAGATGCATGCATGCCATGCCATGAAATAATTCTAAGTTAAAACAAGACAATCAAAAGGTCCAAAAATGACTAAGGACCAAGGTCCTACACTTGGGTCGAAATTTAACTAAGGACTAAAACTAACACATCAAGTCCAAAATATTTCTAAGGAAAGTAAACAAAAAGAGAAGTGCTAAAATTTTCTAAGGAAAAAGTATGATAGCAATGGTTGATAAATTTTTCTAAGGACCAACATTTGTTATAGCAAGTACTTAGAATAATTTCTAAGGAAATAACTAAGTTTTCTAGGTACTAAAATTTCTAAGGACAAGTTTAGCATTTTTAATGTGTTGAAAATTCTAAGGAAAAATTCTAAGTGTTCTCAACATTTTTATTACCCAAAATTTTCTAAGGAAGAATATTTCGGTGGGTGAAGTATTTCTAAGTTATTTTGCATATAACATAGTCACAATTACTTAGCTAAATTTTCTATTCGAAAAACTAATGTGAAGAGCAATTTTAATATAATTTACTTATTAAAATAACACCTAAAAGCAATAAAAACAAAATACATGCAAAAACATAGGAAAACACTTATACAAAAATACTAGAGCAATACTACGGCCATTACTTATACAAACAAAAATATAGCAAAATATTTTGCTTAATTATCAATTTTTAAATTAAGTTATAGCCAAAATATCAATTAAACCATTTTTAAAATTTATCTAAATTAATTTCGTCCAAACCTCAAATTAATCATACAGAAAGTTTCTACACATTATTAGCTTTCCAAAAATATAAATTTCATAAATTTTGGCTAAAGGAATAAAAATTAATAATGAATCTAAAATCCAGGGACTAATCTGTGATGCGCAGGGGCTAAAACGTAAAGAAAACTGAAAAGATCTTCGCGCTGAAGTCCTCCGTCGACGTGGCGTCTTCTGGTTGGTGCGGAGCTCCGTTGACTGGTCTTGCGGGCGATGCGGACGCGGACGGGTTGCGGGCAGACGCGGACGGTTGCGGGCAGACGCGGACGGTTGCGGCGCGGCGTCGCGGACGATACGAAGACGTGGCCTCCTCTGATTGGCTGGTACCGCTTCGCGCAGATCTTCTAATCTCCACCGTTGAACCACGATCCGACGACCTAGATCTAAAGTACCAAAACGACGACGTTTTCCGCCGGAAAACATGCCGGAACCCTAATACCTACGGCGGCGCCATCGCCGGTGATCGCCGGAATAAGTTCTAAATCGATCTACGGTTCGTGGGGCGTACCGCGGGTTCAGGGTGACGAGGCGAAGCAGATGGTGGTGACGGCGTAGTCGCGAGGTCCTCCTTCTTCCTCCTGGAGTTGCTCCCGCGGACGGCGTCGGTGTCGATGAAGCTCGAGACGTCTCCTCTGCATGAAGCGATCGAGAAAAGGTTCAGGAGGATGCGCAATAACGTGGGGAAGCTCGAGGAGGTGGATAGGGAGGCAATGCGGCCGTGCTCTCACCGGAATTCGAAGATCTCGTCGTCGGCAATGGCGGCGCGGCGGGGTCTCGTGTGGGCAGCCTGGTGGCTCTCGTGTTGATTTTCTTGGGGCGAAAACACGAGGGGGTCGAGGGGTTTATATGGGCTCGAGAGATTGGATAGAAACCGTTTAAACGCGACGAATTCGCTCCGGATTTGGCTAGGGTTTCGGAGTCCTTTCTTGCGCGAGAGGTTGAAGACATGACGTCATTGCTTGCGTCAAGGGTGGGACCCGCTTGTCGGTGAGAGAGAGTGCGGCTGCTGGCTGGCTGGGCTTGGGCCTGTTGTTTGCTGCGCGCGCGAGAGGAAGAGATGGGCTCGGCCCAAATAGCTCGTTTCGCCCATTTTTTTCCAGAATCTGTTTTTCTTTTCTGTTTTTAACAACTTCAAATAACTTTTGTATTTCAAACTCAAATTCACTCAAACCACTTTCAATAAATTTGTAAAAACATGCCCACATGTTTAGCATGTATTGGGGATATAATTTTCAAAATCTTTATTTGAAAATTTGAAATAGTTTGAGAAGGCATCTGCAGATACTTTGCAATTTAGGTTTTTGGAGATAAATTCTCTAAATTTCATAATTTGAATTCAAACACAATGCAAACAATGATGCAATGACATGATGCATGATGCAAATGAAAAGTTTTAAATTTTTGTGAAAATTGGGATGTTACAAACCTAACCCCCTTAAGATGAATCTCGCCCTCGAGATTCGGTTTGGCTAGCAAATAGGTGAGGATGTTCTTCTCTAAGGTCATCTTCTCTTTCCCAAGTTGCTTCTTCCTCTGAATGGTGATTCCATGTACTTTGCAAAATTTGATAGTCTTGGTTCTGGTAATTCTCTCTGCTGTCTCCAAAATTTTTATGGGTTTTTCCTCATAGGTGAGATCACTTTCCAGCTGAACTTCTTCTAGTGGCACTGTATCTCTCAGCGGAGTTTCTGCCATTTCAGGGTGACACTTCTTCAGCTGACTAACATGGAAAACATTGTGAACTGCGGAAAGTGCTTCCGGTAGTTCCAATTCATAAGCCACTTCTCCTTTACGTGACAAAACTTTATAAGGTCCAATAAACCTTGGTGACAGTTTTCCTTTGATTCCAAACCTCTTCACTCCACGAAGGGGTGAGACTCTAAGATAGGCTCTATCTCCAATATCATAAGTGACTTCTCTCCGTTTGGAATCAGCATAACTTTTCTGCCTAGATTGAGCTGCCTTCAATCTGTCCTTAATCAGCCTAACCTTTTCTTCAGCTTCTTCGATTATATCAGGACCAAACAGACTTCTTTCTCCTACTCCACTCCACAAAAGTGGGGTGGTGCATTTCCTTCCATACAGTGCTTCAAATGGTGACATCTCTATGCTGGCTTGATAACTATTATTATAAGAGAACTCAGCATATGGGAGATTATCATCCCAACTAGACTTATAGTCTAATGCACATGCTCTCAGCATGTCCTCCAGGATTTGATTTACCCTTTCAGTCTGTCCATCAGTCTGGGGGTGAAAGCTGTGCTAAACTCTAGCCTAGTTCCAAGGACTTCATGTAACTGCTTCCAGAAATGTGAAGTGAATTGAGTGCCTCTATCTGACACAATCTTCTTTGGAACTCCATGCAAACATACTATTCTCTTCATGTAAATATCTGCTAGCTTGGCACTTGTGTAAGTTGTCTTCACAGGCACGAAATGAGCTACCTTGGTCAAACGATCAACAATAACCCAAATAGAATCATAACCAGACTTGGTTCTGGGTAGACCTGTGATGAAGTCCATCCCAATCTGATCCCATTTCCAGTCGGGTACTGGCAAAGGCTGAAGTAACCCTGCTGGCTTCTGATGCTCAGCCTTTACACGGCTACACACATCACACTTGGCAATATATTCAGCAATATCTCTTTTCAAATTGTTCCACCAAAACCTCTCCTTCACATCCATATACATCTTGGTGTTACCCGGGTGTATGGAGTAAGGTGAATCATGGGCTTCCTGAAGTATCAACTTTCTGAGATCTACATCTTCTGGAACACAAATTCGTTTCATGAACCATACTATGCCTTCTTCATCTAGTCGAAAACCTTTGGCCTTGCCTTCACCTAAATTTTTCTTGATTTCTTCCATCACTTTGTCTCCTTTTTGAGCCTCCTTGATTTTGTCCATCAAAAGAGGTTGCACTTCTAGAGATGCTACAAAACCTTCAGGTACTATCTCCAACCTAAGATCCTTGAATCCCTGCATAGTCTTCTGGCAATTCCCCTGCCGTGAGTCCGTTAACATAAGTTTTACGGCTTAAGGCATCAGCTACTACATTGGCTTTTCCTGGGTGGTATTGCAAACTCAGGTCATAGTCCTTAATCAATTCCAGCCATCTCCTTTGTCGCATGTTCATTTCCTTCTGTGTGAAGAAGTATTTAAGACTTTTATGGTCCGTGAATACTTCACAACGCTTTCCATAGAGATAGGGCCTCCATATCTTCAGGGCATGTACTACTGCTGCTAATTCTAAGTCATGTGTGGGGTAGTTGACTTCATGCTTCTTGAGCTGCCTTGAGGCATATGACACCACTTTGCCTTCTTGCATCAACACACCTCCAAGTCCTCGATGTGAAGCATCGCAGTACACTTGGAAATCTTTCTCCAGATCTGGTAAACATAGAATAGGTGCTGATACTAAACGTTTCTTCAATTCTTGAAAACTAGTTTCACATTCTTCGGTCCACACAAACTTCTTGCCCTTTTGTAGCAATTCTGTTAAGGCCTTAGCAATTTTGGAGAAATTTTCAATGAATCTCCTATAGTATCCTGCTA
This sequence comes from Poa pratensis, assembly GCA_947311845.1. NCBI lineage: Eukaryota > Viridiplantae > Streptophyta > Magnoliopsida > Poales > Poaceae > Poa > Poa pratensis. The sequence continues at coordinate 57,591,785 of CAMZMU010000128.1, forward strand.
GTCCCAGAAAACTACGGATTCTCCCACATTCTTGGGCGACTCCCAGTTGGTTACTGCCGAAACCTTTTCAGGGTCTACTGCTATTCCATCCTTAGACACAATGTGTCCTAGAAATCCTACTTGTTCCAGCCAAAACTCACATTTGCTGAACTTGCCATACAATTTGTGCTCTCTAAGTCTTTGCAAAACTTGACGTAGATGTTCCTCATGTTCCTTGTGGCTTTTGGAGTAGATCAAGATGTCATCGATGAACACACGACAAACTTGTCTAAGAAATCCATGAACACTTTATTCATCATATTCATGAAGTATGCCGGCGCATTGGTTAAGCCAAAAGGCATAACTGTGTACTCATACAAACCGTATCGGGTGGTGAAAGCAGTCTTAGGTATGTCCAACTCTCTAACCTTCATCTGAAAGTATCCAGATCTGAGATCAATCTTTGAGAACACACAGGCTCCTTTCAATTGATCAAAAGGTCGTTGATTCTAGGAGTGGGTATTTGTTCTTAATGGTTACTTCATTTAAAGCTCTATAGTCCGTGACTAGCCTCTGAGTACTGTCTTTCTTCTCAACAAACAAGATTGGTGCTCCCCAAGGTGAAGAACTTGGACGGATAAAACCTTTCTGCAACTGTTCCTCCAACTGTTTCTTGAGTTCTTTCAGTTCCTCTGTCGCCATTGGGTATGGTCTTTTGGCTATTGGTCCTGTGCCTGGTTTAAGCTCAATGAGAAACTCGACATCTCTATCGGGTGGCATTCCCGGCAGTTCTTCAGGAAACACATCTGGGTATTCCCTTACTATGAGCACATCCCGAGGCTAACCCCCTTAAGAGAATTAACCTTAAACTTCTTCATTTCAAACTTTGACTTGAATCTGATCTCTTCTTTTCTGGGGTGGTGAGGGTGATTGCTCTATTTGCACAGTCTATGATCCCTTCAAAATGGGTCATCCAATCCATCCCTAGAATGACGTCTAGTCCTTGGGTTTCTAGGATTAGGAGGTTTGCTGGAAACTGATGTTTTCCAATCTCAAGGTTAAGGTTTCTACAACCAGATGATACTAACATTTCTCCTCCTGGAGAACTGACTCTAATTGGGCACCCCATGTTTTCGACAGTTAACCCATGTTTGTTAACAAATGCTCTTGATATGAATGAATGCGATGCTCCAGTATCAAATAAAACTAATGCTGGACAGGAGTTGATTAGGAACGTACCAATCACAGCATCAGGTTCATCATAGACTTCTTCAACATTGATGTGGTTCACATGTCCCTTGTTGAAAGGATTGGGCTTGCTAGGAGTGTCCACTCTCTTCTCAGGGCATTCATTAGCATAATGTCCCTTGTTGTTGCACTTGTAGCAGAGCACCTGGCTGAGATCTTTCTTGGGTTCAGAATTTGGGCGATGCTGTCCATTGTTATGGTTATGTCCAGCATGTCCATTTCCCCTGTGTCCTCCATTTGATCCTCCATTGTTTCCCTTGAATCCTCCATTGTGATTGTGAGCATGGGGTTTGTGAAAGTTGCCCCCATTGTGGTTCCCATGTTTATGACCATGGTTCCCATCATGAACAAAGTGCTTCTTAAATGAGGGTTCAGAGTGGTGCTTGTTTGAATTCATCTTCCTCTTCCTGTTTTCAGCTTTCTTCATGCTATCCTCAAGGGTGATTGCCTGATCAAGAAGTGTCTGATAAGTTGGAGCATAGGCCACAGTCAAAGGTATCTTCAGCTCATCACTTAGCCCCTTGAGAAATTTAGCCTTCCTCTTTACATCTGTGTCAACGTCCTCAGGAGCATATCGAGACAAGGCATGAAAGTCATCCATGTACTCCTTAAGACTTCTGTTCCCCTGACGCAGATTGCGGAACTCTTCCTGTTTCAGATTCATAATGCCTGTGGAATATGAGCATTACGAAATCCTTCCTTGAATTCCTCCCAAGTCAAAGTGTCCAATGGGTGAGTAATCTGATAAGTTTCCCACCATTGGGCTGCAGGTCCTTCAAGCAGATGTGCGGTGAACCTAATTTTCTCAGCATCTTCACATTCAGCTGTCACCAGATCCTTTTGCACAGAACGCAGCCAGTCATCAGCCACAATTGGGTCAGTTGTAGTTGAGAACTTGTTTGGCCTAAGCCTAAGGAACCTGGCAAGTCTGTCCACTTGGGGAGGAGGTGGTGGTGGTGGTCCATGTTGATTTGCCATGAATTGTGCCATCATGGTCATCAGCTGAGTCTGGGCTGCCATCATCTGTTGCATCATAGCTTCGTTGTTGTTGTTGTTGTTGTTGTTGGTGTTGTCACGACGGGGAGGCATCTGTGGTTTTAGCATAGGTGAGTAAAAGATAGACAGGTCTATGAGAAATAATTCTACCCATACAAGCATCACATAGAAAGCAATCAAACAACACATCAAGCAAAACTTCAACTCCAAATTTCTCAATTCGCACTAAACATCAAAGGGTACTAGGTATTGTCCTACCACAAGTTGGTAGTTCCAAACTAAAATTCGAAAATTTAAAAGGCGTAAGGTAAAATGGTAGTCTCACTAACTATCCTAGTCCTCAATCATGGTGCCTTCATCTACTTCTTCTTCAAATTCTTGGATTTCAAAGCCTTCCTGAATGAGCACGCTTCTGAGATCCTTCACTTCCTTCTCCAATTCTGCGTTTCTCTCTTGGAGTTCCTTCTTCTCAGCACGAAGTCGCTTGATCAAGTCACAATCAGCTTCAAGCTCCACATCATTGGTGGAAAGTTCTTCCTTCAAGTCCCTTATTTGCTTGTTTCTTTGCTTGACTCTCTTCTCTTGACTTATGAATTTCTTCTCTTGGGCCTTGAACTTCTCTTCTAGCTCCTTGGTCTTCTCTTCTTGCTCTTTTATCTTCTCATCATTCACTTGGACTTGGGCGCAAAGCTCATCATTCTTGTGGAGTTCTCACTGGTATCAAAGTAAAGATCATGGACTAAGAGTTCTAAGCCTTGGAAATAGTCGCTCACGAACTCATCTTTGCCCATGTTCTCGGTGCCATAGCAGAAGGGTGATCCTTCATCGTCACGCCTTCCAAAAGGAAGGAGTAGTGCCCCTCCAATTCATTGGAGTAGCGTCCACAAAGGCAAGCTATCACGTGTTGCATGATGATGTCGATTCCTCTCTCCATGGAGACTCCCATTACTCTGTACTCAATGGGTGCTTCGCCTTCACGTCCTTGTTGAAACACCCTGATTCCCCAAAGGCCTTCTCTTTTGAACTTCTTCAAGATGCATCCCTTGATCATGGGTGTAGGTAGCTTCAGGTGCTTGAGGATGTCGAACATGATGCTGCCGAAGCGGGTCACCGGGTAGTCCTCCTCGTCAATGTACTCGAACCTCTTCGTCATCCTTTAGTTTAGGAAGAAACAAGTATGAGATAAATGCATAAGTAAAGAATTACGAGTACTTAGAAGAAAAAGCAAGAATATATCATAGAAGCTTTTATACTTAGTAAATAAATTAAGTTTTTGGCCAACTTATTTCTAACCAAACCTAGGGTTTCGATCCTACAGGCAACACTATGCTCTGATACCATCTGTAATGTACCTGCACTTAGAAAATGGCAAGGTACCTGTGTATAGTGCAAACCCCTGGATCGTTTCATTTGCACACACAGTTTAAGATGAATATCACAACATTGTATCAATTATTACACGAATGATCCAGACTTGGAAAAATAAATAGTTCGATACATCTTTGCATAGCTTATAGCTAGCTCAAAACAAATAAAGCAGCGGAATAAATCTTCAATGAGCCTCCATTCTTCATGATGCGCCACAGGCGAAAACATGTTGGTTGCAGACTCGAAACCCAAACGTGACCTTACTCATCGTCAGAAAAGTCTGCAACAAAATAATATTTGCAACAGAGTGGGTCAGAATCATTAAAAATGATCCTGGCAAGTGACACTATGTGGACTCATATAGGAATAACTCTATAACCTATATGCATATTTGGCTGGTGGAGTTTGAAGGCTGATTTGCATAAAAGCCAATTTTGCCTAACACTTTGTAAAACTTTTCCTTCAAATTTTGAGACAAGATGGCTTGAAAACCATTGTCTTAACTACCCTTGTTCACCACCAAGTTTTAATTTCGAAATTTGAATGATGAAGCCTCCGTTGAATCCTTGATCAGCTGCTCAAATTGTCCGTAACCGGGGACACGGCTAAGTACTTAGTTTTTAACTCTGCAGAGGTTGTGCACTTTCACCATTAGACCCAACAAACCCAAACTATCCTCAAGCACTCAATTTGTGCTAAGGAAAAGGAGAGAGTTGAGACGAGACTTTTCAGAAGCATTTTCCCATCCCATACCGACTTGACGCGCTCCCATTCTAACCATTCTACCACCACCTGTCAAGTCGGGACGAGTCCACGCAACTTAATCCATCTAGCCAGAGCCCATATGACTAATGGCTGCACGGTAAGCAACTTCACTTAGAGAAAACCTTGGCCCCTTAATACCCTGGGTGGCAACCACAAGTGACCATCCCTTAGAGGTCACCCCTAAGAGATGACACTCAACCTTTCCATCATCTTTTCATAACCAAGTCCACCCAGGTGATAAATTACTTAGTAGAATTTAGCTTTAAGAAAACACATTTGCATAGCATCCAATAATCTACTAAGTTATCAAAAGGGATTCTAGACACAACTAGAGTAAAGGTATGGTGGGTTTAGCATATAGCTATAATACTATCCAACACATGCATATAAGAAATACACTAAGTAATGCATATAAAATACTTAGGAAAACTTCATGGGGGTGTGCCACTTGCCTTGGCAACAAGCAGAACAACAGCAGCTGCAACAGTCCTCGTTTCCCTCCGGAGTTTCTAACACATCAAACAATACATAATGAACAAACAAGTTTCATAAAACTTCTAAGGAAAATATGTCATGCATGATGTGCAAAATATTTCTAAGGACTAGAGATGCATGCATGCCATGCCATGAAATAATTCTAAGTTAAAACAAGACAATCAAGAAGGTCCAAAAATGACTAAGGACCAAGGTCCTAACACTTGGGTCGAAATTTAACTAAGGACTAAAACTACATCAGTCCAAAATAATTTCTAAGGAAAGTAAACAAAAAAGAAGTGCTAAAATTTTCTAAGGAAAAAGTATGATAGCAATGTTGATAAATTTTTCTAAGGACCAACATTTGTTATAGCAAGTACTTAGAATAATTTCTAAGGAAATAACTAAGTTTTCTAGATACTAAAAATTTCTAAGGACAAGTTTAGCATTTTTAATGTGTTGAAAATTTCTAAGGAAAAATTCTAAGTGTTCTCAACATTTTATTACCCAAAATTTTCTAAGGAAGAAATATTTCGGTGGGTGAAGTATTTCTAAGTTATTTTGCATATAACATGGTCATAATTACTTAGCTAAATTTTCTATTCGAAAAATAATGTGAAGAGCAATTTTAATATAATTTACTTATTAAAATAACACCTAAAAGCAATAAAAACAAAATACATGCAAAAACATAGGAAAACACTTATACAAAAATACTAGAGCAATACTACGGCCATTACTTATACAAACAAAAATATAGCAAAATATTTTGCTAATTATCAATTTTTATAATTAAGTTATAGCCAAAATATCAATTAAACCATTTTTAAAATTTATCTAAATTAATTTCGTCCAAACCTCAAATTAAGCATACAGAAAGTTTCTACACATTATTAGCTTTCCAAAAATATAAATTTCATAAATTTTGGCTAAAGGAATAAAAATTAATAATGAATCTAAAATCCAGGGACTAATCTGTGATGCGCAGGGGCTAAAACGTAAAGAAAACTGAAAAGATCTTCGCGCTGAAGTCCTCCGTCGACGTGGCGTCTTCTGGTTGGTGCGGAGCCTCCGTTGACTGGTCTTGCGGGCGATGCGGCGGGACGGGTTGCGGGCAGACGGGACGGTTGCGGGCAGACGCGGACGGTTGCGGCGCGGCGTCGCGGACGATACGAAGACGTGGCCTCCTCTGATTGGCTGGTACCGCTTCGCGCAGATCTTCTAATCTCCACCGTTGAACCACGATCCGACGACCTAGATCTAAAGTACCAAAACGACGACGTTTTCCGCCGGAAAACATGCCGGAACCCTAATACCTACGGCGGCGCCATCGCCGGTGATCGCCGGAATAAGTTCTAAATCGATCTACGGTTCGTGGGGCGTACCGCAGGGTTCAGGGTGACGAGGCGAAGCAGATGGTGGTGACGGCGTAGTCGCGAGAGTCCTCCTTCTTCCTCCTGGAGTTGCTCCCGCGGACGGCGTCGGTGTCGATGAAGCTCGAGACGTCTCCTCTGCATGAAGCGATCGAGAAAAGGTTCAGGAGGATGCGCAATAACGTGGGGAAGCTCGAGGAGGTGGATAGGGAGGCAATGCGGCCGTGCTCTCACCGGAATTCGAAGATCTCGTCGTCGGCAATGGCGGCACGGCGGGGTCTCGTGTGGGCAGCCTGGTGGCTCTCGTGTTGATTTTCTTGGGGCGAAAACACGAGGGGGTCGAGGGGTTTATATGGGCTCGAGAGATTGGATAGAAACCGTTTAAACGCGACGAATTCGCTCCGGATTTGGCTAGGGTTTCGGAGTCCTTTCTTGCGCGAGAGGTTGAAGACATGACGTCATTGCTTGCGTCAAGGGTGGGACCCGCTTGTCGGTGAGAGAGAGTGCGGCTGCTGGCTGGCTGGGCTTGGGCCTGTTGTTCGCTGCGCGCGCGAGAGGAAGAAGATGGGCTCGGCCCAAATAGCTCGTTCGCCCATTTTTTCAGAATCTGTTTTTCTTTTCTGTTTTTATACAACTTCAAATAACTTTTGTATTTCAAACTCAAATTCACTCAAACCACTTTCAATAAATTTGTAAAAACATGCCCACCTGTTTTAGCATGTATTGGGGATATAATTTTCAAAAAAAAATTATTTGAAAATTTGAAATAGTTTGAGAAGGCATCTACAGATACTTTGCAATTTAGGTTTTGGAGGTAAAATCTCTAAATTTCATAATTTGGAGTCAAGCACAATGCAAACAGGGATGCAATGACATGATGCATGATGCAAATGAAAAGTTTTAAATTTTTGTGAAAATTGGGATGTTACAAAGCGTCTAACTTTATTTTGCAGGGGCAATGTGATATGGTCAAGGTAAGTTTAGTAAATTGTTTATAAACTGTGTGCACGAAGGAGACCATCGGCGCAAGGACCATATCACGTCGCATTACATTTTGATGTTATGTTATTGAGTGCATATTATATTGTGTGTATCTATATATATGGTTATATATTAGTTATACGGTGGTAGTAATATAAGATGATCCCTCCAAAATAACATTAGTGTTCTCCCTTTGGCGTGTACCACTAAGAAAGTTCTACGTTATGAGGCAGGCCGTGACGATCGGGTGTCAGACATATCGTCGTTCGCATGCAGTGGGTGTAAGACATGTTTGCACAAGCGTATATGTTGAAGGTTATTATGGCGAGCCTAGCATGTACAGACATGGCCTCGGAACACGGTGGCCGAAGGGTCAAGCATGAGTCACAGAGTTGTTGTGATTGACATAACGATGTCTACCTTTGAAGTTGTGTTGCCTCTCTGACGATGATGGGTAGCATAATAGATGAGAATCGTGTAATCACTAAAATGATTCGAGGGATATTCGTTTTGAGTGGGAGTTCTGGTAGTTTTAGTTTATTAAAACTTGAACCCATATTTATTATGAACAAAGTATTTATGTTTTGCAAAACCTTTGTAGATATTAACCAGTGCAGTAGTCCTCTTTAAAAAAAATTTGGCGCATTCCTGCGATTGAGAAACTTAAAAGGTTGGGTCCAAACTTCATAGTTTTATACCGTAGCTTGAGCATACTCATTGTTTCAAGCCTTTTAGCTCTATGTGATACAATACCCGTTAGGAGATAAACCCGGAGATTCCGCTAACAAAAAGGATAATTTGGATTATCATGTTTTGTGCGGATAATTTCATTATAGTCCAGTGTATGCTATGATCTCTGCCATAGAGAATGAACTGTGGGTGCGTGTTGACAGATCGCGAACATTTGGAATGGTCGCAGAGACTGATGATCTGTATCCACCGTAAATCAGGTCTTCTTCTCAACTAAGATGGAAGAGAACACTTGCATTAAAAGAGCACGTGTCAGTCATACTTGATGACATCGATCACTGGATGACAGACAACGTTGCCAGATGCAAAAGGTTTGTCATAGACTATGTCATGCAAAGGGAATCGTTCACCTACATGAATTCTTGATTGCGTTGGAAGAATCAAGATGATGAAACAGATCGCCGGGAAGTCATCAATGATGATGGTGTATCTATGATATACACGTTATGAATGTTTTACCTAAACAAGTACTCACATTAGTGACTGAGTTTTTGATACTTGTCATGTTTTATGAAAACAAGATTTTCTGTTTGAGTAGCTTGGAAGGATGAGGAGACAATGTGTGTTGATAATGGCAGGCAATACGTTGTGATGGCCATAGACACTCTCCCTCTACATCAACCATTTGAATAAATTATTTTGTAATCGCATGTTAGTATGATCGTGATAAGTGTGTCTCCTCTAGCGAGACGATTGTTCATATATGTTAGTGACAAAATTGTTGTCCTATATTTATGAAGTGATAAATTTAATGATCATACGCCGATTTGAATTTAGATGGTAGTAGCTCCCACATTTATAACATTAATGCCAAAGGATATAAACTTAATAAAGACACCACATTCTTGTGGCACTAACGTTTAAGTCATGTCAATGTTATAGTCAATGAAGAAGCTCCATACAGATGGATCTGCAAGTCCTTAGATTTGATCTTTTGACACTTGCAAGATAACTAAGGCACCGTTTTCGGAAAGCGGGCATATCACTTATTGATAATCATGCATATTGATGTGTGTGAATCAATAAAGTACTTCAAACGTGTAGTGGAAATCTTTATTTTGTAAACTTCATGAATGTTCCAAGTAGATATATGGATATCCACATAGGAAATGCTGGTCCGGAAAGTTTGATCAGGTTCAAACAAGTTCGGAGTGATGTAGGAAAATAAACTTAACAAGAAAAACAATTTCCTATGATATTTGATCAAGGAAACAAAGTTTTGAGTTATAAGTTTGGCATATCATTAGAAGACTTGTGAGAAGAGTTCCACAAATTACGACGCATGGAACACTACAATGTTATGGTGTGTTAGGACGTCGTAATCACACTCTATTGGATAGTGTGTGGTCAATAAAATCTCTTATCGAAGTTTGTGGTTATTGAGGTCATATGGTAGAAACAAAAACATTCACGTTAGATAATAGGGAAACCATATACATCCGTGGAGACAATACCATATGAGTGATGGCATGGCTTTTAGCCTAGATTGTCGTTTCAGCATATTAGTGTTTTGATGTGATCAAACCTAAAAGCGGATAGATTTATCTTTGTAGTGTATCTAAGATATCAGTTGGATATGTTTCTCATGACAAAGGCAAACTGGTGGCTGGAACGTACCTTGTTTAAGAAAAATAGTTTCTTATCAAGGATATAAGTGGGAAAGAAAGTAGAGCAAGACGAAGTTAATGAACTTACTCTCCGGAATTCGAGTGGCGCAACGGAAATGGTTCCGGTATCGTCCTCCGCAACTGGAAGGAAGCTTATGATAAAGATCATGATGCTCTAAGCTCGTACTAAAGATCGTAAGTATATGAGATTGTGTTCCGCACTGTGTGGTACGACAATCTTGTTAGAAAGGTCATGTTAATGGAACATGCCAAACCTATGAACTACGAAGAAGAGATGGTAGACCTAAGTCCGAGAAATGACTATGAGTCATATATGATCCGAGATAAAATCCATGTATGATTACCAAGTAACGGCTTGGGAAGATCTTCTTGATGGCATCTAGGTCGTCAAAAGAATATGGAATTTTATGAGAAAATAGACACTGATAAGGATCGATTTGTCGCAAAATAGTTTCGACAGATTCAAGAGTTGACCACAACGAGATGTTGTCTCAAGTGGCGAAGCCTAAGTCTATTCAGGGTCGTTTAGCAATTACTATGATTTCAAATTGAGAAATTGATAGATGGATAAAGAAACCATGTTTCTTAATGGTAATATTAAGAAATAGTTGTAATTAGTACAATAAAATGGTTTGTTGATCCTAAGGATGCTAAACATGTATGCAAACTTTAGCTATCCATTCATGGGCTGAAGCAAGCATATCGGAGCTAGAATCTTCACTTTGATAATGTGATCAAAGGATTTTAGAGTCATCCAAAATAGTTGAAGAAACCTGCATTTACAAAGAAGTGAGTGGGAGCTAAGTAGTTTTTCTTGATCTTATATGTGAATGACATATTTGAGTGGGAGATAAAAGAAATTCCCTGGTCTTATATGCGGAAGGCATATTTGAGTGGGAGCTAGGTGTCATTCCTGGTTTTATATGTAACGACATATTGAGAATGATACAGATTTTCTAGTAAAGTATAAATGATTATTTAAGTGATTAAATTTTCTATGAATGAATTTAGGAGTATTAGGCATCAGGTCTATAATTTGAATAGATCAAAAGGGCTTAATAATATTAAGTCGGAATATTTTCCTAGATTAAGATTCTGAAGTGTTTCAGAATAGACCAAGCGAAGAAAAGGGTTCTTACTTGTATGACTAGGTAAAATATTAAGTTTATCTTGGCGTTTCAGCGATAGCTAATGAAAGAAAAGGATGTTCGACATCCTCTATGCCTTAGCCATAGATTCTATCGGACTGAAAGCTCGACTTGGTGTCACCCAAGTTCTTGGTTGAAGAACGGGTTCTAGAGTGATCCCTGGATGGATCAATGAGCAGATGTTAAGTATATGCTTCAGTGTCTAAAGAGAACTGAAGATATGTTTTCTGGTATAGGGTAAGAGTGAAAAAGACAACTTGCCGTAAAAGGTTATGATGATGCAAGTTATGACACTGACCCATATGACTAGAAATCTCATATAGGAGAAGTGCTTTGTTTTGAGGAAAGACATGGTTAGCTTGCGAAGTTGCATATGAATGCACAATCGCATAATCTACATAGGTATAGGAATATATGGCTACTTCAGAAGTAGCAAGTATGATTGGACTGAGCGGTTTTCTCGAGCATGCGTGGTTCCCCTTAATAGATCTCTTAGACATTTAAGCCCCATGCTACGCGAAGTTTCGAGTCTCACTCGATCAACGAAGATATATTTCACCGTTATCATAAGATACGGGATGATGTCAAACGAGTTGACATAGAAGTGTTACAAAGTACATACCGATCTCAATGTGGGAGATCTGTTGACTAAATTCCTCTTCCACGAGATGAGCATGCACCAAATTGCTATCGGTGCTAAGCTTTTACCAAAGTTGTAAACAAGATTAAGTGTTACTCTAGTGCAAGTGGCAGACTGAAGGAGATATGCCCTAGAGGCACTTAATAAAGATATTTTATTTGTCATATCTTGATTGTTCATAATACATTTTATACCATGCTATAACTGTATTAAGCGGAAACATTAATAGGTTACCTTTACTTTGTCAGCCTCTGCTTTCATTGCATTCTGGAACTTTCTGATACAGTCCACTTACTCTGCCGTTTGATGATTTGTGAAAATAAGTTCTCTGTGTTTTTGGGTTCTGAACTTGCTGCTGAACTATCTGATACAACTTTTATGCCTCAGTTTGTTAGCGTCGACATGATCCAGGTTGATGCTTCTCCTGCTGCCATGTTGGATGGTGCGATTTATGCAGCTTCCTCTGAGTTTGGTAGTGCAATCTCTTCTGTCCTTGATCATATGATCTCTCTGATTGCTCCTGAAACTGGGAACTCTATGTCAGGTCTGATGTTGCCCTCTGGTCCTAGCTCTGCAGTGAATATCTCTGAAGGATCAAGCTCTAGCTCTGCTGTGGTGGTGGCCGCAGTCTCTGCTCCACGTCCTCGTGGCCGTCCTCGCAAAGATGATCCTCCTGCCACCGATGAGTCTGCTCGTCGTGGCCGTTCTACTAGAAGCAACAGCAAGGGCTTCAAGCATGAGTCTCTCTCCTACGATACTCCTCACCGCAAGCCCCAGGCGTCCAAGGCAAAGCCCCCCCCGGTGATGCAGGTCTCGGAGCTGTAGCGCATCGGCATTGAGGACTGTCATATCGCTCCTGAAGACCTGTCTGAGGAGCTCCTCCTGAAGGAGCGTGACGAGTAGCTTCCCGCGCTGCTCAGTTATCTTCATTTCACTGCTTTCTTATTGCACTTGGTCATTTTGTGAGTCAGTTTATCTGCGTTGGTTTGTTTCATACTATGTCAGACTTGGTTCGTCAGGATAAGCGTGTGTGGTTTTTCTTGTGCTGGAATGTCCGCGGTATTAATAGTCCTGACAAGTGGCCGCTTATTCGTGATAAGATTGAAGAGAGTGCGGCGTCGATCATTTGTTTCCAGGAGACAAAGCTTGCTGATTTTGATCTGAACTTTTGTAAATCCTTTGCTCCTCGACGCTTTGATCAATTCGCTTACGTTCCCTCTGATGGTGCCTCGGGTGGGCTCCTTGTTCTTTGGGCTAGCAACATGTTTGTGGGTCAGGTAATCACCCAGGAAAGCTTTGGTCAGGTGATCAACTTTACCTCCACAATGTCAGCTAAATCCTTTAATCTGGTAAATGTTTATGGTCTGTGCGAGGGTGTGGACAGGGAGAATTTCATTGCTTGGCTTTTCCATCTTGACATCTCGCCGGACTCCCTTTGGATCATCTTGGGGGATTTTAACTTCTATCGCTACTCTGACGGCCGTAATAGGCCTGGGGCTAACTTAGAGGACATTGCAACATTTAATGAGCTTATTAGCTATCTGGGTCTGATTGAGCTGCCAATCAAGGGTTGTAGTTACACATGGAGCAACATGCAAACAGACCCCCTCCTTGTCCAGCTAGATTGGTGTTTCACGTCGCCTTCGTGGACTCTGAAGTTTCCCAATACTATGGTAAAACCTTTGGCTAGACCAACCTCCGATCACACCCCCTGTGTAGTATCCGCTGGTACTAACATTCCAAAAGCATCGATATTTCACTTTGAAGACCACTGGATTAAAAGGCCAGGGTTTATTGATGTTGTCAAGCGCATCTGGGCCATTCACTGCCCTGGGGATGGAGCTTGTCGCATCTCGGCTAGACTCAAGTTGCTCAGAAAAGGTTTGCGTATTTGGAGTACTAGCATCTCTGTTCTTTCTCATATCATTGAAAAGTGCAACGATACCATCCTTTGGCTTGATGATATTGAGGAGTCAAGAACGCTGCATATCACGGAGTGGAACTTTAGGAACATTGTTAAAAGGAAGCTACAGTATCTGTTAGAGTGTAAACAGGCATACTGGAAAAAAAGGTGTACTGCTCGGTGGGCAAAGTTTGGGAGTGAGAACACCAAGTTCTTCCACTCTATGGCCACTATCAGATTCAGAAGCAACTTCATTTCTTCTCTGACTCGAGAGGATGGTTCTATTCCCACAGATCATCAAGAGAAGGGGGGCCATTCTGTGGAACTCCTTCAAAGGCAGATTAGGTGTTTCTACCCCTACAGACACTAATTTTGACTTCTCAGCTTTCATCCATCCATCAGTTAATTTGGATGACCTATCTCTGCCCTTCTCAAAGGAAGAAATTTAATAAGTCATTGCTGAAATGCCCTGTGATAAAGCACCCGGACTGGATGGTTTCTCTGGCTTGTTTCTGAAAATGTGTTGGCCTATTATTTGTCCGGATGTCCACAGACTATGTGATGATTTCTGGCATTTGTGTGTGAATCTCCAGAGTATTAATGACGCATACATTATGCTTGTTCCGAAGGTGGCCTCCCCCACTAGCCCAAATGATTTTCGCCACATCTCCCTCCTCAACTCGAGTCTGAAATTTTTGATGAAATTGCTAGCCAATCGCCTTCAAAAGAAAATCTTATGCCTCGTCCATGTCAACCAATACAGTTTTCTTAAATCAAGAACAATCCAAGATTGTGTAGCATGGGCCTATGAATATATACACCAATGCAAGCCGTCCAAGAAGGAGCTGGTTATACTGAAATTGGACTTTGCTAAAGCCTTCGATACCATTGAGCATCAGGACATCTTGGAGATCCTTTGTTGCTGGAACTTTGATGCTAAATGGATTGAATGGGCTCGCTTGATTTTCTCCTCTGGTACCTCGTCTGTTTCGCTGAATGGAACTGCAGGAAAAAAATTCATTGCTAACGTGGTGCCCGTCAAGGGGACCCCTTTTCTCCTGTGTTGTTTGTTGCTGGAGCTGATCTCCTTCAGAGTATGGTAAATCATCTTGCTGCTAATGGTGTGTTAACACCCCCTCTGCACATTCCCAATACTGACTTCCCTATAGCACAATACGCGGATGATACTTTGCTCATTCTCTACGCTTGCCCCATTCAGCTACTTGCTCTTAAAGAGTTGCTGTCGACTTTCTCTGGTACGACTGGTCTTCGTGTGAATTATGCCAAATCAGGCCTAATGCCGGTGAATATTGACGCTAAACGGCTAGCTTCACTGGCTGCCACTTTTGGCTGTGTTGTTGGTCAGCTGCCATTCACCTATCTTGGACTCCCGCTAGGTTCTTCGAGGCCTTCGGTGCAAGATCTTTCCCCAATTGTTGACCATATTGAGAGACGGCTTAATTCTAGCGCTAGGTTCCTTGACTACGGTGGCAGGTTAACATTTGTGAATTCAGTACTCTCCAGCCTGCTGATTCATTTCTTGTGCACCCTTAAAGTACACAAATCAATCCTCAAGGTTTATGATCGTGCTAGGAGGCACTGTATGTGGGCAAAAGAAGAAGACTCATCTTCTATTAACTCCCTAGCTGCTTGGATGTGGGGACCCCGGACTAGCTGTCCAAAATACCCGGTTATGCTTAACACAATGATCCCGTGATCAGTCTGTCGTTGCACATAACCCGAACTGAATACCAAAGTTTACATCCATTACAGTACCGAATTAAAGTCTTACAAATACGGTCACTTAGACCAAGTCTTACATAATTGCCTTCATGGGCCAAATCACATCATTCAGCGGAAGCTACGTGATACGTCTGAAACGTATCTATAATTTTGATGTTCCATGTTGATATTATACCATTTGTTACATGTTTTACATACACTTCATAGCATTTTTATGTATTTTCTGGGACTAACCTATTAACAAGATGCCACAGTGCCAGTTCATGTTTTCTGCTGTTTTTGTATTCCAGAAAAGCTAGTCTGGAAATATTCTCGGAATTAGACGAAGCTTGGACAGGACCTCCTATTTTTCCAACACGTACACGAAGTCCAAAGGAGAGACGGAGGGGGGCCGCGAGCCAGCCACACCATAGGGCGGCGCGGTCCCACCCTCTGCCGCGCCGTGGGATGGTGTGGGCCCCACGGGCGTCTCCAGCCGTCGCCCTTTCGCCTATATAATCCTCCTGCCCCAAAAACCTTAAAAGAATCGACAATTTCTCCAGAAAAGTTACGTAGCTCCGCCGCCACCAAAAACCCTAATTCGGGGGACAGAAGTCTCTGTTTCGGCACCCTGCCGGGACGGGGAATTGCCCCCGGAGCCATCTCCATCGACGCCATGGCCATCTTCATCACCGTTGCTGCCTCCATGATGAGGAGGGAGTAGTTCTTAATCGGGGCTGAGGGCTCTACCGGTAGCTATGTGCTTTATGTCTCTCTCCCATGGTGTGAACTTTATGTTATCATGAGCTTTGTAATCTAGTTGAATCCATAGATGTTACTCTTCATTATCATATGATTATGCTACTCAAAGTGGTTTTATTAATGTGAACTCCGGGGTCACCTTTGTCCCATGGTGTGAAGTTGACAGTGTGCGCACCGTGTGTGGCTCTTAGGCTAAAGATTACAGGAATATTTATCATGAGTTATTATTTGTGTTGGATGTCTCTATGAAATTGCGGTGTTTGTCTAGTACTATTTTAGGGTGCTCAAGTTGACAGTGTGGGGTTCCCTAGATGTGGAATGCGACTTTAAGGTGTGCTTTTATAGCCCTACGCAGTGGATTGGTGTTCGTTATCCAACGAGAGAATAATTCAGATTAGCATAGTGAAGAGGAAATATCTATGTATTCAATTATATTATTATTGTTGAGAGTGTCCACTAGCGAAAGTATGATCACTAGGCCTTGTTTCTAAGCATTGAAACACCGTTTACAACCAGTTCTGCTACATGTTTGCTTGCTGCCATTTTTATTTCAGATTGCAATTACCACTTATAATCATCCATATCACTTGTATTTTAATATCTCTTCGCCGAACTAGTGCACCTATACATTTGACAAGTGTATTAGGTGTGTTGGGGACACAAGAGACTTCTTGTATCTTAATTGCAGGGTTGCTTGAGAGGGATATTTTTGACCTCTACCTCCCTGAGTTCGATAAACCCTGGGTGATTCACTTAAGGGAAACTTGCTGTTGTTCTACAAACCTCTGCACTTGGAGACCCCACATTGTCTACAAGAATAGAAGCGTGTGTAGACATCAAGCTCTTTTCTGGCGCCATTTCCAGGGAGGTAAGTGTTGGAAGGTACCTCCTTTAGATCCTGCAGTTATATCTTTTTGTTTCTTGTTTTTAATTTCACTAGTTAGGCTTAATGAAAAACAACAAAAAAAATTAGAGATCTTTATGAACTTTATATTGAATTAGGACATGATGCTTTTTAAGAGAAAATTAAAAAACCTATGGAAGTTTGTTTGCATAATAGTGATAGCAATGTTATTAGCATGAATTTTTTGAACACCATTATTGCTAATGCTATGGAAGAATTTAAGCTTGGGGAGGTCGGTTTTGATGAAAATGATCTTTTTAGTTCCCCGGTTTTGGAGGAGAAAATTTGCTTTGATGATACTTTGCCTCCAATATATGATGTTTATAATGATTGTGATATTTTCACTCCACCTACTATTGAGGATATAGTTTATGTTGATTATGATATGCCTCCTATATATGATGTTTACAATGATGAATATGATATTTTCAGTCCATCTACTATTGAGGATAAAATTCATTATGATTATTCTATGCCTCCAATTTATGATGATTACAATGATGGATGTGATACTTTACTCCCACTATTACTAATGAAACTATTTATGCTTATGTGGAGAGTAATGATACTTATATGCATGTGGATCATGATAAGAGTGCTTTATGTGATAGCTATATTGTTAATTTTGTTCATGTTGCTACTGAAAATTATTATGAGAGAGGAAAATATGGTTATAGAAATCTTCATGTTACTAAATTTCTTCTCTTTATGATGAAGGTTTTGAGCTTTCTCTTGATTTGCTTTTATTTGCTGGGTACTTTAAGACCTACTGGTCCTTATGAGAGAGGGAGACACGGTTTCATATATCTCAATAATATTAAGTCTTCTCTCTTTCTGTTGAAATTTTTGAAGTTCCACTTGTTTTGCCTTCCTATGCTAGTCACTTTGTGCTTTATTGATTTATTTTCTTACAAGATTCCTTTGCATAGGAAGTGGGTTAGACTTAAATGTGTTTGATATTTTCTTATTGATGCTCTTTCATATTCGCCTCTTATACATATGAGAGCATCATCAAAATTATCATGCCTAGCTAAAAGGCTTTAAAGAAAAGCGCTTATGGGAGACAACCCATTGTTTATTTCTGCAAAAAAAAATCTTTTTTTGAGTCACGGTGCTGTTTACTTCTGTAACATTGCCTTTGTATCTTTATTTTCTTTCATTGTTGTGCCAAGTAAGGCCTCTAATAGGAAGATGATGCTAGATTTGGATTTCTGCGCAGGAACAGATTTCTGCTGTTCACCGTTTTGCTTCTGTAAAATCATAGAAACATTATTTAAATCTGAAAATGTTTGTGCGTGATCCTCAGATATGTGCACATCTATCATTAGTTTTGAGTTTTTCGATTTGAGCAACGTAAGTGCCTCGAAAAAGTTCATCTTTACGGACTGTTCTGTTTTTGACAGATTCTGCCTTTTATTTTGCATTCTCTCTTTTGCTAGTGTTGAGTGTAATTCTGTTGGAAGAGCTTCACATAAAATCAGTAGTAGTAGCTAATGTTTAAAAAGTAATTATCATGTTTGTGTCCTTATAGAACATGTGAGTTTTTGATTGTGCACTAACCCTCTAATGAGAATTATTCTGAGTTTGGTGTGGCGAAAGTTTTCAAGGGTCAAGAGAGAAGGATGATATAATGTGATCAAGAAGAGTAAAGAGCTTAAGCTTGGGGATGCTCCCATGGATCACCCCAGCATATTTCAAGAAGACTCAAGCGTCTAAGCTTGGGGATGCCCAAGGCATCCCCTTCTTCATCAGCAACTTATCAGGTCATCTCTAGTGAAACTATATTTTAATTCTTTCACATCATATGTGCTTTACTTGGAGCGTCTGTGTGCTTTTATTTTCAATATTTTATTTTTCTTATGGTCAGCTTGATTGGACCCTAGCATTCTTGATTGGGAGAGAGACACGCTCCGCTTTTTCATATGAATACTCCTATTCTTCACTTACACTTGTTGAGTATACTTATCTAGCTATTGCTATGCTTTTAGCTCCTGTTTTGCATGCATCTCTTATTCAGAGTTGTTAGTTCTTTTAAAGAAAGTACTCTCTTACTTCACTTATAATTGTTTGGAGAGTTTATGTTGAATTAAGTTGATTGGTGTTTGGTTGGAACAGAAAATGCTGCATGTGGTAGATGGTATATGTGACACCCCTCCCTGGCACATATTACCAGAGAGGCGGTCGTCCCGTGCGCCAGCCCAAGATATCTCGCCGCACGTCACGACAGTGCAACATAATGGAAATCATTACACAATCAGGAACAAGGAGTGCTACAAATGGTTTACAAGGCCATCAAGGCATGACCAAATATCAAGCCAAGCATGGCTCAGGACAGAGTTTAACTGGCAGCGGAAGACGACTAAGGCAACGGCTTGGAGCGGCTCCACTCCATAGGCATCTGGCTGGGCTACTGATCCTAGCACACTCTTGCACCATCTCCTTGCTAAGGTAGAAGATGAATCCTCGCCAAAACCTGGCCACAATCACAAGGCCCGTGAGTACATTTGTATGCACTCAGCAAGAATCGCCACTCACTACAAACAAATCAACAATCATGCAGCAAGATATACATTACTTGGAAATAAAATTTCTACAACATGGCAAGGTGTATACTAGATACATGACATAAAAGTAGCATGGCATTGACAACCAAACATGTCATAAGCAAGCAATGGGGGTATCACCGGTACAGAGTCCAAGCCAGGTGGGGTTGGATCGTGCACCGGCAATCATACAAAGAGATTACCTGTGCCGAGTAAACGAGTGTACCAGTTGGTACCAAATAATATCCAACGGCACCGGTGATCACTGCTAGGCCCACTAGCCTCATCTTTCCACTCTGGGCATGCACGGTAGATGTTGGCTCAAGCCTAACTCTAGGCTCCCAACGATCACACCGCCATCCTATATCATGGGTAACCATCAACATCTCAATGCAACATTCCCTGCATCATCTTATTTGTTTATTTAGTGAGATCAGGTCGTTCATTAATTATTTCAAACAGATCTTAAGTTTAACGTCCTGACACGACAAAGACACACAGTGTGACCGACAATGAACTGTTGTTCCATATCCCAGGAACGGGCTAGCTTGCTAGGTGGAGTCTCTCGAGAGTTTGCTTTCCCACCTATCAGAATGCACCCTACTCAGCCGACGCTCCAGGTTTCTCCCGCCCAAAGTCGTACTAAGCAAAATACACTCACATGACGGTCCACTTGCTAAGACACTCTCCTGCACCACCCTATGCGCGTGGCACAACGGGCAGGTAAGTCCGGCACATCCCCCGGCGCGACCGAGTATGCCTAGCTCCGGACTCCCTATCACAGTCGAACCCGTGCCTGTCGACCACTACCCTCGGACAGCACAACCGAACGACTGCGCCCAATGGATGGCACAAAAGGGGCTCAACAATCTACTAGGTCACGGTCCTCCATGAGATGACGATGGTTCTGCTTTCAAAGTTCAGATTAGTGGCACCATGGACTGACCCTATCGTTGTTTGGAGGGGTGTTTCATTTAATCAAGTTTCAACATTCAATAGTCCAAACAACAGAGGATTAATCCAGCACAACAACCACAATAACATAATAATATATCATCAAACAACAAGTCATTAGCAACAAAATAATTCAAGCAACACATAGTAACCACATAATATTAACGACAGCAAATGAATCATATCAACATGCATGTACCAAAATCCATACTTAGCCAAACAAAAACGTCAACTGGAAGACTATGGCGGCGAACCCGCCGACCAGCGCCTTCTCGTTTGACAAGGAAAAAAAGAAACGTCAACCGGAAGACTACGGCGGCGAACCCGCCGACCAGCGCCTTCTCGTTCGACAAGGAAAAAGAAACGTCAACTGGAAGACTACGGCGGCGAACCCGCCGACCAGCGCCTTCTCGTTCGACAAGGAAAAAGAAACGTCAACCGGAAGACTACGGCGGCGAACCCACCGACCAGCGCCTTCTCGTTCGACAAGGAAAAAGAAACGTCAACCGGAAGACTACGGCGGCGAACCCGCCGACCAGCGCCTTCTCGTTCGACAAGGAAAAAGAAACGTCAACCGGAAGACTACGGCGGCGAACCCGCCGACTAGCGCCTTCACAGATCAACTAGTTGGTTAGCGTCGACCGGGTGACCGTGGCAGAGATACCTCTGACCAGCGCCATCGCAGATCAACGTTAATATTTTAGTGAGACGGCGGCGGTTCCACCAGTCCATTGTCTCAAGAATGGTGTGTGTTTGATACATATTAACAATACATAATATAACCAAGCACGTACGATAATTAAATATGCAACATGATATGCAACATGGCAGGAGCAATATTACAAGTTTCACACTAAACAAGAACAACCAACAGACATGCATAAATATAACAGTAGAACACAGGGGATCGATCCCTGGTCATCGTCCTCCTCTGCCCACGCACTGGAGCATGCAGGGGATGGCCGGGGACAGCCAGAGACTCGCCGGGAGGGTCGGCCGGTGGTGGGTACGGCCCGGAGGCGGTGTACCGTGGCCAGGGAAGGAGGGCTAGGGGCGCGGGGAGGCTTGAGGGCTCGAGTCCATCCTCGACATGGTCACGCCGACCATGGCCGAAGCCCGAGCTCGGTTTCCTCTGCCGAAAGAAACGTGGGGAGGCTCAGGGGAGGGAAGGGAGATGTATGCCTGCGAGGGAGGGCTCGAGGTGCTCATATATAGCCCAGAGGGGAGGGGAGGTGGGTGTGTGGCCGGTGCGGCCATTAATGGCGCTGTGAGGTCACGGCTTACGCTCCTCCGGCTATGGGGGCGGTGCTGCGCTAGGTGCTTACGCACGATGGCCACAGGCGGCGCAGGAGCCACAGAGATGAAGGGAAGAGCAGGGCAGGGAGAGGAGGGCACCGGGGAGAAGCTCCCGCAAAGAATCCACCACGGCGCTGTTCTGTCGGTGGAGGGGATAAGAGCGGCTCCGGTCCAAGCTAGGGGAGCAGGAGAGGTGTGGCTTCTGCTCGCTTGGTCTGGAACCGAGGAACAGCGAAGGGGACCCGAGGAATAGAGGAGGTCGTCGGCGGGTGGACGCCGGCCAGGGCGCGCCCTGGCGTCTGGAGCGCGCCACGAGCGGCATCGTCGCGTTCCCGACAACTCGGAGCACCAAATGGAACACAGTTTCCACCGTTGGGTTCGTAAAAGATGAGAGAAACACAACAAAACAAGAATAACCCAAGGATTCCCAACTTTGTAAAGTAGGATTTTCAGAAAAGCAAAGATACCGAAGGTGCTCGATGAAATGACAGGGGCCTTGCACGACTCAGAAAAATCTCCAAAAATTACCACTGAGTATTGGTGGCATAGGGAGGGTGTCAATGGAGTTTGAGCTCAATTGGAAATTGGTAAATTTGGTTTTGGCAAGATGTCCAAAAATTGGCATATTGGCATGATCAAGGCAAAGTGATTTTTCACACTTCACCTTGGGGTGATCTTCTGGATTTGGGTGTCTATGGACCATGTGGTCAAGGTGACCAAGTCTCATTGTCATCGGATTTGTCTAAGTATATGTTTGCTTGAAGATCTCAAATAGGCATGAAAATGGCCTTACAAAGGAAGTAGGTCAAAAGTTGCTCAAATGGGTTTGGCTCCATATGATGAAGTGTAGGGAATTTAAAAATATTCATCCCCTGAATTTATCAGAATTTATGGAGATGCGTAGCTTGACTCAAACATTTCTGGATCAGAAATGGCATTTTGGAAAATAGTGCCCAACTTGGAATTATTGCATTGAAGCATGCAATATTTTTGCATGGATTGTCTTTATATGGATAGGGGAGTCCTCTGGTATTTTTAGTGGAATTTTTCTAGCTATGGAAATAGGCTTTCCTTTAGTGGGTGGAGAAAAGGGTTTAAAAGGTTCGATAATTAGGGCTAGGGTTTTCGAGAGAAAACCTAAGCACCAAAATTATCACGATTGCTGGAGTGGTTCGTGGATCACCGGGAAAAATTCTCGAGAGAGAAATTCCCAAGTTGATTCATCCCCAGAGATTTGAAGAAATATTTAGGATAAGAAGAAAAAGTTTTTCAGGTGTCAGAAAACACCACTAAAATTAGGTTTGAATTTTTGGGGTGTTACAGACCTTCCCCCCTTAAAAGGAATCTCGTCCTCGAGATTAAGGAGGTAATACAAGATAATTCTTGAACGATCCATTTATACCCCATTTAAAAACTTTTTCTACAAAATACTAGAGTTTTTATACTCAAGAGATTAACACTCCACAAGATTTTTATAAAACAGTACGATATTTATACCATACTCCATGCATTTAAAAGATGGCATGGCAGGGGCTCACTTAATCAATCAACAAAGGATCTACCGCCATGGTTAAAAATTAAATCTATGGTTTTGCTCAACTCAACACAAACATGGCAAGATCAATCAAGATCTACAACCAAACTATCAACCAACAAACGAAGATTTATCTTAGGCAAACCATTACCCAAATTTTGCAAAACAAAGATTAGGAATATGCTAATCACATCCTCTATCTAGGGTTTTTATTTTAGAAAAGCTGTATATGCACTTTCATGTACACACAGGTTTTAAAAAAAACAGGGTTTCTTTTCAAAAAGAAAATATCTGTGTCACCAATAATTGGCTCACAGACACTGTGGGATAGGCCATTTCCCAAAATCATTTTGCAAAGATTTTCCCTACAAGATACTAGAAAGGCAAGGGATACGGTCTTGAGTAAATGATAGAAGCACCTGGAGGCTATCTGCTTACTCACTGACATGTGGGACCGGGGTCCACCTGGCAGTCTCCTTCTTCCTTTCACTCTTCTTCTTCCTCGCTCTTTCTCGTTCCATCCACGGCTGGTTCTCGGTCCGTGAAGCACTCCACCGCGGCACTGCTGCGCGTGCGGTCCGTTGACGCAGCGGCCATCACGGCTTTGGGAACATGTCCTCAATGGTTTCGCGCCCTTGGGCGATCACTGCTCGCGATTCTTTCTCTTTTCCCGTGTGCGGTGCCGAGGAGCGGCATCTGCGCTCCGGCTATAAATCAGAATCTCTGAAATCCTCTCTTTTCTCATCGCAACCATGGGCTTTATTCAGAGCTTCTTCAGAGCCTACGTCGAGATGCTGGAGAGGGCGGATTTCATCGAGCATGTGATCATCGTCGTGCTCTTCGGGATCTCGTCCTCGGTGGTGGGCGGACTGCTGTTTGCGGCGGTGGTCTTCCTGATCTTTGGCCTGTGCAACTGGTGGTTTGGCCCTGGTGGTGATGTTGCGGCGGAGGGGCAGGCTGCGCCGCCGGTTGCTGAGGTGGCCGCTCTTCCAACTGGAGGTGAGCCGGCCGCTCGATCCGTCTGTCGCCGTCGCGTGGCTTGCGACTCAGCTTCGGGTGAGCCAGGCCCCTCTTCTTGCAACGCCGTGGAGCGTGAGATGGAGTAGAATTTCTAGGGTGCCTTCGCATCTGCACTGAGGTAGTTGTAGTGTTCTATGTTGGAGTAGAACTTGTATCCTTCGTTTCTGAAATTTCCCTTCTGTACTGAATTTAGTGGATGTATCCATTTGTCTCCTCTGCTGAATAGAACAAGATTTGCATTTCTGAATTTTCTCAACTGCAACAACCTGGTCTTGCAGCACAGCTAGAATTGCAGAGGTACTAGCATACAGATAGAAGAGCTTGCTGCTCTGAGAAAATATCTTTTAGAAAATAATCCTGCATTTTATGGCCCAAAACATTTGCAGGTGTGTGGCATAAACATCTCAACCATAATGGTTAACAAGAGAATAAGAACGCCAAGTTTAATTACGAGCTGATTCGACATCAAAAAAGCCTACAACAAACTCGCATTACAAGCCAACACAAGAAAAACAAACAACCTTGCTGATTCTCATCTACCAACATACAAGCGCCACTCAGGCTAGCTAAACAAGGTTCTACTCAGCTTGACGGCCTCTGGTAGTCGGTGGGGTCTGGCCGAGACGAAGAGTGGTGTCCACATCTCCATCTTCCGCGGGGTGGGGAATTGCAGGCACGCCTTCGAGGATTGTACCTCGCTCTTGGGGGTGCTGCTGAACTCGGGCTAGTGCTTGCGTCACTGATGCATCAAGACCGCGTTCCAGCAAATCATCTGGGAACGGGAGTCCTGTGCCCTGAGCTTGCCCATGGTCGAGGTAGGTAGGTTCCTTTCTCGACTCAGTTGCATGCGAGCACGACCAAGGTTGCACTTGTGGTCATGAGTTCATCCATCAGAGAATGGCTGAACCTTGCCATTGTAGCTCTGTAGGTGACCAGGGTGATTACAATAGGGTCGACTTCTTCTCCAATGGGAGTTTGGATAGTCTCCACTCCAGGCTGGGGTCTGGCTAGGAGAAGGTGGAAAGCTCGACTTTTCGCCATTGCCGGTTCCGAGTACCGCAGGCGGACGAGACCTTCCCAGGCTGCTACCTGGATGGCTTGATTAAGAGTGGGCATGCTCCTACCTTGGATCAAATAAGGCTGACTTGTGCCCAACGGACACGGGCCGACATGCACGTCTGCTCGAAATTCACTCCCAGCAGGCGAGAGCGAGTTCTCGAACACCACATATCGAGGGCGAGCAGGCCTGCCAAGAAGAACACAGACGGCCTTCCAAAGAATCAGGGAAAACAGCCATGATCCTCGGCAGTGGTTTCTAGGATGACCTTGGGGTTCGCCATCGGATTATTTTGGATCTGGGTGTAGGATGAGATGAGAACGCGGGATTCCTTTGCGGGATCCTGCTTCAAGAGAGTCGGGTTGCTAAGGATAGCAGGCGAGGGTGGGGATAAATGGCAGCTAGGACTGGGTCTCATATAAGTTGGGTTGTGTCGGCTCCTTCTCATGGAAGAAACCGGCGAGCCTCTCTCAGGGAATGGGACAAGTCCTACTGCACCTTACTGTGGACTGACACCGCCATGCCGGTTAGGCGGGGATGGGTTAAATCCATCAGGCTCGCTGTCGGGCAAAAGTAAGGCTGGGCTTTCCATGCTAGGGTAGTCTACAGCCAGCCTGGTGCTCAGTTACCACGTCTATGACACCCGTCCCTGTCACATATTACCCGAGAGGCGGTCGTCCCGTGCGCCAGCCCAAGATATCTGGCCGCACGTCGCGACAGTGCAACATAATGGAAATCATTACATAATCTGGCACAAGGAGTGCTACAAATGGTTTACAAGGCCATCAAGGCATGACCAAATATCAAGCCAAGCATGGCTCAGGACAGAGTTTAACTGGCAGCAGAAGACGACTAAGGCAACGGCTTGGAGCGGCTCCACTCCACAGGCATCTGGCTAGGCTACTGATCCTAGCACACTCTTGCTCCATCTCCTTGCTAAGGTAGAAGATGAATCCTCGCCAAAACCTGGCCACAGTCACAAGGCCCGTGAGTATATTTGTATGCACTCAGCAAGAATCGCCACTCACTACAAACAAACCAACAATCATACAGCAAGATATACATTACTTGGAAATAAAATTTCTACAACATGGCAAGGTGTATACTAGATACATGACATAAAAGTAGCATGACATTGACAACCAAACATGTCATAAGCAAGCAATGGGGGTATCACCGGTACAGAGTCCAAGCCAGGTGGGGTTGGATCGTGCACCGGCAATCATACAAAGAGATTACCTGTGATGAGTAAACGAGTGTACCAGTTGGTACCAAATAATATACAACGGCACCTGTGATCACTGCTAGGCCCACTGGCCTCATCTTTCCACTCTGGGCATGCACGGTTGATGTTGGCTCAGGCCTAACTCTAGGCTCCCAATGATCACACCGCCATCCTATATCATGGGTAACTATCAACATCTCAATGCAACATTCCCTGCATCATCTTATTTGTTTATTTATTGAGATCGGGCCGTTCATTAATTCTGTCAAACAGATCTTAAGTTTAACCTCCTGACATGACAAAGACACACAGTGTGCCCGACACTGAACTGTTATTCCATATCCCAGGAATGGGGCTAGCTTGCTAGGTGGAGTCTCTCGAGAGTTTGCTTTCCCACCTATCAGAATGCACCCTACTCAGCCGACGCTCCAGGTTTCTCACGCCCAAAGTCGTACTAAGCAAAATACACTCACATGACGGTCCACTTGCAAAGACACTCTCCTGCACCACCCTATGCACGTGGCACAACGGGCAAGTAAGTCCGGCACATCCCCCGGCGCGACTGAGTATGCCTAGCTCCGGACTCCCTATCACAGTCGAACCCGTGCCTGTCGACCACTACCCTCGGACAGCACAACCGAACGACTGCGCCCAATGGATGGCACAAAAGGGGCTCAACAATCTACTAGGTCACGGTCCTCCATGAGACGACGATGGTTCTGCTTTCAAAGTTCAGATTAGTGGCACCATGGACTGACCCTATCGTTGTTTGGAGGGGTGTTTCATTTAATCAAGTTTCAACATTCAATAGTCCAAACAACGGAGGATTAATCCAGCACAACAACCACAATAACATAATAATATATCATCAAACAACAAGTCATTAGCAACAAAATAATTCAAGCAACACATAGTAACCACATAATAATAACGGCAGCAAAAAAATCACATCAACCTGCATGTACCAAAATCCATACTTAGCAAAACAAAAACGTCAACCGGAAGACTATGGCGGCGAACCCGCCGACCAGCGCCTTCTCGTTTGACAAGGAAAAAAAGAAACATCAACCGGAAGACTACGGTGGCGAACCCGCCGACCAGCGCCTTCTCGTTCGGCAAGGAAAAAGAAACGTCAACCGGAAGTCTACGGCGGCGAACCCGCCGACCAGCGCCTTCTCGTTCGACAAGGAAAAAGAAACGTCAACCGGAAGACTACGGCGGCGAACCCGCCGACCAGTGCCTTCTCGTTCGACATGGAAAAAGAAACGTCAAATGGAAGACTACGGCGGCGAACCCGCCGACCAGCGCCTTCACAGATCAACTAGTTGGTTAGCGTCGACCGAGTGACCGTGGCAGAGATACCTCCGACCAGCGTCATCGCAGATCGGTGTTAATATTTTAGTGAGACGGCGGCGGTTCCCCCAGTCCATTGTCTCAAGAATGGTGTGTGTTTGATACATATTAACAATACATAATATAACCAAGCAAGTACGATAATTAAATATGCAACATGATATGCAACATGGCAAGAGCAGTATTACAAGTTTCACACTAAACAAGAACAACGAATAGACATGCATAAATATAATAGTAGAGAGACAAAAACATAAACACCCGGCCTGGTAATAAGCAAATAAACAAACAAACACTGCTGGGCTGCTCATAGCAAGGGGTTAGCTTGCCTTCGAAGATGGGGATCCACCGGGTTTGGAAAGGTCGGGGTGATTCTGCGGCGTAGGGCAGCGATAGCCCCGTTCCACGGACTCCGGAATGCATGTATAAAAGGGCACCCCATAGAACTATTTTGGAACAAGATGAAATCAGTACCACCGGAAATATCTCGTCGAGACGAAGATTTAGAAATTTGAATCACCGAAAACGGAGCTACGGTTTGAAAGTTGTGGGCGTTTGAAAATCGGTCCAGCAGGAAAAAGAAAAAAGAGTTCCGAGAAAAAAAAAACGGCGCGGGCCGCAAATGGGCCGCTACTGCACGCCTGCGCACTGCTGCGCCAGGCTGGGCCACTGGCAGGCCGGCCTGCTACTGCACTAGTCTGGGCCGAAAAAAGCGATTCAAAGGAAAAAAAATGAAGAACACAGGGGATCGATCCCTGGTCATCGTCCTCCTCTGCCCACGCACTGGAGCGTGCAGGGGATGGCCGGGGACGGCCAGAGATTCACCGGGAGGGTCGGCTGGCGGTGGGTACGGCCTGGAGGCGGTGTACCGTGGCCAGGGAAGGAGGGCTAGGGGCGCGGGGAGACTTGACGGCTCGAGTCCATCCTTGACATGGTCACGGCGACCATGGCCGAAGCCCGAGCTCGGTTTCCTCTGCCGAAAGAAACGTGGGGAGGCTCAGGGGAGGGAAAGGAGATGTATGCCTGCGAGGGAGGGCTCGAGGTGCTCATATATAGCCCAGAGGGGAGGGGAGGTGAGTGTGTGGCCGGTGCGGCCATTAATGGTGCCGTGAGGTCACGGCTTACGCTCCTCCGGCTACAGGGGTGGTGCTGCGCTAGGTGCTTACGCACGACGGCCACAGGCGGCGCAGGAGCCACAGAGATGAAGGGAAGAGCAGGGCAGGGAGAGGAGGGCACCGGGGAGAAGCTCCCGCAAAGAATCCACCACGGCGCTGTTCTGTCGGTGGAGGGGATAAGAGCGGCTCCGGTCCGAGCTAGGGGAGCAGGAGAGGGGTGGCTTCTACTCGCTTGGTCTAGAACCGAGGAACAGTGAAGGGGACCCGAGGAACGGAGGAGGTCATCGGCGGGTGGACGCCGGCCAGTGCGCGCCCTTGCGTCTGGAGCGCGCCACGAGCGGCATCGTCGCGTTCCCGACAACTCGGAGCACCAAATGGAACACGGTTTTCACCGCTGGCTTCGTAACGACGAGAGGAACACAACAAAACAATAATCACCCAAGGATTCCCAACTTTGTAAAGTAGGATTTTCAGAAAAGCAAAGATACCGAAGGTGCTCGATGAAATGACAGAGGCCTTGCACGACTCAGAAAAATCTCCAAAAATTACCACTGAGTATTTGTGGCATAGGGAGGGTGTCTATGGAGTTTGAGCTCAATTGAAAATAGGTAAATTGGGTTTTGGCAAGATGTCCAAAAATTGGCACATTGGCATGATCAAGGCAAAGTGATTTTTCACACTTCACCTTGGGGTGATCTTCTGGATTTGGGTGTCTATGGACCATGTGGTCAAGGTGACCAAGTCTCATGGTCATCGGATTTGTCTAGGTATAGGTTTGCTTGAAGATCTCAAATAGGCATGAAAATGGCCTTACAAAGGAAGTAGATCAAAAGTTGCTCAAATGGGTTTGGCTCCAAAAGATGAAGTGTAGGGAATGTAAAAATATTCATCCCCTGAATTTATCAGAATTTATGGAGATGCGTAGCTTGACTCAAACATTTCTGGATCAGAAATGGCATTTTGGAAAATAGTGCCCAACTTGTAAATATTGCATTGAAGCATGCAATATTTTTGCATGGATTGTCTTTATATGGATAGGTGAGTCCTCTGGTATTTTTATTGGAATTTTTCTAGCTATGGAAATAGGCTTTCCTTTAGTGGGTGGAGAAAAGGGTTTAAAAGGTTCGATAATTAGGGCAAGGGTTTTCGAGAGAAAACCTAAGCACCAAAATTATCATGATTGCTGGAGTGGTTCGTGGATCACCGGGAAAAATTCTCGAGAGAGAAATTCCCAAGTTGATTCATCCCCAGAGATTTGAAGAAATATTTAGGATAAGAAGAAAAAGTTTTTCAGGTGTCAGAAAACACCACTAAAATTAGGTTTGAATTTTTGGGGTGTTACAGTATAATGGAAAAGGCTTATATATTCTTGTAGATCACTGTATTCGATAATTTGATACTTGTCAATTGTTTTGAGTTATTTAGTAGTTCGTGTTTAAGCTTTTGTAGCATGTAGTTAAAACCTATTAATGAAGAACTACCGTAAAGCTCGTTGAAATTTGGTTTGCATGATTGGTATCTCTAAGGTCTAGATATTTTCTAGTAAAAGGGTTTGGTTAACAAGGAAGATAGTGTAGAGTCTTATAATGCTTGCAATATGTTTTCATATAAGTCTTGCTGTGTCGGTTGATATCCTGTGTTTGCTTCAAATAACTTTGCTAGCCTAAACTCTGTACTGTGAGAGAATGCTTCTCGTACATCCAAAACCGTGAGCCAAAATCCATGCCATTTGTGTCCACCATAACTACCTATATGTGGTATTTCCTTGCCACTCCAAGTAAATTTTTCATGTGCTACCTTTAAATTATTCAAAAAAAATTATTACTCCTTTTTGTGTCAATGTTTACCAAGCTCATGAGGACGGGGTGGATGTCTTTATGTCAATTGTCAAACAGACTTTACCACCGGACTAGCGGCATATACATCCGCTTATCCATTAATTTTGCAAAAAGAGCTGGCAAATGGGGTGCCTAGTCCCAATTAATTACAACTTTAACCGCTTAATTCTCTTCACATTTTTGCCCCGATTTATCAGTTGAGCAATGACAAACAGTGAAATATCTGCATGTGTAAACAAAAGAGAAGAGGGATGATCTGCCTTGCTGGTAGAAATAATGTCCTTCATGGGAGCCGCTCTTAAAAGTCTGGTTGGCAGGGGTCATATTGTACTTTCCATTTTCTGATTCGTTGACAATTAAAAACACCTCTCAAAACTTATTTTTACTCCCTTTATGATTTCAAAAACTTAAAAAGCTCTAGCACATGATTTAATCCCTGCTTCCCTCTGCGAAGGGCCTTTCTTTTACTTTTATGTTGAGTCAGTTTTCCTACTTCTTTCTATCTCAGAAGCAAACACTAGTGTCAACTTTGGTGCAACAATTTTTATATGCTTGTATATTGCACTTATTATATTGCTTTGTGTTTACAAATATCCATGAGATATATATCTTGAAAGTTGAAAGCAAATTGCTGAAGCTTAAATCTTCCTTTGTGTTGGTTATATACCTTTTACTTAGAATCTATTGCTTTATGAGTTAACTCTTATGCAAAACTCTTTGATGCTTATCTCGAAATTACTATTCATGAAAAGTTTTTGCTTATATGATTCAGTTGTTTGCTCATTATCTATTTGCTAGCAAACTATAGACCATTGACCTGGATCACTTCATTCATAACATGTGTTTTACAATACTATTTGATCAAGATTATGATGGTAGCATGTCACCTCAGAAATTATTTTGTTTTTATCGTTTTACCTACTCGATGACGATCGAGGACGAGTAGAACTAAGCTTGGGGATGCTTGATACGTCTCAAACGTATCTATAATTTCTGATGTTTCATGTTGATATTATACCATTTGTTACATGTTTTACATACACTTCATAGCATTTTTATGCATTTTCTGGGACTAACCTATTAACAAGATGCCACAGTGCCAGTTCCTGTTTTCTGCTGTTTTTGTATTCCAGAAAAGCTAGTCTGGAAATATTCTCGGAATTGGACGAAACTTGGATAGGACCTCCTATTTTTCCAACACGTACACGGAGTCCAAAGGAGAGACGGAGGGGGGCCGCGAGCCAGTCACACCATAGGGCGGCGCGGCCCCACCCTCTACCGCGCCGTGGGATGGTGTGGGCCCCACAGGCGTCTCCAGCCGTCGCCCTTTCGCCTATATAATCCTCCTGCCCCAAAAACCCTAAAAGAATCGACGATTTCTCTAGAAAAGTTCCGTAACTCCGCCGCCACCTAAAACCCTAATTCGGGGGACAGAAGTCTCTGTTTCAGCACCCTGCCGGGACGGGGAATTACCCCCGGAGCCATCTCCATCGACGCCACCACCATCTTCATCACCGTTGCTGCCTCCCATGATGAGGAGGGAGTAGTTCTTCATCGGGGCTGAGGGCTCTACCGGTAGCTATGTGGCTTATCTCTCTCTCGCATGGTGTGATCTTTATGTGATCATGAGCTTTGTAATTTAGTTGAATCCATAGATGTTACTCTTCGTTATCTTATGATTATGCTACACAAGGTGGTTTTATTAATGTAAACTCCGGGGTCACCTTTGTCCCATGGTGCGAAGTTGACAGTGTGCGCACCGTGTGTGGCTCTTAGGCTAAAGATTACAGGAATACTTATCATGAGTTATTATTTGTGTTGGATGTCCCTATGAAATTGTGGTGTTTGTCTAGTACTATTTTAGGGCGCTCAAGTTGACAGTGTCGGGTTCCCTAGATGCGGAATGCGACTTTAAGGTGTGCTTTTATAGCCCTACGCAGTGGATTGGTGTTCGTTATCCAATGAGAGAATAATTCAGAGTAGCATAGTGAAGAGGAAATATCTATGTATTCAATTATATTATTATTGTTGAGAGTGTCCACTAGTGAAAGTATGATCCCTAGGCCTTGTTTCTAAGCATTGAAACACCGTTTATAACTAGTTCTGCTACATGTTTGCTTGCTGCCATTTTTATTTCAGATTGCAATTACCACTTATAATCATCCATATCACTTGTATTTTAATATCTCTTCGCCGAACTAGTGCACCTATACATCTGACAAGTGTATTAGGTGTGTTGGGGACACAAGAGACTTCTTGTATCTTAATTGCAGGGTTGCTTGAGAGGGATATCTTTGACCTCTACCTCCCTGAGTTCGATAAACCTTAGGTGATTCACTTAAGGGAAACTTGCTGCTGTTCTACAAACCTCTGCACTTGGAGGCCCAACACTGTCGACAAGAATAGAAGCGTACGTAGACATCACTACGGCGAAGTCGACCAAAATACGTCCTAAAACCCGATAGGCAGCTGACTTATGAAGATCCCTAGTTCGCGTAGTCGGCGCCATACTCCTCTTCAACGTAATGCTCCTCAAGATCTGGCTAAGACAATAGCCAGGGACTAAACCAATATGAGTACAATTTGAATTGTACTCGCAAACTACCCCAACATGAACATGCACTAGTTTTACTTTTATTTCATAAGACTTTTAATTATAGAAACATCTCTATATCTTTGTTGAAAAAGGTAAGAAGTATTTTTAAAACTTTTTCCCGAAAATATATCTTGGTTGGAAAAGGTAAGAGGTCTCCTTTAAAACTTTTTCTTGAATTCACCATCTTGTTTATTTCTCCAAAACTCCTCCTTTTTCGACCATAGCCCTTCATGGACAATCATTTTCCAACAACCTCATACCGACCCTTCGGTACAGTTGCATAAAACATTTTCCCCTCCATTTTTTTAACAAATAACTTTGCACATAGGTCGTAGCAGGGCCTTCCAACTGTCCATGATCGAGGACTCAGCTATTCGAATAGTTTTACACTCTGCAGAGGTAGCACGCATTTCCCACGTCCATCCGGCAACTCATCGTGTCAGCCACGTCCCGCCATACAAGGTGTATGCGAAGTTGAGTCACCGGCCATAGCCTCTCATTTGCTCATCCTAGTATAGGACCCTACCCTTATGACACTTTCCGTCGACACCCAGTCCAGTTTCCCGTCAGAAACCCTAAGTGTGAGGACTCATAGTTTTGCCCGGCGATGTATGGTGGCACCTTCTATCCTCCACCAATGTGCGAGGACCCAGGTCAGGGGGGGTCACCAAACCAGCCCCCTCATGAAACAGAGTCATCTCCGTTGTTGATATATCCCATACTAAAATGGGCAAACTACATGACTACGCCCCGTCCCATATGGAGGTAAATGTGGTCGCACAGGGTATGGTTGGTCGACGTAAGTACTAAGACACAATGTGCTTTTTATCCAAAACCCACCATTCTCCATTTCTTCACTTCAACACCGACATCTCAGCAAAACCGTAATTCATCCATGGATTTTCAAAGGAGTTTTGAGTAAACAATACTTTTCCCATCCTCTAGTTTGATCAAAGCTAACCTATACTTCTACATAGGGTGTCAAAATAGTTTTTCATATACTTTGAAAAGGTTTTCAAAACCATAGTTGCTTATGAGTAAAACTTGTAGACATAAATAGATGTATATAAATACATGCTTAGACAAGTAGCTTGACTTGCTCAACAAAGTTCCCCGGGTCTTGTTCTTCTTGTTCAACAAATCCCCCTTCCTCGTACACTCCGGCAACGTTCTCTTCTAAACATCAATAACAAGCAGAAACACACAATCACACCACAATTCGTCCAAGCATCACAAAAATAGAACTAAAATTCTACAGATAGCTATTGTCCTATAGAAGACAACACAATTGGATTTGGTTCAATTTGAATTACCAAACTCCCTATATAATTTTTTTAGTCCAGAAGCTTGTTAATCAAGTTTTAGCTACTGATTAAGTTCTGTTAGTCACAAAATTAAATCCTTTTATGGGTAACTAGCACTGATTATTTGCGATCTAACAAAATTAGTCCTAACTCATTTGGGTTAAGTATTAATCTTCTATAATTGTTGTAGTACAGAAGGGTTTGCTACCTTTAATCTAATGCTAAACAATTACTGTTGCTTAATTAATTCTACAAAAATTAGGGAAGCTACGTGATCATAGTATTATACTAACAAAATTTGATTTACATTATTTGCGTTAACAGAGCATAAGAAACAAATAAGTTTATATTTTGAACCTTCTGTAGCAATTTAAATACTACACATTTGTTACTAATCTAAACAAGATGAAACCAGTTTAGTTGCACAGACAATTTCATAAGCTTTCCAGAGAATTTTGATTCGATTTATTTGGACTTATAGATCGTGAGATATTGATTTTTAAAGTTAGGTCCAGTACTGGATTTTCAGAGATTTAAATTAGGAATTAATTCTCTAAACTGGATAATGTTGAGAACCCTGACGGGTGGGGCCTACCCATCAGTGACTTATCACATTTAATCTCCCGCGCTGGAAATGTTTAAAACGCTAACAGTGGGGCCCGCCCGTCAGTGACCTAACTAAACGCGAAGGGGTACGCGACCGTTGATCTCAGATCCAATGGCTCACGGCAGCCGTAACGGCGACGACCATAAACAGGCGGTGCCGCCATGCCTGCGGCGGCGAGGTGGACTGAGGGCTCACCTAGGGGCACTGGCGACTGCGTGGATGATAGAGAATGGGTGCGGCGACCTGGGGAGACTCGCTGGGGGAGTGGTGCTTGCTGAAAATGTCGGAGACGTCGGCGAACTCCTGGCGTTTCTCCTGTGCACAAGAGAGACGGGCGCGTGAGTGCGGTGAGTGGCAGAAGCAAGGTAGAGGGGTGAGAGGGGGATAAACAAGGACAGTGGCACGGCCGCGTGGTCGTCTTCAACCTCGGGAAGTGGACAACGCGGGCGTGTGTGTCCACGGCAACGGGGCAGCAGCTGCTGCAACAGCGGCTCCGCCCTCCTGGCGGTGCACGAGAGAGTGGAGAGGGGTGGAGAGAGCAGTGGTGGTGGTGTGGAGTGAGTGAGAGGCCAGGGGTGGGGTTCTTATAGCCAGACGGCCGGCGTACGGTGGGCGAGGTGCACGGGGTAGCTAGGGCTCGCAAGAGCTTGCCATTGGCGGCTCTGGGCGGTGCGGCAACGGCACGGGGTGGCCGTTAGGGTTTTGGGCGCGAGGCGAGCGAGGGAGAGAGTAGCATGAGCTCGGGGTGGTAGATGGCCATTGCGCACGCACGGTGCTCGATGGAAAGATGGCGTCACTGTGGGCCTCCGGTGGTGACGTCGTGGTGTCCATGGGGCCTAGGCGGGCACGGGGAGTGGTTGGGCGACGTCGCGCTAGCGGGGGAGCAGTGGTTGCCATGGTCGTCATAGCCGGCCATGCGCTCGGCGTTCGCGGGTTGGGCACGAGGGTTACGGTGCAGGGGACGGTCGGCTCGCATCTCCTATCGTCCAACGGGAGCGGAGGGGCAGGGCAGATGGACGGCGCGGTGCTGGCCAGTGCCGCGCCTGCTTTTCTCTCTTTTCCGGGTTGGAGGTGACGGGAGGGAGAGAGAGAGCACGGCCAGCAGCTACAGACCAAAATGGCGTGGCCTCTCGAGTGCTGTGTGCACTGGCGCGTGAGAGAGAGTATGAGAGAGTGAGAGTTTGCCGAAATTCGATCGAAATCGATCAGATTGAGTTTGAATTTGAAAAGAGTTCAGTTCTGCCCCCAAGTGTTCGACAGAAGGTCTAAACCAATTCCAAATTCAAATTTATGTGAATTCTTTTTATAATTTGATCTATATTCATTTATCAAAGGTTGTGGTATATTTTCTTGAATGTTTGTATAAGTGAAATTTAGAGTTCTTAATAATTCAAAGAAGTAAAAAAAGATTTAGGAAATTTAAATATAGGTTTTCGAAAATATAAATTTAGAGAGAGAAGTTATAAGAATAAGGTGAGAGTGATCGTAACATCTCTCCTCTGAATTTGTGGAAAAGGAAAATATTAGTTTGTCAATTTTGGGTAATTTTATGTCACATGACATTTAGTGTTATTGATTCCAAGTTTGTTTTTGAGTTCAAAGTTTTAATTAATTCAAGCAACACAATCAACAAGGAAACAATCAACACAAGATAACAAGCAAAAGTTTTTGTTGGTTCCCATTTTTCACTCATTAAACATAGTGTTTACTTGTTACAAAATATTGGATGTGACAAATCTTCCCCCCTTAGAATAAATCTCGTCCTCGAGATTTCCTAGGCTTAGGTGCTAAAGAGGTTTGGAAATTCATTTCTAAAATAGGCTTCACGCTCCCAAGTTGCTTCCTCTTCGGAGTGGTTAGTCCACTGGACTTTATAGAACTTGATCATACGCCTACGGGTAAGACGAACATCTTTGTCAAGAATCTTGACGGGCCTCTCGCGATAAGTCAAGTCATGGTTCAGGTCAATGGAAAGATGATCGATATTCTTGAACACATCGGGCTTGTCGGGAACTTCAAGGCATTTCCGGAGCTGGGATATGTGGAAGACATCGTGAAACTCTGATAGTTCTGGCGGCAGCTCCAGCTGATAGGCTACTTCTCCTCGACGGGAAGTGACCTTGAAGGGCCCAATATATCTTGGTGCTACCTTCCCCTTAACATGGAATTGTTGCATCCCTTTGAGTGGTGTTACTCGGAGATAGACAAAATCTCTGACGTTGAAGGTGATATCGCGGAGCTTGGGGTCGGCGTAGCTCTTCTGACAGGATTGGGCAGTTTTGAGATGCTCGCGCATAAGTTGGACTTGTTCTTCAGCTTCACGGAGGGTATCTGGTCCAAATAATTTGCCCTCTCCGGTTTCAGACCAATTCAGAGGAGTACGACACTTCTTGTCGTAGAGTGCTTCAAACGGGGCCATTTGCAGACTGGACTGGTAGCTATTGTTGTAGGAGAATTCTGCAAATGGAAGGCAATCTTCCCATTTGGAACCATAGAACAGAACACATGCGTGAAGCATGTCCTCAAGAATTTGATTCACTCGTTCGGTCTGTCCTCCTGTCTGGGGGTGATAGGCTGTGCAAAAAGCTAACTTGGTTCCAAGAGCTTCGTGAAGGGCTTTCCAGAAACTTGAGGTGAATTGCGTGCCTCTATCAGATACAATCTTCTTGGGTACGCCATGCAGACTCACAATCCGAGAGACGTACAAGTCTGCCAGTTGATTTCCCCGATACGTGGTACTGACGGAAATGAAATGGGCAACTTTGGTCAGTGGATCAACGATGACCCAGATTGAATCATGGCCTATGTTGGACCTCGGAAGTCCTGTGATAAAGTCCATCCCGATCTCATCCCACTTCCACTCAGGAACTTTCGGGGGCTGAAGCAATCCAGCGGGTCTCTGATGCTCAGCCTTGACTCGCTGACAGACATCAGACTTGGCTACGAAAGAGCCAATCTCTCGCTTCATCCCATGCCACCAAAATTTCTCACGGAGGTCTTGATACATTTTTGTCCCACCGGGATGAATGGAGTAAGGGGTATCGTGGGCTTCCTTCAGGATTAATTCCTTAAGTTTTTTTACGTTAGGCACATAGATGCGGTCATTAAATCTCAGCACTCCTTCAGCATCCTCGGTAAAACCGGGTGCTTTGCCGAGAGAGATCTTCTTTTTAATCCCTTCAATACTCTCATGGCCTTTTTGGGCTTTCTTGATTTGATCCATCAGGGTTGGGGCTAAATCTAGATTAGCGAGATAACCATGGCTAACAAGCTCGAGTCCAAAATCTTCGAACTCCTTGAACAAGGCTAGTTGTTCGGCTTGGATCAAAGCATTCAGGATGCAGGGCTTTCGGCTAAGGGCATCGGCAACCACGTTGGCTTTTCTAGGATGGTAATGGATCCCGATACCATAGTCCTTGATCAGTTCCATCCATCTCCTCTATCTCAGGTTCAACTCCTTTTGTGTAAAGATATACTTCAAGCTCTTATGATCTCGCAGCGATGCCCCACGAGGTAGGGACGCCACGTCTTTAGAGCAAGAACAACGGCAGCTAACTCCAGGTCATGGGTTGGGTAATTCTCTTCATGCGGTCGCAACTGTCGGGACAGGTACGACACAACCTTTCCTTCTTGCATCAGAACGCAACCAAGTCCGAGGCGTGATGCATCGCAATACACGTCGAAACTCTTGGTGACGTCGGGCATGATTAGGATTGGGGCTGAGGTCAGTCTCTTCTTTAGTTCTTGAAAACTATCTTCGCACTTCTGGGTCCACTCGAATTTCTTGTCCTTTTTCAACAACTGGGTCATGGGCTTGGCTATGCTAGAAAATCCTTCAACGAACTTGCGGTGGTAACCCACTAGTTCAAGAAAGCTCTGGATTTCAATCACACTAGTGGGTGATTTCCAGTCGACGATGGCTTGAATCTTCTCCAGGTCAATAGAAATTCCTCCTGCAGACACGACATGTCCGAGGAATGCTACCTCCCTAAGCCAAAACTCGCACTTGCTAAGCTTGGCATACAGTTAGTGCTCTCTGAGGGTCTCACAACTAGACGTAGATGTTCAGCATGCTCTTCTTCGGTCTTGGAATAGATAAGGATATCGTCGATAAAGACTACCACGAATTTGTTGAGATAATCCATGAAGATCTTGTTCATGAGATTCATGAAATAGACGGGGGCATTGGTCAGGCCGAAGGACATGACGGTGTACTCGAATAAACCATAGCGGGTATTGAAGGCTGTCTTGGGAATGTCTGACTCTCAGATTTTCAACTGATGATAACATGTCCGAAGATCGATCTTGGAAAAGGCTCGGGCTCCGTTCATTTGATCAAACAGATCCTCGATCTTGGGCAGAGGGTACTTGTTCTTAATGGTCACGTCGTTGAGCTTGCGATAATCCACACACAGGCGTGTGGTACCGTCTCTCTTGTCCACAAAGATGATGGGTGATCCCCAAGGTGATGCACTGGGGCGAATGAGACCTTTGCTAAGCATATCAGCCAACTGCTTCTTTAATTCAACCAGTTCTTCCGGATTCATCCGATAGGGTCTATGGGATATAGGAGCTGTTCCAGGAATAAGTTCTATCACGAATTCAATATCTTGGTCTGGCGGCATACCCGGCAATT
The DNA here is from genome assembly GCA_947311845.1 of Poa pratensis. Taxonomy (NCBI): domain Eukaryota; kingdom Viridiplantae; phylum Streptophyta; class Magnoliopsida; order Poales; family Poaceae; genus Poa; species Poa pratensis. The sequence continues at coordinate 57,631,504 of CAMZMU010000128.1, forward strand.
CTTCAGGGAAGACATCCCGGAACCGGTGAACAACACGGATCTCATCCAGGCTTGGTCGAGCTATACCTTCATGGCAGCCTGGTCGGGAATGGTTTATCTCAGATATATACTCCACTTCGGCTCCACTGTTTGAGATGAGGGAAACAACTCTTCTGGCGCAGTCAATACGGCCATGATACTTGGCTAACTAGTTCATGTCGAGTATAACATCTATGCCTTGGGTTCCTAAGATGATTAGGTTGGCTGGAAATGTTTCTCCTCTAATCTCTATGGGGTTTCGGAGCAAATCGAATTGGTTTCGGCTGAGGACCCTAGGGTTTGGATTAACATGGGTTTGGGTAAGAGACTCCCTACTAGACCTCCCTTAGCAACAAACTCCTTGGTAACGAAAGAATGGGTGGCACCGGAATCAAATAGAACAGTTGCAGGTACGGAGTTGACAAGGAACATACCCAGCATAACATCTGGCGCATCCTGGGCTTCTTCAGCATTCATCCTCCTCTTGCGACTTTCAAACATAGACTTGTGCTTGGTCTCCAGCTGAATGGCCTTGTCCACAAGTGACTCCAAATCAGTGAAGTCATGGGTAACCAGCACACACTGCATTTCATCATGAAGTCCATTCAGGAAATGCTCCATCTTCTTCTTCTCAGTGTCGGTGTCGTCGGCAGCATATCGAGCCAAGTCGGTAAACTCATCAAGATATCTGACCACATCCTTACTTCCCTGCCTCAGCTTACGGAATTCGTCTTTCTTCCTCTCAATGAGTCCGCTGGGGATATGCTTCTTGCAGAACTTCTCCTTGAACTCATCCCAATTGATGACATGGCCAGCTAGTTGGAGAGCCTTGGTAGTTTCCCACCAAGCTCCTGCAGGTCCAGAAAGATAGTGGGTGGCGTACAGAACCTTCTCATATTCTCCCACAGCAGCAACTTCCAAGTTGTTCTCGATGGTGCCAAGCCAATCATCGGCTTCCAGTGGGTGAAGTCCCTTTGAATAGGCAGGCGGGTTAGTCTTCTGAAAGTCGCCTAAAGTGGATCGCTGATTACCACCCTCATTGCCATTGCCACCATTGTTGTTGTGGTTGGCATGAGCAGCAGCAATTTGCTGCAGGGCGGTGAGATGAGCTTGACGCTCCTCCTGGGCAGCTTGGCGATTCTCCATAATAAACGCAAGGAGTTGGGCAGTGGTCGGTTCAGGTGGCGGTGGTGGAGGGTTTTGGTTGGAGGTGTTACTGCGAGTTTCCACCATCCTGAGGTAAACGGAGTATAAGAGGCAAGGCAAAAAGGGTTCCGACTAAGGGGAAAACGGTGAAGTCACAAGGGGGTTGATTAATTATGGACAGTATTGAAATGATTTTTGCAAAGATCGAACATGACTAAACACAATCATCAAGCAAAAGTATCACATCATCAAGTTCACCATACATCAAGGTGCACAAATGTGACACCCCTCCCTGGCACATATCACCAGAGAGGCAGTCGTCCCGTGCGCTAGCCCAGGATAACTGGCCGCACGTCACAACAGCGTAACATAATGAATATCATTACACAATGAGGCACAAAGAGCTACAAAAGGGTTTACAAGGCCATCGAGGTATTACAAAATATCTTGCCAAGCATGGCCCAGGACAGAGTTTAACTGGCAGCGGAAGACATAAATGAGGCAACGGCTTGGAGCGGCTCCACTCCACAGGTATCTGGCTGGGCTACTGATCCTAGCACGCTCTTGCTCCATGTCCTTGCTAAGGTAGAAGATGAATCCTCGCCGAAATCTGGCCACATTCACAAGGCCCGTGAGTACATTTGTATGCACTCAGCAAGAATCGCCACTCACCACAAACAATCCAACAATCATGCAACAAGATATACATTGGAAATAAAATCCTACAACATGGCAAGGGTCTACTCAACATAGACCAATATGATAACATAAGGGTAGCATGGCATCACAAGCAAAACATGGCATAAGCAAACAACAAGAGTATCACCAGTACAGAGTCCAAGCCAGGTGGGGTTGGATCGTATACCGGCAATCAAACAAAGAGATTACCTGTGACGAGTAGACCAGTGTACCATTTGGTACCAAATCTTATAATTACTCCTGTCAAAACAACCAGGCTTCCAAGCCTCTAGCCAACTCTGGCTATCAATCCAGCCAACTCTGGCTATCTCCCGGGGCATGCACGGTTGATGTTGGCTCTGGCCTAACTATAGGCTTCCAGCGCATTACACCGCCATCCCATTCACCTCACAAGTAACATTCCCTGCATCATCTTATTGTTCATTTAGTGAAATCAGGTTGTTCACCTTTCTTTCAAACAAGCCTTAGGTTTAACCTCCTGACACGACATGGACACACAGTGTGACTGACACTGAACTGTTGTTCCATAACCTTGGAACGAGGCTAGACATCTAGATTTGACACTCTCGAGAGGTTGCAGATACCACTCATCTAAGTGCACCACGCCCAGTCGGTACTTTAGGATATCATCCTTAAGGCGAACTCAGCAAGATACACTCACTTGACCGTTCACGCTACCAAGACACTCCCTGTATAGCCACCGACATAACTCTATGCCTTATGCAGAAGTGAATCCAGCACGTCCCCAACCCATGAGCGACGCCTAGCTCCGGAACCTTCGCAAGACTAGCCCCGACCAACTATGGTACGGACTAGACTTGCCAAAATGGTAGCATCAAAGGAGGCTCAATAGGTTACGTAGGTGAAGGCCCGCCCATATGAGCGACAGTGGCAGTGCTTTCGATGTTCAGATTACTGGCACCGTGGACTGACCCTATCGTTGTTTGGATGGGTGTTTCATTTAATCAAGTTCCATCATTCACAAGTCCAACAAAGAGGATTAGTCCAACACAACAATCACAATATCATGATAATATATATCACCAAACATCAAGACATTAGCAACATAATATTTCAATCAATAGTTTGTTTGTATTGACCGGGTGACTATGGCGGTGCTACCTCCGACCAGCGCCATCGCAGATCAATACAAAAGTTAGCACAGGTTGTTGGCGTCGATCAGGTGACTACTGCGGCGATTCTGCCGACCAGCGCCATCACATATCAACTACCAAATTTAGTAGGGCATGTAGTCCCTCAAAATGAACAGAAAAGCACTCATAAGAAAGAAAGCATCCATTCCACTCAAGGATTAACCCGACGTGGTGTCAGCAATCTTGGCAAAAAGAACCAAATGAAAAGCAAATGTCCCAAGCGTCGCAGTCCAGGTGGGCTTACGCCAACCACGTTTGACAGAGGGAGAAGAAGCAAATAACACTTTTAGCAAATGCCCCCAACTCCGAGGATCATAAGACGACATTCGTCCGCTCCTCACCTCGGCGAAGGAGAAGAAGCAAACACTCATAGGAACCCATGTTTTACAGTTGTTTAGTTAGAGGGTTCGACAAAGCCACGCAAGTGCGAGGCGCACAATTTAGTTCACACGTCATTCTATGCATACATGGATGACGAATAAAACATGGCACGAGTAATATTCGAAGTAACATATTGAACACAATAATAGCAGACCGTCCTAATATATACTGAACGCAGACAAATGTAAACACTCGACATGGCAATAAGCAAATAACAAACAACATTGTGGGATGGCTCATAGCAAGGGGTTAGCTTGCCTCCGAAGATCAACATCATTTGGTTCAGGGGTCACGGACGCGTCACAGGTCAGGGTCTCGGTTTGCCGGTGCCACAGAATACCCTATGCATGCATACAAGGGTGCTGAGCATACAAATATTTTACGAAAATGTAAAACCCATACTACTGGATAGAGCTGCTCAAAATATGAATTTACAAATTTGATTCACCTCAAACGGAGCTACGGCTCCAAAGATACGGCCGTGCGACAGTTAGCTAACTGCTGCTCACTCGGGAAAAAAACAGAACGGGCCGATTTGCACTCTGCTGGGCTGAACCTGTACTCTGCTGGGCTGCTCTTGCTGGAAGAGGAAAAAAACAACCCGATCGATTGAATCGATCAGTTCCAGGCGCGTTGACCTCCTGTGCACTCGCATCCTTGCGTACGGGAGCTCGACGGAGCGGGCGGCTCGGCGAGCCGGCCGGCCAGCCGACGTCGGAGACGGAGCGGTGGCGGTGGACCGCGGCTAGGGGAGGCGGAGACGGCGGCGGGGACTGGCAGCTGCGGCGACCCGCAGCTCGGGCGTGCCGTTGCACGTGTTGGCCCGCTCGGGCAGCTCGGGTGAGCGCGGCCGAGCTCGCCGTTGCCGTGCGACGGCGGCCGGGGAGCCAGGAGGCGGTGGGGAAGGCACTGCGGCGGCGGCCAAGGTGGTGAGGCCGGGGGCGGGGGCTGTGGCGGCCGGGCGTGCAAGCCGTGACCTCCACGGTATGGCCATGGCGGCAGCGCTCGGGTGGTCGTCGCCGACGCCATTCTACTGCTAGCCAGGGCCTGCCGCCGTCCTAAGCGAGGCCTACGGCCATGCCGCGCTCGGAAATGGGTCCAGGAAGGGCAGGGGGCCACGGGTGTGTCGCCAGCAAGCTCGGCTGAGCTTCGGCCATGGCGGCCTAAGCTCGGGTTTGGGACACTGGGTTTTGTACGACCTCGAGATAGGGGTGGACTCCTTTCTGAAAACGACGGGGAGGTTCTGGGGAAGGAGGGAGAGATGCTCGGGCAGGGGGCAGAGGGGAGCTGGGTGTGCCTGCGAGGAGGGCTCGGGGTCCCTTTTTAAAGGCGGGGAAGAGGAAACACGGGGAAGCTCTCCTCCATGGCACTGTTCTGTCGGTGGAGGAGATAAGTAGATGAGGAGGCCGAGCTGGATACACAGTAGTGCACAGGTATTGTACTGTAACAAAGGATTAGGCACCGACCACGCTATTAATCGCGATTAGTTCCTGCCAAGCGCGCGTCCAGAACGTCCAGAGCGCGACGCAAGCGACATCGTCGCGTTCCCGGTGACTCGGAGGTCCAAAAGGGGAATGGTTTCCACCACTGCGTTCGTAACGTCGAGAACAACACAACACAACACAACACAACACAACAAGAATCACCCAAGGATTCGAAACTTTGCAGTGTAAGATTTTCAGAAAACCAAAATAGCGAAGGTGCTCGATGAAATGACCAGGGTCTTCCGCATATCAGAAAAATTCCCAAAAATTAGGCATAGGTTGTTGTGGTCAGGGGAGAGTGTCCAAGGAGTTTGAGGCCATTTGGATGATGGGAAATTGGTTTTCCATAAGATGGCCAAAAATGACCATAAGGGCATGATTTAGGAAAAATGGTGTTCCTTGCTTCACCTTGGGGTGATCTCCTGGATTTGTGTGTCTAAGGATCACGTGGTCAATATGTTCAAGTATCATGGCCATAGGAATTTTCTAGGTCTAGGTTTGTTTGAAGAACTCAAGATGGCATCTATTTGGGCTTACAAAGGAAGTGGTCTAAATATTGCTCAAATGGGGTTGTCTCCAAAAGATGAAATGCAGGAAATGCCAAAATATTCATCCCTGAATTTATCAGAAATTTTGGGGATACCTAGCTTGGCTAAAACATTTCTAGATCAGAAAGGGTAGTTTTGAAATTATGGGCTAACTTGGAAATATTGCATTGGAGTATGCAATATTTTTGCATGGGTTGTCTTTATATGGACATGGGGTCCTTTGGTATTTTTGGTGGAATTTTTAGGGCTATGGAAATGGGCTTTCCTTTTATAGATGGAGGAAATGATTTAAAGGCTTCGATAATTAGGGCTACGGTTTTTGGGAGAAAAACCTAGGCACAAAAATTATCAGGGTGATGGAGTGGTTTATGGATTGTTGGGAAATTTTAAGAAGGCGACTTCCAAGTCAAATCATCTTCAAAAGTTTTGAAGAAATATTTAGAAAAGAGAAAAAAGTTTTTCCGATGTCATAAAACACCACTAAATTAGGTTTGAAATTTTGGGATGTTACAACAAAATACATGGTTTCATCAGAACCATCACATGGACTCGACTCGCGACAGAGGGGTCGACATAATCCTACGGTAACTCTCATGTCACTCGCCTGCTGAGGTGGAACCTCAGGCTCAGCTGCGTCAGTGTCGGACTCGAAGGCAGGCTCCTCCGGGTCTTCCTCCTCCTCGTCGTCCAGAACTGGGTCGGTGGGCTCCTCCTCCTCGTCGACCATCTCCTCATCATCATCCTCCTCCCCGTAGTCCATCTCCTCCAGGAAATCCTCGTCGTCACTGATAAAGGCGCTACTTTCCTTGCGGAGATCCTCGCCTTCCTCCTCCATCTCAGCAGCCTGGCGCTCCATATCCTCAATCATCTCGTCCTGCTCCGCCACCTTCTTGCGGAGCTTGGCGATGGTCCTCCTCAGCTGGGTCCTCTTCTGGCGAAAAGTGACCTTCTCCTGCTGCAGTAGCGCCTCACGCTCGCGACTCTCCTTGAGCGTGATGCGCTCAAAGTGAGCTCGAAGTCTGGAGCTCATCGGGTCCTCCTGGGTGCGGTGGAGTAGGACCTCCATGTCCATGATGTAGTCTCCAAACACCGGGTGTCGAGGGGCACGAGTGGGGTGGCCATCATCGCTGCGCCTCCCATTGAACTGGAAGCGGGAGTTCACCAACTCCGCCTTGTGCTCCTCACAAAGTCGGGCCAGCAACCTCTGCATGGCACGACACAGTCCGTCGTCCCAGCTAACGTCCATGGTGGTGAAGATCATCATCTTGGAACCGGGAGACTTGATGTTCCCCCGAACAGACGACTCGATGAGCCAACTCAGGTTTCCGTTGCCGTGAACGTCAACCTGGGCTCCCTGGAACTCAGGAGCGGGGCAACCCAACATGTCGCTCAACTCGAACAAGTCGCCCTCAAACATCAGCTTGCCATCCTTCTTAACTTGCTTAAACTCGGTGAAGTTGAGTGTCATCTACAATTTTAAGCCAAATTTTAAGTTAGTGAGACAACAAGTGTACAAAATTTTAAGTTTAATGAGATGACAAGTGTGCAAAATTTTAAGGGTACAAGGAAAATGTAATGCTTAATGAAAGTAGAATTTTGTACAAGTAAGAGGGTTGGGATTTAAGCAGTTTTCGAAAATACTCCACTCCTTTATTTTTAGAAATTAGCTTTTTGGAACTCCTATCTAACGCCCATGCTAAACTAAGGTCTCCTAAGTCAGGATGGCTCTGATACCAGCTCTGTGGGGACCCCGGACTAGCTGTCCGAAATACCCGGTTATGCTTAACACAACGATCCCGTGATCAGTCTGTCGTTGCACATAACCCGAACTGAATACCAAAGTTTACATCCATTACAGTACCGAATTAAAGTCTTACAAATACGGTCACTTAGACCAAGTCTTACATAATTGCCTTCATGGGCCAAATCACATCATTCAGCGGAAGCTACGACGAAGTCGACCAAAATACGTCCTAAAACCCGACAGGCAGCTGACTTATGAAGATCCCTAGTTCGCGTAGTCGGCGCCATACTCCTCTTCAATGTAATGCTCCTCGAGATCTAGCTAAGACAATAGCCAGGGACGAAACTAATATGAGTACAATTTGAATTATACTCGCAAACTACCCCAACATGAACATGCACTAGTTTTACTTTTATTTCATAAGACTTTTAATTATAGAAACATCTCTATATCTTTGTTGAAAAAGGTAAGAAGTATTTTTAAAACTTTTTCCTGAAAATATATCTTGGTTGGAAAAGGTAAGAGGTCTCCTTTAAAACTTTTTCTCGAATTCACCATCTTGTTTATTTCTCCAAAACTCCTCCTTTTTCGACCATTGCCCTTCATGGTCAATCATTTTCCAACAACCTCATACCGGCCCTTCGGTACAGTTGCATAAAACATTTCCCCTCCATTTTTTAACACAAAACTTTGCACATAGGTCGTAGCAGGGCCTTCCAACTGTCCATGACCGAGGACTCGGCTATTCGAATAGTTTTACACTCTGCAGAGGTAGCACGCTTTTCCCACATCCATCTGGCAACTCATCGTGTCAGCCACGTCCCGCCATACAAGGTGTATGCGAAGTTGAGTCACCGGCCATAGCCTCTCATTTCCTCATCCTAGTATAGGACCCTGCCCTTATGACACTTTCCGTCGACACCCAGTCCAGTTTCCCGTCAGAAACCCTAAGTGTGAGGACTCATAGTTTTGCCCGGCGATGTATGGTGGCACCTTCTATCCTCCACCAATGTGCGAGGACCAAGGTCAGGGGGGTCACCAAACCAGCCCCCTCATGAAACGGAGTCATCTTCGTTGTTGAGGTATCCCATACTAAAATGAGCAAACTACATGACTACGCCCCATCCCATAAGGAGGTAAATGTGGTCGCACAGGGTATGGTTGGTCGACGTAAGTACTAAGACACAATGTGCTCTTTATCCAAAACCCACCATTCTCCATTTCTTCACTTCAACACCGACATGTCAGCAAAACCGTAATTCATCCAAGGATTTTCAAAGGAGTTTTGAGTAAACAATATTTTTCCCATACTATAGTTTGATCAAAGCTAACCTATACTTCTACATAGGGTGTCAAAATAGTTTTTCATATACTTTTAAAAGGTTTTTAAAACCATAGTTGCTTATGAGTAAAACTTGTAGACAAAAATTGATGTATATAAATGCATGCTCAGAGAAGTAGCTTGCCTTGCTCAACAAAGTTCCCCGGGTCTTGTTCTTCTTGTTCAACAAATCCCCCTTCCTCGTACACTCCACAATTCGTCCAAGCATCACAAAAATACAAATTAAAATTCTACAGATAGCTACTGTCCTATAGAAGACAACACAATTGGATTTGGTTCAATTTGAATTACCAAACTCCCTATATAATTGTTTTAGTCCAGAAGCTAGTTAATCAAGTTTTAACTACTGATTAAGTTCTGTTAGTCACAAAATTATATCCTTTCAAGGGTAACTAGCACTGATTATTTGTGATCTAACAAAATTAGTCCTAACTCATTTGGGTAAAGTATTAATCTTCTATAATTGTTGTAGTACATAAGGGTTTGCTACCTTTAATCTAATGCTAAACAATTACTGTTGCTTAATTAATTTTACAAAAATTAGGGAAGCTAAGTGATCACAGTACTAAGCTAAAAAAATTGGATTTATATTATTTGGGTTAACAGAGCATCAGAAACAAACAAGTTTATATTTTGAACCTTCTGTAGCAATTTAAATACTACACATTTGTTACTAATCTAAACAAGATGAAACCAGTTTAGTTGCACGGACAATTTCATAAGCTTTCCAGAGAATTTCATTCGATTTATTTGGACTTATAGATCGTGAGATATTGATTTTTAAAGTTAGGTCCAGTACTGGATTTTCAGAGATTTAAATTAGGAATTAATTCTCTGCACTGGATAATGTTGAGAACCCTGACGAGTGGGGCCTACCCGTCAGTGACTTATCACATTTAATCTCCCGCGCTGGAAATGTTTAAAACGCTGACAGTGGGGCCCGTCCGTCAGCGACCTAACTAAACGTGAAGGGGTACGCGACCGTTGATCTCAGATCCAACGGCTCACGGCAGCCGCAACGGCGACGACCATAAACAGGCGGCGCCGCCGTGTCTGCGACGGCGAGGTGGACGGAGGGCTCACCTAGGGGCACTAGCGATGACATGGATGACGCAGAATGGGTGCGGCGACCTGGGGAAACTCGATGGGGAAGTGGTGCTTGCTGAAAATGTCGGAGACGTGGGCGGCGAGCTGCTCCACTTCCACGGGTACGTCGCGTCGACGGCAAACTCCTGGCGTCGCTCATGTGCACGAGAGAGATGGGCGCGTGAGTGCGGTGAGTGGCAAAAGCAAGGCAGAGGGGTGAGAGGGAGAGAAACAAGGACAGCGGCACGGCCGCGTGGTCGTCTTCAACCTTGGGCAGTGGATAACGCGGGCGTGCGTGTCCACGGCAATGGGGCAGAAGCAGCTGCGGCAGCGGCTCTGCCCTCCTGGCGGTGCACGAGAGAGTGGAGAGGGGTGGAGAGAGCAGTGGTGGTGGTGGTGTGGAGTGAGTGAGAGGCCATTGGTGGGGTTCTTATAGCCGGACGGCCGGCGTACGGTGGGCGAGGTGCACGGGCCAGCTAGGACTCACAAGAGCTTGCCATTGGCGGCTTTGGGCGGTTCAGCAACGGCACGGGTGGCCGTTAGGGTTTTGGGCGCGAGGCGAGCGAGGGAGAGAGCAGCATGAGCTCGGGGTGGTAGGTGGCCGTTGCGCACGCACAGTGCTCGACGGAAAGATGCCGTCACTGTGGGCCTCCGGTGGTGACGTCGTGGTGTCCATGGGGCCTAGGCGAGCATGGGGAGTGGCTTGGCGACGTCGCGCTGGCGGGGGAGCAGTGGTTGCCGTGGTCGTCATCGCCGGCCACGCGCTCGGCGTTCGCAGGTTGGGCACGAGGGATACGGTGCAGGGGACGGTCGGCTCGCATCTCCTGTCGTCCAACGGGAGCGGAGGGGCAGGGCAGATGGACGGCGCGGTGCTGGCCAGTGCCGTGCCGCTTTTCTCTCTTTTGCAGGTTGGAGGTGATGGGAGGGAGAGAGAGAGAGAGAGAGAGAGAGCACGGCCAACAGCTACAGGCCAAAACGGCGCGGCCTCTCGAGTGCTGCGTGCACTGGCGCGTGAGAGAGAGTGAGAGTTTGCCAAAATTCGATCGAAATCGATCGGATTGAGTTTGAATTTGAAAAGAGTTCAGTTCTGCCCCCCCAAGTGTTCGACAGAAGGTCTAAACCAATTCCAAATTCAAATATCTGTGAATTCTTTTTATAATTTGATCTATATTCATTTATCAAAGTTTGTGGTATATTTCTTGAATGTTTGTATAAGTGAAATTTTGAGTTCTTAATAATTCAAAGAAGTAAAGAAAGATTTAGGAAATTTAACTATGGGTTTTCAAAAATATGAATTTAGAGAGAGAAGTTATAAGAATATGGTGAGAGTGATCATAACATCTCTCCTCTGAATTTGTGGAAAAGGAAAATATTAGTTTGTCAATTTTGGGTTATTTTATGTCACATGACATTTAGTGTTATTGATTCCAAGTTTGTTTTTGAGTTCAAAGTTTTAATTAATTCAAACAACACAATCAACAAGGAAACAATCAACACAAGATAACAAGCAAAAGTTTTTGTTGGTTCCCATTTTTCACTCATTAAACATAGGGTTTACTTGTTACAAAATATTGGATGTGACATTGGAGCTTGGTGTGCAGACCCAAGAAGTTTGGAGGCCTTGGTATTTTGAATTTGGAATTACAGAACAATGCTCTTCTCCTAAAGCAGTTACACAAATTCTTCAGCAAAGTTGATCTGCCTTGGGTTCAGTTGGTTTGGTCTCTGTATGACCTGGGCTCACCACCACAAGCTCAGACTCCTAGAAGTTCATTTTGGTGGAAAGATATCTTCAAACTTGTGGATACCTATCGTAGTCTTACTACCACTCAGGTTGGGAATGGTCGTTCCACCCTCTTCTGGAAGGATTTCTGGCTTGGTGGAGAGCTCTTGTGAGACAAATTCCCTCGCCTATTTTCGTTTGTCCTTGAGGAAGACACTTCAGTTACAGCCATGGGCAGCTCCCCTAACCTGCTCACTTCATTTGCTTTACCGCTTTCAGTACAAGCCTATAGTGAATATGAGCAAGTTACCAACTTGCTTGATGATCTTGACCTGGACCCAACTGCGGTAGATGCAAGGATTTTTCCCTGGGGAAGTCAGTTATACTCATCGGCGAAATACTACAATTACATCTTTTCTTGTCTGCCACAAGATAGCTCCTTACAAGCCATCCGGAAATCCAAGAGCCTGCCCAAACTTCGGGTTTTTGCATGGCTTCTCATGAGGGACCGCTTGAATACCAAGGACCTCATGCTGAGAAAACATTGGCAGTTCGAGGGGGGGCCGTCTTGTGTTCTCTGCAATACGGCAGTGACCGAAACCCGAGATCACCTATTTTTTGACTGCCCCTTTGCCATCTCTTGCTGGAATTCTATTGGTATGCACTGGATCAGCTCTCTGGACATCTCGCAGCATTTTTCTCAGGCCAAGCTTAGCTTTACCGGCCCTTGCTTCATGGAAATTGCTATCTGCTGCCTCTGGAATATTTGGAAATCTAGAAACGATCTCATCTTCAAAAACCAGCAACCTTCTCTAGCTAAATGGAAAGTTTTGTTCCAAAGTGATTTACTACTTCATCAGCATAGAGTTTCAGCGCCCTTAATCCAGCCTCTTCTAGATTGGCTTCTCCATACCTTTACCTAGATGTGTATCTTTTCTCTTCGAATTTTGGCCTTCCAGCCGCCTGATTTTTTGGCAGAGATTTGTAAGGACTTGTTTTGAAAAACCACTGGTTTTTCTCTGATTATTAATATAAAATCTACACCGTAGGGATTTTTCCCTACGGTATCTCTGTCAAAAAAAACATTAATACACGTGTGGTAGATAAACAACCAGGTCCCTAGCAGCCTTTATTAAACTAGTTCATTGGGCAATTGATGATCGAGGTTTCCCGATCATGTGACATTGATGTCAGTTGACAATGGAGTCATGTCATTGGGAGAATGATGTGATGGACATACCCAATATTTGTAGGACGTAGTCGTTACACCTTCGACCGTGAGATACTCTCTAATTGCTATTCCTGAAAGATACTTTGATTGCATCAAACGTCATATCTTAATAGTGTGACTATAACGGTGTTCCTCTCGGGTATCGGAAGGGAGTATGTTAAGACGAGGGATCAAGAGCGGGATTTGCCAATCCGCATAGCAGGATAGATACTCTGGGCCCACTCGGTGAGATTATGTCAATGAGCTTGCAAGCACGTGACTAGGTCATGAGGACGTAACATCACAGACGAGTAAATAATACTGCTGTCGATAACGAGATCAAGCTACGTATCACGATACCTAAGATCGAGTCTCGGACACACTAAGTATCGCCAGGCAAAAGGTTTAAGACTTGACGTCTAAGGTTCAAACGACAAGGTTATTCGTTATCTCACAGGGACTTATCATGGGTATCCACGGCTCACTGATTAGTCATTGATCGGAGAGCGTGTCTCGATCATGTCTAGCGAGATCTCGAACCACTAGGGTAACACACTTATGGGGAGATGACACGTATAATAGATTGGACACAGAAGAGAAAATAGAAGAGAGCACCGGAAGCGTTCCGGGACAGATCCGATGGAGATCGGAGAGCGACGAAATAGTTTTCGGAGACGGAATAAATTAGATAATATGTATTTAATATTAATTAGTTGAATTAATGATTAAATATATTTTATTTTATTTTATTTCGGATTTATTGGCAGCCCCAACCTTAAATGGGCCAACTCCCGGAAGAGAAGGCCCATAGGGGGAATTTCCTCCCAAAGGGAGGTGCACCTGGGGGGTGGCCGGGTGGGCCACAAGGGGCCCACCTAGGGCCGACGCACCCTCTTGGGTCGTGGCTGGTTGTGGGATTAGTCCCACACGCCCGGCAACGGAGGGTGGCAGCCCTCCTCCACCTATATAAGGAGGTGCCCCTTGCCTTGAAATTCACCCAGAAATTCCTCTCTCTCTCTCACCTTCGGACGTGACTCCGCAATTGGAGTTGCGCATAGGTTGAGGTTTTCTCCACCATACGCTGGTCTTCGGTCCAAGTCTTCGGTCCAAGTCTTCTACTTCCGCTGCTCGTCCTGGATCGGAGCCCGGGGGTCGTCATCTTCACCGTATGTGTGCGACTCCCTACGAGGCGCCACATTTGGGGCGCTTGGAGGAGTCCGTCTCTACCACCATGAGGTCGGCATCACCATCGTCATCGCCGCCATCGTCTTCATCATGCGTCATCATCGAAACAGATCTTTTGATCGTCGATGCTTAGGCACTTGCAGGTGTTCATCTTCACGACCTCGAGGCCGGCTACGTCGGCTTCATCGACAACGCTTGAGCGGGAGCGTAATCCCTGCTTACGGTCTACAAGGGTATGTATAACGTCTTCTCCATTATAGTATATCTGCATAGCAATAGATTCTGGCTAGTTTAAGGTTATCGTTGTTAGGAAATTTTTGTTTTCTGCCTACGATCCCCTTCACCGGCCCCAAGACTCACCTCAGCCGGTTTTCATGACCGTCTCTAACCGGGGGTCTCTAATGTAGGCTCCACGAGAGCGGGTTCCCTAGGGCAGGCTGTAATGATCCGTGCCCTCGGACGGCTGGTATTACGAACCGTCTCTATTAGAGACGTCCAATATACGCGCCTGTCGGTACGTACGACTAATCAGAGACGTCTGAAATCACTGGCCGTCGCAAAAACCCGTGGGGTCCGACCTCTGGCCGTAATGTTCGTTGCCTCCGGAGGGTCCAACATTGTGAAGCAAAACATAATAATTAACAGATCATCACCACCAGTTAATCAGTCTCATGTTCCATTCATAAAAATAAATTCACATAAATAAAATTAACCCAAGTTAGCTACAACTAAATGTTTAATATTTTGATTTCACCAAACTCGATCACATTCATATATATAACTAAATAACTACTACTGCTAGATGATTTGCATCTCAATCATGACCTCCAAACTGAGGTCATTGACGGAGTTGAAGAGGAGGGGAAATTCATTCATCAAGAATAAGGGGACCAGCGACAATTTTTCGAATCATGCAAGCCACCTCTTGATCATACTTCTATCCTACTAGTTTTATTATACATGTTTCACTTATGGTCCAATGCATGTTCATGACTTATAAGTGGCGTGTGCTACTTAGTTATGCTAGAAAGGCATTCTTGCTATATTTGTGAAATCTATCCAATAGTGTTATGATACCTTAGCTATGTTATGACACCTTTAGTAGTGCTACTAACAAGAACATAAAACTCAGCCTATAGTAGAAGACCAAACATCAAACTTGACCTATAGTAGAAAAGCTATCATTTAAAAAATGTAGTATGTGAAACAATTCTTCTACTCAAAACTTGGTTATGAAAATCCTGAGGTATATTTATTTTATCCAAGAAGTTATTGAAATGAAAATTTGAAAGCAAAGATGTTGGAGAAGGACTTATATAAAAACAGATTCTCTAGAAGTGCAGAGTACCCCCATACGGGACGAGGCTTAGCAAAATAGGATGTTCATTTTACTGCAGTTACCTTGAGAGTGGAAATACCTTCGTTTGGAAGAGGAGTTCGAGTTGGTCACTCCTAATGACCGGGGCCGCCCTCCTTTTATTGGGACTTCACATCTCAGTGTATCGACATGCCACGGGGTACAACTATGAGATGTTCTTGAAAATGCGCTACTCTCCTTATTAAGATGTTTGGAATTTAGGATGGTCAAAGAGCTTGGCGTTCCGGCGTTAATAGAACTCTTCATAGGGCAAGGCCTATATTAGGGCAGAGAATAGAAAAAAACCGATTACTCAGCTTTGAATAGACCCTGTATAGCGTCTCGTGATGGATGACGAGGATTTTATCGAGTCTTGTGGATAAAGTGTATAACTCTTAGAATGTGTAGATATATTTGAATAGCCGTGTCCACGGCATGAACAGTTGGGTGGGTCATACATACTCTATGTGAAATTTTGCAAATGTTTTAAAAGGAGGAAATTAGAGGGTAAATCGTACCACAAGTGTGCTATGATGGTGGAACCTTCAAATTGTGTCATGATAATGAAGGGTTATGATCACCGAAAAGTGTTGAGTTCAAAGATGGAAAAATAGCTTTCAAATTATCCAACTAGTTTTTTTGCAAAACAAAACATAGACTAGAGTTTTCCATCATATTAGACTAAGCATCTATGTCTGTTATCTACCTCTCTTTTGGTGACTTGCGAGTATACTCGCCTAGCATTGTTGCCCCTAACTATTAATTTGGTCTGACATGGAGGAGCAGTTTGTGGATGATGGATTCGATGAAAAACCTACGAACTAGTAACGTTCTCCGTTTTTCTAGCACGGAACGTAGACCCGACCTCTGCATCATGAATCAGCCTGCTTTACTGCCAACTTTGTAAGCACCAATTTTACAGCTGATGGATCACACGGCGTGGCAACATGAATCAGCCAACGGAATAAAAGGTTACAAAACGCCTATATGCATCTTGCATTCAATTGGAGTGTCGCCATGAGACGAGACGAGTGCATCTGGTATCATAAAATTTTACTGGTCTACAGGTAGGAGAAATGACCACATATGGATCCACTAAGCAGTTCTACGCGTAGCCTGTAAACAATTAGCATTGATAGATTTGTTAAAGACAATCATTACGAGAATTTCAAATTGCCCAAAGCAAAGAGCAAACACCAAATTTCGCATGCATTATTCTAAGACTCGATTATAATGATCCTATGTAAGATTTTGAATTCGATGGTGTAATATGGATGTAAATTTTGATATGAGTTCGGTTATGCTCAACAATAACTGGTCGTGGTTGTATACATGGCTAGTGTTTCAAACTAGTCGGGGACCCCCACAAATTTTCTGGTTGGTTGGAGAGAACACCGCTAGGACACGGTTTCGTTGGAAATACCTTTATGGTTTTTTTAAAGGAATGCGGTAGGGGAAATACCTTTATGGTTGACGAACTCCTAATCGATGTACTAGACGTTGTGGAGCAGTTTTGGTGGCGTATAGTCTCGTGATGACAAATATTAGTCTACTGGAGTATATGTCACAAAGGTTGATATGTGAACTTAACCAAATCTTCAAGTTTTAAAAAAGAAAAATGGTTGAAAGAGAAAACCAAAATCAAACAAATAATAAGGAGATATTATCATAAATTAACGCAAAAAAAAATCAGCATGTACATCCCGTTTTTGGTTAAAGAGATGCAGGGTAGTTCAAAGTTTAACATCTTACTTTATCTAAATTTGTCCAGATTTCATCAGGAACACTTCTGATTTTAGAAGTTGGAGACATGGCATGGTAAGTTTGTCTGACTTGATATGTTGTGGGGTGAACCAGTCCAGTACGACCCTGCGGGTTATCAGCAGAGAAAAAAGTTGAGTGCGTCAAACTGTTTTTTCTTCTAAAAAACGTCAACCTGTTTGTTGGATGGCCATTAAACCTCTCACTACAGGCTGATGAGTTCGTCATCTGTAACCATTTGGAGCACTGTGAGAGTCGCGTGATCCACTTTTAACAGACACATTTCAACAAACATATATACAAAACACCGTCGGCTCTGTTATAATTTTCTCACTTGTGCTACATCATCCACTAACTTCCTCCTTTATTGTGGAGACTATTTCAAATATAACCTTGACAACTAAGTAGGCGGCCGGCTGAGGAGCCCAGCTATGCTGCTGGCCCCACTACATTTGTTGTCTTAACACTTCAATCTATCTATTATATTATTAAGACAACAAACAATAGATGGTGGAGATTTATTAGATTCAATCTAAAAAGGTTTAACGGTGGAGATTTGTCCGCATCTAATCGTGGGATGTACTAAAAAAAAAGGTAAGGTGCGGTTTATTAGCAGCTCACGTTTTAGGGCGTCCAATGTTATGTCAGGCATAGCATGATTCCTCATCCCCGCCGCCACATCCACATCCCCATTGCTGAGGTGCTCTCGAAGTCTCGAGGTCTCGCCAACGCACGTGTCCATGCGGTCGCCGGCAGCCGTCCGCAAGGCAGGACATCCCAACCCGTATCTTCACCACAAGGCATGGCCGACGCCGACGAAGCCCCGTCGCCGGCGGCCGTCCGGCAAGGCAGGACGTCCCAAGACGTATCTTCACCACAACGCATGGCCGACGCCAACGAAGCCGGATAGATAGTAATCCTACGTACTCAGTCCCATTGGTCTCAGCTTTATTCTCATCTACATTAATCTGCCGTTCACTATGGAACTAATTTCGAAAATCTAAACTAATCCATGCATTGATAATGTACCTATACGTGTTTCAGATGCTGAAGAATCAAGACATGCTAGCTAGCTAGAACAAGCTAACAAGGTCGATACGGACGAGGCCGTAGCTGACGATACGAACATGCAGTTGACGCGGTCAGCTGGGAGCGGCACGGCAGCGTGGCGATTACAGTCGTTCGATGGCGTCGGCCACCATGTCATAATGCCGGAATTACCAGGTCAGTCTTTCTTCAGACTATGTATGTGCTAAGTTTGATAGTACATAGCAGCGATTCGTCTGTTTCCATGGGAGCAGCACGACAGGCTAGCCATACAGTCGTTCGACGGCGTCGGCCACTGTCTCACAATGGCCGGTCTTGAGATCAAACAGGTACGTTCTAAGTTTGATTGTTAGAAAATAGCACCAATGATGTAAATAATATTTTTTGAAGCAAGCAACTTTACCACAACTGAAGTTCATCAGATTAATATGCACACATACATGCTTCATCTCTTGCAGTATAAATACTGAAAGTAATTATATACTTAAATTTGTATCCCTAAAACCTACATATTGCAGAAGGCTATATCAAGTCATCAACGAGCATGCCGGCAAGATCTTACCAGCACGTCCGCGGCAGCTCATCATGCAAATGCTTCCACAGTCAAATCTTAATATGGTTTGGAGCAAAACAAGATGCTAAAATCTTAGGCCGGTATGAATTTCTGTCTTATATGAAGACTGTATGACAACGAACAAAGTCAAGTAGACTGACACTCATTTTTTGATTAAAAAATATAAAATGCACCGTCTAAATCAAGGAATTTCATCAACAAAAAATAATAATAAATCATACTTTGTCTACACTTTGGCTTACTTAAATTTAACAGTTCAAATTTGATTTGGTGGCCGCTAAATGCGTTTAACATATTACACGAAAATATTTTTATTTTATATTGTAGATATAAAAATAAAATGAATTGCAATTCACCATCGTTGAAAACTTCTGTTACTTTACTACTCTAAGTATGTTCAAACATAAAACAATACACTTCAAGTTGCATTCTTTTGATTATCCACGATTTGATTTTAATCACTGAGAGATAAAACTATATTTTCTTAATAATATTACCAACATAATTAAAATTACTAACATAAATTTTACAATTGTTTGGAAAATTTGTTGATTTTTATTAGTATTTAAAATCTAAAATTCAAATAAAGAGATCGCTTGCGCATGTGCGCGGGCCATGCCAATAGTTTTCATCCAGACAAACATAGCACTATTCAGCAGTTGTTATATTGGTTGTTTGGTCCTTTTATGTATATTATGGCTTTTGTGAACAATATATAAATCTAGATGGGGCCATGGAGATCAATGATCAAGTAGTGTTGCTTCCTTGCTTAGTCATTCGAAGTTCGGAACGGAATCTCTTCCATCAAGGTTAGGATAAAACTAGGCATTACAGTAACCAATGTCCAATTTTATTTTCAGATGTTTTTCTTAATGAATCATGTTGAAATTGATCTGACCTATTTAATTTATTTCTTGATTAAGGTATCACTGAGGTACTTTTCGGTCACTCTAAAGATAGAAAGTGTTATGTCAAATATGTATCACTTAGGTAAGACGATGAGAGTAATCTCCAAAGACTGATATCATTGTTTGCACATTCAAAGATTTTTTTTGGAACTGCAAAGTTCCCATTAGTAATTAGGTATTCATACATTTGTGTTACTTCCATCTTAAAGGACAAAATTATTAATTGTCTACTTTTCCTTCAATTATAATGGAATCAAAAGAGAATCAATGGTCAGGAGATCATCCATTGCTACAAAGTGAGGAGGATAGGGAAATTGACCATCGCCATATTTGCTAGCATATCACTTCTCAATGTATACTCGGTTGTGGTTCTCTAAATGGTGGAAGATCGAACGAATTTACCAAGGCGATTTAGAGGTAACTACTAGTATACTTCTACAGATCATGTTCCTATATGCACATTAATCTCTCTCTCTATCTCTCTCTCTCTCTCACACACACAGAGTTAGATGACATGGATGGATTAATTTTATTGTAGTGATGAGGCTGTGTTCAAGAAAAAACATGCTCATGGTGCAAAAGATATTTTGTAGGTAATTAATATCCCTCTACCATTTACGGTAGATGCTTTCAGTTTCAACCTAAGCATCAATAGAGCACTACAAGAGTGGTCATTAGATGCAAGTATCGTACGAGCAGTTTCCATGATCTTGACTTCTTCCTTCTGCAGGTGAGACATTGATGGTTCCATGATGCCATTGAGAAATTTTCATCACTAAGCAGGGTATTCTCTGTACTCTACATGCAGACTTCCACTTTTTTGTTCATGTTTTCAGTGTTGTTGAAATTTGCTGATCTAGGGAAAGTTTGATCCAGTTCTAGAACAGACAATAGATTACCAAGTTTATCTTACTTTTTTTGCCATACCAAATCTGTCGTAATTGGCTGTTCGATCCCTGACAACACACGATATGCTACGAAAAGACTCCAAATACACGTTTTTTCTGGCCAGTATACCGCTGAAATATGTTTCAAGGATATATGAACTTCTTGAAATTGCAATGCAGATTTATAATTTGGCACCTACAAGGCACACGATTCAAATGAATATGTTATGCTGGCATGAAGTTTAGGAAGTGACAGTATTGCACACAACTTTTGCTTCTATTATGTTGTTGCCTTAACCAGTTTGCAGATGGTATGGTTGTGCATTTTGGTTCTCTGATCAAACTTTTTGAAGTTATAACAAGTTCAATATTTTTCTTCCTCGGAGGAAGAGGTTCTATGGTTATAAAAATCAAAGGCCGAGTCTGATTTATAATAATACTCTCTCAACGTATAACACACTCAAATGGCTAGAAATGTTATTTTGATTTCATACAATCGTCAAATGTTTATTTTATATCTCCATGGTACGACTGAATCTAGGACGATGTTGATAAGAATGAAAATATTGAGGTATTGTGGTTCTTTTTGTCCTGTTCATTACCTTGCATATTTGACATTTCTAATTTTTTAATGCTTC
This sequence comes from Poa pratensis, assembly GCA_947311845.1. Classification (NCBI taxonomy): domain Eukaryota; kingdom Viridiplantae; phylum Streptophyta; class Magnoliopsida; order Poales; family Poaceae; genus Poa; species Poa pratensis. The sequence goes on from CAMZMU010000128.1 coordinate 57,652,396, forward strand.
ATAGTTTCTTATAAAATATCTCAACATACGTGCTATTAAAAAGTGTTTTGGTAAATTCTAGCACGTGCAGGAGCACAGGTTGATCTATTCGCACGAGTCAAGGACGTTGCAACCAAATCAAGTGTCCCCTCGCTTTGCCCCTAACTTTCAGTCAGCATCCTGCACAACCTGCAAGCAGGACTCCTCCTCGATGTCTCTACGGTGGCCCTCTGTTAATCTGTCATCTTGACATGAACGTAAGAGTTTTTTTCCTAATTAATGTGATCGTCCTATCCTGTTTGGAACGTGTATGCTCATGCAGGAAAATTTTCACTGTACAGACACGTACACTAGCCGGTCATGGCTAACTTTTTGAATTAAATAATATTTGCATATAAATAAGTTACCGCATGATTTCAATCAATTCAACTATGCACTTTTAATCAGGTACATTCGAGTGTAGTGACGTGATTGTCCAAGGCACACTCACTTGGCTTAGGTGTTTTGGACACCACAGGTAAGGTTTATATAGAGAACAACAAAAATTTAGGTTTTAATATAACCCACAAAATAAATTCAAATGATGGAGAATTTAAAAGAAACTGATATTTGATTTTCACATGAGATATATACTGCAGGATGGCCAATGTACAACATAGCATGCTTACAGATGTATAAACATGCATGCATCAACAATAGGAAAATCTACATGCATATGTAGCAAAAAGATGAGTGGTGGCATGCATGGGCCGACACATCCTCTACGATAATTCCTATTCTTCAGGCAATAATATGTCATATAATTTAAAATCATTTTGTGGTACTCAAGTATCTCGAATGTATAATCTGATAGCAAATAAAACTAACTTTTTTAAAGAAAAACAATAAACGTAAGATAATTAACACCGTATATACAACACAAATCTAGCCGCGCAAATGCGCGGGCCTCCCAGCTAGTTATGAATTTAAGATTCCACGCGCTGAAAAAGGCGTTCAACTCCGTGGTGTGAAATGTCGATAAGCTATATATCTTCCCTGTTTTTATAATGCTAATAAAGTTTCCTCCTCCACCCAAACACCATTACACTACACGAGCGATGGGCTTTCGCCGTCGTCGCACCACCGTAGTATTGGCTTTGCTCTGCTTCTACCTTGCGCCGCGCAGGGCCTCGTCTCTCTCCTTCAGCCTCAACTTCTCAGACTCGAGCGTCCCGGACCGCGGCGCCATGATCGATTTCACCAACGATGCTTCCATCAGTCCGTCAAGGCTCGAGCTGACGAAGAATACACGCGACGCTAACATTCAGTACAGCACCGGCCGGGCGTCGTACGTGGACAAAATGCTGCTGTGGAACAGCGCCACCGGCCAGATGGCAAGCTTCACCTCCACCTTCACCTTCCAGATCACTCCGGATAAGGACAGCCTGCCGAATACCGGCGACGGGATGGCCTTGTTCCTCGGGCATTTCCCTTCCGAGATCCCGCAGAAAAGCGAAGGCGGAAGCCTCGGCCTTCACCAATGGGACAGGCGACAGCCGGATCGTCGCCGTCGAGTTCGACACTTTCCTCAACCCGCAAAATGCTGATATCAGCGGCAACCATGTCGGCATCGACGTCAACTCCGTCAACTCCACGGCGTCCACAGACACGGCGACCATTCCGGACAAGAACCTCACGTCGTCTTCCGTTATGACCGCCACTGTCAAGTACAACAACGACTCCAAGTTGTTTACCGTTGATCTCATCATCGACGATGCCTTGTACCAGGTCAATGCAAGTGTTGATCTGAGAAAATATTTGCCGGAGGAGGTTGCCGTCGGCTTCTCGGCCGCCACTGGCTGGGCCGCCGAGCTGCACCAGATACTCTCATGGTCATTCAGTTCCACTCTGCAGCTGGAACCCATCATGGAAGCACCTCCACCTGCTGAACCTCCTGCTCCAACCAGCAACGATCAACGTAAGACACTAGTAATCCTACTATCTGCCTCTCCTATTTCTGTTGGTATGTGCGGCCGTGGCATGGCGGCGACACAAGAAAACAAGATCGATCGGAACAAATGAGGACGACAGTACTGACAGCGACTCTGAAGAACAGCGTGTTGACAGAGGTGACCTTGAGAGAGGTGTGGCTGCCGGCGGCCCCAGACGGTACACGTCCGTCGCGCAGGCCATGCACGTCCTGCAGTCTGAGGATGCCAGGCTTCCGGCGCTCCAGCTGCACATGTACAAGATCGTACAGGATCCTGCGTCGTCAGGCCCGTACGGAACTTTCTCGATTGACAACTCTAGCGGAGTTCGCCCTTCTTCGATCAACACCGGTGACTCCACTCTTTCTTCCGATTCGTCATCCACCGCATTGCTACGGGATTCCAAGGATCTAACTGATTGAATTAATTCCCTGTTTCGTCCGGCGTGCATTGGCCGCTACATTGATTCTACGAGTCATTTTTTTTTTAGATATAAAGGGCTCCTCGCCCCAGTTCCATTTCAACGAAACGAAACTTACAGACAACCGGTTTACAGCTTTCGGGGAATAAAACGACAGAAAGGTCGCCCCAGAGATGCAGAAGCTAAAAACAAAACACGAGACAAACTAAGATCTACTGATCTTTTGCTTGATTCGGAAAGGAAACTGGAGCTAAACAATCCCAAATGCAGACTTAACCGCTGCATCCAGGGTTTGGCCAGCGCTCCACAACACCCACCTAATGGTGGATGGAAGAACACCAAGTCTTGTCTCCAAAGCGATGCTTCCAACAAAGAAGCGACGTCGAAGACGCCGCCATCGCCCATCCGGCATGCCGAATTAGGTTTTCACCCGGGGACAACACCAGGACAGTTGGGGAGATGTCGGAGCTTCACGGTGACGCCTCCATGGAGGAAAACGACGCCCAAAGGCGCCGTCGTCGCCGGCACCGACAGCGGTCGGGCAGGACTTTCGTCCGAATTCCGCACACCAAAAGACCCAACTGCGGCAGCACACAGCCCGAGCCATGGTCTACCGCGCCGCAGCAGCACCTTGTCACCGTCGAAGAAGTGGTGTGGACCACTCCACCACCACCATAGCAGCAACCAGCAGCAACAGCCAGCCCAGCAGCAGCTCGGCACATTGGGGACACCCCTGGCCACCTAGGCAGCGCCTCCATGGAGGGGACGACGATAGGGCGTCGCCGCTGCCCGGTTTGCATCGGGATCCCCCGAGCAAGATTTTCACCTTGCTCCAAGACCGGGACCCTGGCACCGGAGAAAAGGACGGGGAGGCACGCCGCAGGCTTGAACCACCGCAGGGGGCATCTCGTTGTCGACGAAGTAGGACCGCCGACATCCACCGCAGCAACCACCTCAGCACACCAGATCGAGGACCGAGGTGACCAGATCTGGGCAGAGTAGGTTCGCTGCAGCCACCACAGCAACAACTCCGGCCACCATCGGCCCGGAGGAGGACCCCCGCGTCGGCCAGCCCTCCGGCCAGATCCAAGGCCAAGACGGCAGGATCTGGAGGAAGGGGCCACCACCGAGCTGGTCCACGTCGTGGCCGGCCACCACCGCCAGGAGGACGCCATTGAGCTTGCAGCTCCACTGCCCTTGCTGCACCACCACGCCACGCGGCCCCCAAGCCGAGGAAGACCGCCGCCAACCGACGGTCGAGCTTGCGCCGCCATGGCGCCACGCCGGAGGGCGCCCGTGTTCACCGCTGATCTCCCACGCAACCTTTGGAGGCGCAGGTCCGCCGCCACCGCGATGAGGCCCGCGGCAGCGGCGGCGGGAGGGAGCTCGGAGGGGAGAGAACCGGCGGCGGCGGCTTGGGTTTCCCTCGTGTCGCCCGTGAGGGTCGACACAGTGTTGACGGAAGCCGAGTCCGATTCTTCGAGTCATCTTGGTTGTTCAGATTAATTTGCTTCGTCAATCTTTCGTTTTTGTTTAGAACTGAAAGAATGAGAATGAATCTCTGCTTGTATTGATGATTGACTTGGGTATTTATAGGTACCCAAGGGACACATACAAGGTCGGTTACAAGGTTCGCGTCCCCTCGGAGGGACGCAGCGTTTGGACAAAAGCAACTGCCAAGTTTGCTTAGGATCTAAGCTAATTTCTAACTGCCTAGTTAGCCTAATATCTAAGCTAATTTATTCCTAACACTCCCCCTTGGACAACGCAAATCCTTGAAAATCTCTTGTATAATCTTCGGATCTTCTTGCATAGTCTTTAGAGTGTTCTTGTGTATCCATAAGGATGTCCTTGTAAACAACCCTGTCTTTTGTAGATTCAATCATCTTGAAAAATTTCATCTGTAGAACCTCTCCCCAAAAACCCTGTGGGGAAAAAAATATGAGAAGAGTTGTGTTTGATATGTTGTAAAAACTCCTTTAAACCCCGTGGGAAAAATAAGGAGGAAATAATACAACATATAATGAGTATTGTCTCACTGATAACTCATATGAGAAAAACCTTGATAGGAAAAATCTCATTAGTGAGTTTAGAGATCAATATATATGCCTTATAATATACTTCCTTTAAAAATCCCGGTGGGGAAAAATAGAAAAGTATGACATATGACAATGAAAATATATAGCCTCATTTAGCACATTATATGAGAAACTAGAGAGCAAACTCATAAAGTGAAAAGGAGTGCAATACGACATGCTACTGAAAACTCCTCTAAAACCCAGTGGGAAAAATATAAGGAGAAAGCAAAATGGCATGTCTGAACACTTGTATTTATATTGTCTCATTAAAAACCTTTCATGAGAAACCATGAGAGAAAAACTCATCAAGGGAAAAAGAGTACAATATATGATCTGAGGATCATCAATGGGTTATGACATGGAAGTTAATTTACTCCCCCTGAACTTTGCAAATCTCAATAAGTTTCTTGCAACATTGTTCTCGATATAACCCATAATGTATTTGAGCAATACAAGTGGTATTATCTTGATAGATAATTGTAGGTGATTCTGTTGAATCTTAACCACATAAGTTTGAATGTGATATCATTCTGTGAAGCCATATACATTTTATGATGCTTCATATAAAGTGATTATTCAGAATGATTAGTGTTATTAGACATTAGAGTCTATTTTGAAGACTTTTCTTAACAAGATCTTCCACTGAAATCAGTCATTGATATGGCATTTCTGGGATCAAATAATAATAGCCAATAAATGTATATCACACAATGGTCAATTCTTGATGTTCCTGAGGGATTTAATCAAGATCTTTTGTGCCTTGAAAATATCAAAAGATATTACTTACACCAACCATTTAGTTGGGTTTAGCACTTTAAATAAACTGACAACGAAAATATTGTCACATGTGATGTAGTTCGAAATGATGGTACTGAGAAATGGAACAAGAGGTCCCCATACTAATTCATCATTGATACTGTGTGCAAAATGAGTTTGCATCCCTGTTAGAGATAGTATGACCATATGTGTCTTTGATATGATTTATCCATATTTAATTTCTACCATATTTTTATGGATATGTGAAGACTGATAGATATGTATTCCTAAGGGAAATTGCTCAAGTTATGAACTTGAATAACATTTGGTTTCATCCAAATATCCGTCTTGATACGATTGCAACCACATTTCATGTAAGACTTTGATGATAAAATCATCAACATATACATAGGTCATGTAGAATCCAGTGAGGGATTTTATTAATGACTACATGTAAGCAATCTTTATCCGAGTTATTCTTTCGAAGAAAGAAATCTCATAGTCGATTGTACCACACAAAATTTTGACTATTTGAGCCATTGAGTGACTTTTGATGTTTTACACAATATATGTTGCGATTTGTTCTTGGACATTTAGATATATCCGAGCTAAGTGATCCACATGAGTATGAAATCACCGTGTTTATCAACTGCATGGATAGTTTATTTGTACTGCCAATAACATTAATACCGAAACATAATTCCACTTATACCAAGAGGGTATGTTACAACATAATCGATGTTGGGTCTCTACGTGAACCCTTGTGCTACAAGCCTCGCTTTTTCACCACCTCATTATGAACGAAATTCATTTGTATTCCAAAAGGGAAGATACTTATGAGGAGAATGTATTACTGCGGTAAATACCTCTCTTTTGTTTAGCGAATGCTATTCTTGTTTAATTGCCTCCTTCTAGTTGAACCAATATATGAGTGCATGAGGCACTCTACCATGGATTTTGGTTCAGGGCCCTAAAGGTTTTAGCAATTTAAGAATAAATATTTGTCGACAAATGTAGTCTTTATGTTATATGATTCTGTTGAATCAATGAAAATTGTGGAAATAATATTTACATCTTTTATCTCCTCGTGATTTCCCATAACAATGGAGTCAAGGTGTTTCATATTTACATCTTTTAACTCCTCGTGATTTCCCATAACAATGGAGTCAAGGTGTTTCGATGTCCCAACACTTAAAAATTGTGTGCACATATATGTTGGGTTTGGATGATGAGCATCCGTTATGTGTTATTCAACTTGAGGTTGAACTACATTTACTAGTTGAGGATATAAGTTCCTCTATTTTCGCGAATACTTATGTGACCATGTGTCTCCCCCTTTTGCTCTCATTTTGGGGAAAATAGTGGTTGTATGAGATACTTCCACTTTGTATGGCACAATGCATGCATGCATAATATGATTTAATGACGTCTTTGTCATAAGTAAATGTATGTGGCAGATTTGCAATGTGTTGCAAATATATTGAACTTCATGTTCAGATTTTAAGTACGTGAATATCAGGACAGAATGTCTATGACATTTCTAATTTATCGGCATTCTTTGTGGTACGAATCTCCCCTTAAAGCCAAAAATGTCCTTATTTTAAATGTAATCAGCGTACGGGCTATAAATAATTTCCCTGATGGGAGCTTGAGATATTTATAATTAACAGATAAATAAATAGATATACCTCACATAGATCCCAAAGTTAATGTGAGGGCCCGTTAATGTACGCCGGAGTGGTGAAATCGGTATATAACCGATATCGCAGATGGGAAATACTTCTTTGATTTCCACGTACTTACTGCAAGGGGAAGCAGTATAAATATGCAGTTTGTATGATCTAGAATAGATCTGCGGCGTGTAAGACCGCATGTCTCCAACAAGATGTTGGTATATTAAATTCTATAGAATTGGTCATTTAATTAGATTTGATTCTTTTGATAAAGAATTTATTTACACCATTTTGGCTATGTACATGAGGTACTTGATAAAATCATAAATGCTCGTGAAAACGATATTCAAATTGTATAACCCATATGCTAGAATATTCTGCTCATATTTGATAATTTGAGCAATTAATTTAGTAAAATCATGGGTTCATGGATATTAGAGACTCACATAAGGGCATCTATTAGATGTTCATAAATACCATGAATATATGTCTCAAAATGGTTGAGTAGTCGATATATAGCTTCTTGAATGTGTTCAAGAATTTGAGTGGCTACTTTATTAATTTTTAAGGTGAGAGAGCCTTAAAATTTATTTACTTATTCTCATGGCACATTTAGTGCACATAAAGTCTGATGACTTGAGAATTTTTCTAATTTTAAGGTGTGACCTACAGAATTGTCAATGACTTTCCGTAACATCCCTATTTAAGGGTTACCAAGGCGAACATGCCAAATCTTCAATCTATGAAGATACGGAAAATAATTTTGGACGCAACGAAGTTTAGTATGAAACTTTATTCATACATTCATATCATGTCCGAGGAACATGAATACATGATATAATGGACAACATACCTCATGTAGTAGTATTGTTATAGGCTGATGCATGGGATAGTTGCGAGACTAAACGAGGTCTCCAAAATATCTTGGGGATTTATTCCGCAAGAGATCCATAATTGTGAAGGAGTGATCTCCTTATCCCATTGAACTCACATTAAATATTGAATTTTGCGGCATAACCCCAAAAAACATGTTTGCGAGCATATATATGTATGATGATTCGTACAATAACATATACAATAAACTTGATAGTTATCTTATCACTTTTGGTAGGTCCATTATGATCTGCTTGTCATTTACCTACACTTTACATTGATTTCTCGTGGTTCTTTTTGAGACCATTATCACCCGTTGGGTGTATAAGATGATTCTTCATAAGAAGAAATCGTATATTATTATCTTGAAATGGAGATGATAATGTTGTTACATTATCACCAAAACAAGATGTAAAGTGATTTGTATGTTTGGAAAGAGATGTATTTTTTTTATCTACCTCATAACATATTATCAACTTGGAGTTGATTCCATAGACAACAGAACTGGAAGCTGTAATGGACTCATCTAATCTGAGTTCATGAATTCCTTTGTGGAAATGCAAGCCATTTCCTGCATGAGATGATCATGCATTTCACTTACCGTGATAGTAAATAAAAATAAAAATGCTTCGACTGAGCATATTTATGATCAGTATGATTCCTTAATGACCATAATGTAGACATTTAATGTTGAGACATTCAATGATATTTCTATCAATGGTTTGGACTTCAATCCTAGATGGATGGGTAATGATACATTTACCACCAAAAACATAGAAATGTTTTTTTAATTGGTTAGTCATGGTGAAGAAAATCATCACCATATAATATAGAACCTATAGTAGTTTGTGAGAAACTCAACCATCGATTTTTATGATGGACTCTATCTTGATAGATAGAAGATGCAACGATCATATCAATGATATAGACTCCATTATTTTTATGTTTAACAAATATAATGGAAACATGAAATGATCATGCATGAATTGATTTAACTATGATAGTAAAATTTATTAAGGTAAACAACAAATATGCTCTAGTTGAACAATTTGATATTTTAAGCTGATGCTTTTATGCCACATGTTTCAAAGTGTAAATTAACACATTGTAGATAATCTCCATATTTTTGGAGTACATCTGACAGTAATAGGAAGCATAATCTGACGTATGTCAGTGGACAACTTTATGCAACAAAATTAATTTCAATTGCAAAATAAAGCTTGTCGTACAAAACAACATGCTTATAGATAATGCTAGAGGCAAATATATAGAACATGTGTCAAATCCTAGCAAAATAGGACCTGGAAGGTAAATAATGGTAGCACATGTAAATGCAGAAAAATATACATGTACTCCGTATCCGTAATAGAGACTTCAGTGCGAAATCTAGACTAGCCTAGGGCTAAATGCATATTTCTGTAAATCTGAGGGTTAAACAGAAAATGCAAGGGGTGAACGTGTGAACTGCAAAAACACCGAAGGGATAAGGTTCTCTATTCCCTTGCTTTTGCGGTTAGACTAGTCACAATGGGAGTAACTTAGCTAGTAACATCACACATCTCAAGACCATTTTGCTTATGTGGCATGTAGTTAATGAGGAGAGAGGTGTTTGGAGTAACTTAGCTAGTTACCGTAACATCACACTTATCAAGACAAAATGAGTCTATAGTGTAATAAATAAGATCTTATATGACACCACAATGATGTTACTTCCCACTGTGAAGGTGGTAACATAGACTAGTAACATCACCATATTACTACTCTATGTTACTCCCCATTGTGACTAGTCTTACAAATTTCCCAGTGGGGAATTTTACATCGCTGTGGCGATGTGAGGTCCGAGGCGACACGCCGCCGTGCCGCCTTTGGGGGGAGCAGGCCGCTTTGTGCGCCGGCCATGAGCCGCCGCCGTTCCGGTCACGTGCGCGCTGGAGGGCATATCCGCACGGTGAACCGGCCGTTCGCCGGAGTCCACCGCGTTTGGAGGATTGGGCTGCTTCAGTTGGTGGATGTACAGCGATGTGCAATCGGCCGGAGGTTACCGCTGCCGGCCCGTTGTGTCTCTGCTCACGTCGCGCCGGATGGCGCCGCGGCCGGGAGGGCTCGCTCGCCGTGCCGCGGGCTGGATAAAAGCCGCCGAGCAGGCTAATGCCCGGTGCCGCCGTCGGCCGTGCCGAGAGAGGCCACTGACGCGGCTGTTGCCGGCCCTTGGGCGCCGCTCCTAGCGGCCACGCCTCCGCGAGGAGCCAGGCCGAGGGCCATCGTCCCGGGAGAACATCGCCGGGGCCGGGAGGAACGGTCGCGCCTGGTGTTCGTCGCGTGTGTGCCGGAGGGCGCAGCCGAGGGCGGTGCTCTGGCCATTGGACGCCGATGGGAGCCGAGGGCTCGGCCGCCGCCGTGCTTCGCGACGAGGCCGTAGTCCACGGCGCAGCACGTTCTCCAGCACGTTTTGGCCTTTTGGGTCTTCGCGATGGAGTGAGCCACACCGCGGGGAGCCGCGCAATAGGGCCGCCGCCAGTCTCGCGCGTTGGATGACCGCACCGTGAGTACGCTTGCGGTCTCGCCGTGGAGCGACATCCGGCCGAAGCCGCATAAGGTGAGGTCGCTCGAACGCCGCCGTCGAAAGCAGTTCTTGGTTCTTACCTCCCTTTTCCTCTTCTTCTCAATGCGTTCTCTTGGCCTGATGCTCTCGGTAGAGTCGAGTGCGTGATAACGTGTTTAGAACTGAAAGAATGAGAATGAATCTCTGCTTGTATTGATGATTGACTTGGGTATTTATAGGTACCCAAGGGACACATACAAGGTCGGTTACAAGGTTCGCGTCCCTCGGAGGGACGCAGCGTTTGGACAAAAGCAACTGCCAAGTTTGCTTAGGATCTAAGCTAATTTCTAACTGCCTAGTTAGCCTAATATCTAAGCTAATTTATTCCTAACAGTTTTATTTGACGAAATAGCCGCACTGAGCTACTTTTGTCTAAAGAGAGGTTGGAACGATCCCGACCCACGATTTATATAGAAAACACATAAGAGAAAGGAATTTTCGCTTCTTGACTGATTCTCGGTCGAATTGTGTATGTAAAAGCCTCTCCATTGGCGTTCACAAGTCCTCCCAATGAGTGTAGGGGCGCCGGATACACAAAACACGTCGTCCAGCAGCGGTAAAATTGCCGGACCGGTCTAATAAATTGTTCAACACTCCTAGCACGGCTCTACTTCGTAGAGAGTGAGCTGGAAGTGTTGGACGCCACATCAGATTTTGAAGGCGGGCCAGCCCTCTCATTGATGCAGACAAAGCTCTATTTCATTTTCCTCTTTTCCTACTTCTTCCCCTTCTCATTTCATTCTCCCGTTTGTTGCCGCTCCCGTTCCTGCCTAGACCACGCCATCGTCGATGCATTTTTCTTGTCGGTGCCACCGCTTGCTCATGCCCTCGACCCAACGGTCGCCTCTCGTGCGAGGTGCTCGTAGTGAGGGAGGTCGCCCCCGCTCCCTCCTCCATGGTCGTAATGGTCTTATCTTTTGAAGGAGGGGAGGTGCTCCTTGTAGTCCAGTGGAGGGTGGCAGATAATCGCCCAATAGGAACTACGTCCTCTCTACTAGGAAAAAGATGATCCATGGATAAATGTTGTCTTCATCGTCGATGAAGACCTTTCCCTTGTCGTCCTACTCACTCTCCATGCTCCATCGTCGACGACGACCTTACCCTTCTCAACCTCCTCGCTCTCTATGAAGCCGAAGACGGAGCCGTCAACGTCCATTGTGTCGGGAAGGACTCTGGTGCATCAAATATGCATACGCAAGTGGCGGACACAAAAACTTTAGTTAGGCTGGACAAACAAGTTTGAAATGTCAAATTCTCGAATAAAATCACGTTCAAAGGTAATAAAACATAAGGGTTGCACCGTCGGACTATAAAATGTCTACTGAGTAGCAGCCGACCAGACCGCATGGGCATGATCGGGTGGGATGGCACCAGAGAAAAACTTCGACTTAGCACGCCACATGAACCTGATGGCCGGGCCCACCTGCCAGATTGCTATCAAATATTTTGAATTGCCCCAACTTTTGCTAAATATGTAATTATGATAAAAAATTGCTAAATGGGTAACTAGTGTCACAAATGACAAACTAGGGGTAGAACTGGAATTAATTAAAGCATCTAGGAGATGCTGATGAATTTCTTACACATGCAGGTGTCACGGAGGTCAACTCATTCTTCTACGTCTTGGACGTCATAGGTAAACACGATCTGAATTTTCCTTCGTGGCCTGCTGGAGCGAAGCGAGATGCTCCAGCGCACCGACTAGGCTAGACGAGGTCATGTACTCTGTTCGGGCAGTGAGTGTATCCCGCGAACTATTAATCGCAACACTCCATGTCCGCGAAATACAACTCGGCCCAGCCATGAGTAGTACTGTAACATACCTGCACCTAAAATATGGCAAGGTACCTGTGTATAGTGCAAACCCCTGGATCGTTTCATTTGCACACACAGTTTAAGATGTAGTATCACAACAAAGTATCATTATTACATCGAATGATCCAGACTTGGTAAATTATTCATTACAACTTGCATAGCATATAGCTAGCTTGAAAGGGTAAAGCAGCGGAAAAATAATCTTCATGGAGTCCTCATCCTTTGCATGTGCCACAGGCGAAAACATGTTGGTTGCAGACTCGAAACCCTTAACGAAACTCACTCGTCGTCAGAACAATCTGCAACAAAATAAAATTTTGCAACAGAGTGGGTCAGATACCATTAAAAATGGATCTGGCAAGTGACACTATGTGGACACATAATGGAATAACTCTAGTAGCCTATATGCATATTTGGCTGGTGGAGTTCAAGGCTGTTTTGCATAAAAGCCAATTTTTCCTGTCTCTTTATAAACACTTTTCTTTTGTCAAAACAGGTATGGCATGAAAACCACCCTCATGTCTACCTTTATTCAACCTTCAATATTTTAACTTAAGAAATTGGAATGTCGGGAGCCTCCGTTGTCGTCCTTGATCAGCTGCTCAAATTGTCCGTAACCGGGGACACGGCTAAGTACTTAGATTTAACTCTCGAGAGGTTGTGCACTTTCACCACGAGACCCAACAAACCCAAACTATCCTCAAGCACTCAATTTGTGCTAAGGAAAAGGAGAGAGTTGAGACGAGACCATTGGGAAACAGTCCCCTGTTCCTCTGGCAGACCCATACAGACATTCATCCGCTAAGACCTGCCGGAATCAAGTTCCTATAACTTAGTCAAGGCAGAGCCATAATACCAAGTGGCTGCACTGGAAGCTTCTTCACTTAGACAAAACATTGGTCCCTTTAATACCCTGGGTGGCAACCACAAGTGACCATCCCTCAGAGGTCACCCCTAAGAGATGACACTCAACCTTTCCATCATCTTTTCATAACCAAGTCCACCCAGGTGATAAATTACTTAGTAGAATTAAGCTTTAAAGAAAGCACATTTGCATAGCATCAAATATTCTACCAAGTTATCAAAGGTTCTAGACATAACTAGTGTAAAGGTATGGTGGGTTGAGCATATAGCAATAATACTATCCAACACATGCATATAAAAAAAATACACTAAGTAATGCATATAAAAATACTTAGGAAATTTATGGGGGTGTGCCACTTGCCTTGGCAACAGGGGGTGTAGTAGTAGCAGTTGCAACCACCTTCGCATCTCTCCGAAATTTCTAACACATCAAACAAACCACAAATAAACATACAATCATAAATGCAACACTTAGAAAAATATGACATGCATGGAATGCAAAATGATACACAGAAATATGATGAGAAAGACATACAAAACAAATTAAGGAAAAGGTCATAAAATAACTTAATCCCCTTGGCTAAGGCAAGGTCAAGTTAAGCCAAATAAACATAATAAAATAACAACTTGAAGAGTTGTAAGGCTACTCCAAGTCTTCACAAGTTTGGTCTTCAATTAATCTTCAACTCCTTTGTAGCTTCATTGATCTTTTATGGTCTTCAATTAGCACTCAAGGAGCTTAGTCATAAACACAAAGGACTTGGTCTATGTCCAAAGTGAGACTAAATAGAAAGAAAACAGGAGATAGCAAGAAAGAAGTAGTTGGTCTTCCAAGAATCTTCTCCAGGTTTCCTTGTAGTTTTCTTCTTGGTGTGACTTCATTTAATTATGTAGACTTGATGGTTCTGAAGACTTGGTTTTTGTTGGCAGCGTCAAGGTTGGTCTTGATTGTAGAATATTCACCAAGAAGTTTAAGAGAAGAAGGAAGAAAAGAGAGGAAGGAAAGGAAGACTTGGAAAATGTTGCTGGTTGGTCTTCATGAACTTCGTCTTGATTTCTCTTCTTGGAGATTCTTCTGGAGTCTTGTTTTCGTGCTAAGTCCTTCTTTGTTTACCACTAATTTCTAACTTAGTGGTTTTTGACTAGGAGAGTCAAAAGAGCCAACATGCATCCTCAAATATTTCTAAGGAGGAAGTCATGTGAAAGTATAAAATAATACTAAGGACTTAATTATGCATGCCATGCTTATGTAAATTGCTCCTAGGAAATGCAAGTAATAAAGATGATCCAAAATAACTAAGGACCAAGGGTCAAACAATAAGTCACAAATAAATTATAAGTAAAAGTTAATCAACATAAGAGGGGCTAAAATTCTCTAAGGAAAAGTGTTGCCAAAACACTTGTCAAAAAATTTTCTAAGGAAGAAATAGTTTTATTTTGAGAGAGACACAATATTTCTAAGTACTTTAGGTGCTAAAGTCTCCAAAATATTACTAAGTTATTTTATAACTCGAAAATAAGAAGAAAATAATTTTTAATACATTTTATTAATTAACATAACACCTAAAAAGCATTTAAACAATATTTAATTACAACAACGTAGAAAAACACTTCTACAAAAATACTAGAATAATCCTACGGCCAGAACTTAATTAAGTAAAATCACAGCCAAGGAATTTAAACAAATATCAAATTTTAATTTAGAAAAATGTTCGAAAACATCAATTAAGCCACTTTTAAAATTAAACAAAATTAATTCGACCAAACCCTAGATTAAACATGCTAGAAAGTTTCTACACATCATAAGCTACCCAGATATATTTTTTTATAATTTTTGGATAAGTCAACAAAAATTAATGATCAATTTAATTCGCAGGGACCTATCTGTAACGTGCAGGGGCTTAAAAGTAAGGAAAACAGAAAGAATCTTCTGCGCTGGAGTCCTTGGCCACGTGGCGGCTTTTGATTGGCTGCCTCCTGTTGACTTGGACGCTGACTGGACGATGGCGTGGCGGCTCCTGATTCGGCCGTACCTATTCACTGATGGATCTAATCCTATCCGTCCAAAACAGATCTAACGGTCCTGGATCAAAAGCGAGCGGCGCGGCTGGCCGGAGTTACTCCGGTGGGCGATACACGCGGCGGCGCCATGGCCAGTGAGCACGCGCGCGACGGTACAGAGGGGTTAGGGATGCGCGGGTCGTACCACTGGGTGCAGGAGGTCTCGGCGAAGATGATGGTGTGGTCGCGGACAAACTTCGCGTCCTGGTTCGCCGGAGATTGCTTGCCGGAGTCGCAGAGGGCGGCTGGAGCTTCGGGTGTGGATGAGTTCGTCGATCTGGTGCACGAAAAAAAATACGAGACAAGGTCAGGGAGTTGCGCCAGGTTTCTAGGACTCGGAGAGGGCCAAAAAGGGGCGGCGCAAACCTGCGGTGTCACCGGAATTTGAGCTCCACGGCGGCGGCAATGTCGGATGGCGGTGGATCAATGCGCGCAGCCTGGAGGCGAATAGCTAGGGTTTTCTGGGGATTTTGAGAGAGGAGGCCGTGGGGTATATATGGAGGCTAAATCCACGAGAAAATCTCGTTTTAAACGGCAAGAAACGATCCGTGATAATCTAGGTTTTCGGGTAGAATTTCTTGGGCTGGAGGTTGAAGGTAGTGACGTCATCGCCTGCGTCATCCCGTGGGGCCCACCTGTCAGTTACAGAAGGAGAGAGGAGAGAGGGCCGATTGGGCTGTTGTTGGGCTGGCTATCTGTCGCCCGCGCGATAGGTAAGACACGGGCTCGGCCCAGTAGCTACGGTTTCTATTCTATTTTTTTTTGTTCAAACTTTTCCTTTTTCAAAAAGGAAAAATTTAATAACTTTTAAAATAAAAGTTCAAATGGACTCAAACCAGTTTCTAAAATTTTGTGAAATCCAAGCCTTTCAAATGAAACTTTCAAAACCCCTTTTTTCCAAAACTTTTTATAAACATTTTTTTTTTGAAATGTGTTTAAATGGATTTTGGACATAATAATGTCTTTTAAAACTATAGGGTTTTATAAATTCCTTTTAAACTTATATTTTAAACCAAAGCAAAATATGAGTAATATGATTCATATCACTCAATAAAATAATTTTGTATAAAACTCAAATAGTTTAAAAAGGGTTTGATAAATCAAAATGTATTCAAAACTCATTTTAGAAACCAAATAATTATTTTGTTTCAAAGGCAAAACTATATAACTTGAAAATAGAGAATAGGTAAGTAATAGAATAATTCTCAATACATCCAAACTATTTACAATCAAACACACTTTTTCAAATGGAAATCATTTTGATTTCCAAACTAGGTTTTTAATAAACAATATGGCACTTGATGTCAAAAATAAAATAGGTTTTAAAACAAAATCAAATGTGGCTTGAATAAAACTTAAATACCACAAGATAAACATTTTGCAAAAATATATTTCAACAAATACAACAATCACAATCAAACATTAAAAGAACAATATATAAAAGTCAAAGAAAATTGGAGCATAATTGCTCTACTAATATATTTTCTTAAATATGTTTTCAAGTGGAAATTTATTTCCCACTTTTGAAATAACCAAATGCAAACAAAGCTATATGATGATGAATGCATGCATGATTTTTCTTTTCAAAGCAAAATACATAATAGTTTTAAAAAGTTTTAAATTTTTCTGATTTTTCAACTTTTTGAGAAACTTGGGATGTTACATACTACCACCCTTAAAAGGAATCTCGTCCCGAGATTCGGGAAGGCTAGCAAAAGGTTATGACGAGGATGTCTGGGTGGCTACCACCCTTAAAAGAGATCCGCGTTGGTATTAAAATTCCAATGGCAAATATTACAACCTTATCACCATTACATTGACTCTGGTCCTACTTGGCTAAACTTCTCCTGAAGTTTCTCTGGGTGCCTTCATTCCTGGTTTTACATTGATATCTGATCCGCTTTTTATCTGGTGTGGTGAGCGTGACCGCTTTGTTGGCTTGATCAATCTGACCATCATATTTAGATATCCAATCCTTGCCTATGATTATATCAAAGCCTTGTAGGTCTAGCACAAACAACTCACTTGGGAAGTTATGTGTCTCAATTCCCAAGGTCATGTTTTGGCATACAGTGTTTGCTGGCATTTTTCCTTCTGTAGAGCTTACCCGGATGGGTCTCCTAAGTCCTCGATTGGGGATCTTATTTTTACTCACAAAGTCCTTTGATATGAAGGAATGTGTTGCTTCAATATCAAAAAGTACTAAGGCAGGATAAGAGTTGATCATCAATCCTTCGATAACTGGGTCTGGTTTCTTGAGAACTCTCTCTATATTTATAGAAAACACATGCCCCTTTCGAAACTGAATTGGCTTGGTCCCATTGCCAGTCTTCTTTTCTGGACAGCGGTGGGAGTAGTGTCCCATTTTCTTGCATTTGAAACACTCTACCCGACTGAGGTCCTTCTTATTAGGTTTTTGGTGAAGATTCTGACTACTGTTTACTCCCATAAGGTGCTCATCTTCGAGGTCATAAACTTCTTCAGTATAAGCGGGGCTATGGTGACCATGGTTGAGGTGGTGGTCATCCTCTTCATGCAAGCCGTGTTCATTAATATTACGACAATGGTGGTTATGGTCTTCATGGTGGTTGGACTCAAAACAAACATGTTCCTCATGTGAAGTGCTCCATTCCTGCTCTGATGCTGAGTGATGGTTTTCCAATTCCTGCTTCCTCTTCTTGCTTGCATGTTGCTTCATTCTGCCTTCCAGGGTTATAGCTTTGTCAATCAGTGACCGGTAGTCAGGGGCATGGGCAATTGTTAAATAAATGGCTAATTTACCATCCAGACCATTTAGAAATCTCTTCCTCCTTTTGTCATCTGTATCAACCTCATCCGGGCATAACGCGCTAGGTTATTGAACTCATTCATGTATTCATCTATAGTTCGATCACCTTGTCGAAGGTCGAGGAATTCCTCCTTCTTTAGATTCATCAGTCCTGATGACATATGTGCAGCACGAAATCCTTCTTGGAACAAATCCCATGTCATCTCTTCAATGGGGTAAGTGATCTGGTAGCTGTCCCACCAGTTTGCTGCAGGTCCTTCCAGTAGATATGTTGTGAGTCTAACCTTCTCAGCATTCGTGCATCCAATTGTGACTAAATCCTTATTTACTGAACGTAGCCAATCATCAGCCAAAATAGGTTCAGCAGTACTTGAGAATTTCCTTGGTCTAAGCTTCAAGAATTTGGTCAGCATATCCACTTGAGATGGGGGTGGTGCTGGAATGTCCTTGGTGTCTTCTTGGTTTTGGTTCATTAACAAGCTCAACTGATTCTGTGCTTCTATTATTTGATTAGTCATTGTCTTCAAATCAATGTTGGGGCTTTGGCGAGGCATCTGTTTGAGTTTAGCATAGATGAGTAAAAGATAGATAGATGCTAGGGGAGAATCCTACCCAACACAGCAGAAAGCCAAACATCTTACAAACAACATCTAACCAACAAAACCACAAGATTCAAAACACAGAAAAACAATCTAGTATTGACATACCACCTAAGTTGGTATGTTCAATACCCTAACACGATGTCGTTGTTCTAATAAGGTGGTAGTTTCTAGTCTATCTCCATCTTGAGTGCTTCAAGTTCTTCTTCAGTTTTCTTCAAAATCTTCTAAGTGCTTGAACTCATAATCTGATTTCTTCCATGATCTTCCCTGTAGGTAGTGCTTCATGTTGAGTCGTAGCATTTCTTCATGAAGTATCAGACTTACTCTTGGTCATCACCAAAACATGTCTTCATGGATAAAGAAGTAGGTCATCTAGAATAAGATAAGAATTTTCTAGAAGGTTGATAGTAGATGAGAGTACTAGAAAGATAAAATGAAAAGTTTTGTTTTTAGTAACCTGAATAAAAATAGATTTTAATCCTATGGTCAAACCTATTTCTATCCATGTCTAGGGTCTCGAATCTACAGGCAACACAGTGCTCTGATACCATCTGTAACATACCTGCACTTAAAATATGGCAAGGTACCTGTGTATAGTGCAAACCCCTGGATCGTTTCATTTGCACACACAGTTTAAGATGTAGTATCACAACAAAGTATCATTATTACATCGAATGATCCAGACTTGGTAAATTATTCATTACAACTTGCATAGCATATAGCTAGCTTGAAAGGGTAAAGCAGCGGAAAAATAATCTTCATGGAGTCCTCATCCTTTGCATGTGCCACAGGCGAAAACATGTTGGTTGCAGACTCGAAACCCTTAACGAAACTCACTCGTCGTCAGAACAATCTGCAACAAAATAAAATTTTGCAACAGAGTGGGTCAGATACCATTAAAAATGGATCTGGCAAGTGACACTATGTGGACACATAATGGAATAACTCTAGTAGCCTATATGCATATTTGGCTGGTGGAGTTCAAGGCTGTTTTGCATAAAAGCCAATTTTTCCTGTCTCTTTATAAACACTTTTCTTTTGTCAAAACAGGTATGGCATGAAAACCACCCTCATGTCTACCTTTATTCAACCTTCAATATTTTAACTTAAGAAATTGGAATGTCGGGAGCCTCCGTTGTCGTCCTTGATCAGCTGCTCAAATTGTCCGTAACCGGGGACACGGCTAAGTACTTAGATTTAACTCTCGAGAGGTTGTGCACTTTCACCACGAGACCCAACAAACCCAAACTATCCTCAAGCACTCAATTTGTGCTAAGGAAAAGGAGAGAGTTGAGACGAGACCATTGGGAAACAGTCCCCTGTTCCTCTGGCAGACCCATACAGACATTCATCCGCTAAGACCTGCCGGAATCAAGTTCCTATAACTTAGTCAAGGCAGAGCCATAATACCAAGTGGCTGCACTGGAAGCTTCTTCACTTAGACAAAACATTGGTCCCTTTAATACCCTGGGTGGCAACCACAAGTGACCATCCCTCAGAGGTCACCCCTAAGAGATGACACTCAACCTTTCCATCATCTTTTCATAACCAAGTCCACCCAGGTGATAAATTACTTAGTAGAATTAAGCTTTAAAGAAAGCACATTTGCATAGCATCAAATATTCTACCAAGTTATCAAAGGTTCTAGACATAACTAGTGTAAAGGTATGGTGGGTTGAGCATATAGCAATAATACTATCCAACACATGCATATAAAAAAAATACACTAAGTAATGCATATAAAAATACTTAGGAAATTTATGGGGGTGTGCCACTTGCCTTGGCAACAGGGGGTGTAGTAGTAGCAGTTGCAACCACCTTCGCATCTCTCCGAAATTTCTAACACATCAAACAAACCACAAATAAACATACAATCATAAATGCAACACTTAGAAAAATATGACATGCATGGAATGCAAAATGATACACAGAAATATGATGAGAAAGACATACAAAACAAATTAAGGAAAAGGTCATAAAATAACTTAATCCCCTTGGCTAAGGCAAGGTCAAGTTAAGCCAAATAAACATAATAAAATAACAACTTGAAGAGTTGTAAGGCTACTCCAAGTCTTCACAAGTTTGGTCTTCAATTAATCTTCAACTCCTTTGTAGCTTCATTGATCTTTTATGGTCTTCAATTAGCACTCAAGGAGCTTAGTCATAAACACAAAGGACTTGGTCTATGTCCAAAGTGAGACTAAATAGAAAGAAAACAGGAGATAGCAAGAAAGAAGTAGTTGGTCTTCCAAGAATCTTCTCCAGGTTTCCTTGTAGTTTTCTTCTTGGTGTGACTTCATTTAATTATGTAGACTTGATGGTTCTGAAGACTTGGTTTTTGTTGGCAGCGTCAAGGTTGGTCTTGATTGTAGAATATTCACCAAGAAGTTTAAGAGAAGAAGGAAGAAAAGAGAGGAAGGAAAGGAAGACTTGGAAAATGTTGCTGGTTGGTCTTCATGAACTTCGTCTTGATTTCTCTTCTTGGAGATTCTTCTGGAGTCTTGTTTTCGTGCTAAGTCCTTCTTTGTTTACCACTAATTTCTAACTTAGTGGTTTTTGACTAGGAGAGTCAAAAGAGCCAACATGCATCCTCAAATATTTCTAAGGAGGAAGTCATGTGAAAGTATAAAATAATACTAAGGACTTAATTATGCATGCCATGCTTATGTAAATTGCTCCTAGGAAATGCAAGTAATAAAGATGATCCAAAATAACTAAGGACCAAGGGTCAAACAATAAGTCACAAATAAATTATAAGTAAAAGTTAATCAACATAAGAGGGGCTAAAATTCTCTAAGGAAAAGTGTTGCCAAAACACTTGTCAAAAAATTTTCTAAGGAAGAAATAGTTTTATTTTGAGAGAGACACAATATTTCTAAGTACTTTAGGTGCTAAAGTCTCCAAAATATTACTAAGTTATTTTATAACTCGAAAATAAGAAGAAAATAATTTTTAATACATTTTATTAATTAACATAACACCTAAAAAGCATTTAAACAATATTTAATTACAACAACGTAGAAAAACACTTCTACAAAAATACTAGAATAATCCTACGGCCAGAACTTAATTAAGTAAAATCACAGCCAAGGAATTTAAACAAATATCAAATTTTAATTTAGAAAAATGTTCGAAAACATCAATTAAGCCACTTTTAAAATTAAACAAAATTAATTCGACCAAACCCTAGATTAAACATGCTAGAAAGTTTCTACACATCATAAGCTACCCAGATATATTTTTTTTATAATTTTTGGATAAGTCAACAAAAATTAATGATCAATTTAATTCGCAGGGACCTATCTGTAACGTGCAGGGGCTTAAAAGTAAGGAAAACAGAAAGAATCTTCTGCGCTGGAGTCCTTGGCCACGTGGCGGCTTTTGATTGGCTGCCTCCTGTTGACTTGGACGCTGACTGGACGATGGCGTGGCGGCTCCTGATTCGGCCGTACCTATTCACTGATGGATCTAATCCTATCCGTCCAAAACAGATCTAACGGTCCTGGATCAAAAGCGAGCGGCGCGGCTGGCCGGAGTTACTCCGGTGGGCGATACACGCGGCGGCGCCATGGCCAGTGAGCACGCGCGCGACGGTACAGAGGGGTTAGGGATGCGCGGGTCGTACCACTGGGTGCAGGAGGTCTCGGCGAAGATGATGGTGTGGTCGCGGACAAACTTCGCGTCCTGGTTCGCCGGAGATTGCTTGCCGGAGTCGCAGAGGGCGGCTGGAGCTTCGGGTGTGGATGAGTTCGTCGATCTGGTGCACGAAAAAAAATACGAGACAAGGTCAGGGAGTTGCGCCAGGTTTCTAGGACTCGGAGAGGGCCAAAAAGGGGCGGCGCAAACCTGCGGTGTCACCGGAATTTGAGCTCCACGGCGGCGGCAATGTCGGATGGCGGTGGATCAATGCGCGCAGCCTGGAGGCGAATAGCTAGGGTTTTCTGGGGATTTTGAGAGAGGAGGCCGTGGGGTATATATGGAGGCTAAATCCACGAGAAAATCTCGTTTTAAACGGCAAGAAACGATCCGTGATAATCTAGGTTTTCGGGTAGAATTTCTTGGGCTGGAGGTTGAAGGTAGTGACGTCATCGCCTGCGTCATCCCGTGGGGCCCACCTGTCAGTTACAGAAGGAGAGAGGAGAGAGGGCCGATTGGGCTGTTGTTGGGCTGGCTATCTGTCGCCCGCGCGATAGGTAAGACACGGGCTCGGCCCAGTAGCTACGGTTTCTATTCTATTTTTTTTTGTTCAAACTTTTCCTTTTTCAAAAAGGAAAAATTTAATAACTTTTAAAATAAAAGTTCAAATGGACTCAAACCAGTTTCTAAAATTTTGTGAAATCCAAGCCTTTCAAATGAAACTTTCAAAACCCCTTTTTTCCAAAACTTTTTATAAACATTTTTTTTTGAAATGTGTTTAAATGGATTTTGGACATAATAATGTCTTTTAAAACTATAGGGTTTTATAAATTCCTTTTAAACTTATATTTTAAACCAAAGCAAAATATGAGTAATATGATTCATATCACTCAATAAAATAATTTTGTATAAAACTCAAATAGTTTAAAAAGGGTTTGATAAATCAAAATGTATTCAAAACTCATTTTAGAAACCAAATAATTATTTTGTTTCAAAGGCAAAACTATATAACTTGAAAATAGAGAATAGGTAAGTAATAGAATAATTCTCAATACATCCAAACTATTTACAATCAAACACACTTTTTCAAATGGAAATCATTTTGATTTCCAAACTAGGTTTTTAATAAACAATATGGCACTTGATGTCAAAAATAAAATAGGTTTTAAAACAAAATCAAATGTGGCTTGAATAAAACTTAAATACCACAAGATAAACATTTTGCAAAAATATATTTCAACAAATACAACAATCACAATCAAACATTAAAAGAACAATATATAAAAGTCAAAGAAAATTGGAGCATAATTGCTCTACTAATATATTTTCTTAAATATGTTTTCAAGTGGAAATTTATTTCCCACTTTTGAAATAACCAAATGCAAACAAAGCTATATGATGATGAATGCATGCATGATTTTTCTTTTCAAAGCAAAATACATAATAGTTTTAAAAAGTTTTAAATTTTTCTGATTTTTCAACTTTTTGAGAAACTTGGGATGTTACAAGTACTGCTACCATGAAGCCTATTTTTTCCATCCTCCAGCTAGTCCTAACCGTAGGCCTTAGCCATAACCTTGTAGCCTCCGGTATCGCCGGCGACAACGAGCAGTTCGTCTACACCGGCTTCACCGGCAGCAACCTCATCCTCGACGGCGCGGCCACGATCACGCCGGCCGGCCTCGTCGAGCTGACCAACGAGACGTTCAGGATCAAGGGCCACGCGTTCCACCCGTCGCCGGTGCGCTTCCGCCAATCCCCCAGAGGCACCGTGCAATCCTTTTCTGTCTCCTTCGTGTTCGGCATCCTCTCCTCATTCGGCGACATAAGGGGCCACGGCTTCGCCTTCTTCATCGCCCCGAGCACTGATCTTTCTACTGCTTTCCCGATCCAGTTCCTGGGTCTTGTCAATTCCAGCAACAACGGGAGCTCCACCAACCACCTCTTCGCGGTAGAGCTCGACACCATCCTGAACACTGAGTTCGGGGACATCGATAACAACCATGTCGGAATCGACGTCAACAGCCTCAACTCCCTGCAATCTTTCACTGCCGGCTTCCACGATGAAAGTAAGAGTGGCATGTTCACAAATTTGCCACTAATTGGAGGTGGGCCAAAGCAAATTTGGGTGGACTATGACGGAAACTCCACACAAATCAATGTGACCTTAGCTCCTCTTGGCATGGCAAAACCTGTGAGGCCACTGCTCTCGACAACCTATGACCTCTCAGGAGTGCTAACAGAGCAAGCGTACCTTGGCTTCTCATCCTCAACAGGTTTGAGCACAGGGCATCACTATGTTCTTGGTTGGAGCTTTGCAATGAATGGTGCTGCTCCAACAATAGATCCCAGGAAACTACCCAAATTGCCTCGTCTTGGCCCAAAACCTCAATCCAAACTCTTAGAGATCGTTCTGCCAATAGCTTCGGCCATAGTCGTGTTAGTTATAGGCATTTTTGTTGTTCTGATGGTGAGGAGACATCTTAGGTACAAGGAGGTCCGTGAAGATTGGGAAGTTGAATATGGCCCACACCGGTTTTCTTACAAGGACTTGTTCCATGCCACCAAAGGATTTAAGGACAAACATTTGATAGGTGTTGGTGGATTTGGAAGGGTATACAAAGGGGTGCTTCCAACATCTAAGTCAGAGGTCGCCGTGAAGAGGGTGGCATATGACTCGAAGCAGGGTGTAAAGGAATTCATTGCTGAAGTTGTAAGCATTGGTCATCTTCAGCACCGTAATGTTGTGAAATTGCTTGGGTATTGCAGGCGAAAAGGTGAGCTTCTCCTGGTATATGAGTACATGGCTAATGGAAGTCTCGAAAAGCACTTGTACTGTGAAGAGGGGACGGCCACTTTAGATTGGGGGCAGAGGTTTCGAATTGTCAAAGAGATCGCACTGAGTTTGCTCTACCTCCACGAGGAATGGGATAAAGTTGTCATCCATCGGGATGTCAAGGCAAGCAATGTGCTTCTTGACAGAGAGATGAATGGACGACTAGGGGATTTCGGCCTCGCAAGGTTGTATGACCATGGCACCGACCCACAAACCACACATGTCGTTGGCACTATAGGGTACCTAGCTCCAGAGCTGGTACACAGAGGCAAGGCGACTACCCTTACCGATGTATTTTCTTTTGGCATCTTCATACTTGAGGTCATCTGTGGACAGAAGCCTATCAAGGAAGACCCTCAAGGCAATCAACTCCTCTTGGTTGATTGGGTGCTCCATAATTGGCACAAAGGATCATTTCTTGATGCAGTCGACACAAGGCTCCAAGGCAGCTATGATTTTAGCGAGGCATGCCTTGCGTTGAAGCTAGGGTTGCTGTGCTCACACCCATTTCCTAATGTAAGGCCCAATATGCAGCAGGTTGTGCAGTACCTCGACGGCGATGTGCCACTGCCAGAGGTACTGCCCGCGCACTTCAGCTTTGGCATGTTGTCCTTGATGCAGAATGAAGGCCAGGTTGTTGACTCGTCGACAATGTCTTTGTATCCATCTCCGATGATGAGGAGCTTTGGCTCAATGTCCGACTTGCTAGAAGATGGAAGATGATTCACATGGCAACCTACCGTCTTAGTGTTCAGTACATGTTTACATGTTATATGGTGTAACTATATTTTGGAACTCTTGAGGATGTATGCATTGTTAATTTTACTGTTCCTTTTCTGAAGTGATTTAGTAGTGGTTGTACCAAATAAATGGAATATGCTAGTAAAAGAGCTCCCGTAATAGGAAATTTGGATTGCCATACAAAAACTCAACTATCGCTTTTGATCTCTGTTCGAATTTCTAGCTTTCAGATGCTTTGTACAGGAAATATGATCGCAGGCCCTCTCTACTTGAAATGAATAATAAT
Source organism: Poa pratensis (assembly GCA_947311845.1). NCBI lineage: Eukaryota > Viridiplantae > Streptophyta > Magnoliopsida > Poales > Poaceae > Poa > Poa pratensis. The sequence goes on from CAMZMU010000128.1 coordinate 57,678,374, forward strand.
AATAGAACAGAAAAACTACTTCTGGTGTCCTTTTATGGTGCACATAGACATATTCCTCCCCAAATTCTCACAAGCGTGCATATTAATGTGACATATTTCTGTACTGATGTTCTCACATTAACGCACAATTTGTCTGTTGGTTAGTTTTGGTGCATATAGTTTTTTCATTCACTTATCCTTTTCTTTTCTCCCAAATGTTTTTATTAGGAAGTTGAAACTACATAGGCTTGATTTAGTTACTAGTTTATATATATATATATATATATATATATATATATACATATATTGTTTTTCAGCAAATGCAAGGAAACCAGTTACATGTTAACTACTGAACGAGGTATAAGTCAATGTCAAACAAACAAACAAAACCTATTGGGCCAGATTTGATCAATCTCGAGCAAAAGAAGATTAGACAACAAAATGATCTCGTTGGGGGAACCGGCAACCTGAATCTATCGACCATGTGGGATGTCTTTATGATACATTCAACAATGACGGCATGACACCAAGCTGGTACAAACAATATAATGGAAATAAACATGTCATCAAACTCTTAGTTAACAACAAAATAAACAGGCAGATCATTCCTTAAATTTGCTTCATTAAAATATATTAATTCTCTACTCAATGTATATTCTTACACTCGAAACTATTTTTTTCCCTGACTTCATTCAGAAATATCTACAAAACCAAAAATAATATGTTCAACAAGTGTGGGATAAACTAATAATTTGGGGAGTGGAGGAGTGAGTGAATTTTTTTTAACAATATACAGACAAAAATTTCTACTACTATCTAACCACCACTGCTCTTTTCATCGAGATACAGAGAGAGAAAAGGACGTTGAAATAAGATCACATCAAGAATGCATGGTCATGAGATCCAATGCGCAGAGGCATATACCTTTAGTTTTCTCATCAGTTTGCTTTTAGTTCCACAGAAATATATTATTGCACTCCAGACTCGACTTTCACCATCCTCTTAGGCCACTCGTTTCCTGAGTTTTGATCTGTTCCTCTTCTCCAACCAGTGATCTGTAGTTGAATACTCTGCATGATTTTGATCCATGGTAGAATTCTGCAACACCACGAACACAAGGCAGCTTCCTAACCATCAGTTTTAATAAGACAAACCTGACTAGAGTGCTTATACTCTTCCTACCAAGACAAGGGAAGAAAAGCATGCCCAAAAGAATACAACCAAGTCATCAGACACATATGTCACCAGAACCAATCGAGGAGTAGCGGACTTTGAATTACCTCCATCTATCTATTATTAATTCTCTCCTGGAGAAAGATTCGCGCACTCAAGACTTGACTTGTCACTTTTTTCTGAAATTTCTTTTGGTTTCTCTTTCAACGTTGTAATCTCGAAGAAACTATAAACCTGATATCGATGGGTTAGAATTCTGCAACACCATAAACAATGGGCTGTTCCTAGACCACTAGCTTTAATTTTAGAAAAGTTTTAGGAAACAGCTGGCTAGTTCTAGACATATTCCACCTAGGCAAGGAAAGAAAAGGACCCTGAGAAAAAACAATCATATCATCAAACACCTATGCCATCAGAATCAATCAATTCAGCAGCAATATTCTTGAATCCCCTCGACCAGATAATTTTATATGTTATCTCAAGGGGAATGATTTCTACGTTCGAGATTTGACTTATCACTTTTAATATTGCCAGAACCTTTAATGGAATTTTTACTAATCTTTTTATCAATGGGTGTGGAATCACCATAAAATTTGGTTTATTCCCTAACAACTAGCTCCAACTTTAATAATAAAAAAGAAGCTCCGAAAAGAATCCTGCTGCTATAATGTGATCCACCTTTGCTCTTTATACCGATTCAAGGAAAAAGTTATTGTGGGACCTTTCCTCTCACCATATGACCTACCAGAGCCAATAGACATGACCTTAACTAAGTAGGCACATACCAAATCAAGCCTGCTCAGGCAGTCATACTTAGACCTCCTAAATGGACCTACTTTATACTAGACTATGCAATTGCCCAGTTTTTCTTCCCTCAGCACAATACATGAGCAAAGTTTGTAGAATAATTGATCCATGGCTGATGCATAATAACGTTGAAATTTCTTCATGACCATACATAAAAAAGATGTATGCAGCATGCCTCCTGAAAAAAGTTTGATAACTAACATCAAATGAAAATCTCTTAGAAGTTAGCTGGCAGAAAATTAGTCCACAACCAACATTAAACAAAAAAAATCTAGAATCTTCTTCACACTCCGCAGATCACAAATTTTCCTTGTACTATAAATAATCAAGCATCGACGGCAGTGATATTCTGCACATTTTTTCGTACCTTGACTACCGATGGGCAAAGCATCTTTGAATAACAGATCCATGACTGAGGCACTACAATGTTCAGTCTACCATATTTTAAGTATGCGGTGTCAGCTTTGGAAAAAGAAGGTGGACATAACACGCCTCCAGAAGAAAAAAGAGATTCCTTTCAACTGAACATTTTATCACTGACAACAGTACCAGCAGATTTTAAATTAAATTTGATCTATACTAAGAACTAACATTTTGTTCGTTGCACTAGATAGTATTTTAGAAGTGGTCAAAAGAATTCAATGCAAGGGACCAACCCCCTGACATCGATTCATTGATTCACCAGCTCCGCAATTTAAAAAAAAAATTGTCCTCATTCCACATAAAAATTAGTAAGCTAATCTTTGTTTGATTACAGCAACAAACAAAATATAGTAATGATAACACTTTGACTAACATGGAAAACTACATAGATGAGTGACTCCTGCACAACGGTCATGGGCTGCTACATAGATGGAGTAGTAGCTATTGTTGCAAATAAATTCCAGGACGCAGAGTAGACAGACAACAGAAACCACTCCCTCATGGTCTAGAAACATCTCCCTCCTGGTCTGGGGAAAAACTCCATTTCTCCATCTTGCTGAGCTTTTACAGTTGCACATGTGCCTAACATGGAGCACTCATCCTTCCTTTTGCACTTCTTCCTCTCTCTGGTCATAAATCATGCATCCTTGGCCACTGCCACCAGTGATCAATTCGTCTACTCCGGCTTCTCTAGCAATGACCTCAGCCTCGACGGTGCAGCCACGGTTACACCAGATGGTGTTCTTCAATTGACGAACGGCACGGTTCACCTCAAGGGCCACGCCTTCTATCCAACTCCATGGCAATTCCGCAAGTCACCGAAGGAGGTGGTGCAGTCCTTCTCAATCACCTTTGTGTTCGGCATGGTTCCTGTCTACTCCGATCAATGTACCGATGGTATGACTTTCCTGATTTCTCCCAGCAAGGATTTCTCAGGTGCACAAACCTCACAATACTTGGGCCTCCTCAACAAAACAACCGATGGCAAATCAAGCAACCACATATTTGCAGTTGAGCTTGATAGTAGCCAAAATACTGAGTTCAACGACATCGATGACAACCACGTCGGCATCAACATCAATAGTCTCACCTCATTTCAAGCGCAGCCAGCTGGCTTTTATGATGACAAGAATGGTCTCTTAAACAACTTGTCCCTCGTCAGCCGCAAGGAAATGCAAGTATGGGTGGACTATGATGCAGAAAGCACACAGATCAGTGTTACCTTGGCTCCCCTCAAGGTAGCCAAACCGTTGAGGCCACTAGTCTCAGCTACTTACAACCTCTCGACAGTTCTACAAGATCCATCCTACATCGGCTTCACAGCTTCAACTGGTCCAATTGACTCACTGTATTGCGTGCTTGGCTGGAGCTTGGGTATAAACCGTCCTGCTCCATCCGTTGACATCAGCAAGTTGCCAAGGTTACCTCGCATTGGCCCAAAGCCCAGGTCTCAAGTGCTGGAGATTGTCTTACCCATAGCCAGTGGGACATTCATCTTTCTTGTAGGAACAGCTATAATTCTAGTGGTGCGGAGGCGAATGAAGTATGCAGAGCTTCATGAAGATTGGGAGGATGATTTTGGGCCACACCGGTTCTCATATAAGGATTTATGCCATGCTACAGAAGGATTTCATAATAAGAATGTACTTGGCCAGGGGGGATTTGGGAAGGTGTACAAAGGTGTTCTTCCAGTCTCTAAACTGGAGGTTGCCGTGAAGAGGTTTCACACGATTCCAAGCAAGGAATAAAAGAGTTTATTGCTGAGATTGTCAGTATCGGCCACCTCCGCCATCGCAACATCGTCCAGTTACTCGGTTATTGTAGGAGAAGAGGTGAACTCCTGTTGGTATATGACTATATGTCAAATGGTAGTCTTGACAAGTATCTATACACTGAAGAGGATAAACACACTTTAGACTGGGTTCAGAGGTTTGCTATCATCAAGGGTGTTGCATGTGGCCTATTCTACCTCCATGAGAGGTGGGAGAAAGTTGTCATCCACCGAGACATCAAAGCAAGCAATGTGCTCCTAGATAGTGAAATGAATGGTCGGCTAGGTGACTTTGGCCTGGCAAGGTTGTATGACCATGGTACCGACCCACAAACAACACGGGTGGTCGGCACCATGGGATATTTTGCTCCAGAACTGGCACGCACTGGTAAGGCAACACCTCTGACAGATGTGTATGCATTCGGCATTTTCATTATTGAGGTAACCTGCGGACGAAGGCCTATCGACCATCGGGTGGAGGATAGTTCAGAGATACTAATTGATTGGGTTGTCGAGCATTGGCACAAAGGATCACTCACAGACACACTGGACAGGAGGATACAAGGCAACTATGACGCTGATGAGGTATACCTGGTGTTGAAGCTAGGGTTGTTGTGCGCCCATCCATTTTGCAATGCAAGGCCTAGTATGCGGCAAGTTATGCAATACCTGGACGGTGAGAGACCACTCCCGGAGTTGATGCCAACAAACTTAAGCCATAGTATGTTGGCCGCGATGCAAAATGAAGGCTTCAGCCAGTACACATCATTGGCAAGCACAGGTGGAAGCGATGCAATGACTTCCAGCTTCTCAAGTGGAAGATGATCCACAGATAGATCAGGCAAGACCAACCTTGTGTAGCTAGTACAGTAGTACTCTAGTAGACCTGATTAAATTATGGAAGTCCACAGTACCCTTGGTTATACTCTAGTAGATACTAATTAGATCTGTCAAGTCTCTGTTTCTTATCAGTTCTTAGCTTGAACAGATACATTATATGCAAGCTTCTGCTGGAAGATTGTGTAAGCAGTTGAGTTTCTACTTGTTTGAAATTCAGAGACTACCCGGTAACCTATAATGTTATGTGCTGAATACCAGTCTAGTTATGTTGTAGAATGTAACATTAGAGGCATGCAGAACTACAAGGTACAGGCACACCAATGCTATTGTTGTGCATCCTAAAGTATACAAAGGATAGCCCACTTCAGAAGAAATAGTTCTCACCATGAGTTGTCAATCCTCCAGCCAAGAAACGCATGTGCCAACGGATGATGCTCATAAGTCAGAAGGTATGTACATTTACGTGCTGCCATTGAAGAGAAACAATCAGTTGTCGTTAAAACAGAAGAGAATAAACATTCAGCTTTATAACATTACAGGGGTTACCTAGGATCACTAGGTTAAAATAATTCACTGTTGCTCGTTTGGTATTATCAAAATTGCGCTATCTCTGCATTCCCTCGAAGAATCATGAGTTTATGTATCCGGAATCTGAAAGTCTGCAAACCTTCTATCTGAATAGTGTGCTGGCTTTAGTGTGCATGTGTGAATGCAAATTCATATATGATCCAGCACATCAAAGAACACCCAGCCTGTATAGCTAAGGGAGCACTTGTATATTCCAGAATCTACCTCAGTGTGATGCAGAACATAGATCATCCCAGAACATAAATAGACTTCCAATCCAGTCAGATGTGTGCATCTTATTAAACTTCCTCAGAATTGAGGAAAGACTGAAGGAAAAAAAGATAGGATCAACTAAGGTCCAGCAACCTCCTGCTGAATTCAGCTGATTGATTTGCTGCAGACCTAACACAACACAGTATCAAACTATCAATACATCTCTTAAGATGAATAAGATTCCAGACTACGGCGATTCCTTCAGTCGTATGAAATATCAAAACAGCAACTCTCGCTGTGCTATAAAATAACCAGTTGATCACAAGTTCCTAGAAGAGAAGTTTTAAATATCATAAATTGACAAAGCTCTTTCTACAAACAAAAGGAAAAAAAAACTCCGTCATTTTCAGTGGGACGGGAGGGCAACCCATTGCAGAGGCAACATGCAAGGAAATCAATTTAACTCGATATTTAGAATGCTCTGCCTTACTTAAAGGTCATTTTCACCTACCAGACCTATGGGTGACTGAGATAAAATCTAAGTATAGCAGATCTCATCCAACTTATCAGGGAAAGTACAGAAATATACTGCAGTCCAATGTTAAAAAGATCAATATCCCTGTTTGAGATTATTGTTACAATTTAATTTGGTCGCACCCACAACAATCAAGCCTCAGCACTCAGGTTACCTTAATTCTATTTATAGGTAATCTCCACCTGTTAGATACCTCTACCAACCAACTATCACAAAAGAACGGCGTGGATAAATTGGGGATTAATAGTGCGGGTATTGAGATTTGAACACGAGACATGGGCGCTCTGATTCCAACCAACTATCTCAAAAGAACGATCTGATGGAAAGTGGTGGTATAATATACTTAACCCCCCCCCCCCCCTCCCTTCACATCTGATGTTTGGCTAGTGCATCAATTCAATATGGTATCAGAGCCAATAGGTCTCAAGTTCAAAACCTGGCCAACGCACTATTAAATCCAAAATAGTTGCAGCCTTCTTGTACGTCCGCAACTTAGACGTGAGGGGGAGTGTTAAAATATATAGCCTAGCCCTTTCATCAGTTCGGACTTTTGATTTAGTTGGCTAGTGCATCAATTCAATAATGCTGGAATATATAGCCTACCCATTTCCATCGGTTCGTACTTTTTATTTAGTTGTCTAGTGCATCAATTCAATACGGCATCAGAGCCAGTAGGTCGTTCAAGACCTGGCTAACGCACTATTTATTAATTTAATATAAAAACAGTTGCGGCCTTTCATCGACCCCGTCTAAGGTCATTCCGTATGTCCAGCCCAGACGTGAGGGGAGTGTTGAAATATATAGCCTAGCCATTTCCATCAATTCGGACTTTTGAGATAGTTGGCTAGTGCATCAATTCAATACCGCCAGCCGAAACTAGAGAAATACATGTTAGTTACATGTACTCAACATCATATTTATTCAGTTCTGGACAGTGTAAGATAAGTTAACTCATAAGTAGGAACCATTCTCTGTCTCCTAGCAACAGTAATCTATTCAAACAGTGGACACCAACAATATCACACAGAAACATAGAAAAACCATGTGAACAACATCTATAGTAAGGTAACACACACGGGACTTGATCATCCAAGAAATCAGACACGCCGTTATATTTTATGAAGTCAGTCCAACAAATAGTGACTGCTGGCTAATTAAATATTTATCCCAATATCATAGAACTTCTCACGGGAGCATCGTCAGTTCGTCATTAGCCTAGCTGAACTTTAGCAGCATAAATTCAGGTGCAGGACAAGAACTAGAGGCCAGGAAGCTATCTTCAGGTCGTGCACTACAAATCACTCGAAATCGAATTCCTGAATGTTCAGTCCAACAGCCGCTGGCAGGGAACCAGCGCAGCAACCACCAATCGCAAATCTACCAAGAATCTACCCTGAGAAATTAACCTGGAGAGAGAGAGACCAACCTGACGGAGCTCTGCTTCGTCTTCTCCGGCGTGAAGCAGCGGGGGAGATGGAACCTCGCGTAGGGTAGGGTTTCGTACTGGGCTCAGAGGCGGCGTCTGCTCCTGTTGGTTGCGCCGCCTCCGCCGCCTTCCCCCCGTCCCCGCCGTGTCAGGAACTCTGTTCCTCTGTTCTGAAGAAGAAGGGCGCCCCAGGTTGTGTGAGCCATTGGAGATGCATCCAACGCCTCAGGTTAAAAGATACCGTTTAGGTGGTTCTCCTCTTAATGATAGTGATCATGTCTGTAAGACTCGCAGTTAAACCTGCTTAAGCTTGTAATCTGATTAACCATGTCGTGGCTCACGGTCGGGTATATAAGGCCGGAGAGTGGGTGGTTGGGCGGCACAACAACTATCAAAAAAAAAAAACCGAACAGATGCTACAACTTGTAATACCAGAGAGGCTCTCAAAAAAAAAAAACCTATTTTGCAGAGGCGGCGATTTGGGTAGCGGGTGCAGCTGCACCCGCTGCGCAAAAAAAAATTCCAAATGTCAAAAAATTCAAAAAAAAAAATTTGCATGTAGTCCAACATATTTCAAGTCAGCACAAAAATTGGCATGGTGAAAAAACTTTTTTTGCAACCTGTGCAAAAATGACAAAAATCTGACATACCAAAACGTATATGTACGCGTCCAAATTTGTCTTTTTTGTACAGGTTGCTAAAAAAGTTTTTTCACCATGCCAATTTTTGTGCGAACACACCATGTTGTAAACTACATCCGGATTTTTTTTCGGAATTTTTTGACATTCAGAAAAAAAAAATACATAGTGGGAGCATCTAGACCCCTGAGCCGTTATGGATTTCCGCTATTTTGCCATGTTCTTCCTGTTCTTCCTTCTTTACCAGTTCTTGTCCTAGTTTTCTATCCTAGATTTATCTTTCAATTCCCGATTTTTCCTTGTCCGAATCCTTCTTATTAGCTCGGTCTCAAGCGGGATCGTGACAATTGGTATCAGAGCACAAGTTAGACCCACCAGATTTTTTTCCCCACCCCGGGTTGTTCGATCATCTTGATTTGGACGTAAAATCCCCGCCAACATCTGGATCCGTTCCTTCCCCGATACCATACCAAATCCGTCCAAAAGGCTATCCTTTTCGTCCATGCCGACGGTGCGGACTCGCTCACAAGATGCTCTGGAAAGGGCGTCGGAGGAGGCGGCGTTTTTGGAGGCGGCCCAAGAACAAGCCCGTGCGGAGGAGGAAATTGGGCGGAGACTGCCGCGGGAGGTGCTGAACATCACGAGGCGATTGGAGCATCAGCAACAATCCATTGATGAACTACATGGTAATATCTCTAATCTCACAGATATGGTTGCGCAGCTTGCTCTTGCCATGAAGGTGCCCGGATCTGGGCAGCAGAACTCGCCACAACAAGCTGAGAGCAGAGGAGCTGAGTTCGTCAGCCCGCAACAGAGTCGCGCACCTCTGAGTACGATCTTTGAGATGGGTACCATCGTCCTTCGACTGCGGATCCATCTGCGTCCATACCATCGTCAACTCTCCAAGCTTGTTCATCTGCAACAACCATGTCGACTCGAGAGATGAACGAGCTCATCGACGAACTCCAAGGAGAGGAGGCCGAATCAGCGTACCCCACAAACGATCCCGAGCTCGATCTCTCACTCGAGGATACCTTCGACTGCGGGATCTCCTTCAGCGACTTCGACGAGCCCGAAACTCATATCGACAGCTACGTCGACTCCGAGATCTGCACCAACAACAACCTCGACTTCGAGATTCATAACGATTTCGCCGACATCGAGATGAGCATAGGCGATGAAGGCATTGACAGCGAAATCCGTCCATACGGCCACTCGATGGGCATGTCGACTCCGACATGAGCCTTGATGACGACGTCGGGTCCATGGTGGGACTCGAAAACACATACACATACCCTCAGGTGATACCCCAGCAGGTATACGTTGCCTTCGCCGCAGAATCATCTGATGCGGCGGCCAGCCGCAGGCCTACAGAATTCCTGTGCACGGTTACCATGCCGGACGGAGTCACAACTCTCACAATCACTGCTGAGATGGCAGCAAAAGCAGATAAAGTCATCAAGGAGTGCACAATGATGCCCATGGACGCAACACGGGAGGAGATGTTGACCTTCTAGTACTTTACCTGGCAGGAAATACTTCGAGTGTAGCAGATCAGAGCAACACTCGAAGAACGCAAAAAGCAAGCTAGCTTGTCGAGTGCGCACAGAAGGCAGCTCTCCCTGAGCTCTACCGGGCAAGCAGACACAAGACCCAGATCAAGGTTGTCACACCTCTCGCCGGAGGAGAGGGCGGCACTCACCCGCAACCTGGGCAACTCTTTCATGACATACGACGCGGAAGGAGTGCCAGTACCCAAAACAGCCGCGGGTGCTCTCTTTACCGCCGCAGCATACCTCGAGGCAATCAAGCCTCCAGCTGATGACCCCAATGCAAAATTGCATCGCCAACAGATCAAATCACTCGCCTTAGAAGCCAAGGCTATACGCCAAATTCCCACAGCTCCAGGAGGGAGTCGAGATCATGCCATCGTTGACACACGTCGCGAAGAGCATAATCACAGTGGTCGCCGCCACCGCTCGAAAGAAAGAAGCGGCTCGCGTAGGCGCAGGTCCAGGAGCAGATCACGCAGATCTTATAGCAGCGACTCATACTCTGATCAGGAGCCTCAGTCACATGGGGCTTTGTGCTTCACTCGACGCGTCCGCGAGACACGGATGCCCAAAGGGTTCAAACTCACATCTGAACAGCCCAAGTACACGGGTCGACAGGAACCTTCTGGGTGGTTGGAAGATTACAGGCTGGCTGTCGCGTGCCAGCGAGGCACAAACACCACAGCCATGCAATACATACGACTCATGCTCGAAGGCACAGCCCGCGACTGGCTCAAGGCCCTACCTCCATCAAAGTACGACTCGTGGGATCACTTCCGCGATGACTTCATCAAAAACTTCGAGCCTCTATGTGAGCGCCCAAAAACATTTGAGGAGCTTCGAGCTTGTGTTCAACGATCAGACGAAACGTTGAGGTCATACATCAGACGATGGACTGAGATACGCAACTCAGTCGGAGTAATTTCAGAAGATATGGCCATGGACGCTTTCATAATGGGACTCGCCAGGCGAGACTCAAAGAAGCACTTGGTCGCAAAAAGCCAACCTCTGTGGCTAACCTCTTGATGACTGCGACTGAGTGGGCAGACGGAGAAGACATGGCACGCACCACACGTGGATCCTCACCCCGTGATAATCATGAAAGCGGCAGTCGAAGCCGCAGAGACTCGTACAGAGATGACCGAAGGCGCAAACGTTCAAAACGTCACTACGACGACGACAGACCCGAGTTCATGGCGGCTGGGTTCTCCACACCCCGCAACGACCAAGACAGAAGCGACCGACGGTCAGAAGATCGACGGGACAGTCGAGATGATCGACGGACAGTCGAGATGATCGCCGAGACAGTCGAGACCGCGGCCAACGCAGTGATAGCTACAAGAGGAAGGACTGGCGCAAGTCAAGATCCGGGCACAATCCGAGCGATCATTCGAAGAAAGATGGATGCTGATTGCAGATTACACCTGTACAAAGGAGAGGACGGAAAACTACGCTCCAATCACTCGATGAGAAACTGCAGGGAATTCGAACAAATGGCGTCTGATTACATAAATCTCAGAAAGGCAACAGCCGCACACGCACCCACGCCCGTGCCTCAGCCAAACAATGTGCCAGTTCTAATGGCACCACCTCCACCACCACAGCCTCATGCAGGCGGAAACATCGCGGGTGCCATACAACATGTACCTCGGGTGGATGAACCTCAGTACCCTCCACCCCAAGGGCAGATGTACATGATACAGAAAGGTCGCCCTTCCAACAGGGAGCAAAAACTTCGCACTCGACAAGTAAACATGGCAGTCATGTCGCCTCCGCTGTAACTGAATTCTTGAAGGGTTCTGAAACGCAATAAGTTTCAGCAGAGAGGACCACCCTCCGTCGGTTGTTCGCCCGGGGCACTCTGCTCTGGTACTCGATGCGCAAATTGGAGGCTACGCCATGTCCAAGGTATTCATGGACGGGGCAGCGGCATAAACATCATCTTCGCAGATACGCTCCGCAAAATGAACAGGTCAGTCGAAAACCTGCCAAGGTCATCAAATACCTTTCACGGTATCGTCCCAGGCAAAGCAATAAGCCCAGAAGGCACCATACAACTCGACGTAACGTTCGGGGACAAGAACCACTTCAGGACAGAGTCGATCGAGTTCGAGGTCGTCGACTGGAAGTCACAATATCACGCCATACTTGGACGCCCGACGTTTGCTCGGTTCATGGCGGTCCCACACTATGCATACCTCCAGCTGAAAATGCCTGGACCAAAAGGAGTAATCACAGTCAAGGGGAACTTCCAAAAGTCTGACTCTTGCGACCGAGAATTCAGCAAAATCTCTGAGATGTTTGGCATGGAAGCAACGTTCGCTGATCTAGCGGTCTCCAACGACGAACACTTATGCCGGAGCACAAAAAGATGGCAGTCGACAGAGCATTCAATGCCACCAATGACACAAGGTCGCATCAGGTGCACCCGACTGACCCGACCAAGACAGTCAATGTCTCGTCGAGTCTGCCTATCGCATAGGAAAGCGCGCTCGTCGAATTCCTCCGTGAGAACTGGGATATATTTGCATGGTGTCCAGCCGACATGCCAGGTATTCCCAGGGAATTCGCCGAGCACTCTCTACAATTATTTCCAGATGCTAAACCAGTCAAGCAAACAATGCGCCATATCCGGCCCAAAAGAACCGCAGTCGAAGCCGAAGTCGACAGACTACTCGCAGCAGGTTTCATCAGAGAAATCAAGAAGTCACAATGGGTGGCCAACCCCGTACTCGTGGAAAAAGAACACAGATATCCTTCGGATGTGCGTAGATTTCACGGCACTCAATAAGTGTTGTCCAAAGGATCACTTTCCACTACCTCGAATCGACCAGATCGTCGACTCCACCGCCGGGTGCGCTCGCCTGTCCTTCCTGGATGCTTACTCGGGTTACCATCAGATAAGGATGAAGGAAGAGGACGAAGAGAAAACGGCGTTCATAACCCCACTCGGGGTCTACTGCTACACCACAATGCCTTTCGGGCTCAAGAACGCAGGCGCAACCTACCAGCGCATGATGCAAGATTGCCTCAAAAAGCAAATTGGGCGAAACGTCCAGGTCTATGTAGATGACATCGTCATTACAACAAGGGAGGAAAACACACTACTCGATGATTTGCGAGAGACGTTCGCAAACCTCAAACGCTTCCACATCAAGCTCAACCCGAAGAAGTGCACGTTCGGCGTGCCAGCCGGGCAACTCCTCGGGTATCTCGTCTCAGCTAGAGGAATCGAGGCAGACCCGGAGAAAATACAGGCCATCTTGACAATGCAAAGGCCTTCGAAGCTCCATGACGTGCAAAAGTTAGCGGGTCGAGTCGCAGCGCTCAGTCGATTCATCAGCAAGCTAGGTGAAAAAGCACTCCCGTTCTATCGGCTGATGAAGAAAGCAGACAAATTCGAGTGGACGCCAGAAGCAGAAGCAGCCTTCACGGACCTCAAGCGAGTCCTCACAAGCCCTCCAATCCTCGTCGCACCAAGGGAACGCGAGCCACTATACCTATATGTCTCCGCAACTAACAGGGTGGTGAGCACCGTACTGGTAGTCGAGCGCAGGGAGGAGGGACACACCCAAAGCATACAACGTCCAGTCTACTACTTGAGTGAAGTGCTCTCATATCAAAACAGCGGTACCCGCACTATCAAAAGCTGGCCTACGCCGTGTTCATGTCCTCAAGAAGCTGACGCATTATTTCTCCGAGCACCCGATCACTGTAATCAGTACCTCAGGGATCGGGGACATCCTCACAAACCCCAATGCAACTGGGCGAGTAGCAAAATGGCTCATCGAGCTAGCACCGCGAGACATCAAGTATGATTACCCGAAGGCCATCAAAGCACAAGTCTTACCTGACTTCCACACCGAGTGGATTGAAGCTCAGCTCCAGGAGCCAGATGTGTCCAACTCATGGACTATGTACTTTGACGGCTCGAAGAAAAACGAAGGCGCAGGCGCAGGTGTCATCCTCATATCACCAAAAGGCGACAAGCTCCGCTACATCTTGCAAATGGGGTTCGAGTTCCCATCAAACAACGAAGCAGAATACGAGGCCCTGATCCATGGCATGAGGATGGCCAAAGCCCTCGGGTGCACTCGACTGATGATCTATGGTGACTCGAATCTTGTGGTGCAACAACAATGAAGGCCTGCGATGCAATCGCAGATAATATGATCGCCTACCGTGACCTGTACAACCTCATGGAAGGCAGCTTCGAAGGCTGCGAGTTGCGACACATAGGACGTGAGAGCAATGAAGAAGCAGATAAGCTAGCCAACATTGGCGCACCAAAGCACCAGTTCCACCTGGTGTCTTCTTCGAGCGCATCGAACACAGATCCATCAAGAAAAAGCGAGCACCTCCTACATCAGCTGCACCAGCCAAGAACAAAGCACCTAGCACAGAGGACCCGCCTGTCGAGGTGCTCCTCATCGAGCCAACATGGACTCAACCTTTCCTCGCATACATACTCCGCGGCGAGGTACCTGAAGACATAACAGAGTCACGACGTGTGACTCGACGATCTAAAGCATACACCGTCATCAACGGCAACTATACAAGCGCAGCGTATCAGGTATGTTCCAACGTTGCATAGCATTTGAAGATGGCCAAGCCATCCTTCGTGATATTCATGCAGGTACTGCGGGCATCACGCCAGCAGTCGATCACTCGTAGCCAAAGCCTTTCGCGCAGGCTTTTACTGGCCCACAGCACTCAAAGACGCGGAGGACATAGTCAAAAGGTGCATCGGCTGTCAAAAGTTCGCCACAAAGCCGCACGCACCCGCATCGGCGTTGAAGACAATACCATTGGCCTGGCCCTTTGCCCAATGGGGCTCGATATGGTCGGGCCACTCAAAAAATCCTCCCATGGAGGGCATACTCACCTTCTGGTGGCAGTCGACAAGTTCACCAAGTGGATTGAAGCAGTCCCTATCACAAGTTCAACTGCCACTACAGCAGTCAATTTCATAAAGTCCATCATATACCGCTTTGGTGTGCCAAGTAGCATCATCACTGACAACGGTACAAACTTCACGGCTGAAGAGTTCCGAACTTTCTGCAAAGAGCAAGACATCACGCTCAACTATGCATCGTGGCACACCCGCAATCAAATGGCCAAGTCGAAAAGGCCAATGGGCTTGTGACGAGTGGAATCAAGAAACGCCTCCTGGTCCCACTCAAAAGAGCAGCGGGTGCTTGGGTCGAAGAACTTCCATCTGTGCTATGGAGCTTACGCACAACTCCCAATGCTTCAACACAATTTACCCCATTTTCATGGTCTACGGCGCAGAGGCAATCCTGCCATCAGACGTAAGGTTCAATGCACCAAGAGTCGAAGCATACAACGAAGAAGATGCAGATGAAGCACTCGAAGATGCAGTCGACTTGCTCGAAGAAGCACGCAACACGGCACTCGCACGCACAGCCGTTTATCAGCAGGACCTCCGCAACTATCACAGCCGTCGACTGCGCACCAGATCCTTTGAGGTTGGCGACTGGTACTTCGACTGAAGCAAAAGAAGGTGCACAAACTTGCTTCTCCATGGGAAGGACCCTTCATCATCACCGAGGTCATTGGTGGTGGAGCATACAGACTGAAGCACGAAGACAGGCGAACTCTCGCATAATCCTTGGAACGTTGCGCAGCTGCGCCGTTTCTATGCTTAGATTGCTCAGTCGCATAATGTAAAAGGCATATATGTCGGATGGCTGCAGGTTTCAGACGCGCTCTTTTCCTTACCAGGGTACCTAAGGGGACTGGAAGGTTTTTAATGAGGCGGCTTGCAGCTTAACATTCATAAATGGAATATAATCAATGATTCCTCATATTTCTCTCTGTTTACTACTCGCATAACTTATTCGCATAACTCTAGCTTCAATCGAGCACTCGAAGGTTGTGCTACCTCAAAACATAAGCTTTCGCTTCTTCTTCAAACATAATACCCTAGCCGCACTCGAATACTCGGGGGCTGGGTCATAAAAATCATACAAACAAGTTGCTCAATAAACAGGTATTGAAGCCCCAAACATCGCAAAAATTCACAGCCCCAATTGAACACTCGGGGGCTGTAAGAATCATATTACATATTAAGTGTTTCTCATAAACATCCTTCGATACACTCGGGGGCTGCACAATACAGTTACACAAAATGTACATCATGTACAAGTGGCACTCGGGGGCTGACCCCTACACATACAACCTTAATCTACAGGTTCTTTCTTCGGCTGCATCCACTTCTCCTCCTCCTTGAGCACAGTATGGATTAAGACCAATGCGTCCACCGTGTCTCTTGGTAGTGCTCTTCCATCGGCATAGGACCACCACCTGGTATGGGTGCGGGTCCCATCGCAATCCTTTTAAAATCAAGATGGGAAGGTGTGATCGCACAAAGGCAAGAGCAACATTAGCCCCGCTAATCAGTTGCTCGCGCACAAACTTCTGGATCGCCTTGCCTTTTCGAAATTTCTTCAGCAATGCAAAAAGGCTTTGTGGTTGCTCATTCAAAGGAAACAAAGCTTCGTGGACTCGAACTAAAGCCAACCTGCAAGTCTCCAGTCGAATTGGAGTTCGCCAAGCTCGGTCCAGAAGCCTTACCAAAGTGGCGCTCTTCGCCCTGTCTGACCAAAAGGGGTGGGCGGAATACTCAGTACTACTCGCATGAACATCGAGTCGATCCTGTATCCGCCTCCTCCTTTATCGGGTCGGAGCAAACCCTGCGCAAAAACAAAGGGCTCATCATCGCCCAGTCGAGTCATCTCGCGAAGAACAAAACTCGATGATCCAAAAATAGCTTACATTCGAGTTGCAGGTTTACTCTCTCCAACTCTTCAAGCAAAAAGGCCTCCCGTTCCGAAGTTGGGGATGGCCTCGACTGCAACTCAGCATACGCGTCTTGTGCCTCCTTCAGTTCGCCCTTCACCTCAGAAAGCTTTTGCTGAAGGTAGTCATAATTTTCTGGTCATTCACGCTTCGCGACTTCGAAGAACCACCCACAACAGGGCCAGTTGATGGTTTAGAGGCTCGGTTCTACAGTCAGAATAATTAAATGCATAAGGAAGTATGAAGAGCTCAAGCAAAAGGCTCGGGGGCTACGCCTCCCGATTCCTGAAGTTCATATTTCATAACAAGACAGATACGATGTCTGATGATTTACATATAGCAAAAGCAAAATGATGAAATTCTTAGACCTAGTCGACAAAGGGATCACTAGCTAAGTCGCGACTTCTTGGAAGAAGTTTTCTTCGCCTGGACCTTGGCTGCCCTTTCTTCAACAGTTGTTACCAGCTGTTGGGCATATTTTTTGGCAGCTTCCATCCAAGTGTCGAGCCCGACGGTTCTGCCATCAGAACCCCGTGGAAACTTCTTCGTAGCTGCGTCAAAATCTGCCTCGACTCCGTGCGCGAGCAACATGAGAAAAGTAGTCTGAGCACCACTTACCATTTGCTCGCGACAGAAGTCAGTGACGGCAGTCCCTTCTGGATTGAATAGCTCAACCAGCTTCGCAAAGGAAGATGGCATCTCTTCGCCGGGGAAGAAGCTCCATGGAGGGCGCCCAAGGCACTCGCCGCCTACGTCAGCATCTCCCCTACTCTGCTACTGGTAACCTCCGAGACAGCCACACTTTCATCGAGTGAGGCGCCAAGGCTTTGCTTGCCAGTAGCAGTAGGGACATCCATCACGCCTAGCATGTGAACAAAATAATCAGCATCATATATCACAAACCTCAAACATCTAAGGAACACAGCAAAAATTTGTACCAGTTAAGCTGCTGCTGGCGGCAGAAAGTCGACCAATTGCCGACTCCTCTCAACCTCGGCTGCTTTCAGCCTCTTCTCTAGATCAGCCACTCGACGGGTGGCGTTGTTTAAATTTTCTGCCGCATCAGTGGCAGCCTCTGCAAAACAAACACACATGGTCAGCAGACTGTAAGAGGAATCAGCCTCAACAAGTAGTAATAGCATAAAGAGATACGCACGCTTAGCAGCTTCGAGTTGCTGTTGCAGGGTGGCGGCTTCCGTCTCCTTGTGCATATACTTGGCACCAGCCTTCAGCAACTCTTGCACAAATGCCTAAGTGCACGACATGGGCAAATTCATAACTCAATATCTGAGTCTAGGCAAAAAAATTGGCACTCGATGAGGATTAAAACTACGGCAAGCATAAACTTACGTGCTCCAAGAAGGAAGAAGTCGACGCAGGGATATCTGCAGCCGTAGCTCTGCTCTCAGTTACTGCAACCTCCGGCTCGGGTGGTGTAGTTGTAGCTGTAGCAGCGGGAGTCGCAGGGGTAGGCGGCTCCTCTGGTGGCAGCGTCCGTGCAGTGGATGCTGCGCTACTCTTTTACGCCGTTGGTGGCGGAGGCATATCCTCATCCGAGGAAACACTGTATCACACATTATAAATATACAAGGTGGCATTGTTCATAAAGTGACAAAGCATGGGCACGTAATACTTACTCTTCAGTAAGGTCGACCATTCGACCAGGGTTAAGCACACCCACGCTCGAGCATGATTTCTTCGGTGGTCGTGGGGGAAGCGAGCGAATCGGAGGCACCTCGAGTGGCGCCGTCATCGACTCCATCCTATCTTCCTCCTTTTCCTTCGAGTCAGTGGTGTCTTCCTCGTCGCGCGACCGCTTCTGCTTGCCCTGCACCTCAGCATCGCCCTCATCGGCTTCTGGCGTGTGTGCGGTGGCGAGTGAGGCCATCTCATCATCAGAATCTGCCTCGAATGGCTCATTGTCTGGCACTGGGCCGCTCTCTGGCAAGGGAGACATCGACTCATACATTTTGTGTCCCTGCACACATAAAACAGCAAAGGATTCAACATCACACACATAACATATCAACTGAGATATAGTATCAACTGTTACCTCTAGTAGAGGGTTGCTGGTTTCGTAAGGAGGCACAAGCGAGTTCATCTGGCAGGGATCTTCATCAGTCAGTTTGGTAAGCCTTCGTACCAACTTCTCCGCCTCCGCATCAGAAAGCTCCACTGCGCGTGAGCGGGTTGGATCAGAAGCACCAGTGTATCCCCACATAGCATGTGCTCGGGCTCGAAGGGGTTGCACTCGCCTCTTGACCATAATGGCTAGCAGATGGATACCCGTGACCTCTCAACCAACAGTGGTCTGAAGTTTCAGCACCTTCTCCATCAGAATGTCAGCCTCTTCGGCTTCGACTCCGATTTGCTGAGCAATCTAGGATGGCCTCTTCTTCACAAGGGCGTCTGCGTCAAAGGCAGGCAACCCGAATGTTTGGGCGCGTATGGTCACATCCTTGATGTAGAACCACTTCTGGCGCCATCCTTGCATAGACTCCAGGAAGTTGATCTTGAAGTACTCGATATCAGGTCGAGCCTGTACTCCAAAACAACCAGGTCCCTTGGCGTTGTGCTGGCGCTTGACATTGAAGATGCGGCGGAACAGACCAAAGTGGGGTGCGACGCCCAGGAAGCACTCGCAAAGGACGAAGAAACACGCAATGTGCAAAAGCCCATTGGGCGTAAAATCGTGCAATTGCACTCCATACACGTGCATCAGCGCACGAAGAAAGTTGTGAACATGGAAGGAGAATCCCCTGTTCACAAAATCAACAAAGCAGACCCGCTCATTGGGGCCTGGGCGCGGGATTACCTCGGCGCCGGGGATGCGAACTTGCGAGGTGTCCTCAGGGATCAGCCCGTCGTTCCGCAGGCCGGTGAGCATCCTCTTGCTGCAGGTGGACTTGGTCCAAGCGCCCTTGTCCCTCTTCAAATCGCTGGCAGTGGCTCCAGCGGTGCTGTCCGCCGATGCGTTCGCGGCACTCCTGCCCTTCCGGGTGCTCGGCTTCGTCATCGCAGTGGTGGGTTGCAAAAGCTTCGCTAGGAGGCTATGGCGATGCGCGAGGAGGAAGAAGAAGCAGCGGCGGTGGAGAGCAAATGGCAAGTAAAAAGTATTATTTGCTCCGCCGTCCCTTTTAACCTCACCGCAAACGAATCATCACCGTGGATGCAAGATCGTGGGCAAAGAAGCACATCCAGCCGTACACGTGGCAGCCATGGAGGGCAACCGTCGCCGGCCACTCCGCCCACTACGCACGGGAATCTGGGAACTACCATCATAACTCCAGAGAAATCGTGCCTGAATGGTCAAATCCAGTCCAAACGGCTGCACGTTGGGCCCACATACGTGTCACGTCCCATCCATCGCAGCATACTGCAAGCCACCGCGTGTCAGATGGCGCAGTCACCATAAAACGTCATCCCTGACGTCATTACAGCAGATTTGTTCAGGGCAGATTTCGGGTTCGACCAATGCATATCAATCACTCGATTGTTTTCAGGAGAATGGTCACTCGACCGTTTCTTCGACTGAGGAATATCACTCCCATCGGGAGCATATCCAAAATTTCTTCGACTGAAGATGCTCAAAGACAAGATGATCATGAGATTATCCTCCATTGCAAGTAATAAAGCATAATCTCGGGGGCAACTCCCATCGGGAGCACTGTCGTGCACCCGATAGAAATATGTCAAAAAATTCTTCGATTAACATATGCAGGGTAAAATGATTCTGAGATTATCCTCCATTGCAAGCAATAAAGCACAATCTCGGGGCTACTCCCATCGGGAGCGCTGTCGCGCACCCGATAGAATAATGACAAAGTATCAGTCGACACAAGTATCGACTCCGTTCATATACAAAATCATACTCGAAACATTCCCGAGTTGCGTCCGTCGCAAATACCTCGGATGCTGCACGCATAGTGCAAAGGTAAGACCCGCCGAACTTTCGAGCTGGGCTAAGGACCGTTCCAGCAATGTCAACCCTTATACTTTCCGTGTCAGCAGACATGATGAAAAATCCCGGCGGACGCGTTGGGTAAAATTCAAAGTTACACTACAGATCGACTCATTAAGACCTCAAGCGGCCTAGTCGAATCTGACCAGTTTGTTCCAGATTCGAGTCCGGGGACTTGAGTTTGATTGAAAGCTAGTAAGGTTTTGCCCGAATGTGTAGTTAACCAGTCCCGATCCGTCGAGTGTAGTGGGCCTACTAAGCTATTATCCCTTGATTTTCATAAGCAAAAACCACAGTCGATGAAATACTCGACATAGCCAACATGTGCTATTCATACAGGAATTCCAATTATACAGAATACAAAGCATATGAAGTGCACTTACGAATGAGTCCATGCCCGATTCTTCGAGTCAGACAAGTACTCGGGGGCTACTGACAAGGGTATACATCTCGGGTACCCTACCATGAGGGTACCTGGTGCACGTAACGACTGAGGCCCAATAGCGAAGAGCCCACTCGAGACCCAAGACAGAGGACCAAGAAGATGGAGTACCCTCCAAGATTAGACATAGGCATAATCGGTTTAGGACTTTCCATATGTGTAAACTAGGCCGGTTAAGAACTCCTGAGACCCAGCCTATTTAAAGGCTGGGAGGGGCGCCGATCTAGAGACCAAGCCATACTCGAACCACCAAAGCTCTAGCGAGATCGTCATCTCGCCGGAACCACCTTGTAACCTCATAATCTCCCTCGATCAATAACAGACAAGCATGAAGTAGGGTCTTTACCTCCACCCGAGGGGCCTGAACCTGGGTAAACCTTTGCCTCTGCTTGTCAGCCGACGAAACTACCAACACTACCACGTTCTCTCCCCATAATCTCAACCCTAGGTCCTTAACCATGGGATTTGGTGAGGATACCCCTCGTCAGCGGGACAGTACCAAAATTCTTCCTTTCCACAAACTCCAACCCCCAGCCAACTTCCACAATCGAGATTCACAAATCCTACACCATCCCAACAACACCAGTCACCAAATGTGCAACCTTTCCCCAGTTCATGGTTCGCACAACCTCTGTCCTTACCACCAATTCCAAATATTCAGTCTTTCACAAACCCAAACACCCACCCCACATGTACCAACAACCACCGACATACCAACAATTCCAACCCTCATACATGCCTTACACTACACAAAACCCATTCCAATATCAATCACAGCCATATCCACAATACACACAAACATTTCAGCCTATGCCACAATACCAGTTTCCACAATACCAAAGCTTCCAACCCAACATGTGTTCTCCTCAGTATACTTACTCCCAAACACCTCCCATCACCACACCGCAAACACAAACCTACCACCAGCCGATGCCACCATCTCAGGAAAGAGAGCACAGACCTCAACAGAGGCCTCCGAGCAGAGATCAGGAGGAAAGGCAGCAGTTTCAGCAGCCACATCACCAAGAACCAAACATACGCACCCAAGTATTGAATTACCCTTGTTCTCTGGTGACAATGCAACTGCTTGGTTGCAAGAGTGCGATGGCATTTTCGAACTAGCTGGCATTCAAAATGATAGCAAGATCAAGTGGGCAAATGCTCACTTCAGAGGTAGAGCTAAGACTTGGGTGAGCTGTACTGGATTGCAATTATACGAGATGACTTGGCCGCAATTTGGCAAAATGTTGTGTGAATGCTTTCCTGGACCAGGTGAAGATGAGTCTATGGAACTATGCCAGCACTTGAAGTAGATCAACACAGTGGACAATTACATTGACCAGTTTGAAAACTGGATGGACACAATGAAACGTGACCATGGCTATCTGACAGAAAACTTCTTCCTGCTAAGGTTTCTGAGTGGATTGAAGGAAACAATCAAGCATGACACAAAGTGTCATAAACCATCCACATTGAGTGAAGCCTACTGGTTTGCACGAAAGCAAGAACAATCTCACCTCAGCAACATAAAATGAAGTGCAACGGTACCAATCACCAAACAGTTACCAGCTCCAACCTTCAACAGAAACCCTGGAAATAAAGAGAACAAGCCAAGGGCTGCTACAGACCGAAACAAAGACCGCGGTAAATGTTGGTATTGCCCTGAAATGTGGTTCTATGGACACAAATGCAACAATGTAAAAAATCTTCTGCATGCTATACAGTTGCAAGGTCACTCAGATGAGGAAGAAGAGATTGAGGTGCAGGAAAATGCTCAACCAGCTGATCAACAACAACCTGCAGAACCGGTACCAGAGGCAGGCAAACCAAAAGCCAAGTTGATGTCTATTTCTGACACAGCTTTGACGGGCATTCCAACAGATGACACACTATCACTGAACATCACTATTGGCGGTGTACAAGTTACTGCATTAGTTGATTCAGGGAGCTCAAACACTTTCCTTGACAAGGATTTTTCCATTAAGTTAAACCTCCAACTGAAATCATGCACAGCCAGAACAGTGACTGTGGCAGGCAGAGGCACATTGATCACTGATTCTTTCATATCTCAGTGCCCGTTTACAATCCAGAAAATACCTTTCAGAAGCGATTTCAAGGTCTTGCCACTGAAAGGATATGATGTTGTTCTCGGGGTCTCTTGGTTGAAGCAGTACAATCCAACCACATTTGATTGGATAGCCAGAACTCTGACTATTACAAAAAAAAGGAGTAGAACACACATTCACAGACTCCTTGTTACTGCAGAAACATCCATTAATATCAGCCAGGAAATGCAACAAAATCTTGAGCAAAGGGGCTTCTGGATACATGATCCAGATATTTGCAGTCTCTGATAATAATGAGAAACAGGAAAATTTTCCATCAGACTTGCCACCTGAAATCAGTCGACTTCTCCAAGGATTTCAAGACATGTTCCAAAAAACCTATAGGGTTACCTCCAAAAAGAGACTGTGATCACATAATATTGCTAAAGGAAGGATCTAATCCACCAAACATTATACCTTACCGCATGCCACATAAGCAAAAGAATGCAGTTGAAGAGATAATCAAGCAAATGCTAAAGAATAATGAAATTTGACACAGCAATAGCCCTTATTCGTCTCCAGCATTGGCAGTGACAAAGAAAGATAAAAGTTGGAGATTGTGCACTGACTTTTGTCAAGTGAATGCTTTAACCATCAAGAACAAGTACCCTATTCCTGTCATAGAGGACTTGCTTGATGAACTCCAAGGAGCTACAATCTTTTCCAAGCTAGACTTGCGCTCGGGCTATCACCAGATAAGAATGCATGAAGCTGATATTGATAAAACTGCATTCCGAACTCATTCAGGTCACTATGAGTATTTGGTCATGCCTTTCGGGTTGACAAATGCGCCGGCAACTTTCCAAGAATTGATGAACAATATATTCTCCAAATATCTGAGACAGTTTGTTCTTGTCTTCTTTGATGACATTCTCATCTATAGCAAGAATTTGGAAGATCACTGTCGTCATCTCAGATTGGTACTGCAAATCCTGAGGGTGCATCAGTTGAAAGCAAAGATGTCTAAGTGTACATTTGCAACAGACCAAGTGGAATATCTGGGTCACATAATCTCAGCAGCTGGTGTGCAGACAGATCCATCAAAAATCAAGGACATATTGAGTTGGCCAACTCCTGAAAATGTGTCTCAGCTAAGGGGAATTCTTGGACTTTGTGGTTATTACCGAAGATTCATCGAGGGATATGCAACTATATGCAGGCCCTTACATGAAGCATTACAAAAAACTGGATTCAAGTGGGGAAAAGAACAAGAGGAAGCATTTTCTGCTTTGAAGAAAGCAATGTCCACATCACCAGTCCTAGCTCTACCTGACTTCACACTACCGTTTGTTTTAGAAACCGATGCCTCTGGTGTGGGACTAGGAGCTGTACTTATGCAAATGGGCAGACCTCTGGCTTTTTTCAGCAAAACATTGGGTGTAAAGGCACAAGCAAAATCAATATACGAAAAAGAAGCAATGGCTATCCTTGAGGCACTGAGAAAGTGGCGACATTATTTACTGGGAAACAAACTGATAATTCGCACTGACCAGAAGAGCTTAAAATACCTCACTAGCCAAAGACTACTCGAAGGAGTACAACATAAGTTGATGTTGAAGATGCTGGAGTTTGACTACAACATTGAGTACAAAAAGGGCATAGAAAACTCTGTTGCAGATGCTCTCTCCAGAAAAAGTGATCATTACAAGCCGGATCAGTGTAATGCTATATCAGCCGTGGTACCCAAATGGATTGAAGAAGTGCTAGCATCTTATGAAGGAGATGAAAAATGCACTAAGATGCTTCAAGAACTAGCCATTGACCCAAATGCCCATCCGAATTACAGCATATCATCTGGGATTATAAGGTACAAGAACAGAATAGTCATTGGAGAAAATTCAGAACTTTGCTCAACTCTGTTCGAAGCTTTTCACTGCTCGCCCTTGGGTGGCCATTCAGGTCAGAAAGTCACCTTGCATAGGCTCAGCCGCCTATTCTACTGGCCACATCTGAAACAGTTTGTGATCAAGAAAGTAGTAGAATGCCCAGTGTCTCAAATATCAAAAGGGGAACATGTGCACTACCCAGGCCTTCTGGATCCTCTGAATATACCGAAAATAAAATGGTCAGAAATAAGTCTGGACTTCGTGGAGGGACTGCCCACATCAAGAAGCAAGAATGTCATATTGGTGGTGGTAGATCGGCTCACAAAATAAGCCCATTTCTTACCACTGTCCCATCCTTTTACTACTCCCCAAGTGGCCAAACTATTCATTGATAATATTCATAAATTGCATGGACTTCCCCAAGTAATTGTATCTGACAGAGATAGAGTCAAAGCAAATTCTGGTAGGAATTATTCACAACACTGCAAGTGAAACTTCACCCAGTGGCGGATCCAGGGGGGCGAGCGGTGGCCAGGCCCCCCCCATGGTTCAGCCCCCTCCAGCGCTAAGTAGCGGGGACTGTAGTATTTGTATTAGCTTAATACGTATATCTCCGGCAATTAGCGCAAGGATAATCCTGTATAGCCCAGCGAGAGGTAGCGACTATACCAAGCGTCCTGATTTGAATGGGCCAAGCCCAATAACAAGAAGTTTTATATGGCCTAACTGCAGCACGAGTGGATGCGTTTTCGTGAGGCCTCTAATAGTCTAGTCCTCGTCCTCGATTCCATTATCGCCGCCGCCGAGGTAGCTTGTGCGATGGGAGATCATCGCTGTCAGCCATCGCTACTCGCTAGGAAGAGGCGTCTACTCTGTTGAATGCCGCGACGTCCGCCGCCGAGCGTCGTTGCCGGCTCGCCGCATGCCCGCGCCATATTCCAGGGGGAACACCTCCAGATGGCTTAGGTAATCCTTACGTTCTACTAATCTGCAGTTCTGCACTGAAGCAGTAATTAACGTCTAATGCATTAGTACTTGCATGTGCTTAATTGGATGAAATATAGATATTGCTAGTTACATGCGCATAATTAGATGAAGATAGAGATCTATTTACTTCTCTAGATAAAAAAACGAAGATAAAGAACATTATGTACTGTTTTTTCAAGCCACTTGCTATTGCTTCAACTCGAACACTTTTGCGCTGAAAATTTGAACATATAGTACTGAAAAATTCATTTGTTACCTTTGCAAGTGTCTTGCACAAAATATAACTTATACCTCCATTATAAAAAAATATTGTTATGCGATTATATGAGACTTGCTTTTTTTTTATCGGTGCCTATTTCGGCCCCCCCTATGTCCAAATCCTGGATCCGCCCCTGACTTCACCTCAGCAGCTCCTATCACCCAGAATCAGACGGGCAGACTGAGCGGGTCAACCAGTGCCTAGAATAATATTTGGGAGCAATGGTATTTCGTGAGCCTAAGAAGTGGGTTGATTGGCTACCAGCTGCCGAATGGTGGTATAACTCTGCATATCACTCCTCCCTAAAGAAGTCACCGTTTGAAGCACTCTATGGGTATGCTCCACCATAGATTGGTGAACTAGCAATCTATTCTGAATTAGCTGATGATACCACAGCAACACTGCAATACCAAGAAGAAATGATGAAGGTCTTGCAAACAAACCTGAAGCAAGCACAACACAGGATGAAGAAATTCGCTGATATGAAGAGAAGTGAAAGATCCTTTGAGGTGGGTGACCTCGTGTACCTGAAAATGCAGCCATATAGAGAAGCAGCTCTAGGGCTACGCAACGCTCTAAAATTGACATTGAAGTATTATGGGCCGTTCAGAGTAACTCAAAAGGTTGGCAATGTGGCCTACAAATTGCAATTTCCTGAGGGTACCAAACTTCATGATGTTTTCCATGTCAACCAGTTAAAGAAGCACCTGGGACCAAATGCAGTTCCAAATCCGACGCTGCCGGTTTCTCACAGCAGAAGGTAAGATAAAAACATTTCATGCTGCAATCCTTCAGCGCAGACAGATTTCTCGTCCTGCTGGGGATTACGATATTGCTGTGGATCCGTGGCTTATCCATTGGGAGAATTTGTCGCCTGATGAAGCTACATGGGAGGATGTCAAATTCATTCAAGCAGCGTTTCCCTCATTCAATCCTTGAAGTATTGTCTGAAGCAGGTGGCAATGTCAGGAACTATGTTCCTCTATTCTGAAGAAGAAGGGCATCCCAGGTTGTGAGCCGTTGGAGATGCATCCAACGCCTCAGGTTAAAAGATACCGTTTAGGTGGTTCTCCTCTTAATGATAGTGATCATGTCTGTAAGACTGGCAGTTAAACCTGCTTAAGCTTGTAATCTGATTAACAATGTCGTGGCTCACGGTCGGGTATATAAGGCCGGAGAGTGGGTGGTTGGGCGGCACGACAACTATCAAAAAAACCTATTTTGTCATGTTCTTCCTGTTCTTCCTTCTTTACCAGTTCTTGTCCTAGTTTTCTATCCTAGATTTATCTTTCAATTCCCTATTTTTCCTTGTCCGAATCCTTCTTATTAGCTCGGTTTCAAGCGGGATCGTGACACGCCGGCGCTGCCCCGCGTGTTTGTCAAGATCGCAACGATGCCCTGTTATGTGTCAACGGGACTGCGATTCAGGGACTTTGCCCACAGCAAGTCACTGGCCCCCTTCTGTCAACCCTTACTTCTCCATCCAACGGATAAGATTAAGCCAAAAGATGAACACGAAATTCAAACCTTTCACAAAAATTTGAAAAAAAACAGTAAGTGTCTGTTATGTGTTTTGAGAAAATTCCGTGTCATTCGGATAATTGGTTAAACAACGGACCATATACGACTTGTGAGAATTTTTTCAATTTTTTCTGACATATTTGACTTTGGATTTCACTTTTTAGCTCAATCATATCTGTTGGATAGACAATGAAGAGTGGACCATAATCTTTTTGTTTGCTAGGACAGGCAACAACAGTGTTGATGTCTTCTCATTAAGATTTGAAAGGGGGTTTTACTTTTACAAGATTGTTACAAGATTCTCCACTGGAGCCTCCAATTATAGCTCTAAGCGTCTTTGCTTTCGATTCCTTGATTTCAACATATGGCATCGGCAGCACCGCCAAATTTTGACAGAAGAGTAATCATTTGGTGTGAGGTTAGGGAGGTTGGTGTGTTTATTATTGTGGGGCAGTGAGGGGAAAAAAGGTGAGTTTGAAAAAAAAAGGGCGACTCCATGGCGACACATGGCGACTCCGGCGAGTTCTCCTTCCGTGCCTAACTCCGGCCGGCCAACCTTGCCTCTCTAGTGCCATGCCTGCGGCAGGCGGTCCCGCGTCCCCTACGGTGGCGGGGGCACCGGAATCCCTGTGCGGGCGGCGCTGGGCGGACATGGCCGACGAGGATGAGGAGGCGGAGGTGGAGCGGCTGGAGCTGGAGCGTCGTTGCTCCTCCCCGGCGCTGCCCACCCTTGGTCACTTCATGGCGGTAGCAAGGTGCTCACCGGCCCGTCGACGTTCTTCGGCACTTGGTCACGGTGCCGGAGGATCCCCGGCGCTCCGGCCATCCTCGCGAAGGAAGACGCACGCCTGCTCGCTGGTTGCCGGTGGGCCCCGTTTGGGACCTGCGCGTGCTGGTCTGGTAGGGGCGGCTGCTGTAGAGAGGAGCTCTGTGGCGGCTCCCCGGCCGGACCTGGCACGGGCAACCGGCGACGAGGCGGCGACGACATCCGAGCAGAGGTTGGGGACGGCCGCTGGTGGTCTCGCGTCCCTGCTGGGCCCTGGGCCAGCCACGCCTAACCCTAGACCCACCAAGGGGATCCTAGGCCCAGGCCCGTGTTAGAGTGGAGGAGCCAGGACGCCAGACTGGGCCAGCGCAAAGTTGTTGGGCCGCCGCAGCCCAACGGGCCAGAGGCGGCCTGGCTGTGGATCCACAAAGGGCCGCGTGACCTAAACCTGGCCAGCGCCGCATCTTGGGGTCAAATCGTGAAATTCGGCCGCGCCGCCCGCCGCATTCACCTCGCCAAGCCGCTGCCGCCCCTGGAGCAATCCTTCGTCGCCGTCGTGATGAAGCGGCGCCGGAGTCCTTCTCCCAGCCGCCGTGAAGCTCGCTGTCCCCCTCCCGCCCGCGTGGCCTCTCCCCACGAGCTCGTGCGCCCTCTCCTCCCCGCGCACCGGTCGAGCCGTACCGGCCGCCGCCACAGAGGTCTCCACGCCGCCGGGCCCTAGACGGCCATGTGCCGGGGAGCCGTGGCACGCCGTCAGGCCGGAGCCCTTGCAGGCAGAGGACGCCACCTCGCCGTGGTGCATCCCCGGAGGGACAACGCAGGGAAGAGGCTCTGCGGGCCGAGCTGGGCAACCGCTAGAGGCACGGCGGGCGTGCACAGGGTGCGGAGGGTTCTTGGCGCACGGACAGGGGCCGCTCCCCCCTCGCCGGGAGCAGGTTGTCCCCGCGCAACCTGGGCCGGCTCAAGCGGCAGTAGCTAAGAAGAAGAAAAATACCAAGAAGAAGAGAAAGCCAGCTGCAGCAGCAGGGAATCTGGCACGGACCCGTGTGTGCCCTAGGCCATACTTGCTCGAGTTCTACGGGCATGGCATTGATGGTGGCTTCTACTACATGGACATCGGTGGTATCAAGTTAGCTGCTCTAGCTCACTTGGCTTTGGTGACGGTGCTTCCGGAGCAGGGCTTGGATCCTTCGGTGGTGATCTCGGCGGAGACCATCCGCTCCGAGCTTGAGGGCTTGGACAGTGGGTGGACTTGGGTGGTGAGGGAGCGCTCCCCGACGGAGTTCTCAGTGGCGTTCCCCACTGCTGAGCTGCTCGCCCACGTGTCCTGGAGTGCTACCATCATGCTTCCGCACCGCAACATTCGCGTCTCCATCACGCCGTCCGTCACCGACCCGGATGCGCCGCCGCCCCTTGCGGAGGCGTGGATCCGGATCCACGGGATCCCTGCTGAGCTGCGGAAGGAGGTAGACTACGTGGCGTTGATCTCCCAGGCCGTGGGCTGCTTTGAGGAGGTGGACATGAGCTCCCTGCCAGGTTATGGTCCCGTTCGGATCCGGGTCAATACCCCGGACCCGGGCAAGCTCAGCATCACCCTGCCCACCTTCTACTTCGACGGGGTAGGCAGGACGCTGGTGGTTGAGCTGGAGTCTGAGGTGGATCGCCCGCGGTCCACTTCCCCTCTGGCCAGTCACTCGCCATCCCCTCACACCAGCCCTTCTGACGGCGGGGAGGGGGGCTCTTCGGAGGATGGCCCGTATGACGGTGACTGTCGTGTCTCGTTGCACGGACACCGGGAGTATAGGATACCCCCTTTTAGGTTCGGCACGGGGCGCGAAGGAGGCTGAGATTCGTCTTCTCGGGCGGAGTCTAGATCAAGCTCTACTCTCCACGATCAAAGCATGCAACGAAGGGGACACAAGGAGCTACCCAGGTTCAGGCCGCCCGAAGGCTAACATCCCTACTCCTGCATGTCTGGATTGATGTGTTCTTCATAGTGTAGCTTACAATGGAACCTCTCGGGCAGGGTACCCGGAAGGGTTTTGGCTGGAGGTAGAAGAAGGACAGATCCTGACCCGGAGGAGATCACCTTCCTCTCTACCTTCGCAGCCCTAGTCTAGTCTTTCTCTGGTTCCAGCGTGTGTTCGTCCTTGGTTCGACCTCCCCCTCCTCCGTGCCTTGGTCCTCCTTTTATAGGCTAAGGGGTTGCCACATGGTCACGTGACGGTGTGAGGGTCCTTCGGGGTGAAGGATCCTTCTCATCTAGTTTAGGGGGAGACGTGGCCTCTCCTCAGCCTAGCGTCTCCTTTGGGTTAGGTGGGAGCGTTCGCCTTGGGGTGGACAGGAGCTGACACCACCACGCGGGCGTGCTTCCTGCCCACGCTGCCTTCGCCTTGCTTCCCAAGTCTTCCGTGGTGAGGTGGAGAGCTTATCCACAGGGATGCGGGGTGGTACCCGAGAGGGAGCCTGGCCTCCTGCCGGGGACTCTGGCTCTCGGGTCCTTCCTGGCCTTCTTGCTTGGTTCGGGGACCCGGAAGGTCCCCAGGACCGGAGCCTTTGTCGATGTAGGTCATGCGTGTCTTAACGGCGAACCCGCCAGCTTGACTTGAGTCTTGGTCTTGTCCATCTTCACCTTGGGCCCACATGGGGTGGACCCACTTTGGCAGTACTAGGGGAACCCCATGTTCCACTGCTGCGACAGTAGCCCCCGGGTATGGTCCCGGCGGCTCTTGCTCCAGCTGCCGGGGCCATGGCCTAAAGATAGGTCAAAGTGGGTCCCCGGGCACCTGGTCTTCCTTGTTCAGCTCCGTTGGGGACCCGTCGAGGCGAGGTAGAGACGAGCCCCCGGGCTCCGTTGACTGAATCGCGGCGAACGTTGCGATTCATATGGATCCCGTGCTTATCTTGGGACCCAACGGGTGAAACGCGCAGAAATCGGCGCGCCCCTCAATCCCCACATCCGTCGGAGTAATGGGGCCGCGACGTGACATGTGGGATGCCTTATAAGCCACGACTGGCTTCCACTGTAGCCGTTGCCTCTCCAGATTCGCCGAAAATCCCCAAATCGCCGCCTCGGAGACTCCTTCTCCCCGACTTTGCTAATCGCCGCCTCCCGCCTTGGCCGCCGCCGTTCCTCGTTCTTGCCCCCAGCCCATGCCGCCTAAGCGGGGTAGGACGGGAGTGAGGAAGATGTCACAATTTGCCGCCGAGAAGATGGCGATGGAAGCTTCTCTGGCCGAAGCGCCGCCTTCAATGAGGGTGACTCAGGCCCTCTTTTCTCCCAGTGAGTATACGTCGGAGGAAGCCATACAACGCGTTCGCCAATCCCTGGCCGCGAGCTTCCGCGGTGCTGAGGGAGTGGTGGTGCGTCCTGGGAGTGGTCCTCAACGAGAAGGAGAGGTGATTACTTTCCACGATTTCTCCGTTGTCGGCCTTCTTCCTCCATTTTCTGAGTTCTTCGCAGCAATCTTGGAAGCTTATGGATTGCATATGCTGCACTTGCACCCCAATGCCGTGATGATGCTTGCTACCTTTGCCTATGCCTGCGAGGCATTCGCGGGCGTCATGCCCTCGGTGGCCTTATTCCGCCACTTCTTTGTTCCACGCCTGGGGAAGTCCAAGTGGATTGCTGGCGGTGTCTCTTTCTGCCTCCGGAGTGATGCGGCGCACCAGTACCCGGAAACTTTCACCAAGGCCTCGGTTGGAGAATGGAGACACAACTGGTACTTTGTCAAGATGACGGGACCAATCCCCACCTGATGACTCCATATTATCCAGCGGAGCGATTGGCACACTCCATGGAAAGAAGTCCTCAGGGGAAAGCCCTGGCTCCGGTCATCAACAGGCTGGCTACGCTCCGTGCAAGGGGAGTGACGGGCGCCATGATTCTGGCGGACTTTCTTCGCAGAGGGATTGCCCATTTGCAGTTCCGGAGCCACTCGCTCTAGGAACTTGCGCAGGTGCGTGGCAGCCTCCCACGTTCCAGGTTTCACTTGACGGAGACCACCTGGGCTCTGACCATGGGCTACGTTCTGCCGCGGGTACCCTTTGAATTCCAGGATGAGATCTTGCCGCTGTTCGAGGATCCAACCGCCGACGGTATCCGATCTTCGATGCCAGAGTGCAATGAATACGGGGTGGCGGGTACCACCAAGATCGAGCCCCCGCAGGCACCCAAAGCACGCAATCTTCAAGGAGAGAGGACAAGGGGGCAAAGCCTTGCCCGCGGGGACGTTTCCCCTGAAGAACCTGGGTCTTCGGATGATGAAAGTGATGAAGCGACTCCTCCGGGAGTACCTTGTGGGCGCGGAGGCCCCGGCGCTCCTTCCGGGGCGGTGACAAGCCCGCCGGGTGACGAACTCCCGGAGCAGCCTGTGCCGCCGAACTCGCCGTCGTTGCAGGAGTCTGACCAAGAGTCGGAAGCTATCCCTCCTCCCCTTGCAGACGTGGAGGTAGGGAGGAGAGCCTGTCCTTGCCAGACCTTTTGGCGACTTGGTGCAGAAAAGATGGAGCTTCTCCGGATCGAAGAGAGCTCGCCGGTAAGTTTTGCTAGCAACCGTCCTTGAGAGTAGAATTGCTTCCCTTTTGCCGCCATCCTGACTTCTGATTCTTGTTTCTTGCACAGGAGCCCGACCCCGGAGGGGCCAAGCAAACGACCCCGGAGAGGCGAAGATGTCGAAACGTCGAGCTCCACCGGCACCTCCGATGGAGGCAACTCCGAGCCCCCGAGCCTCTGGCCCGCTCCAGGGACAAGGGAGGTGACTCCGGTCGTCGCAGACGAGGCAGAAGCTGCTGGCGCGGAAGGCCCTGGGGAGAGGCGCGACATGGATCCCCAGGCGACCTCTGGACCACGCAGGTCCGACGCAGGCGGGTTCATCCCCAAGGGGTCGGCCCTCGGGAACGCTAACCCCTGCCCTGAACCCGGGAGAGTTGAGGAAGGTCCCGAGTTCTCCAAGACATTCTCCAGCATCTCGGAGTTCTTGTCCTCTGCCCGCGCCGAACTGGCGCGGCTGGTGTCCTCGGTCTCCGGCGGCGGGGAGCACTCGCGGGCTCGCGGGCTGCGGCCTCCCTCTGGGGAGGAAGCCCTCAGTGCCCGTGAACTAAAGCTGGTGGCGGACGAAGAGCTGCTCTATGCTTGGGAACAGCGAGTAGCCAGCCGTGAGAGGGAGCTGGAGCGACGAGAGGCCGAGCTGGAAGATGAAGAGCGCCACTACCTTGGCACCATTGAGGAGCTCCGGATCCGAATGGAGCGGGACGAGGACCGCTTCAAGCAAGGCCTAGAGAACGTGGCTAGCTGGGCTCGCAGCGAGGTCGAGAATGACCTTCGAGCCAAAAGCAGGGCCTCCTCATCACTAGGCAAGCATGTCTCCAAACTCCAAAGCGAGCTCAAGAGCGAGAGGGAAAAGCAAGAGCAGGCCTTCTCGGATTTCCAGAGAGCTAGGGGCGAAAGAGACAGCTTGTCCGCCCAGGTCGAGACGATGATGGCCACGATCGAGGCGCAGAAGCAGGCCCTCAAAGCAGAGGAGAAGTTCAAGCAAGAGGCCACGGCTGGCCGCGTCGCCATGGAAAGAAAGATCCGGGAACTGGGCAATGCAATTGACTTCTGGAAGGACAAAGATGCGCGCAGGACTGTCCTTCGCAAGAAAGAAACAAAGGAGCTAGCTGACGGGCGGGCGGCGATGGAGGCGTCCAAATCCCAAGCTCAGATTGCGTGGCATCAACACGAGCAGGTGTCCAACCGGCTGAAGGCGGTGCAGGTTGAACTGGCGGAAGCAAGAGATGCACTTGAGAAAGAACAGCGATGGTTTGCTCACCACCGCCGCGACGACAACAACATCTTGCTCCAGATGAACCACGGGTCCTTGGACATCGTGAGTGAGTTCACGAGCCTAGGGGTGCCCTCTCCGCCTGTCCTCCTGGCCAACCACTCCACCTCCTTTGCCCATTATCCTGGGTTCTTGAAGTACATGGCCTCGCTCATCAAAGGTATCAAGGAGCAGGTTAGCAGAGCCACTCGTCTTGCTGGGGAGCAGGCAGTGAGGCAGGTGACGACCCGGTTTGTCACAGCGCTTCGTCAACGACACCCGCAACTCTCCTTGCTGTCCGAGCTGGAGGCGCCTAAACCCGGGACGCCGCTTCCTCCAGACGTAACCCGCCAGGTGGAGGAGATCTTGAAGCACCTCTCCCGCGAAGATGACGCGTGAACCTGTGAAGTCCTGAAAAGGACAATACCCGGGGCCGTGAACCATGCTTTTGTAATGATATTGCCAACTGGCTTATGAACTCATGCTTTTGAATCTAAATAACTTCTTCCCAAAGTATATAAGCTTTGTCGTACTCGTGGGGGCTTTACGCTCTCGGGAAGGATCCAAAGGTGTGAGCGCTAACCAGTCGTGGGCACTCAGACTGATCTGAAGTGCGAGCACAGGGCGCAACCCCCCAAAGGACCCACCGTTTCCTGACCGCACGGACCTCAGCCCACGACTCCACTGCCTGAGGGAAACTAACAGTGTCATCGCGAAGGCGCTGCCCCAGGAGAACGCCCACTTTCGTCTTAGCTAAAGCACATAAAACAGATGTACCCGGGAACAAGCCCGTGCAAGCACGTTTATACTTAGCTCGCGTTTTGACTCCTTCTGGCTAGACATAACTCTGCCTTGCCCAGCAATTCTTGGCGGGGACAAGGCTTCCGACCGAGATAGCCTCCAATGCCGACTAAGGGCATGACTGACTGGCTTGCGCCGGTCCGGAGACCATTGTGTTACTTGCTCGAGTTACCCGGAGACCACCCAACTGGTGAGCCGGCGACTTGCTGGCGTATTAGAGATGCCGGTCCGGAGACCACATGGTTGTCTTTAGCTTTCTGGACCCGGATGTTTCTTGTTTGGTGACCCGTTAATCTTGCTGGCTTGTGCCGGTCCGGAGACCCTGATGCTGCTTTACTCGCGGGTCATGATGCTAGCCACTTAGCAATCCGGTACTTCTGAGGGGGTCCACTCAGTCCTGGCTGTATTGTGACGATGTGACCCGGGAGATCCCATTCTCCCTGGGCCAAATCTCCGCAGATGAAGGTCTGATCCCAGCTAGTCGCGGCTTGCCCTTGACTACTTTGTATCTGTGGGGGCGCCGGTAGTGAGCAAGGTTTTGGGGGCTCTTCAGTCTGAGTGGATGCATTGGCGAAGGTCCGGAAAGATCTTCCCTTTTGAGGAACCCCAGCTGTGGCGCTCCCCTTGGCTTTCTTGGGCTTCTTGTTGAGAGGGCAATCTCGGCTGATATGTCCTGGTTCTCCGCACGAATAGCAATCATCGTTCTTCTGGCGTATCTGGATGTCGTTGAACTGTCGGCAATCCTCCAGACTGTGCCGATCAGATCTATGGTACATGCACCATACTCCAGGCTGACCATCTTTGCGCAGAGGAATCTGGAGTGCTTGGGGCACGTAGATGAGAGAATCTTCTTGCCGAGGCTCGCCTTTTGTGCCTTGGTCGAGGTTTTCCTCCTCCGGAAGCGGCACTGTGGTTGGCGCGTCGAAACAGAGTTCCTCCTTCGCTCCATGCGTCCATGGGGAAAGAGGGACATCAATGTTTGTGGCGCCTTCCTCAGGTCTTCCCTTGCTAACCAGAGAGCTGACATAAGCGGCTGGAGGAACGAAACGGACTCCAAAGGTGTGATCTTTAGTGGCAGGTGACGGCGAGGACTCGTCAAGAACGAAGCCGAGGCCAGGGTACCGCAGGAACTCCAAGGCTGCCTTTCCCTTTCTCTTCTTTGTCATCTTGGACGTCGGAACCGACACCTTTCTCGTGAGAGCCGGAGCCACTGCTGCTCCGAAGGCGCTAGGAGTAGATCTTGTCACGGACTAGAAGCTCGACGCAGATCTTGACGATGAACTTGACGATGAACTCGGCGTTGAGCTCGAGGCCGATGAAGAAGAAGATGAATCCAGTGCTTGCGCCCCCTACCTGTCACGCTAGATGTCATGTCTCGTTGCAGGGACAACGGGAGTATAGGATTCCCCCTTTTAGGTTCGGCACGGGGCGTGAAGGAGGCTGTGATTCGTCTTCTCGTGCGGAGTCTAGATCAAGCTCTACTCTCCACGATCAAAGCATGCAACGAAGGGGACACAAGGAGCTACCCAGGTTCAGGCCGCCCGAAGGCTAACAGCCCTACTCCTGCATGTCTGGATTGATGTGTTCTTCATAGTGTAGCTTACAATGGAACCTCCCGGGCAGGGTACCCGGAAGGGTTTTGGCTGGAGGTAGAAGAAGGACAGATCCTGACCCGGAGGAGATCACCTTCCTCTCTACCTTCGCAGCCCTAGTCTAGTCTTGCTCTGGTTCCAGCGTGTGTTCGTCCTTGGTTCGACCTCCCCCTCCTCCGTGCCTTGATCCTCCTTTTATAGGCTAAGGGGTTGCCACATGGTCACGTGAGGGGTGTGAGGGTCCTTCGGGGTGAAGGATCCTTCTCATCTAGTTTAGGGGGAGACGTGGCCTCTCCTCAGCCTAGCATCATATTTGGGTTAGGTGGGAGCGTCCGCCTTGGGTGGACAGGAGCTGACACCACCACGCGGGCGTGCTTCCCACCCGCGCTGCCTTCGCCTTGCTTCCCAAGTCTTCCATGGTGAGGTGGAGAGCTTATCCACAGGGACGCGGGGTGGTACCCGAGATGGAGCCTGGCCTCCTGCCGGGGACTCTGGCTCTCGGGTCCTTCCTGGCCTTCTTGCTTGGTTCGGGGACCCGGAAGGTCCCCAGGACCATAGCCCTTTGTCGATGTAGGCCATGCGTGTCTTGATGGTGAACCCGCCAGCTTGACTTGAGTCTTGGTCTTGTCCATCTTCATCTTGGGCCCACATGGGGTGGACCCACTTTGGCAGGACTAGGGGAACCCCATGTTCCACTGCTGCGACAGTGACACCCCTCACGCCACGGATGCCCGTCCTCCTCATGCGACTTCAGCTCCGCCTACTTCAGCGCCTCTGCCCTCAGGGACGACAGCTCCTGCAGGCTCCCGGGTTCAGGCATCTTCGCCTGGACTGTCCGACGCTCGCCCGGCTCCGCCACGGTCCTTTGGATTCCCGCTCTCACAGTATGGTTCCAACCTTTGTGAGGGGCCGGATTACATGGACATCTCCGGCCTCGTCTCGTCTGCCTTGGGGCGCCAGGCCTCTCCTCAGGTGGAGGTGGAGGACTCTGATGACGCGCCGAGTGTGGGGTTGGAGGTCATGGCCCCCGACACCCTGCACTCCCCGGGCGCGGTCTGGTACACCCGCTCCCTGGGCACCCCGGCAGCACCTATCCTGGAGCCAGTCACGGTCTTCCCCGACACTCCCGTGACGGGCACCAGGGGGCGCCCTAGGCGCCATCGGTCTTCCCCTCCCGCTCCTGACACTCGTCGCCACAGCGCGCGCTTGGCGAGGGCTAGGACTGGAGGCGAGGCGGTGGAGCCTACTGTCGCGATGGTGGCGTCTCGCCGTCGCGAGGCGCTTGACTGTGGGATTGGTACGTCTCGACCTACGCCTACTCCTACTCCTCCCCCTCCCTCTCCTCCTTATGGTTCCCGTTTTTCGGTTCTCGCTTCTGTCCCGCTAGACCATCTTGCTCAGGTTGCGGGGGACTTTGAAATTATTTTCCGTGGAGAGCGCGGGCCTCGCCTTGAGCAGATTGCGGCCATCATGGCTAAGGAGGTCTATGAGGGGGCCCTAGCGGCAGCTCGTGCTCAGGCAGAGCATGAGCGGCAGGTGCCCCCGGCTCCTGCTGGACCTGTGCAGGAGGCACAAGGGTCCGGTAGTGGAGCCCCTCCTAGGCCAGATGATACCACAGTTGCTGTGCCTGCTTCCCGGAAGAGGCGGGGAGGCCCCCTAAGTCAGCGTCCTAGCCCTCAACCTCTGGTAGGGCCCAATCGGTCCCCCTTAAGGGGACCAACCCCGACATGGTTCCTCAATGAATGTCCTCACATTTATTTGGAACATGAGGGGGTTTGGGCAGGAGGGCCGGCGCCGCCAGTTGATCAACTGTCTTAGAGACGAAGATGTGGACATTGTGGGTTTGCAAGAGACGATTCGCTAGGATTTCTCGATCTCAGAGCTAGAGAGCCTAAGCTGGCACAAGTTCTCATGGCATTGGCTCCCGACGACGGGACACTCAGGGGGCATCCTCCTTGGTGCCAAGGAGGATACCTTTGAGATAGTAGATATGGATCGCGGGGAGTTCTTTGTGAGCATATCGCTCACCCATAGACGATCGAACCTTCGTTGGGAGGTGATTATTGTCTATGGCAACGCGGACCACTAGAGGTCCGCTGAGTTCTTAGCTGAGCTCAGGTCAAAGGTGGAGCGATGCCCACCCATGTAGTGGTGGCAGGCGATTTTAATCTCATTCGCTCCCCTGATGACAAGAGTTCAGATAATGTGGACCTCCCTAGGATGCGTATGTTCAACGACTGGATTGCGGACTTGGCTCTGAGGGAGATCACGCAAGTTGGGGCACGTTATACGTGGTCCAACAAC
Source organism: Poa pratensis (assembly GCA_947311845.1). Lineage (NCBI taxonomy): Eukaryota > Viridiplantae > Streptophyta > Magnoliopsida > Poales > Poaceae > Poa > Poa pratensis. The sequence goes on from CAMZMU010000128.1 coordinate 57,717,489, forward strand.
CAGGCCATCCCGATCCGGAGTGTGCTTGACAGGGTCTTAGTGTCGGTGGAATGGGAAATTGCTTTTCCTCTGTGCTCGCTTCTTGCGATTACTAGGATTGGCTCAGACCATTCCCCCTCCTCCTCTCGTCTGGAGGGGGGGCCCCGCCGAGGTCAAACCGCTTCCACTTTGAGGAGTTCTGGCTTGGTCAGCCGGGATTTGTGGAAGCGGTTCGCCAAAAGTGGGACTTGGCGGTCACGACTCCCCCCCCGCGCCTATAATGCGGTTGACATTTGGCACCATTGTGCTAAGGTCGTGCACCAATTTATGCGGGGGTGGGCGCGAATTTAGGCGCAGAGGTGCGTAAAAATAAGGCGGACATCCTCGCCCAGATTCAGACGCTCGATATGGCGGCTGACTCGACAGGCTTGTCCGCTGATGGATGGTTGGAGCGGTATGCTTTGGAGAACTCCTTGATGGAGATCTACAAAGGCGAGGAGATATTCTGGCGACAACATAGTCGCCAGAATTGGATTCTTCGTGGAGATGCTAATACAGCATACTTCCATGCCATTGCTAATGGGCGCCGTCGTAGGTGCTCTATCCCCTGCCTATGGGCGGATGGCCTCCTATTAGAGGAGGCTCGGGACCTCTCCGAGCATATATACTCCTTCTATAAGGAGTTATTTATGGAGGGTCCCCGCACAGGAGTGGCTTTGGCCTCACACTTCTAGCCCTTAGGGGCCTTAGTCTCGGATGACGAGAATAGGGAGCTTACTCTCCCATTCAGTCCCGAGGAGGTGCGCCAGGCCATTATGGGGATGAAAGCCAACTCGGCCCCTGGACCGGATGGTCTCCCGGTCTCCTTCTTTCAGAAATTCTGGGAGTATATTGAGGCGGTGATTATGCCGATGTTACAGGAGTTCTATACTGGGACATTGGTTATGTCTCGCCTCAATCTTGGCGTCATTACCCTGATCCCTAAAGTTCTAGGGGCCACGGATGTGCGCCAATTTAGGCCGATCACGGTGATCAATGTCATCATGCATCTGATCGCCAAAGTGTGTGCCATATGCTTGGCGCCAGTTGTGGAGCGCTTGGCTCACCCACATCAGTTCGCCTTTCTCAAGGGACGATTTATCCATGATGGGATTCTGGCTCTTCATGAGGTTGTTCATGAAGTCAAGACGAGACACCTTAAAGGTGTCTTTCTTAAGCTAGATTTCCAGAAGGCATATGATCGTTTGGACTGGGCTTTTCTACGCCAGGTCCTCGAGCGTCGTGGGTTTGACGAGCGCTTCATTCCTGGATTATGCAGATCATCATGTCCGGGAACATAGCCATAAACATTAATGGAGACATTGGTCCTTACTTTAGGTCTTCGCGTGGGGTGAGGCAAGGGGACCCAATTTCCCCCCTACTTTTTGACCTCGCTGGTGACGCCCTGGCGGCTATCTTGGACAAAGCCAAGACGGCCGGACACATTTCTGGTGTGGTAGGGCACCTTATTCCTGGAGGTGGGATCACCACCTCCAGTATGCGGACGATACCATGATCATGGTGGAGGGTTCGGAGCTTGACATTATTAATCTCAAGTTCCTTCTCCTCTGCTTTGAGGCCATGTCTGGCCTCAAGATTAACTTCGACAAGAGCGAAGTCATGATCATGGGATACTCCCTGATGAGCGACAGAGATAGCGGACAAACTAAATTGCAAGTTGTCTACCTTCCCTGTTACTTACCTGGGGACACCCATTAGTGATTCTAGGATCCTTATTAAGGACCTAGAACCAGTCACACAGGTGTCAAAGCTAAGGCGGAGCCTTGGCAAGGGCGGTTCACCTCTAAGGCGAGCAAACTGTCCTGATTGACGCTTGTCTCTCTAGTCTACCTATGTTCCTGATGGGAGTTTATATACTCCCAGAAGGCACGCATGTCTCATTTGACAGGGATCTCTCACGCTTCTTCTGGCAGGCGGCCAATGGGCGTCAGAAGTATCACATGGTCAAATGGGGATGTGTGCACCCCCAAAGACATGGGGGGCATTGGTATTTTCCTCCCGTAAGTTGAACGTTGCACTCATGCTACGATGGGTATGGCGGATACTTAGAGAGGAGGGGGGATTATGGCTGCAACTAATCAAAGCAAAGTATCTGCAGGGCCGCCCCCTCTTTTCCTGTGACCGCCAGGATAGATCCCAATTTTGGCGATCCATCCAATCTATCAAGCACGAGATTAGGAAGGGTGTCCGCTTCTCCATTAGCAATGGAGAGGACACCCGCTTTTGGCTAGACCCGTGGCTCGATGGGAGCCTGCTACAGCATAGTTTCCCTTCTTTGTTTGCTATCTGCGCGGACCCGATGCTGCTGTGGCCTCAGCGATACCCAATGGGACTTGGAACATCTCGTTCCGACAAACATTCGGTGTTGCGGAGGCTACAGCCTGGACGGAGTTACGGAGTTTGCTTCCGGAGACGTTGCCAGGCGGCCCTGACCTCATGTCATGGCACCTGACACCGTCTGGGACGTTCTCTGTAAAGTCGGAATATCGGAGTCTCTTTAGTACCCCAGTTAGAGCTTGGACCTCTCCACTCTAGAAGGCCCCCATACCGTTAAAAATTAAAATCTTCGTGTGGCAGCTTCTTAGAGACCGCCTCCCCTCAGGGGTGGAGGTTCGCAAGCGACAGGGGCCGGGTGATGGGCTCTGCCCCATGTGTGGGATCCCCGAGACGGGAACCCACATCCTTTTCACCTGCCCCGCTACTAGATTTCTATGGAACTTCGTCCACGAGGCGCTGGGCCTGCTTGGCAGGCCTTAGACCTTGGCGAGTTCCTTGAAATCCAGGCGAACCGTACCGGTGAGAGGTGGCGCCTCTTTTGGTTGGTGTTTGCCGCATTGATGTGGACCTTGTGGACAATTCGCAATTAGATGGTGATCGAGCGGGTCTTTCTCCGACGTGCTTCTGACTCGATGTTTAAATTTATGGCTTTCTTGCAGCAGTGGCACCCGTTGTCTAGGCAGCGTGACAGGGGGCAGCTGGATGATATGCTCGCTAGATTGGTGGAGACCGCTTGGCGCACCTCCTCTTCTTCGTCCAGCTAGCGCCGGAGGGGCTTAGATTTTTTGTTCGCTAGCTTTCTCTTTCTCTCTTGATGTATCTCTCCCACCGCCCACCCCCCCCCCACCCCACCACCATTTCTTGTTTTTTTCATGTGGGCTTACCTGTGCTGCGCCCCCAGCAAGCAGCCTTACCGCTCTTATATTTGTAACTGTGTATGGACTTGCTTGGCATGTTGCTTTATTTATAAAGCGGGGCGAAAGCCTGTTTCGAGGTTAGGGAGGCTGAGCTTCCTGCATAAGTGGAACTAGAATTAACGTTGGCATTCAACCATGATGTGATTCATAGTCTCTTAGCTTTGGTAGGGTACATGCTGCAGGTGCTGGTAAATTGATAATTCTGTCATCACCAAACGATCTACAGTCCAACATCAGTTTTTCATCACCAGGCACGTGAAGAATTTCTCTCTAAGTGGCGCTTTACTCTTCCACGGCGAATTTGCGTAGTCTGCCTTGACCTGCCCTAAAAAGAAGGCAGAGTTCGTTGAGGATGCAAAGTATACCCATGTGAAAAATATTGAATCCCTAATCTTTGTTGTTGTATTGCTTGGACCCTCGTGGGGTTTATATAGAGGTACAAAGGGGTAGAGGATTAGAGTACAAGGCAAGTCGTACTAGGTTTAAACCGAGTCTATCTCTAACTCTAGAATATTCCAATTCCTATACATATTATACTTCTAACATCCCCCCTCAGTCGTACCGGGAGTGAAATGAACGATTGCGACTGGATTTAAAATGTTGCGCTTCCGTCGTCTTCTCCCCTTTGTCATCATCAACTGTGTCTCTGATGGTCTCTCCTCACTTCCCTCCCACAGTCACAGCGGGAGTGTCGTGGACGCAAGTGATGATGCGGACGCTGTTGACTGAAGTTGTTGCCGATGTGTTGCTGTAGACGTTGTCGTTGATGTCGATGTCGAGGTAGCCGATCGTGATGTTGCCGTGGTCGAGGTGTTGTGGTCGATGTAGTACTCGTCGTGGTAGTTGTAGCCGCAATGCCGGAGGCGCAAAAAATTGCGCGATGTATATGACGGAGTTGCAGTTGTGATTTTTTCGTGATGTTTTGCACCTTAAGAGGTACCGTCGGGGCGTCTTGCAGATGTCAGAGGACGCGGTCATAAGTGAGTCCACCAGTTTTGCCAGGACTGGGGGATCCCACCGAGCACACAACGGTTTTGCCAGAACCGTGCGCGCGGTTGTATCGTAGGGGCTTTCACAATTGTGATGCCGGGTTGTTGATGCAGTCTTAGCCCTCGAATGCGGTCGATGCCGTCGTCGGTGTCATGTGCCGCCTTGCAGTAGTACTGTCAGATGGCGCGTGTCCATCCTTGTGGACGAGGTTGTAGCGGCGGCGGCAGGGTGTTGACGAGGTGTCGATGAAAAGACCACGTTGATGTAGACCTTGGCGATGATGTGTCGGCGATGTAGCAACAGGCGTGATGTAGTACGTTGCTTTGAAGCGTCCCTCACGGCGACGATGGTGTAGATGCCTTGCTGTCGGAGAAGTCGAGTAAGAACTTGCATCTCTTTCCACACCGGCCTGGCGTGTGGATGGTGCATGTCGAAGTTGCTTCTCGTGGATGCTCGATGAAGATCTTGGTGGTAACGTAGTCGTACAACTTGAGGTTGTTGTTCGGCTTGGTGTAGTTCCGGCTTATCGGAACGGCTGGATGAAGGTCGTGCCGGCGCGCGGGAGGTCAATGGAGTCGGCTTAGCTTGGAGTAGATAGACTCATGCATACACACGTGCATGCTGAGTCAGGTTATAAGTGGCAGCGGCATCCACTGGTCCCGTTTGCGCCGCCCGCGAAATTTAGCCCAAACGGCGTATGTGGTTAACCACTTAAGTTATGTGGCGTATGTGGCGACCCCACGAAAACCACCGTCGCCAGCGGCAGAGCAAATCTTCATCTCTCCCCGTTCGACAGCCATGCCCTGGGTGACTGGTCCGAGGGCATCGCCGCCGTCAACCTACCAACAGGGCGTCGCCGCTAGCCGCCTCTCCCGCACGCACGTCCCCAGACGAGCAGCACCACTCTCTTGCTGCCTTCTCCACGCCGCCGCTTGCCGTCGGACTGCATCTCCTCTCAAGATCCGCCGTCGGAGCACCCCCATCCTCCCTTCAACCAGTGGCGGATCTAGGGGGGGACGAGCGGGGGCCTGGCCCCCGCCATGGCCTGCCACCCCCAACAGATTTTAGCCGGGACTAGTAGTACCGCGCCTAGTAGCTTTCGTTAATTGTAATTAGTACGCGGCCATTAGCACATATCCAGGAGTTGTATTAAGTATTTCCCTAAGAGGCCAACGTCTGAGTGGGCTAACTAGCCAAGCCCAGCAATATCTACCCCACGATGGCCACAAAGGAGAGATCGGTTCAGCTCTACGCACATATGCACGGTTTACAGAACACCCTTTCCACTTGATTGCTGCAGTCCGCCCGACAGTCTAGGGCATACCAGCAGCCGCCGCCAGGATTCACTGGATCATCGTTGACTGTCGACGTAATCTCCATGGCGGTATCATTGCCGCGCTTGCATGTTGTCCATGATGCCTTGGTTATTCGAGTCTCAACTCTCAAACCGGGCGGCGTGGCCATGCGAGTCTTAAACGTCTGACCTAGGTATGTTATAGTAAAATCTACTGCAGTGTTTAGCTTTTCAGTTTGATCGATTATGAAATACACACTAGTTAATTAGTATTTGTACATCGATTCAAAGTTACACACTACTCGTTAGGAACTATCAGTCTAGTTGTAAATTAATCAACCTATAATTCCACGGTACAAAAACGAAGATTGATTGGGAAAATGCTATTTTTGTTTTTTGAACCGCTATGCCTCACGAAAAAAGAAAAATTAAGCATCATCTTAGTATTGTAAATGTAAATCTAATTGGGAGAGGAGCAAGCTCTGATGCTATTTTGGTCGCATACTACCGATTAAAAAATGTTACTGAGTACTAAATTCATGATAACTAAAATTAAAAGCATAAAATACGATATATTGTTGTGTATCCTAATCTTATTTTACTTGTATACAGTTATTGTCGGCCTCGCCCCCCTATACTCAAATCCTGGATCCGCCCCTGCCTTCAACAGCCGCCTCCGTCAGGATCCTTGGCGTCGGAGGCGTCGGGCCGGTGACACGCCCCCATGGAGAACATGATACTGAATCAGACTCTTGCTATTCCGCTACAAATCCTGAATAGGATGACACTCGAGGTGCGTTGCCCAACCCCCATGTTCCCCCATGTTTGGATGGTTTAAGATTCAGTCTCTCCTGGAGGCGCTAACTACGTAAATCAGTTAATTGGGATGTTTAATTGGACTCCACGTTCATTCTCATCATGTTCCTCTTACAGCAGTACTAGTTCAGAGTATGTTTTTATGATAGAATTAGCAACATCCACTCCACCACGATCAACACCAATTAAAAGTTCACCCTAATCAGAAACCAGCATATGAAGTAAGGATCTTTTCATGATTATTCAGAACAGGGCTTGATCGAGGAATATTAGTTGCAACTAGATTATATCCTCCTGAGCCAATATTGTGCACCAATGTGCTATATCACTGCAACAGATGTCCAGCAACCACACAAGCCTAAATTTGGTTTCGCTTTTATTCGGCTCCTCAAGCAGCCAATGGTTTCCTTCAAGATGGCAGAGGGAGTTAGAATGAACCCACCTTGTTACTGCTCAGTTTCGAGATTGGCACTGGATGCCATCTTACTGTACTGTAATATATGGTTGGTTGTGATTTTATACTGTGATATGAATATATGATGATATCAATGCAGGACAAAGAGCTGCTTATCACACATGATTGTCTGCCATCTGTGACAATCTTGCCAGATTGGTGTTGCAAGTTATGGTTGGTGAAAACTATAACCGAATATATTTACTCCATGTTGTGATTTGCATAGATCCATAATGGCATGGTCATTCTTCAGATGCTCGAACTAAGCTGAAGTATTACCTGCTGCATGATCATGATTGGCTTCATGACCATCTTCTTGAACGTGATATTCAGGCGAAGCGCGGCCTGGCGGCTGAGGCGGACCACGGCCTGATGGCGGCGGCGGAGCGGCCTCAGCTGCTGGAAGATGGAGCTGCCGGCGAGCTGAGAAAGAGATGCCGGCGAGAGGGCAACGTTGCCGGAGAGCTGAGACGGAGCTGCCAGCAAGAAGGCGACGTCGTCGGAGAGCTGAGACGGAGATGCCGGCGAGAAGGCGACGTGGCCGGAGAGCTGAGACGGAGCTGCAGGTTCTCGTGCGCCTCCGTCCAAACGACTGGATCGATTGAAGAGTTGCCAGCTAGCTGAGCTGTGGGCGCAGGGAGTAGTTTTTATGGTTTCCTGCTGGTATAAATTTAGTGTGTTGATATGCTTAATTCTTGCAATGTTCAGACAAGATTATGAACGTGATTTCCGGTGGTGGTTTTATGCAGTATACAAGTACCAGTTCTATTATTGAAGTGTTTCGTGAATTTTTGGGATTTTCTAAAAGACCATAAGAAGTGCTGGCTGCAAGACTGCAACGTGCTGGCTGCTGTTTTTTTAAAATAGGCCTGAAACCCTGCTTATAGAAAGCATTGAGGAACCAGTTCGATCCCGAGGGATCGCTCACCAGCAGCACCGTTGTCGCGAGCAGCTAGCAGAAGAGAGAGCAGTGTGCGATCGCCCAGTCGTCACGTGCTGGCTGCTGTTGTCGCGAGCAGCTAGCATAAGAGAGAGCAGTGTGCGATGCGGCCGTTGCGGCACCGTTTAGCCGCATAAAACCGCCAGTTATGTTAGATGGCTGCCACAAAATCCACCAAACTGCTATGTGGCCGAAGCGGCTATGTCCACATCGCCCAATGGACACGCCACTTACATCCTGAATGCTGAGGCGATTGAGAGCTTGATCCGCTCGTAGAAGGAGCTGGTGCCTTTTTCTTAATGCAACCTGCATCATGTACGTACCAATAATCCATACCTGCTAGCACGACGTGTGGGTCGGCCGGCTCGACCGCATCATAGCGCGCTGCTGTGCGTCGCGTGCGCGTATGCATGTCGCCGTGTTGTCGTAGTCTGTTCCGGCGGCGTCGAGTTAGATCGCGATGCTGGGACGCGATGGTGTCGACGTAGACGCAACTGCAATCAATCCGACCGGATTGATGCAGATCTTGTCTGCCGATTTCGTCGGAGTTGTGTGCCGTGAACATCAATCTTGCTCCGATTTTGCACTGATTCCTCGCCGGAATTTAGGGCTGTGGAGATGTAGGGTTTTATTGTGTGGCTAATTGGATATAATCTACGAGATTGAAATTTCAGAATTGATAAAAAATCTACTCTAACATCCGATCCGATCAAAGATCGAGAACGGTGCCGCACCCCCGAGGAGAAGAGATTGATCTCCCCGGGGGCGGCGCGCTACGGAAGTCGTGAGACTAACCGCTCTGATACCATGTGAAAAATATTGAATCACTAATCTTTATTGTTGTATTGCTTGGACCCTCGTGAGGTTTATATAGAGGTACAAAGGGGTAGAGGATTGGAGTAAAAGGCAAGTCGTACTAGGTTTAAACCGAGTCTATCTCTAACTCTAGAATATTCCAATACCTATACATATTATACTTCTAACATACCCCATTTGGCGCCACCTGCCGTGTGATCGTGTCTTCCTCGTCTGAAAGAGGAGGTAGGTTTTGTATTGTCATCTACCGCTTGGCGCTTGGATATTGGTTACCTCTCTCGTGCTTCAGCCACAAACCCCCGCGGCCTTGGCGAACTTGCAGCATGTTGCAGTACTGAACATTGTTCACATAACGAATCTCCAGCATCCTCTCTCTATTGACGAATCTTCAGTGGGCGACACCAAGATGATGCAATAATGAAGCTAATTATGTAATTTTGTGTTTTACATTAGCGGTAGTAATGGAATCCTAACGTATTAAATTTCAGCGAGTGTAAATGCAAAAGAGAAATCGACCGTGTTTTCTGACGAAATTTCAGGCCCTATAAGCAGTTCCATAGTCATTGTATTTCCTTGCGTAGGAAGAACAGTCTGTAATGTAACCGGATAGAAGTTCTAGTTGAGAGAACCACCCTTAGAGCATCTCTAGCAGTACCCGCAAAACGGCAACCCGCAAAACAATTTTAGGGGTCGGGTTTTGCGTGTTATTGCGCGAGAAATCGGACCGCGAAGAACAGAACCCGCAAACGAAACTGCAAATCTGAATTTCAACATGCAAATTTTCGCGGAACAAAGTTCAGTTCATACTAGATAGATGTTCTTCGCTACAGATAGATTTCAACGTTGTTTCTACACAAAATGCAAACCGTAGAACTACACGTCGCCGCCCAAACCCTAGAACTACACAAAATTTGCTCCTCACCGGAGCCACGGGCGCAGCGGCGACGCAGCGGTGGAGGATCTTCACTCCTCGTCGGAGACGAGGTCGATGACGGGCGGGAGCTGGCTGATGATCAGCGTCTGCTCCATTAGGACGTCTTCGAGCACTTCGTCGCGCTTGATCTTGGCGGCGAACTCCACCGCCTCGTGCTGGGACCGCAGCACCGTCGCCGCCAGCGTGCGCTCGAGGTGCTCGTCGGGGATGAAGTCCTCCGGCCCGAGCGTGACGCCGTAGTGCTCGGGGGCGTAGCCCTCCGGCGGAGGAGCACCTGGCGCGGCGGAAGAGCTGCTGGCGCCCGCGGAGGAGCTGCTGGCGCCGCGGAGGAACTTCTCGCGACGGCGCCGGTCGATCTCCCGCTCCCGCTCCCTCCGGAGCCGGTCAAACTCCGGCAAGTCGCAGCGCACCGACCTGTCGTGACTGTACTTCCGTGCGCCGCGCTTCCGTGCGCCGTCGCTGCGGACGATCTGCGCGCGCTTCGCGTCGGAGTAGTCTCCGCCGAACCGGTCGTCGCCGGGGAGCGCCGCCTCTGGTTCCCGCTTCGGCGTCATGGCTCGGCGTCGCCAGATCTGTTGACGGGGAGGCGAGATTGCTCGTCGGAGACGGCGGAGCGCACGGCGGATTGCTCGCCGGAGGAGGCGTGGGATTGGGGATCGCAATCCGCAAATGCGGTGGGAAGCCAAATAAATAGGGGTACGTGGTGCGGATTCATGGGCCACCGCAAAACGTTTGCGGGCCGACGCAAATATGCAGACGCTGATCTGGCCCAAAAATTACCCCAAACCCGCAAAGTCGCCGGAATTTTGCGGGTTAGGCCGTTTTGCGGGTACTGCTAGAGATGCTCTTAGCCCTGACCCCGCATAATTTTCTTGTAGATTTGGTTTGGCAGCTGAGCAGTCAGCAGTCAATTCACCTGCAGACTTGGCCTTTCTGATCAGTAGGTACGAGCTACTCCGGCTATGCCTCAAGGCTACAAGAAATTCAGCTGCTTCCTCTTCCCCCTCCTCGTCACCGTTAGTCTTGCTACCTGCAGCGTGGGAGACGACGTCAGCGAGCAGTTCGTCTACTCCGGCGGCTTCGCCGGCGCTAACCTCACCCTCGGCGGCGCGGCCGCGGTCACCGCCGCAGGCCTGCTCGAGCTCACCAACGGCACGCTCCGCCAGAAGGCCCACGCCATCCACCCGGCCCCGTTCCGCTTCCGCAACGCGTCGACGGCACGGTCGTTCTCGGCCTCCTTCGTGTTCGGCATCCTCTGCCCGGACGCCGACAACTGCGGCCACGGCATCATCTTCTTCGTTGCCCCGAGCGGCTACAACTTTTCAGCCGCGTTCCCAAGCCAGTACATCGGCTTCGTCAACGACATCAGCAACGGCGCCGCCGACAACCACATCTTCGGCGTCGAGCTCGACACCGACCAGAACAACGAGTTCCGCGACATCGACGGCAACCACGTCGGCATCGACGTCGACGGGCTCACGTCCGTCGCGTCCACCAGCGCCGGCTACTTCGGCGACGACGACGTCGTGTTCCACAACCTGACGCTCGGGAGCCGCAAGGCCATGCAAGTGTGGTTGGACTACGACGGCGACGGGAAACAGCTCACCGTGGCCATGGCACCCGTCGGGACGGCCAGACCTGTCAAGCCGCTGCTCTCCACGGCCTACGACCTCTCCACGGTGCTCACCGACACGGCGTACGTGGGCTTCTCGTCGGCGACGGGCTCCTTCAACTCGCGACACTATGTTCTCGGTTGGAGCTTCGCCATGGACGGGGCTGCTCCGGCCATCGACGTCACCAAGCTGCCGAAGCTGCCTCGCTTTAGCCCGAAGCGCCGTCTAAAGCTCATCCAGATCATCCCTCCCGTAGCGACGGCGGCGTTCATCTTCGCCGTTGGCACCGTCGCCGTCCTGCTGATACGACGGCGTCTCAAGTACAGCGAGCTGCGGGAAGATTGGGAGGTCGAGTTCGGGCCGCACCGGTTCTCGTACAAGGATCTGTTCAGCGCCACCGATGGTTTCAAGGACAAGAATCTGCTCGGCGTGGGAGGGTTCGGGAGGGTGTACAAGGGGGTGCTCCCGGTGTCCAAACTGGAAGTCGCCGTCAAGAAGGTGTCTCATGACTCGAAACAGGGCATGAAAGAGTTCATCGCGGAGGTTGTTAGCATCGGGCGCCTGCAGCATCGGAATCTCGCTCAGTTACTTGGTTATTGCAGGCGTAAAGGGGAATTGCTCTTGATCTACGAGTACATGTCAAATGGGAGCCTTGACAAGCACTTGTATGGTGAAGACGGTCGGAAGCTGGTTCTAGATTGGGATAAGAGGTTCCGGGTCATCAAAGGAATTGCTTCTGGGTTGCTCTACCTCCACGAGGAATGGGAGAAAGTGATCATCCATCGAGACATCAAGGCAAGCAATGTGCTCCTCGACAGTGAGATGAATGGCCGATTAGGCGACTTTGGACTGGCGAGGATGTACGACCGTGGCGCCAACGCACAGACCACGCACGTCGTCGGCACCATAGGGTACCTAGCCCCGGAGCTTGGCCGCACCAACAAGGCGACGCCCCTGACTGACGTGTTCGCCTTCGGAATATTTGTTCTTGAAGTCACATGTGGGCAAAGACCCATTAGCCAGAATCCACGGGGCGACCAGTTCATGCTGGTCGACTGGGTGCTTGAGCATTGGCATAAAGGATCGCTAACCGAGACTGTGGATGCCAAGCTTCATGACTATAATGTCGGTGAGGCATTCCTCGCGTTAAAGATAGGATTATTGTGCTCGCATCCTCTCTCCAACTCAAGGCCCGACATGCGGCAGGTTGTGAGGTACCTTAATGGAGACGTGCAACTGCCGGAGCTCAAGCCGACAAATGAAAGCTTCCAGATTCTTGCGCTGATGCAGAACGAAGGGTTCGACTCCTATGTCATGCCGTACCCTTCGTCGATGGAAAGCATGACCACCTTGTCCAACGTTGTCAGTGAAAAATGACATATTATCATCGGTTGGGATTCTCTTTGTGGAGAAATCTATATGATGTCCAACTTGAAATATATGCAAATCCAAGTCATTACATATTTTTCTTCGAAAAGGATGGACATGCCTCCGGCCTCTCATCGATCCATGGAGACATCTATTTCATTGCAGAGTTTATTGTTGATAGGTAGCGATAAATACATGCTACATTTCACACATCATTAGTCCTTTGCTACACTGTTAGAAAAAATGGTTGAGTAAAGCTGGTGCTACCATCTCCATTTGGTTGCCCATACTCGATAAGTTCTCGTGCTTCCTTATGCTGAATTGAGTCCACGTACGGAAGCAGTGTCTAGCCTTCTAGACAACCTGCAAAAAGTTGAAAGCTCTAGATTGATTAAACAGAATATCATCATGATAAGCCATCTGTAGCTGTAGCAGCTGAGCAACCAGGAGCAAAGCGTGTAAAAAACCGCTGGGCCCCACATACAGTCACATAGCTGGAGTAAGATGGGACCAGAACCTCTCAGGAGGCGCGCGTTCCTTTAACCACGCTTAAAGAGTAGAGTAAGAGTAAGAGCTCCATCTTCCCAATCAGATGTGACAACTTAGACTTGGGAGCGATCATGACGGACTTCCCCGCTCCAATTTCCAACTTCCCCATCAAGTATCTTGGGTTACCGTTCTCCTTGGGCAGACTTACCCGTGCAGAACTACCTTGGATGTGTAAATTTATCAACCGCGCGGGTTGCTCGGCCATGGTCAAGTCGATCATGTCCTCGATGCCTATTTTTCTTCTAACTGCAATTAAGACCGACAAGCGCACTCTAAAGGCTTTCGACAAGCTTCGAAGGAGTATGTTATGGAACTGCAGTGACAAGGTCAGCGGCGGGTAATGTAAGGTCAACTGGGACAAAGTTTGCCGCCCTAAGAAGCTTGGGGGCCTGGGGATCCTAAACCTTGAGAAGTTCTGTCGGGCCCTCCGTTTTCGATGGCTCTCGCATGTGTGGGCCTCTCCGAACAAACCATGGGTAGGATCCGAAACACCAAATGACGACCCAGACAAGAACCTATTCAATGGGGCAACCAAGGTCACGGTTGGGGACGGTCTCAAGGCTTCCTTCTGGAACTCATCTTGGCTGGATGGCCTCCCACCTAGAGTTATTGCGCCTTGCCTCTTCAAGGCGTCCAAGCGGAAAAAACAGAAATGTTTGAGATGCCTTCACAGATTTCCGCTGGATCTCGAACCTCTCGGTGCAACACTTCAACGTCGAGCATACCTCCCAATTCGTACACCTTTGGGACCTCATCCAGGAGGTGGTTCTTACCCCTATTGTGGATATCACGACCACTTGGACCCTCACCAACAATGGGCTCTACTCGGCTAGCTCAGCTTACAAGGCGCAGTTCCTTGGCGCATCATCCTGCCCCTTCATGGGCATCGTCTTGAAGACCTGGGCACCCCCGAAATGCTCTTTCTTTGCATGGCTGGCCGTTCAGAATAGACTTTGAACATCAGATAAGCTGGCAATTAGGGGATGGCCTCACCAGCCGGTGTGCCAGCTCTACAGGTGCCAACCTGAGATGGCAAGACACATTCTTTTTGAATGCTGCTACTCCAGAAGAATATAGGCGGACGCCGCAATTTGGCTCAAGTGTCCTTCACTCATGCAATGCCTAAACAGGGCCAAGCCCAAGGTGATCGATTACTGGATGGAACTGGCGGCCACGGCCTCCTCATCTCGCAAGGGGCTCAAGACGGCGATCACCCTAATCACGTGGGAGGTTTGGAAGGAGCGCAACGAAAGGGTCTTCAACAACAACTTCTCGATGCCTACCGTGCTTTTTCAGCGAATCAAGAGTGAGGGAAAAAACTAGATACTGGCGGGTTAGCAGAGATTATCGCCTAATTTCACGTAACCCTTTTATTTTCACCTAGGCGTAGACCGTGTTTGCTCCTTTTTTTTATCAATATAAAAGGCAAACATTTTGCCTTGTTTCAAAAAAAAAGTATATATTTAGGTGAGGATACTCTCTGATTTCTAGGGAAACATCTTATCGATCTATTTCAAACGGAAGTCAGTACAATTTAAAGTTGGGCTTGAAGGTACCTAGCTTCTCTTGGAAACTCCATATGCGTTGGTGCTCTACTCATTTTGAGAGTGACGTCTGCTTTTTCCACGTGTGCAAATGTTGACATACTGTGTCTAAACGAGATAAGACCAAAGACCATGTTTCTTTTGACTGAAAAGCCATTTACGTCACAATGCCTACGTGATTGAGCAAAGAAAACGATGGCAACATTGGATGCTTGTACACGATTAGGACGAGACACCGGACAGTGGACACGAGAGGCCAAAAAAGACTGAGGTACGTACTATGCAATCGACCAGTCAATTTGACTGATGATTAATCGTCTAGAGAAACTGAAATCCTATATAACTAAATAGTTCATCCCCACTAATTATTTCTCTCAACATGCAGCCTATCCACCTCATCAACTTGCCACATCAGCGATTTCAGGCATGTCACTACTTAATTTTTCCGGTCTATATGCAGCATTCCACGTCATTAATCATTTCTTATTATTTTTGTGCCTTTTCCACTTCCAGCTGAACCGCATACGTACTTGAATATAGACTTCTAATCTCCCTCAATAAATCACGACGAGTCATGCATGTAGGTATCGTGTATAGAAGCCTCCTCCATCTCCATCACAATAAATTCACCAACACCACTAGCAGTCTCCTACGCTCCTCTTCCCACTATCCACCTTAGGCTGGTGCCAGTGCACCGCCTGGCTATAGCCCCGCCACGTCAGCTTTTACCCCCACTCTCACCTCAGTCTCACCTCACGGTGCCACTGCACGGGCTGTAGTGGCAGGCTGTAGCCACGTCAGCTTTTCTCTCCTCCACGTCAGCTAGCCGTTGCACATTTATAGTTATTTCACTCGCTTTTGTTTAGACATTCAAAATAATGCAATAAAATTATTTTATTCAAGTAAAAATATTACCGATTACATAGTAAATAAAAAAATTACATAGAAAATAAAAAAATTACATAAAAAATTAAAAAATTACATAATCTAGGCATGACTATGTGCCCACACATGCTCAATCAAATCTTGCTGGAGCTGTGTATACATCGGTGAGTCCCTCATTTCGTTGTCCATCTGAATCCTGACTGCCAGGCCTGGTGGTGCATTGTTGTGGATCGCCGGCCCGACATTGGACGCAACTGTCTCATAAATGTCGTCCAAATTGGTACCACACTCATCGTCGATGATCATGTTGTGCAGAATGACACATACACGCATGATCAACCCAAGAGTACGCTGCGAGTAGGAGCGTCCGGGAACTGCTATAATGTTGAACCTAGACTTGAGCACTCCAAAGGTACACTCGACATCTTTGCGCCAAGCTGATTGAGCAGTTGTGAATAGCCGATGCTTTTCACTTTGTGGAAGAGTCACCCCTTTCATGAACACCGGCCAGGAGGGGTAGATGCCGTCGGCAAGGTAGTAACCCCTGTTGTACTCGTGTCCATTCACCGTGAAGTTCACTACGGGTGCTTCTCCCTAAGCACATCAGTGAACAACGTCGACTGATTCAGCACGTTGATGTCGTTGTTGGACCCGGCCACTCCAAAATAGGCATGCCAGATCCAACGATCATACGATGCAACGGCTTCTAAGATTATGGTAGGGTGTTTGATGTCTCCCCTTGTGAATTGACCGGCATGCGCCACTGGACAGTTCCTCCACTGCCAGTGCATGCAGTCGATGCTCCCTAGCATTCCCGGAAAGCCACGCTCCTCGGCTTTCGCTAGGAGACGCTGAGTATCCGCGACATTTGGTCGACGGCAAAACTCTTCCCCGTAACAGTCAATGATGCCTTCACAGAATTTCTCTAGACATTCTGCTGAAGTTTGTCTAGCTAGCTTTAGCCACTCATCTACCGTATCCGCAGCGGCTCCATAAGCTAACAAGCGCAAAGCCGCAGTACACTTTTGTAGGGGAGTAAAACCAGGACGGTTGAGAGCATCAACTCTTTGGGTGAAATACGGAGAGTATTCACCCAATCTATCTACAATGTCGAGAAAAAGCTTTCGCCTCATCCGATACCTTCGCCGAAAAAAGTTCGGAGGATAAGTACAGTTGTCGGCGAAGTAGTCCTCGTAGAGCCGATCGCCGGCACCATCACGATCACGCCTGATGAACCTTCGACGGCGTCGCGTCCGGCTTGACTCCGCCTGGAGGTTGAGCATCGCCTCCTCGTACTCCGCTTGGAATGCATCGATCATATCACCCTCCATTCCTTCGCTCGAACTGCTGCTAGACGAAGACATTGCGTCGAGAGGAGTGGAAATGGAGAGTGGATGACAGAAATGAGATGAAGTGGGGTGTGAGATGAGTGAAACCAGGTGGGGGTATTTATAGGGGGTTGGGGATGAAATTTTGAATTTTTTGCAATTTTTTTTTCGAATTTTTTGAAGCTGCAACGGATACCTCAACGGCTAGCTGACGTGGACGAATCAGAGCTCGCCACGCCAGCTAGCCGTTGCTACCGCCTCCCTCTCGCCCGCCCGCCAGCGCGCCGCCCCTCTCCCGCCTCCCTCTCGCCCCACTACCGCCGCCAACGCGGGCGACAGCGGGGCGGTAGCGGGCGCTACCGCCGGGCGATGGAACCATCGCCTCCCGCTGCCGTCCCGCCTCCCTACCGCCCGCCTCCCGCCCCTCCCCAGGCGATATCGCCGCCACTAACGCCCGCGTTGGCACCAGCCTTATGCTGCTCCTTTATATATCCTCTTGCACTGCTCATAATCTCACAAAGAAACAGTTTTGGGCGCCGTGTGCTTTTGGCTAGCCTTTGGTGTCCAATCAAGCCTTCTCCATGATCAGCATGTACAAAATCTAGGCCGGAGGCTCGGCCAGTCGGCCACGATCCGGGACCTTGACAAGAAGAAGCAACGATGGGTTCCTCTCTCGATTCTCAGTTATCCTACAGTATGGTTCAGTGACACCAAACTATTTATGGATCATATTTTCTTGGAACGATGGAGTATGGAGAGGTGAGCGCATTCTACCTCTTCTCATGTTGGAACAGTGCTATTCAGTTTCGGGTTCAATTTTCTCAAGATGGAGTATAGATTTTTTTTACTTGGAGGAAGAGATGTTTGTTTTCCGGTCTACTACTGCTACATGCATTATTGTTTATACCATCTCCACTGATGTTGGTTTTCAATTTTCTTCATCCAATAATCCGATATATACTCGCAGAGTTGCAGGTGTCTCGATAACTAAGCCTTTCTGAATTAATATACCGTATTGATATAATGCAATGGTATCCTCAGTTCCTCACTGCTACTAAAATGGATCTAAATACACCGAGCGGAGTGAACTGCTACAAATCTCAGGAACTGCTCACATAGTGCAATTTATTTTTCCATATTGGTTATCTATCACTCAGCAATTTGTCCATGCAATTTATTTTTCCATATTGGTTACCAATCACTCAGGGAGAGCAGCACTACAAGGAAAGATTGTGATATGTGATTCGGACATTTTTTTTTCGTTGACCGATGGTGTCAGATGATATGGCTGCTTATTTTCCTTTATGAGATTTGTGGCGTAAGTGCCAGGCCTTTAATTACATGTATTCGTTTCATCTTAAGTGTTGTACTACATAGTTCCTTTAATCTGTGGTATGTTTGGTCCGACAAAAAAATACGTTCAGAATTTCAAAAACCGTGTTCATGGTGTTGACCTTATTTTAAAACAACATGATCGAGGACTACTGTAGTATGCAATGGACTCAGTAATATTAAAACAAATAGAAGTTTTTTACTAATCCCTGCAGCAACGCGCGGGGAAACATCTAGTATATATAGCTTGCCAAGAGGATAAACATCACACGTAAGCATTGCTTGTTTAGTTTGCCAATGTTCTTATTACTACGAAAAAGACTGAATTTTAGCGATCTAATTTTTTTTTTGGAAAAGTAATCAATCAAAGAAAATGTATAGACTAACGAGATGGAATATCATTTGCCGCCCTAAAAGTTAGAGGGTTTTGGGAATTGAACTTTTGGATATCAAGAAAAAATGTCTACTTGCAGATGGTTATTTAAGATCCTAACGAAGAAAGTGTATGGCATGAGTTGTTATGTAACAAATATATGCGAGGGAAAACTTTAACCCAAGTTGAACCAAAGCTTACAGATTCCCCATTTTGGAAGGGGGTCATGGCGGTCAAAAACAAGTTCTCTAGGCATCGATCTTTTGTTGTCGGCAATGACAACATACTAGGTTTGGGAAGACTCTTAGTTGGGCGACAATCCACTATCGAATATTTAGTTCAGGAGGGCTATTATTGGAGATAAATTAGATGCGTGGTTGAACCTTATGGAGAAATTTATGAGTATTTCACTCTCAGATGAGTCTGATTTGTTTTTGGTTAAGTCTACTATGGGACTGTTTTTGGTTAAGTGTTTTTATGCCTATTTAATGAATAGTCACACAAGATTTTTGCGGAAGTACTTGTCGAGGCTCAAGATTTCATTAAAAATCAAGTTTTTTATGGTATAGAAAAGTCTTATTACCAAAGATAACCTCACAAGCAGATGTTGCACATGATGTAAAAAGTGTGTATTTTGTGATGCATAAGAGTATGTTGAACATTTATTTATTTCTTGTCCATTTGTGCACAATATTTGGAGATTGATTCATTTTAGATTGAATATTTCTCCTACCACAAGTATTACCAATATGTTTGGTAGCTTTCTTAATGACATTGATAAGAGAACAAATGCATGATATAGGCGTTTCTTTTTTTCTTTGGGCAATTTAAATTGCCGCAATGTTGTGTTTAAGAAGGTGAGAGTTGCTCATTTTTTGTAGGTTACCAACGGAGCCCTACATTGGATCCATATATGGACAATTCCTCTACTTGCCGAGCAACAAAGTCATATGGATTCAGGGTGCATTTGACTGATGTCGGTTATTCAGGATGGTGGCACGCTAAAAAAATTAGATGTTTATTGCTCCTCTCTTTTATGGGTTGATCTTTATCTTCACTTTATGCAACCCAATTTATTTAATCCTTATACTTGATGCTTGATATTTCTTTATTTTTGCACTAGTAACATTGTGTGCATCGTTTTGATGCAGAGGCCGGGACTTTGTTCCCCATTTTGAAAAAAAACATTGCTTGTTTTTTCTCTCGCGCTCAAGTTTTTTTTTCTTTTAAACGGTATAATATATGACACTAAAGCAAAGGAATAGAGTACAGAACATCGATAAACGGAATGCCAGAACAGAAGTTTGCTACATACACAAACGGCGTGTTTGGTTGCCTGCATGGAATTTTGGGCTTTTGCATCTGTGGCCTAGCTGAGCCTAGCTGAGTAGAAACGAGCTATATATGGGCCATATTCTTCATCGCATTTTGTTGGCCACAATGTTCCATCATGGCCCGTATCGCAGGAGGTCACCGGTGTTTGGTTGCCCACGTTTACGTTTAGAGATTAGTACCCTCCATTTGGTTGCACAATTTCCGGTGGTTGTGGTTACCTTGCAGCCACTAGTGGTGAGATTTCCAGTCCAAGGTTCACATATGATCATACACAGACTTGGGCGAAGAACAAATACCCAATGACGATGAACTGCACGATGATGATCAAGTCTTTGAGGCGGCCAGAACCGATTTGTGCATCACCTTCGCCCACTCCATTTGTGGTCACACCTACTTTGTGTTCTCTAGTAGTGCTGCTCTCACGAACAATCTCTGGCAGCATGTTCATGGAGTAAGTCTTCAATGTCTGCTCTTTAGTTGCAAACCTTTTGCAGCACTGGTGGGGGAAACCTTCCACCTTAGCAGAGCAAGTGTCCTAGGAATCATAGACTCCTGGAACCCTTCCCGTATACACCACATACCAGTGCAGCATAGAAGGAGAAGTTTAGAACATACACAAGTAGCTAATGGTGGATCACAATGTAGAAAGCAACATAAGCAAAGCATTGATCATCATATGCCATAAACCCTAAAACATGACAAGTGTTTGCGGCATAGTGTGGTGTCAACCTAGCACCACATCAAAAGGGGGTGTAATACTACCGCCGCAAGTCCATCGAGTGAGGGTTAGCATATTTACCACCTCAAGTACCCAAAATATACATGTCATAAGAAGATTTGTTGTCCTAATGACCAAAAATATACATCACATATCGTCGTGATCATCCTCATCTAGCATGCTAGCACCACCACTAGCACACCGAGCACTACTCGTAGTAGTTAGGGAGTTAGTCTAACCATGATCTGGCCTCTCAAGTGCTTGGCCTGCAGGACAATGCTCTAAGTCTATTCATCCCACTTCTCACCACTAAGTTCTTTTAGCTTTGACACCCGGATCCACATTATTCTCCACTTCCCTAGGTGATTATACACATTATAGAGGTCACCTCCTGGCCACAAAACTCAAACAACAACTTCGACACACTCATGAGGTGCACCTCCTTAAACCTCTTCCCAGTCCTGACCCCGGAGGCGATGAGCTCGCACATCTTGCTCCGAACAAAGGTGGACAAGTATGCATGCCACTTCATGATCATCCCCATCTTGCTCGCCTTGCTCTTTGCTTTGCTATCCTTGAGGGCCAGCTTCTTGATTTCCTCCGTTTTATGAACAGACAGCTCGACCAGATGAGAAGATAGGTGAGGCGTGTCATACCCTGCATCTTAGAACAACAGATCCACCTCGGACACCTGAGAGTCCGGGATAAAGGAGAGTGTGAGCTAGCTATCTGTCTCCACTAGGGATCGGCTAAATTTATCTTGGCTCATGTCCTACAGTGTTCATCATCACCATGATCTACCATCAAAACCATGATCTATGAAAGCAGTAGCTACCAGAGCATCAACATCTAACAGAACAACATCAATAGCAGCACTGCCGAACATGTGAAAAGGACGAACATCTAACGCAACAACATCAGTAACACCACTGCCGAACATGTGAAAGGACGAAGATCTAACTCAACAACATCATAAGCTACTAGATCTAACACAAAAACTTTATAAGCAACAATACTTCCTCAAGCTACATCATGACCAGATCTACAAAATGCTCACAGATCCAAGCTAAAAGACCTAGGGTTTGATGGTACTCATAGGCATCGTCAGAGTGGACTTGGCCCACTCACAGTTCGGAGAAGACGAGGAAGAGGTATCCGTCGTCCGCCGTCCGCTGCCAATCACCACCGACCGGAGGAGAAGTTTTTGCCACTTACCTTCTCATTGGTGAAGACAACAGCTACGGTTGTGAGCTCGAATGGGGAGGATGGTGGCGGGAGCTTGGGCGGTGAGAGGGAGGAGGTGAAATAGGGTGGCGAAAATGGTGGGCGGTGACAAAATACTTCCCGCCGCATTTTTGCGTGCGCCCGCCCAGATCCCGCCATCTGCAAGCTCGCACGAGCTAGGAACCACGTTCCCCTTTTATGCATGCGGAGAAAGTGGCTCTGCGGAAACGGCCGATTCAGCCATTCCTCCAGGGTCTGGCTCTGGGTGCTGGGTTGCGAGTACGGTAATTTAAAATTTTGACTACCATGCTACGCAACAGCCCAAGATCTACTATGAAGATACATGTGAATACAAAGATCCGAAGATCTAGACAGAATACGTTACCAACACCGTAGAAGCAAATATCCGCAGATCTAGATAGAATACATTACCAACACCGTAGAAGCGGAAGAAGTGTCGATGACGTAGTCGATGTAGCCTGAAGTAGATTGTCTCAACCAAGCCTGGCAGAGAGAATTCTGTCGCATTCTCCTCCTTAGCTCGATCTTCTTGATCCAACAGAGTGAGGGTTAACCGTCTGGATCCGACACCTCACTCCTCTGAGAGCTCGTATGCGTACGCTAGGAAAGGTTCAGCAGGGCTTCGCCGTCCAAGTTTGAAGCACTACTGGTGTATATGAAGGTGGAGATCTCAACACATGAGAAGGAGAAAGAGATAGAATAGTTCTACTCTAATCGGAGAGGGTCCCTCTAATCTAGAGAGGTTCCCTCAATTCTTTTAGACAGGATCCAATTTGATTGAACTTGTGTGTCTCCAAAAAGAGGGGGTGAGGGTTTATATAGGAGGACCAAGGGGAGGGAGACTTGGGGGGGGGGGGGGAGTTGACTCCTCCTCCCAAACCGCCTCCACCGCCGCCGCCCTAGGGTGGGGCCCGGCCTTGCCGCACCGACCTAAGGGGGGTGGGGCCCACCCTAGGTCGGCTGGCCCTTGGCCGCCGGCGCCCTCCCCCCATGGGCCCCAAGTGAAAGGATCGGTATGACACCTAGAGGGGGGGTGAATAGGTGCTACTCCAATTTTAGTCTTTTTCAATTTAGGCTTGACACAAAAGGTAAATTCTCTAGATATGCAACTACGGTGAATTTACCTATATGACAAGCTAGCAACTAAGCACGATATAATAAGGCGGTAAACAAGGATAGAGGTAACCGAAGTCAAAGCACGCGGAGACACGGATGTAATCCCGAGTTCCTCCTTTTTAGGGGAGTACGTCTCGTTGGAGAGGTGTGAACCAACACAATGGTTCAACGGCCACAAAGGCCTCACCCTCTTCTCCGGTGAACCGCACCACAAAGGTTTGGTTCACTTCAACTATCGGAAACCTTCGAGGCGGAGTCCGGAGCCTTTACAACAACGATTTGGGGCACAACCCACAAAGGATTGGGGGCTCCCAAACAGCTACAATCTGTCACAAAGACAATCAAGTGAGTACAATAGGGGGCTAGGTTTTCCTAGTGGAAACCCTAGCAAATGGTCCCTCAAGTGAATGAGGGGGAAATGACAAACGGCTCGGTGAAGATGTAGATCGGGGCCTTCTCCTTCAATCCTCCAAAGATCAACAAGTTTGGGTGGAGGGATTGGGAGATCTAGTGATTCTTGAGCTTGCAACAATGGGGATCTTGATTCTGGGCGAGCTAGCTGGCTGGAGGTAGATGGAGGGGTATATATACCCCTCCCAGAAAAGTAGCCGTTGCAGAAAGAATCACACCGGAGTTTCCGGTCCTAGTGACCGGAAACTCCGGCCTGGGCGGAAACTCCGGCCTACAGGGGCCGGAAACTCCGCCCCACACCAGGAGCTGAGCAACTTCTTCAGCTGAGACTTGGGCCAAAACTCCGGTGCACTGGGGCCGGAATGTTTGGCCAGGGGCGGAAACTCCGGCCTGGGGGCCGGAAACTCCGCCCCACACCAGGGGCTGAGCAACAATTCAGCAGCAGACTTGGGCAAAGACTCCGGTGCCCTGGGGCCGGAATGTTTGGCCAGGGGCGGAAACTCCGGTCCTGAGGACCGGAAACTCCGCCCCACACCAGGGGCTGAGCAACACTTCAGCAGCTTTGCTGTTTCTTCGAGGACAAGTCCAGGGACCGGAAACTCCGGCCTGAAAAGCTCCAGAAACTCTTTTCTCTTTTTGGTGTTGATGCACATGTTGTATACAATAAAACCTGCATCACTTAGCACCAGATTAAAACATCCAAGTGTTGTTAACTAACACACAAAACTAAGAGATCACAAAATGTCCTTTCAATCTCCCCCTTTTTGGTGTTAGATGACAACACACGGATTTGCAATAAGTTCACCATACTATCATGTTTAACAAAAGGAAAAGCTCCCCCTAGATGTGTGCATATAACTCATTTGCTTTGGAATGCAAATGCACACATATAGAGAAACAAGTTCCACAACAAGGCGACATGATATGTAAACGAAACATTTCAAACAAGACATATCACAAAGTAGGTTGAGCCTAGAGATAAAAACCATACCTTGTGCATATAAATGTAGATAAAACATCCATATAACCATAGCACAATAATGTAGGTTCAACCATACATAATAGAAATCCATATGTCTTACACTCACATAGTTCACAACACAAGATGCAAATAAGTTCCAAATAACATAAAATGGACACAAGCGCAATAAAATGATAAAAGCACATGCTTGTGTCCAACCCATGCAAATCCCGGAGAGAACCTAATAGAACTACTTCTCCCCCTTTGGCATCGAGACGCCAAAAAGGGAAAAGAGCATAACTACACGAACCCATGGAGATCACCCGGAGCTTTCTTCCATGTCATCATCACCTTCCCTTCTTGATTGTAGTCCTCATCGGAAAGGTTCATGGGAGCCTTGCCGGTGTTGCGAGAAGAGGAGGGCAATGAAGTCACATCCGCATAATCCGACCAAGGAAAGACGTCTTCGTTCCATTTCTCAAGAGGGATAGTCTCGGCCGACGAGGAGGAGATAATAGGATTGCCATCTTCATCTTCTTCCGGAGGAGGAGTGATACTACCATTGTTGAGCTTGCGCAACTCCTTGATCATGATTTGTTGGTTGTCAATGATATGCTTCTCTCTCACATATGAGGCATGGTTCTCCTTGTGAAGTGCAACATCCATGCAAAGCAACTTTCTCTTCCACCAAGAGAGTTTACTCACTTCCGAGTTCACTTGAGCCCTTCCTTGAAGATATGAGGGAGGGTCGGCATTCTTGCTTCTCCTTCTAGGCATTGGGGCCTCGGTCTCCGCTTCCTCACTACTAGATTGCGGAGGAGGTGCACGAGAGGAAGACGGTTGCTTGGTGTGCTTGCTAAGTTGGTGGAGAGTCCCCTTGGCATGCTTGGTGAGGCGAGAGGTATCGATGTTGGAGACCTTGGAGAGGATGAGCTTCATCACATAAGGTGCATAGAGAGGGTTCTTGTGCTCAAAAATGGCCCAAAGCAATTCACACTTGATGAAATCCATGACATCAACTTCTTGGCCTTCACAATCCGGACCGGCTTGGAGCACCTTGTAAGCATGGTATAAGAGATTGACAAGCCCTCCTCGAATGGCATCCACATTTCCGGCTTGAGGAGCAAGATTGAGCCGAACCATGCGAAGGAAAATGTTGAAGGTGGGGAGGAGGTCTTGATTGGTGCCAACGGATGATGCAACTGAATATAAAGGGCGCAAGCGGCGTTTGTTGTAGGCTACCCCTTCCACATGCATCCTCTTCCCAACACAAGTAGTGGCACCCTTGAACTTGTATCCCAAACATCTTCCAAACTCCACAAAGTTAGAGGTGCACTTTTGAGAACCGGTCATCCAAGTCATGGTGATATCTTCATCATTATCAAAACCACTGTGGCAAAGAACTGATGCACAAGCTGAATATCATAATCTTCATGAACATGGAGATGAGCCTCTCAAGTCCAAGCTTCCGAGCAATCCACACGGCCTCTTGAAAATAAGGCTTCTTGTCCAAGCTCTCAAGGCTCAACACTTTTTGCTCACACACCATATGCTTCTCAATGCGGGCATAAATCTCATTCATGATCAGCTGCTGCTCTCTCCTTGGAAACCTAGGATCATCGGTGTTGGATGGCAAGTCATAGAACTGCTGAGATCTCATCCGACGAAACTCGAGCTTCCCCATGCCCAAAACAGTGGTCAAGGAGTCAAAATGAGCTCTCTCGGCCTCTTCTTCATTATCAAACCACCTAGGGCAGCATGTCTTGTGGCTTCTTCATCTATGGTACTCTGCTGTCTCAGACGGCCAGCGCTGCTGTCAAAAAGAAGCTTGTCCCTTGTTTGAGCACGGATGACTTTTCTTGGTGATTTTTCAGGATGTTTCATGGAAGCCTTTGTCCTCTGCCCACCTGTGAAATAACAGAATAGGAGAAAAGCATGGGGATAAGCTTGCATGTCCAG
The DNA here is from genome assembly GCA_947311845.1 of Poa pratensis. Classification (NCBI taxonomy): domain Eukaryota; kingdom Viridiplantae; phylum Streptophyta; class Magnoliopsida; order Poales; family Poaceae; genus Poa; species Poa pratensis. Next base: position 57,743,703 of record CAMZMU010000128.1, read on the forward strand.
GAACCAAAGAAGAAGTAACCAAAGAATTCTGGGCACAAAGTGTCTGATCTACACCGGAGTTTCCGGCCTCAGGGGGCGGAGATTCCGGCCCTGACCGGAGTTTCCGGCCTGGAAGACCGGAGTCTCCGGCCCTGAGATGGGGAACCTCGATTTAGTTCAAGAAACTTTGTGCTGAGAATTCTAGGGTTAAATCTAGGATACACCTTGCCATCTAGAAGATTCTACACCATGAAAAACTAGGGGAACTACTCTCCAAACTTAGATCGAGGTGAAAAACCTAAGGAGAGAGAGGAGGTACCCTTTTTGTCCATGGTGCAGCCCAAACGAAGGAGAGGAAGGTCCCCGCGTTGGTGAGGAGGAGTAGGCCGGAGGCACGGCGGATTCCGGCGGCGGGGAGCAGCCGGAGTGGCACTTCGAGACGGCGGCGGCTGCAGGGGAGAGGTTGGGGGTCGGGGGTGTGTGGGAGTTGTGAAGTCAACTCCCACCCCGATCCCCTTTTGGACCCCTGCGAGAACTGCCCAGACCGGAGTTTCCGGCCTAAACACCGGAGTCTCCGGCCTAAGCCAGAGATTCCGGGTTTAGGGCGGAAACTTCAGTCAGACCGGATATTCCGGCCCAAAGGACCGGAGTTTCCGGCCCCACCAACTCAAAAATGCCAGATTTTGTTGTTGAACATGCAAGATGCAAGAGGAGCAAGTTTTCAGAAGGGATAGGCCTGGGATGGACACAAAGTCACTGGAAATGGTACTTCACACTCAAACTTGGTAAGAGGCACAAAGAAAACATTAAGAAGCATCATTTGAGTGTGTTTTCCATAAAAACCAACGGATAGGCAAAAAGGCCATAAAGCTCCAACAAGATCAAATCTTCACAAAGAAGATGGCGGTGGCCTAAGCCACCATGTATGAGTGTATGTGGTGTGACACCGCGAAGATATATCTTGGGTTCACCGCCACTACTCGTCATTTAAGCTCACAATTCATAAAATGAACAATATAGAGACAAAATGAGTTCTTTCTATCGGCATAATGGGGGGAGGGATAGTCCAATGGATTAGGACCGCACTCCCCCTATGTCCATGCCTACACCTAAACCAAACAAATAGCTAAGATATAGGTGTGTATGCAAGATACTCAAGCGACGCTCCCCGAATCGATGATATTTAGCTCATGCCTCAAATAAGTGAACCTTGCTTCATCAAGTGGCTTCGTGAACATATCGGCAAGTTGGATCTTCGTGGGAATATAACCAAGCTCAATATCACCCCGGATGATGTGATCACGGATGAAGTGATAGCGAATCTCAATATGCTTCGTTCTTGAGTGCTCCACCGGGTTGTGGCCAATCTTGATAGCACTTTCATTGTCACATAAAAGAGGCACTTTGTCACAATGGACACCGTATTCCTTTAAAGTTTGCCTCATCCACAACAATTGAGTGCAACAACTAGCGGCCGCCACATACTCGGCTTCGGTGGTGGAGAGAGATATGCAATTTTGCTTCTTAGAAGACCAACTCACCAAGGACCTACCAAGGAATTGGCAAGCCCCGGAAGTTGATTTCCTATCATCCTTGCAACCGGCCCAATCCGAATCCGTGTAACCGGCAAGAGAGAATGTTGAGCCTTTAGGATACCACAAACCAAACCTTGGGGTATGAACCAAATATCGAAAGATTCGAAGAACCGCCGTTTGGTGGCTTTCTTTGGGAGCCGCTTGGTACCTTGCACACACTCCTACACTCAACACAATATCGGGTCTAGATGCACAAAGATAAAGCAAAGAACCAATCATAGAGCGATAGAGCTTTTGATCAACATCCTTATCTTTACCCTTTGGATTAAGTTCAAGATGACACTTGGTGTCCATAGGAAACTTCTTCTCTTTAGCATTTTGCATCTTGAACCTCTTGAGCATGTCTTGGATATATTTGGCTTGAGAGATGAAGGTCCCTCCACTCAATTGCTTGATCTCAAAACCAAGGAAGTACTTCAACTCTCCCATCATGGACATCTCGAACCTATCGGTCATAAGCTTTGAAAATTCATCATTAAAAGCTTTGTTAGAAGAGCCAAATATGATATCATCAACATAAAGTTGGCATATGAAAAGCTCCCCTTTAACCCTCTTGGTAAAAAGAGTGGGATCGATTTGCCCCACTTCAAAGCCACGGTCTACAATAGCTCTCTTAGGTGCTCATACCAAGCACGAGGTGCTTGTTTGAGACCATAGAGCGCCTTATCAAGTTTGTAGACATGGTTAGGGAAGTGTGGATCCTCAAATCCCGGAGGTTGCTTAACATATACCAACTCCTTTAAAGGACCATTAAGAAAGGCACTTTTCACATCCATTTGTTGCAACTTGAAATTATGATGTGATGCATATGCAAGAAGGATACGGATGGACTCAAGGCGAGCCACGGGAGCATAGGTCTCTCCAAAATCAATGCCTTCAACTTGAGAGAACCCTTGTGCTACCAATCTTGCCTTGTTCCTCACAACCATTCCATGCTCATCTTGCTTATTCTTGAATATCCACTTGGTGCCTATAACATTGAGGCAATCTTTTGGCTTCTCCACTAGATTCCACACTTTGTTGCGCTTGAAGTTATTGAGTTCTTCATGCATGGCTTCCAACCAATCCGGATCTTCAAGAGCTTCAAAGACTTTCTTTGGTTCCACCATAGAGATGTGAGCTTGATGTTCATTGAAATTTGCCAATTGTTTTCTTGTGGTGACCTTGTTCTTGACATTAACAATGATATTTTCTAGATGAAGACTCTTTCTTCTCCAATCCTTTTTGACTCTTGCTATACGACGGGTTTCGATATCCTCATTGATGCGAGGAATTTCGCTTGATCATCTTGATCATTTGAGTCCCCGTCTTGACCGGATGTTGACCTTGATCATCTTGAAGCTCATCTTCAACAAAGGAAGGAGAGGGTTGATCTTGGTCTTGACCTTGGCTAGTGTTGACAATAGGAGAACTTGGTTCTTGAATAGCCTCTTGGTCAACTTGAGGAGGGCCTTGAACTTGTTCTTGGTAGGTGCATCATTTGCTTCCATAGAAGGTGCAACTTCAACTTGTGATGATGGATCTCCACATGAGTGGAGCTAGGACTTGCTTGAGGAGGCTCATGATGGATTTCAATGGGGCGATGGAAACCAACCCCCATTCTTCTTATTGCTTCTTGAGGTTCCTCATTATCTACATCACAAACATGAAATTGCGCCACTTGGGAGCCGTCATTCTCATCGAACCTCACATCACAAGATTCTATGACTTTCCCAACGGTCTTGTCATAGACTCTATAGGTGTGAGATTCGGCACCGTAACCAACAAAAACACCCTCTAAAGCTTTAGATTCAAATTTAGACAAACGAACACTTTTGTTCTTATAGAAACACTTACAACCAAAAACTCGGTAGTAGGAGACATTGGGCTTGTTGCCGGTGAGCATCTCATAAGATGTAAACTTCTTGCCAACACGAAAGAATAACCGGTTAGATGAGTGACACGCCGTGGAGATAGCCTCGGCCCATAAGAATAGCGGAGACTTAAACTCCGCCAACATAGACCTTGCCATATCCATGAGAGTCCGGTTCTTCCTTTCGGCTACACCATTTTGTTGAGGGGTATATGCAGCGGAATATTGATGACGAATCCCCTCTTCACTAAGAAACTCATTTAAGGTGTAGTTCTTGAACTCGGAGCCATTATCACTCCTAATGACCAAAATAGGGACATTGTATTGGCGTTGAACAATATTGGAAAAGTCGATGATGGTTTGTTGGGTTTCATCCTTCGTCTTGAAGAAATAAACCCAAGTAAATCTTGAATAGTCATCAACAATCACCAAACAATATTTCTTCCCACCAAGACTAGGTTGAGGCACGGCACCAAAGAGATCAACATGAAGAAGTTCCAAAATCCTCGTTGATGAAATAATGGTCTTGCCCGGATGGGGAGAATCATGCATCTTTCCTTCAACACAAGCCCTACAAAGACGATCTCTAGAAAAAGAAACATCCTCTTTTAGTCCAAGAATGTGGCCACCCTTGTGAAGACTTTGCAAAGTTCTCATGTTGACATGGGACAAGCGGCGATGCCACAACCACCCCACGTCGGCCTTTCCGAATAGGCATATTGCTTGAGTGTTGGTAGACCCCGAAAAGTCTACCACAAACAACTCATTTTCAACATACCCAACGAACATGACCTTTAGAGTCTTGCTCCTCAAGAGTACCACCATATCAATAGTAAAATGGACATCAAAGTTCATCTTATTAAGAGCACGAACGGACATAAGATTGTAACCTAGAGACTCAACAAGCATGACATTTACAAGGGTGATATCCCTTGCAACTACCACCTTGCCGAGACTCTTTACCTCGCTTTGATTGTCACCATAAGAGACGGATGAGTTATTTAGATTTGGTCTCAACTCCGTCATAATCTCCTTGCTTCCGGTCATATGACTAGTGCATCCACTATCAACCACCCATTTCGATCCACCGGAAGCATAGTCCTACAAGAAATCATTGCTTGGATTTAGGTACCCATTTCTCAATGGGTCCTCTTTGGTTAGCAACAAGGGTCTTAGGACCCAAATAGAGTAATCAATGTAACCATCATATGGACCAACATATTGAGCATAAACATCCCCATAATAATCAACATAAAGAATATAGTTGGGGTTGTTATGCCCCGCAAAGTCACTACGAGTGGTCTTGCCCCTTGTGGCACTACCACCCGCAATGGAAGTCTCGGCTTGTGCGGGCTTGGTCTTGATCTTCTTGTTGTTGCCCACTTTCTTCTTGGGCTCGGCTACATAACCAAGACCCTCCTTCCCTTTGTGTGGTTTTTGCTCAAATAAGTAAGCAATACCCTTATCTTTACCTTTGGGAATAGAGGTCTTGGCACTAACATTTTCTTCAATAACATTTTCATGAACACGAGGAAGAATAGATATGCTAGTTGAGCTAGATTTAGAAAGTTGAGTTTGAAGTTGCTCATGAGACTTGACTAAAAGGGAGTGAGTTGTTTCCAAGGCCTTGTGAGCCTTGTCAAGCTTCTCCATATCCTCAAGAAGTCTAGCATTAGCAACCCCAAGTTCAACTTTCTCCTTTTTAAGCACTTTATATTTAGCAACGACATGATCTCTATCCTTAATGATTTTATTAATGATATCATCATTTTTAGCATCAAGAGACTCAAGTCTTTCCTCAAGAGAACATCTTTCTTCACTCTCTTCATCAAGAGAGGCATTCAAGGATGCTACGGAAGCATTCAAAGAGGCAATGGTGAGAGAATCCTCTCTCTCAATCTTACTCTTTTCTTGAAGAAGTTCTTCGGCCGCACATAGTTGTCTCATGAGAGACTCAACATGTTCCTTAGCTTCACCTTGCAAGTTAGTCATGAAAGTATCGAAAGCAACAAGTTCTTTCTTAATCACAAGACTAGATTGATCACTCATTTCATGCATAGTCTTGGGAGAAGGAGATGATACCTCGGTGACATTAGCCATGAGGCAACGAGCATTGTTGGTGGAGAAGTTCTCATTGGGGGATTCAAAGAGAGAAGATGATGAAGTTGATACAATAGCCAATGCGGCTACCTCTTTAGTAGGTGCATCTTCATCTTCGGAATCACTTGTGGCATATTCTTCTTGTGCCACCAACACAATTCTTGGTGCCTTCTTGAAGAAAGGCTTCCTTGGTCTTGCGGGCTTCTTTTGGATCAACTTTGAATGGTCCTTGGGGATGAGCTTCCCACCATTTTGCTCTCGGTTCTCATAAGGACACTCTCTTATGTAGTGGTTCTTGTCATGACAATTGTAGCACGTCTTCCACTTTGAGGCTAGCTCTTTCTTCCCACTTGAGTTGTTCTCTTTATCAACCTTGGCTTTAGCTTTTGCCGGGTCTTGCCAAAACTCTCTTGTGGCAAGAGCTATATGACCATTTAGAGCCGGTTCAAGATCATTTGGAGCAATGTTGCTTGGGCACGCTTCAACCTCATCAAGACATACCACCTTGGCCTTCAAAGCAAGTGAGGGGCCTTGTTTCATCCCCATGGCCCTAGCACGGCTATCTTCGGCATTCTTGGTGGCAACCTTGGAGGCTTGCACTTCTTGCATAACTTCATTGGATGTCATTTCGTTGTAGTTGTGTCTTCCTTGAATGGCCTTCACCTCGATGGGCTCGGAAGGCAAGAGAGCATTCACATACTTCCTCTTGACATAAGCATCATCCACATAGGTTGCCCCCACATCAAAGAAGGCCTTTGCAAGAGTCTTGAGTCTTCCATACATGTCTTCATGAGTCTCATTGTCAAACATGTAGAAGCCTTCGGCATCATTGCTCAAAGACTCATATCGGTTTCTCTTCATGCTTTCATTCCCAAGAAATGCAACCTCAAGACAATTCCAAGCTTCTTTGGCGGTGGTGGCATTGAGAACATAATGCTTGTCACTTTCACCCACTGAAAGTTCAATCATATGGAGTGCGGAGGCATTGAGTTGCTTTTCGGCAAATTCTCTTCTTGTCACATTGCTTGGATCCGCAACCTTGTACCCATCTTCAATGATCCTCCAAAGCTCGATAGAGGCACTGTTAATATGAGATTTCATTGAGCGTTGCCAACTAGCAAAGGCTAATGCATTAAGCTTAGGTGGAGGACCAATGGGGTTTATGCGGGTGGTGATAGGTGGGTCGATAGGGTACCATCCCGGAACGTTATGGTACTCTTCCTTCCCATCTTCATGCTTGGTAGGAGGAGATGGTTTAGATCCGGAGATGGTTTCCAACCCCTTCTCATTTTTCTTTTTACCCTCCTCGGAATCACCTTCATCGGAGTTAGAGATACCCTCTAGTGGGATGGTTTCCGAAACCTTGGCATTTGTGAGTTTCATGAGCATGTCACGCAACTCATCAAATTTGACATTCATGTCATTCATGGACGATGTCAATGTTGTTTCCAACGATTTGATATCGGCCATGGATGCCATGGTCTCTTGGCCTTGGCAAGATCGGCCTCATCCTCACTTTGTGTCATACTTCTCTTAGGCGGTTAACCCAAAACAAGAGAGCCTAGCTCTGATACCAATTGAAAGGATCGGTATGACACCTAGAGGGGGGGTGAATAGGTGCTACTCCAATTTTAGTCTTTTTCAATTTAGGCTTGACACAAAAGGTAAATTCTCTAGATATGCAACTACGGTGAATTTACCTATATGACAAGCTAGCAACTAAGCACGATATAATAAGGCGGTAAACAAGGATAGAGGTAACCGAAGTCAAAGCACGCGGAGACACGGATGTAATCCCGAGTTCCTCCTTTTTAGGGGAGTACGTCTCGTTGGAGAGGTGTGAACCAACACAATGGTTCAACGGCCACAAAGGCCTCACCCTCTTCTCCGGTGAACCGCACCACAAAGGTTTGGTTCACTTCAACTATCGGAAACCTTCGAGGCGGAGTCCGGAGCCTTTACAACAACGATTTGGGGCACAACCCACAAAGGATTGGGGGCTCCCAAACAGCTACAATCTGTCACAAAGACAATCAAGTGAGTACAATAGGGGGCTAGGTTTTCCTAGTGGAAACCCTAGCAAATGGTCCCTCAAGTGAATGAGGGGGAAATGACAAACGGCTCGGTGAAGATGTAGATCGGGGCCTTCTCCTTCAATCCTCCAAAGATCAACAAGTTTGGGTGGAGGGATTGGGAGATCTAGTGATTCTTGAGCTTGCAACAATGGGGATCTTGATTCTGGGCGAGCTAGCTGGCTGGAGGTAGATGGAGGGGTATATATACCCCTCCCAGAAAAGTAGCCGTTGCAGAAAGAATCACACCGGAGTTTCCGGTCCTAGTGACCGGAAACTCCGGCCTGGGCGGAAACTCCGGCCTACAGGGGCCGGAAACTCCGCCCCACACCAGGAGCTGAGCAACTTCTTCACGCTGAGACTGGGCCAAAACTCCGGTGCACTGGGGCCGGAATGTTTGGCCAGGGGCGGAAACTCCGGCCTGGGGGCCGGAAACTCCGCCCCACACCAGGGGCTGAGCAACAATTCAGCAGCAGACTTGGGCAAAGACTCCGGTGCCCTGGGGCCGGAATGTTTGGCCAGGGGCGGAAACTCCGGTCCTGAGGACCGGAAACTCCGCCCCACACCAGGGGCTGAGCAACACTTCAGCAGCTTTGCTGTTTCTTCGAGGACAAGTCCAGGACCGGAAACTCCGGCCTTGGAGGCCGGAAACTCCGGCCTGAAATGCTCCAGAAACTCTTTTCTTTTTTGGTGTTGATGCACATGTTGTATACAATAAAACCTGCATCACTTAGCACCAGATTAAAACATCCAAGTGTTGTTAACTAACACACAAAACTAAGAGATCACAAAATGTCCTTTCACCAAGGCCCATTAGGGTTCGGCAAGGAGGAGGCTCCCCCCTTTCATGGTGGTGCGGCTGCCTTGGTGGGCCAATAGGGCCCAGTAGGTAGCCCCCATGGTGGACTCCATATTTTATTTCTTTAATAATATTTTTCCAGATTTTTCTTTTATTTATTTATTTGTCTAATTAATTCCTAATTGAATATTTCCTTTTACAGAAAATTCCCGAAATTAATTACATATCATATTAACATATTTCCATGATCCAGGACACGTAGTGTCCGCCGACAAAATTCTCCAGATAAATATTTCCTTCTATATAAACCATCGGAATAAATCTGATGATGATAGAAACTTCTATCACCCTAAGACATCCAATGTCTGCCTGATCCTTTTCATCGGCGTGAGTCTTGCATATCTCCTTTTCATAGCTCGTTGGTTGAATCGAAGTTTCTAGTTTTCCGCGTGTGTGGCCAACTATTTGGAGTTGGCTGACGTGGGTTTCACGAGACCGCTACGGCGACAGTTTTGTTGGTGGTCTCGTTCTTCTTTGAAGTTCTTCTCAGCAGCTCATGGAGGTCTGGAGGAGTGACGACAATGACACCTTTAGATAACTTCGACGGATTGGTCTTCTTATTGGTGGTTTGTAGTTTTTTTTGGTAGCCAGGTCGGCGGACGTGCACTCGATCCTCTCATGTTCCATGAAGACAAGCGGGGGTGGTTGTATCGGTTTTCAACTGGTTTCCACTAGTAGAGAACAAGGCAACAGTACCGGCCTTATTGGGCCTTTAGTACTGGTTGTGCAACCGGTACTAAAAGGTCGGGACTAAAGGGGTACCCCTTTAGTACCGGCTGTATACTAAAGGCCCTCCACGTGGGCGAACCTGCGCGCGCGCAGCTGAGGACCTTTAGTACCGGTTGGTAATACCAACCGGTACTAAAGGTTCCTGCTTTTTTTTGCCCCCCCCCCCCCCTTATTTTTTCAGGGGGTTTAGGTTTTCGGTTTTTTCACTTATTTTTCGGGGTTTAGGGTTTCTGTTTTTTTCCTTTTCGCTCATTTTTCAGGTTTCGGAGGAGATCACGTATAAAGTACTCACTACACATATAAAGTACTCATTACACATATAAAGTACTCTCGTTACATATAAAGTACTCATAATTACAATGGAGATCACCGCTAGCTAGTACATGCATGGAGGGAGTCTATTTGTCGACATAGTGGAATTCACCGAATTCATCTACGACATGCGTCAGAATGAATCCCGTCAATTCCTCCGCAATAGCTTTTACGCGGTTTTTTTGTAGGAGCTGGTTCCGCTTCCTTGACATCTTTAAAAGAAGGAGATCAAATCAGTTATGATCGAAACTAAACACAATTGATGGTAGCAAAATAAAAGTTGTGTATGATGTTTACGTACCTCTCGATTTCTTACACTATTGACTCTCTCATTGACCCTCATGTGAATAAACTCGCAAACGTAGTATCCACATAGTTCCGTCCCCTGTGGTTGTCGCAGACACCACTGTACAAGAATTTAATTTAATCAAATAATAATCAAGAGAATTATAATGGTATTAAAAAGATACACAGACCTAGATACGTAGTAGTACTTACGTTGTTAGCCTTGAACTGCAGCTTATGTTTCCATTCACCGCGTTCTTCCGCGATGAACTTTTTCCAAACCCTGCCCGAAAAAGAAAATGAATCGAGGAGTTATTATTTATACTTTTGATATCCGGAAATGAACGAAAGAGGCCGATATAGTGCGATTATAATTACCTCTTGAGCATTAGACGCACGTTTTTGTACTCATCTTGATCTCTCCTTAATGAGTCCCAGACTTCAACTTCTCCTTCCTCGAGTCTAATGATTAGCAGAATGAAGTGGTACCTGCGCACATTTATATCCGCAGGTATTCAGAACTCATCAATTACACTTAATATCGGGAAAGCAAAATAAAATGTGTACAAGACAGTAACACTCACCCGAAGTTGTAAGGAAAAAGTATTTCCTTTTTGGTACTTTGTCGCTTAAAAAGCGTTAGCAAAACGTCCTCTGTGTCCTCGGATGGTCAGCTATGGTCTTGACATGAACTTTATCCGGGTCAATGAACCCAATGTCCCAGATTCCTCCCATTCGGCATTCACGAATCTTCATTCTGCATAATAGCGTACAAAAGAATGTTGTGAGGATAATTACAAGCAATGAACGAGCTTAACTATAAATAATTCAATTACACGAATAAATTACTTACAGACAATAGCAGCTGATGATAGATTTGTCGAGAGCAAGTTGATTGTACATCTGAAAAAGTTCGGAGAACTCAACCTGCACACATATTGTCGGAAGTAGTGTTGTTCCTTAACTCCCGCCATGAGATAGATTTTCCCTTCTTTTGCGGCGGCCATGTACCAGTTATACAATTTATATAACTGTGCTGTTAGAGCACTCGGATTTTCGACCAGAGGCAGCCCGAGTTCAAATTTATATTGAATTGTTATCTGCGTTATGGGGTAACCTGTGTCGCCAATGACAACTTCTCCATGCTCGATTTCCCGAGCTTCAAAAGGCACAATGAGCGGGGCGATCAATTGTGCTTCTTGTTCTCCGAGATGGGCAACTCTTTTCCCGCACGCTTTATCTTGCTCCATATGTGAGGAAAGTACCTTGTCAATACCTCGCTCATAGTCTGAAAGGGGCGGTGGTGGAGGGTCATATAGGTTGTCAATGGAGTGATCTTTTACCTCAGTTGGTATAGTCTTCAGAAGTTCATTTATGGGGTCCAGTCTTGCCTCCAGTCTTTCCTTTTTTTCTGTTCAAAAAAGGCTCTCGCCTCTTCACGTGTGCTCACTTCTAATTCCTCCTGAGTCATCTCACAAGCTAACTTCTTAGGAGCCTTGACTTCCTTGGTTTTTTTTGCACGTTTCTTGACAGGGGACGACGTGAACAGCTTCCACTTTGTCAAATTACTAGTGGGCGCAGCAGTCGGCTGACGGGACGGCGCGGGCGATGGACTCGCGGTGGGCTCCCAATCGTCGGGGGAGGAGGGTGGACTTTGCTGTGGTGAATTTCTAACCGGAGGAGTCGGTGGACACAGCGATGGCTGATTTCTTATACGCCACAAATTCAGGCCAGTCATCTTTTAGCTTCTCTAGATGTCCAGTGAAATCTGGAGTTTTTTCTCATATTTTCTCCACAATGTTTTCTTCCAGTTGTTGAATTCCTCGGCCATCTTGCTAAGAGTCCACTCCTTGACTTTATCCTTCCTCCTCTGTGGGAGATCTGCCGGTAGGCTGAAAGAACCCAATATCGACTCCCAAAGGGTTTCTTTAATTCTTTGCTCGACATATTTTGTGCCAATGTTTTTTTTCTTCGGCTCATTCCATTCTGCAACGGTGATCGCGACCATGTCCCTTACAAGAAATCCGCATTGAGCTATATATTTAGTGGAGATTCCATCGGGTTTCTCCGGTTTGCCTTTTATGCTAACTTCGTCGATCGACAACTTTGCACCATCCGGCAGCTTTAACCCTTGGGTCGGGCCTTGTTTACGGATTGACGTAGATCCAGAGGGCTGAAAGAAAAATGTTTCGTTAATAAGTGCGCATATAAATCAATTAATGCATCTAGCTAGTGATCAACAAGACTTAATATATACCTTGCCGGAGTTCTCTACGGAGTTTTCTAACGGCACTTCTTCTTCGTCGTCGTCTCTGAAGTTTTGTAACTCAAGTCCCTCACCGGAGTCGTTCAAACATTTCGCGCTGAAATTTTCGCCGTCTTCTTCGTCGGTCTCTTCTCCATCGGAATTGGGTCCAAGGGTCTTATCAAATATAATTGCTTGAAAGCGTTCTTCTTTCTCCAAGTCTCGGATGAAGGCCGGGGCGTCGATGATGGGGCCATCGTCCTCCATAGCTCAATGTCACTGCAAATTTGTAATTCATAGCAAACAACTTTAATATTCTTATACACTAACAAAAAAACTTTGCTACTAAAATAACAATATTGCAACTAAAATGACTTAGCAAAATTTTCAAACTTAGCTAAATTTTCAAACTTTGCTACTAAAATTTTCTAAGTTAGCAATATTTCAAACTTAGCAATATTTTCTATAATTTTCTAACTTTGAAAAATATAACCTTGCTTTGCTAACTACCTTGCTTATCTAACTACACTAATAATAAAATGACTCCACTAAATTTCCTAATTTGCTCCACTAAAATTGAAACACAAATTCAAACATAAAAATGCTCCACTAATATTACATAAATTCAAACCTAAATTCAAACCTAAAAATGCTCCACTAAATTTGGTACACTAATAAAATGCTCCACTAATAAAAATTAATCAAAATAACAGTACTAAAAAAATTAAAAAATTACCTTTCCCACTAATGGAGAGGGCCGACGCGCGGCGGCCGGAGCAGGGCGGCGTGGAGGGCGCCTGAGCAGGAGGCCAGAGGGGGCGGGCGCGACGGAGGCTAGAGAAGGACGACGGGAGGCGAAGGCGGGCAGCGCACGCGGCGGAGGACGGCCGGAGCAGGGCGCGCCACACGGGAGGGCCGGAGCAGGGGCACGCGACGCGCGGGAGGCGCCGGAGCAGGGGCACGTCACGGAAGTCCGGAGCAGGGCAGGCGACGGCAGGCGGCGCACGCGGCGGAGGACGACCGGAGCAGCGCTTCGCCGGAGCAGAGCTTCGCCGGCGTCATCGAGGAGAGCGAGGCGTCGGTGCGGGAGCAGGACTTGACGAAATTGGGGATCGAATCGTCGATCCCCTACACTTAACTGCCGCCAACAGGTCTTTAGCACCGGTTGTGCTCTACAACCGGTACTAAAGGATCTTTAGTACCGGTTGTAGAGTACAACCGGTACTAAAGGTCAATTTTGGGCCGCGCAAAAATTCGCGCGCAAAGCCCAACCCTTTAGTACCGGTTGTATTTTACAACCGGTACTAATGGGCCTTTTATTTGTTTTTTATTTTCTGTTTTTTCTATTTGGTTTCTGTTTTGTTTTTTCTATTTGGTTTCTGTTTTGTTTTTTTCTCTAGTTTCTTTTTTATTTTACATCTATGTAATTTATTAATTGTCTTAAAATTTATAATAATTATCTGTTTATTTTAGAAACATCGTTAAGACCAACGACGTCAATACGTAGGGGGGACATAACGTGTCCTCCCCAGCGCTGGGGATCAGGGGGTGTGTTTCTTTTGAGGGCAAAACCAGTGTTGGATCAGCCACATGACCCTATATAACCCCCCCCCCCCCAAGCATGTTCAACACTCATTTTATATACAAAGCATTCAGATTCCCTGCATACGTCCAACAGTGCATTTGATATGCGGGCACTCACGAGCCACTGTTGGGCTGTATGCATGGGAAACCGTGTGTTTTGTTCCATCTACAAAATACTCCAGTTCTTTAATGTATATTTAATTTAATTGTCTAAAACCTAGAGGGACAGGAGGCCGGGACTAGCACGCCTCCGGTGCTTAGCCTCCAGCCGGCGGGGACGTCGTAGCCGGGCAGGCAGGGGTAGTTCGAGGCGCAAAGCGCCTCCGCCTCCGAGTAGGTTAGAGTGGGTACGGTGGAAGACATGGGAGAGTGATGAGGTTGCAGATATGAGTTTAGATGTGCTGTGCCAATGGAGGCCATGACTGCATCTATAAAATTGCTTGAAAATGCTAAAGATCTTGGAGAATGCAGAGATTGTGTTGGTAAAACTGTAGCTGATTTGAAGCTTCTTGACAATACACATTGGAAATACACATTCATTATTATTACACAAGCTCCTTACATAAAGGTTTAATACATTCCATAGAATGCATTACATAAAAGGTTTAATACATTATTATACATCACCAACATCACCAACATTATTCTACATAAACGGACTTGCTGGCTCGGAGGCCGTAGGATTAGGAGGAACGGCGGGAGGAGCCAGCCCCGTTCGTGGCCGCCGGTTCTCTCGCGCGCACGTTTGCGGCGGAGGGCAAGATCCATGGAGGATGAGTCTTTCAGTGCCCAATCCAGCTCGAAAGCCTCCTTCGCCTTGAGCTGGCAGATAGTTTTGGCTCGCTGTACACGGTCGTCGTGGACGGACTGGAAGGAGGCTTCAAGGGCCTCCTGCATCTACGGCCCGCCACGCTCTTCCCCATGATCGCTCCAGTCGAAGTCATCGTCATCGTCGTCATCCTCCTCGTCGGGAGGGGCGGCGGCGACTGGTGGATGTACGGCCGCGGATCCCCATGCCACCCCTGCGGCGTACGCATCCTCGTCGGGGTCAGGGACATCGGACCACGCGTGCTCATACGTCCTCCGCACCTCCTCCGGCACCGGAGCAGGAGGACGGTAGCAGGGCATTCCTCTCCACGCCGGGCTCATGGGCATACGGCGGGATAGGCTCCCGCGGTAGCGCCCAAGCGCGCTCTGCCGAGCACACTCGACCTCGTCCAGAAGGCGCTGCGGCAGGCGTGGCGGATCCATCTCGTGGAGACGATGCGTTCGTGGCTAGGAATGGTGGATTAGGGTTTACCCCGTCGGCGACAATATATAAAGACCTCCAGGGAAGCGCTAGGGGAGGACACGTGGCTAGGGCAGCGCTGGGGGAGGACACGTGGCTGACATGAGTCGCGACCGCAAAGCCCGATTTTAGTCCCGGTTGGTGTTACCAACCGGGACTAAAGAAGCACACGGATCGTATGTTTCTTTCAAGCGTTTGTGAGACGTTGGATCAGGGGTGTGTTTCTTTTGAGGGATTGTAAGCTGTTGGATCAGCAGTATCACGACCACTTCGTGAGCCACATAACCCCGGTTGGTAACTCATTTTGGCAGTACACGGGTAGCAGAGAGCAAGATTTCTGAGAGGCAGGAGTTCCTAGAGCGGACGCTGAAGGTGAACCCTCCCCTCGGTCGGATCCAAGCAGCGGCAAGGATCTCTGATGATTAGCAACATCCCCAACACTTCTTCGGATGGTTGCAAATCATCAGAGACGTCTTGCCGCTGTTTGGATCGAAGGCCGATTTGCCGTCTCATGACCACGCGATGATTTGCCGGTCAGAGTGGCCACTGGAGAAGGTAGGCAGGGGAAACCGTATGTTTAATACATTCCATAGAATGCATTACATAAAAGGTTTAATACATTATTATTGTGAAGGGCGGAATTTCATGAAACTTATTATAATCTTCTGACATGTCTGTTGCATCAAAGCCTGAACTTGTGAGCCGTTGGATCAGGGAGTTCCTAGAGCGGAGGCTGAAGGGGAAGCCGTGTGTTTTGATCCAACTTTTTCGAGCGCTTGTAAGCCGTTGGAGTTTTTAGAACCAAAAATTAGTGTTTAGATCTCTCTTCTGAGTTTTCAGGACATAGTTACATAAAAAGTTTAATACATTATTACATATCAGCAACAATATCCCTATCTAGTGTTCACTTTTTCTTCTTGTGTGTCCCTTTCTTCTGATTGCGCTGTAGCCATGGACATTCTTCATCATTTAACACGATGCTTGGGTCAGTTTTCACTTTGAATGGCGGAATTTCATCAAACTTATTGTAATCTTCTGACATGTCTGTCTTGTCCTCCACTCCCACGATGTTTCTTTTTCCTGAAAGAACTATGTGGCGCTTTGGCTCATCGTATGATGTACCGGCTTGCTTATCTTTTCTTTTTTTTCGGTCTGGAAGACATGTCCTTCACATAGAAAACCTGAGCCACATCATTGGCTAGGATGAATGGCTCGGTGCGGTACGCAAGATTCTTGAGATCCACTATAGTCATTCCGTACCGCCGGTCTATCTCTACCCCGCTTGACAGGTTGACCCATTTGCACTGAAACAAAGGGATCTTAAAAGAAGGTCCATAGTCAAGTTCCCATATCTGCTGTATGCAACCATAATATGTGTCCTTTGTCCATCATCGTTTGTTGCATCAAAGCGGACACCACTGTTTTGGTTAGTGCTCTTTTTGTCTTGGGTTTCCGTGTAAAATGTATTCCCATTTATCTCGTACCCTTGGAAAGTCAATATAGTCGAAGATGGTGACTTGGCCAACAAGTATAACTCTTGTCCAACAGTGCTGTTATTAATGAGATGTGTACGCAACCAACTGCCGAAAGTATCCACGTGTTTCCCATTAATCCAGAAGTTAGTCTCCTCCGGGTATTGGGAGCGTAAAATATCCATGTGTTTCACGATATACGGAGCCACCAATCTGGAATTTTGTAGAACTGTGTAGTGTGCTTGAGTGAAAGAATGCCCGTCCATACATCTTGGTGCTTTCTTTCCTAGCGTGCCTTTTCCACGCAGTCTCCCCTCATGGCGCGATTGAGGAACACCGATCACTTAAGATCAGGAATAAAGTCAACACAAAACTCAATGACCTCCTCTGTTCCATAGCCCTTGGACATGCTTCCTTCTGGCCTAGCATGGTTATGAACGTATTTCTTTAAGACTCTCATGAACCTCTCAAAGGGGAACATGTTGTGTAGAAATACAGGACCGAGAATAGAAATCTCTTCGACGAGGTGAACTATGAGGTGCTTCATAATATTGAAGAAGGACGGCGGAAACACCAACTCGAAGCTGACAAGACATTGGACCACACCCGTCTGTAAACTTGGTAGAGTTGCTGGATCGATTACCTTCTGAGAAATTGCATTCAGGAATGCACATAGCTTCACAATGGGTACTCGAACGTTTTCCGGTAGAAACCCCCTCAATGCAACCGGAAGTAATTGTGTCATAATCACGTGGCAGTCATGAGACTTCAGGTTTTGGAACTTTTTCTCTGCCATGTTTATTATTCCCTTTATATTCGACGAGTAGCCAGACGGGACCTTGATACTGCTCAGGACTTGAAAAAAGATCACCTTCTCTTCTTTGGTAAGAGCGTAGCTGGCAGTACCTTGGTACTTCTCTGGATTCAGGTTGTCTCGTTCGTGTGTACTTTGCTGGTCTTGCCGTGCATCCGATGTATCTTTCGTCTTCCCATACACGCCTAAGAAGTTTAGCAGGTTCACGCAAAGATTTTTCGTCACGTGCATCACGTCGATTGCAGAGCGAACCTCTAGGATTTTCCAATAGGGTAAATCCCAAAATATAGATTTCTTTTTCCACAAGGGTACGCGCTTGTTAGCGTCTTTCGGAACATTTAGACTGCCAGGACCCTTTCCAAATATTACTTCCAAATCCTTGACCATGCCATATATAACATCACCATCAGGGCGTGTAGGCTTCGTTCGGTTATCTGCCTCACCTTTGAAATGCTTGTCTGGCTTTCTTACGGGATGCCTGTTTGGAAGAAATCGACGATGACCAAGGTACACATTCTTGTTACCTAAATATATACTGTCAGTCTTATCTAAACAGTGCGTGCATGCATTGTATCCCTTATTTGACTGTCCTGAAATGTTACTAAGAGCAGGCCAATCATTGATGGTTACAAACAGCAACGCTCGTAGGCCAAATTCCTCATGTTTGTACTCATCCCACACACGTACGCCTTCGTCAGACCACAACTGTAAAAGTTCGTCAACTAATGGCCTCAGATACACATCAATGTCGTTGCCGGGTTGCTTCGGGCCTTGGATAAGCACTGGCATCATAATATACTTTTGCTTCATGCACAACCAAGGAGGAAGGTTATAGATACATAGAGTCACGGGCCAGGTGCTATGACTGCTGCTCTGCTCCCCAAACGGATTCAAGCCATCTGTACTTAGACCAAACCTTAAGTTCCTTGCGTCAGCTGCAAATTCCCCAAACGCACTGTCGATGTTTCTCCACTGAGACCCATCAGCGGGGTGTCTCAGCATCTCGTCTTCCTTACGGTCTTCTTTGTGCCATCGCAACAACTTGGCATGCTCTTTGTTTCGGAACAAACGTTTCAACCGTGGTATTATAGGAGCATACCACATCACCTTCGCGGGAACCCTCTTCCTGGGGCTCGGCTCGCCCTCAACATCACCTGGGTCATCTCGCCCGATCTTATACCGCAATGCACCGCATATCGGGCATGCATTCAAATTCTCGTACTTCTCACCGCGGTAGAGGATGCAGTCATTGATGCATGCATGTATCTTCTCCACCTCTAATCCTAGAGGGCAGACAATCTTCTTTGCTTCGTATGTATTGTGCGGCAATTCATTATTCCTTGGAAGACTCTTCTTAAATATTTGTAGCAACTCCTGAAATGCCTTGTCAGATATTCCATTCTTTGCCTTCCACTGCAGCAATTCCAGGGTGGTACCCAGCTTTTTCTGGCCATCTTCACAATTTGGGTACAACAATTTTTTGTGATCCTCTAACATGCGCTCCAACTTCGACCACTCGTTTTCACTTCCGCACTTCATCTGTTCATCAAGAATGACCCGACGAAGATCATCATCATCGGACTGATCAACAATGACCTCGAGCTCAACTTCGTCTTCCCCCATTGTAGTATCACCGTGTTCAGAGAACACAGGATAGTTGTCATCATCCTCTTCTTCAGGGTCTTCCATTATTACCCCTCTTTCTCCATGCTTGGTCCAACAAAAATAATTGGGCATGAAGCCTTGTCGCAACAAGTGGGAGTGTATGGTTCTTACGCTCGGGTAATTCCTCGTATTCCGACATTCATCACATGGACAAATCATAAAACCATTCTTCAGCTTGTTTAACTTAACCACATCGAGAAAACGATGCATGCCATCAATGAACTCGGGACAGCGTCGATCACCGTACATCCATTCTCGGCTCATCTGCATTACATAAATACATCAAAAACCATTACACCAGCTAAATAATGAATAGAGATACGTGACCAAATTAATTAATACAAGTTCATCACATTAAAACCAAAGTAGAGTAGTGCCCAAATGTAATACATAGTTCTCACGAAACATACATCAATCGAAACTAACATACAACTATCTAAAGAATTTAAATCCAACAACAAATGCGATCAGAATCGCAACCAAGGTAACTATTGAACCAACAGCATAATGATACCAAGCCTCTTGACTAATGACATATTTTCTAATCTTTTTAAGCTTGAAGCGCATTGCATCCATCTTCATCTCGTGAGCAGCGACGACGTCGGCAAGCTCGACCCCGTGAGCATCAACGATGTCGGCAATCTTCAAGTCCAATATCTTCTCTTCAGGCATTGGAGACGAAGATCTTCACTTATCTTCAATTTTGCTTTCAAATCGTTGTTTTTTTTTTAACTCGACAATAGGGTCGGCTGGAATTTCCGGTTCAACTACCTCCTAAATAAAAATATATCTATGTCAAGTTGGTCGCATGATTGTTATAAACACGAAACAAAATAAATAGTTAAAAAATATACCACATCCGAATCATAGACCGGACGAGGGCCGACGGGGACGGATATCAAAACCATGACACTATACATATAAAAAAACATAAGAAAATTATACAAGAAATAATTATGCATTTAAATCATATAACTAACATTTTTTAAATAAAAGATAAAAAAGAGGCTCACCGAGGTGGTGTCGGTGACGGAGCGGCGCGGGCGATCGACGGCGGTGAGGAAGGGGACGGGACGACACTATATAAAACCACAAATTATACTTTAATTTGAGCTCAAAATGCATATAAAACAAATGAAATCCCTAACTTAGCATTTCATCAAACATCTTGCAAGCACCACCAAAATCAAACTTGCTAAACTTGCACGAAAATGAGCTAAACTTGAAATGCCGGAAGAGAAGATGAAGTTGCTAACCCTTATATATGTAGGTGCCACCAATCTTGAAGTTGTTGGAGAAAAAAGGGTGAATTTGAGCTTGGGAGAGCAAAGAGAGAGGAAAAATGGAGTTGAATTCGAGCTCAAAATGGAGCTGGCTCGGGGTGGAAGAAGGGTTATAGTGCCCGAGACCTTTAGTACCGGTTGTTATTACCAACCGGTACTAAAGGTCTCGCCGTGGGCCCACAACCGTGGCCGCATGTGCCGCGGGGCCTCCAACTCTTTAGTACCGGTTGTTATTAGAAACCGGTATTAAAGGGTAGCTTTAGTACCGGTTTCTAATAGCAACCGGTACTAAAGGTTCTCGCCGCGGTGCCCCTGCTGGCACACGAACGCAACCGGTGCTAATGCCCCCCTTTAGTACCGGTTTTTGTACAACCGGTACTAAAGGGGGCGCACCGTTGCCCCCTTTTCTACTAGTGTTCCCACTAATAACCCGACCAATTTTCTTCTCTTGCTTGTTTTGTTAAAAAAAGTTAGTTAATTTAGTATAGTTTGCCAAATAGGTATTATCGTGTTACTAGTTTCCAACAACATACCACGACACAATAGAAGCAACCATAGACTAACTAGAGTAACTAACTAAGTCATCTCTCAATGCACCGTCTCTTAGCACGTCATTATAAGACTTGTACAAATTTAATAGGCAACTAACTCAATGCATTGTTTTAGGGGTTGTGTCTAAATTTAATAATTTAGGGCTCATACATAGATGTGATTGGGTTAACAATATTTTTTTGTCTACGACGACGTGCATGGGTTTTATATTAGTTAAGCAACAACCTTAATCTATTATCTCATTGACTAATATGACACATCAGCAAAATATTTAAAAGATCTTGCTAAGAAAGTTGCGTTGGGAGAGGTCTAATACAGTAGCATACGTCTCTTGACTTAGTTTTTGGTCTCGCTTGTTCACATGTAGATGTATCGATCACATGACTATTTTGAAATATTTTCGTCTCTCGATCGGAAGTCGGAACAGCTATCGAGTTGTGCCGTCCCTTTCATTGCTTGACTACGAACATAATGGTTTAACTTACCTTCTTCAATGATCAAGAAAATCTGGAGTATTTATGTATTCTGATTTCGTGGTCGCTAAGTGATGAGATCGATTGGCAAGCCCAAATAATGCAACCCCGACAAAGAAATTTCAGAATCTCAAAAAAATAAAAAGACAGCGATTCGTTTGAAAATTCAGACCGGAGACTGGCTAGCTGCAAGCCTGCAACACGCGACAGGAAATTTCAGACAGCGATGCGTAGTTTAGTCGTAGTCGTAGAGGCGACTGAAGATTAAACTTAACAAGTACAGCTTCTTTGGGCATGAGCTACGTGGGGACGTTGGGTAGATGACTAGATACTCCGGTCTAGCTTATAGCGCCGCGCATGAGGATTTTTTACTTCCTCCTGCCGATCCTTCTCTTCCATGGTTTCCGTTGCGCAGCCTTCGATGCCGTTGCCAATGACCAGTTTGTCTTCTCCGGCTTCCATGGTGCCGACCTCAACCTCGACGGCACGGCCAAGGTCACGCCGGGAGGCCTCCTTGAGCTGACCAACGGTACGGTGCAGCTCAAAGGCCACGCCTTCTTCCCGGCTCCATTCCGCCTCCTCAGGTTGCCCGGAGGCGCGGTGCAGTCCTTCTCCGCCTCCTTCGTGTTCGCCATCCTGACCACCTACCCCAACCTGAGCGGCCATGGCATCGCTTTTGTCATCGCTCCGACTAAGAATTTCTCCACAGCGCTTGCAGCCCAGTACATGGGCATCGCAAACATTGACAACAACGGCAACGCCAGCAACCACATCTTCTCCGCCGAGCTTGACACCATGCAGAACATCGAGTTCGAGGACATCAACAACAACCACGTCGGTGTGAACATCGACGGCCTCCACTCCGTGCAGTCGCACGCCGCTGGCTACTACGGCAACAGCGAGAATGATAGCTTCCAGACCATGAACCTCATCAGTGGCGACGTGATGCGGGCATGGGTGGATTACGACGGAGAGATCGCACAGATCAACGTCACCATTGCTCCGGTTCAGATGTCCAAACCAGCAAGGCCACTCGTCTCTGCCACGTACAACCTCTCCGACGTTCTAACGGAGCCCGCGTACATCGGCTTCTCTTCCGCAACTGGGCCGATCAATTCCCGGCACTACATTCTTGGCTGGAGCTTTGGCATCAACAGACCTGCTCCGGCCATCGACATCGTCAACCTGCCAAAGCTGCCTCGTCTTGGCTCCAAGCCACGATCCAAGGTCCAGGAAATTCTGACACCAGTTGCTGTTGCAGCATTCCTCCTTGCTCTGGGCATGGTTGCAGTTCTGCTTGTGCGGAATAGACTGAGGTATGCCGAGCTACGAGAAGATTGGGAGGCCGAGTTTGGGCCACATCGATTCTCCTACAAGGATTTGCTACATGCCACCGATGGATTCAACGATAAGCACCTACTTGGCGCAGGAGGGTTCGGCAGGGTGTATAAGGGAGTGCTTCGGACATCCAAATTGGAGGTTGCTGTGAAGAGGGTGTCCCACGAATCGAGGCAGGGCATGAAGGAGTTTGTCGCCGAGGTTGCCAGCATTGGCCACATCCGACACCGTAACCTCGTGGAGTTACTTGGTTACTGCCGGAGAAAAGGCGAACTTCTTTTGGTGTACGGCTACATGCCAAATGGTAGCCTTGATAAATACCTGCACTACCAAGGAGACAAGCCAGTACTGAATTGGGCTCGCAGGTTTCAGATCATCAAAGGCGTTGCATCTGGGTTGCTCTACCTTCATGAGAAGTGGGAGAAAGTTGTTATTCACCGGGACGTCAAGGCAAGCAACGTGCTCCTCGACAAAGAAATGAATGGCCGGCTAGGCGACTTCGGCCTCTCAAGGCTGTACGACCATGGCACCGATCCCCAAACCACACATATGGTTGGCACCATGGGTTACATGGCACCGGAGCTGGTACGCACCGGCAAGGCGTCTCCTCCTACAGATGTATTTGCTTTCGGCACGTTCCTCCTCGAGGTTACATGTGGACAAAGGCCTATCAGGGAAGACGCACGAGGCGACCAGTTTCTGTTAGTTGACTGGGTGCTCGAGCATTGGCATGGCGGGACGCTCCTTGTGACGGTGGATCCAAGACTGGAAGATCAGTACAGTGTCGACGAGGTGTGCCTTATGCTGAAGCTTGGGCTGTTGTGCTCGCACCCTTACAGCAATGCAAGGCCAAGCATGCAACAGGTCATGGAGTACCTCGACGGAGACTTGCCTCTCCCAGAGTTGGCGTCAACGCATCTGAGCTTCGATATGATGGCCCTATTGAAAAACAAAGGCTTCGACCCACATATAATGGCACATCCTTCATCATCACTGGTGAGCATCGGCACTATGTCTGATATATCCGGAGGAAGATGACGATATGACATGTCTCCTGTCCTGTGTTTGCCAGCCCATTTTGTTAGCTCTTATATGTAACCATGAGTTTGTGGCAAGTAAAAATAGGACTCCATAGTAAATCAGATGTACGCTTGTTGCAAATGCTAGTGCCAAGTGGATGGGTTGTTCTGTCAGAAGATGCAGATGAAATGGAGCTTGGAGAACAACATACTGATCTATAGCTTAAAAAATACTAGCCCTTTGTTTACTGATGGACTTCCCTGAAGTATGCTGATGAAAAATAGCAGTAGAAACGGTACTTGATTTTGATATTTGGTGTTGTCCAGTTACTTCTGAAGAAACTGAAATGGTGCATGAGATTCATGTTTTCAGATACACACTGAAATCGTGCAGCAGCAAGTCCAACGATATACCATCTCTGCGTGAATGACATTATTTCTCTCTGAACCTGAGTCTGTGTGCTTGGCGAACAAATTTTCACTCTTGTTTAATTAAGAGAAAAGCATGCAGTGTTTTTAAGTGACAGACATACTGTTACCGGGTCATATTATCTCACGACAGTATTAGTGAAGTGCACTACTCCAATATACGGGAAAGTTATTTAGTGACAGAATTGCTACAGTGCAGTGCACTTGGATACCTGGCTCGATTTGGATTTCTGAATGAAGGAATTGACACCTTGATACTCCAAGCTACCAACAGTGCAACACTAAAAGAACGCTGTGAAACTAAACGAAATAAGCAGTTAATAATCCAAATCATTCTCAAAATAAATATGCATATTATGACATTAAATTAAACTAGGCAGCTAATTATTCTGGATTAATTGATTGCCAGAAGCGCCAGCTGAAAGAGTAACGGACTGAGTAGTGAAGAGCGAAATAAAAAATCCTAATTTTTCTTGTGATTAATGGGATAGGAAAGGAAAATCGAATCTCCCCGGCCCCTCCCCTCCCCGGCCCGACTTTTTTTTTGGTTCCGCCGTTGCTAGCAAGAGAGTTACGTGTAAGATACATCTTGAGTTACTTGTGTTTTACAGAGGAATAATAAGATTTTTACATTTACATAAGGAAGGGTAGGATATTTACATATACATATTTTTAGCCATGGACGAGTATCTACCTTAGTTGGTTTGCCATATGGAGCAGGAGCCCAAACTAAGCCATCCTGGCCTATTTTAGTTTAGTCCACCACATTCACACAGTCCCAGCTCAAATTGGCCAACATCTGCTCCAATTCAAATACCCTTGTCAAAACAGAATTAGGAACCCATCAGAAGAAACAAATATGCAAAAGGAACATGCAGCATATTTCCATGAAAAGATGTTCCACGAATAATCCATAAAAACTGAAAGCATGGAAGAACGTACAGTTCAGCTAACATTAGACGGGGCAGCTTTGCAAGATTGATCGAGATCTTGACGGGATAGCACAAAATTGCCCAACGGTACCCCTGAAATTAGAACAAAATATGGCTGGCTGCTATTTGCGTTGTGAAATAAAACTTTATACTAGCTGCACTGAAACCAGGAAAAAGGTAGAATGCCTTTGCACAGCTGACCAACCATTTCCAAGTTCATCCTTGACGGAGCTGCCACAATCACACTAGATGGATTCCTTGAACTAACCAATGGCACCTTTAAGGCTTTAACATCCAAACATAAGTACTTAATAACTAGTAAGAGAACTTGGTAAACTTTGGGATATTTGCAGTTTACTTTGCATAGAGATTTTTTGTATGTAAATTTGGTGTATCTGATGACAAATTCAAGGCCTTAAAAGAAATGATGCAGTGGTTAGACGGAAAAGGCAAAACCAAATAGACATACAAACAGAAGTGGAAACAGCAACCCCCTGAAACTTGTCCTGTAGAATTTTTTTCTCATATTCTCTAGCAAGATAGGCTACAAATATATATTTCCGTTACATAAAACTAGTAGAACTAGAAGTGAAATGCAATCTTGTTTTTCAAAATATTATGCTCTATTCTCATCCTCGGTATGGAGCCAGGAATATTTATGACTTGTAATAAACACAGGACAAGGAGTAAGGGATCTAAGGTATCGAATCTAAAATAAACTTGGAGATATCATTCTTAAAGATACTTTGATGAAGAACTGAAATGATACATTCTACAGTAATAAGAATTGGAGTAGATTGCACTTTGGACCAGGTAGATCACCACTTGTTTCACTTTTTTTCCGAGGAAAAATAAGTTTTTCTGCTCTTCGATTAGAAGAAGTATGAGTATATTTATATGCAAGCTCCAGCTAATGGGAACAGAGGAAAAACAAAACTAAGAAATGACAGGGACCGCCACCGCTTGATTCACTTTGGACCGGCTTTTGCAAGAGTTTTCAGTTTGCATCAGGTCCAGAACAATAATATTGCACTTTGCAGAAATTTACTCTATTAATTAAGGTTTTTTTCCTACTGCTGACCTGCTTGACAATGAATTTTCTTGGATATACTCGACCTCATCTTCAATATAAAAAATATTTCCGTTCTCTACAATAGAAACATTAATCAGGTGAGTTCCAATAGAAAATACTTCCAAATGAGAAAAATGGAGTGACGGTTCTCCACTTGTGTACACAACATTATTTCGAAATGAAAAGTCATCAGCAGCCACTGTTTTAATAACTAAGAGACAAAAGATAAAGATTACTGTCTATTTTTCTTCTGCAACCAGTCAGATATTTAAAATCCGTACTCGGTAGCAGTACTAGAAATCAGCAACCATGGGCCAGTTGTAACTCCTAGAACTAGGGTCTGAAGCATAGCATAAAAGTCTTGATCACAACAAGCATAACCATTTGCACTAATTTAACAAAACCAGTTCATACCCTGGATCACGCACATACTCATATATCTTCTATGCCATACAGCTCCCATTAAGCCACTACACTTAGCCTTTTCATTTGGATTCTAGTTCGAGAACCCTTGTTTTCTCAAAATAAGGATTTTGCTCAGAAATTAGAATTGCACCTTGTCAGTTCGAGTGTTTCCCTTGATTTAGAAGTTACAACTTAGCAGATTTCGACTAAACCAGCTTCGAAACCAATAGTACAAAAAAAAATGAAATAAGGAGACAGGAGCTTAAGCCATCAGGGAGTACATACGTATGTGTATATACCTACCTACCAATTGGACTTGAAGCCGAGGAGATCTGCTGCCGGAGTCGGAGCCCTGCTGTTTCCGACGAGGAGCGGGTGACCGCCCTGTGCGGCACTGCACGGTTGTTCGTCGGCGGAGCGGGGGAAAGGAAGGGCTCGGCCGTGCGTAGTGCGCCGGGCGACTCTGAGGCGAAGCGAGGCAGTGCGTCCACAAGACAGATGGACAACCGCCGGCAGAACAGAGATGACCGGCGGCGGGGAGGCTTCGCTTGAGTGAAAAGGGTGGCTTCGACAATTGGACCCAGATCGTCCATTACTTCTCCGACTTGCCAGCCCGAAGTGCATATGGTTTTGGTCTCTGGCCTGCTAGGCCTAGGTTGGGTTTGTTTGAGCCGGACAGGAAAGAGGCTAAAAGAGAGAAAAAAAAAACTAGTCTGATCATCATGAGTTTATTTTTTATATATTTCTTTTTGCGGGTAATCATGGGTTTATATGCTCTCGGTATGATTTTCGAGACTTAGCAAGACTCACATTTGTGAATTTTGAAATATATTTAAGTTTCATATGATAACATTTAAATGTAAAAATTGTGCACAAAATGTGACCACTAGCTACCATCCAAGAATAATTAGAGAGAAAAAATTTCAGCACGTTACATAAGGGGGCATATAGGGTGTCCTGGCACCTTGGGGCGTACTAGTGTACTAGACCTTCAGTTTAACATTATAATGTATTGCTAAAAATTGAGAAAAAAGCAACAACACACATACAACATGTACGGATGTAATCCCTCTATTTTTTAATATAAGATGATTTAGCTAGCTCACATGTTGACTAGGTACACACCCAAATAAGTGTGCATACATATTAAAACATGTCTATATACATGTTGACACATGTGAATATGGACAAAAGGTAAAACTTCTTATATTTACGAACGGAGGGAGTACCTATCATGTTACAAGTTCTTAGTCCAAATTTAGTATTGCCTTTGTTCCAAAATATAAGGCATAATTTGACTATCCAAGTCGATTCTTTGACCAATAATTAGTTAAAAGTTTATGTTAGAAAAACTAGACATCTTTAGATTCATATTCTATACCACCTACATGTGATTGGTATTTTGTAACCACTGACCAAATATTATTGGGAGTATATGAGCATTTTACGATCACACAAGTGATTTGGACCATCAAATTACACCTTATATTTTGAACCGGAGAGAGTACGTAACTCAAGAAACAAAAAAGATACAAATTCTAGTGTGAACAACATATATATGGCACTATTTTAATTTAAGTTTGAATATGATACTATTCATCCGATAAAAGAATTATATTAATATAAGATACAAATTACCAATTACACCCGGCCTCTGCATCAACATGATACTAAGAGCTAGCTACTCAAGACATCAAAGATACATACAGAAGATTTAATAAAACATAAAAAGGGAAATAAAAAGGTGATCAACATAACAAACTGCATCGACCTCTGATGCTGCCAACTGAGGGTAACAGGAGAGGCGTTACGACAACGACTCCTCCAAGAAGGGTATGATACACAATGCGGACAGCGGTGGATCCAACCACCGAGACAAGATCATGAATTTTCACTCTGAAGAGAAGTCCAAGCAAAATCCAACTAATGCCTTCAACAAGGGAACTCTGCGTGAATGTCTCTTTTGTCAGGTTCAACCAATGAAGGTCAGACTCAAAGTTTTTACCTCTAGATTTCGAGACCCATTGCTCAGAGAGTGACACCGAACCAAAGTCGTCCTATGTTGCTACAATTTGTCGATCCAGCGCCACACAACCCCACGGGCACCTGACAGTACCAATCCACACAACTAGAACCATGCATGTGCAACACATGTTGTGAGGCAGCTTCTAGGGACGTTCACCATCGACACTGATCCCATGTTGCCAAGAGTCCAGATTGCCCACGTCGAGCCGATATGCCAATCACCTGGGGCAACTCGTGCAAAATGTCGAACCCAGCAATGAAAAGAAGTAAAGTCGCAAGATATGTCATCGCAACACCTTCATTGGCATGTCAAGCACTCCAACCTCTGCACCGAGCAGGTGATGGCCAATCACCAAAACTTGCTGCGGGGAACCTCTAATATAGAGGCTGAAAGCCTGCGGACAATGTTCCTCGTAGAGACAATTCCGAAAGCATAATAGCTGGCACGCATGCGAACACCCTGGAGGAAGCTAGCATCCGTTGGATCGGGCACACCCCGTGATAACCCAGGTCGCCTCCTACCAGGGATCGAGAAGATGAGTCGTTGCTAATGTCGTGAGGAAAGGGAAGAAAAATGATCCACCATTGTCGTGAATTATAGATCATGAGCCTCCAGCATTGCCGAGTAGACTTCCATCGATGTGCGCGCCATCCTGGGTTGTCGCAACATGCTAGTTTTGAGGATTGTTGGAGGTCAAGGAGATAAGCCAGCCGCCGCCATCCACCAAACAGGCTTTGCCTATTAGCTTCCTTCGGGGATGACGAGGTGGGTGGTGATGGGAAGAGATGGAGGCAGCGGCGACAACTTTGCCCGACTACGACTCGCGCCAGTTTTTTTTCTCGAGTACTGGCCTATGATACTATTCATAGTTTGTTTTGTCCATTTTGGTGTATCAAATGTGAATCAAATTTAGACCTGAAATTTTGTAGCATGGTAATTTTTTTTGATCTTTATGTCATGATTTTCTTCTTAATTTCCTAGACATGTATATATTTATTTAGTGACCTAGTGCACTAGCACACCTCGAAAGTGTTAGTGCATACTGTGCTGCAGAAAAAATCTCGAGCGCTGTTTAAAATGGTGTAAAATTAGTATGGTTGGCATTATTTAGCTCAAATTAAATTACAAGTACTCATGGCCACACTCATTTTGCACCCATTGAAGCTGGGTTTCGCGCTATATCCTTTCGCCGACCTGTATAATTGTACACAGTTAGATGACTAATCATTGAATATGTAAAAATGATGAAAACTAGCTTATCTTCGTCAACATTTTCCTCCGAGATTCCCGAGGCATCGGCAACGTCCACCATTTGGACGGCAATTTGATTGGCTAATTTAAGCCATGCACAAATCCGGGGGATGCATGCATGCAGAACTCCCCTGATTACTGACAGATAAACCCATATGCATGCATGGTGCATGCACGTACAAACGGATGAAACCGGTCGGCCGGATGAAGTAAACCTTTCAAAGTGCCATATCCCTTTTGCAATTCCAAGCAAGTGCATTTTAGCCTACATATCCTATCGATCGCGTGCAGTTTACGATTGCCTCTCTTGGACAAAACCTGAGCTTTACTCGACCGATTGACCAGAACAAATTAAGTACTCCCTCCGATCCATATTAGTGGACATAGTTTTGTCTAAATTCATATGTATCTCTACTATATAATACGAGTAAAGGTGATGGTTGGCGGCGGTACGTCATTAAAATTACCCCTAAAATTGCAAAAAATTACCCACAATGCCACCCTTAAGTTATGTACCGATTCATTATTTTCTTTCCGTCAGCGCACCAATCTCCCCGTCCGCTCGCTGTGTTCTGTTCGTAGCCTGCTCGGAAAGGTGAGATTTTCATGCAAAGACCATGCACCTTGGGCCGGCCCAGCCAAGATCCATTGATTTGCGAGCCTTTAAACCATGTAGTACAAGGATTCGATCGAGTCTGCAACTTTGCATCCATACCGGACACGTATGAACGAAGGACATAGCTCTCATGCAAGTCGGCGCGTGCTAGCAATATATACTCCACCACACCGCGACCTCTTCAGATCTCGTAGCTCTCGACACCAAAACTCTAGGCGGCAGACAATCCATTATAGTTTAGACGTCCTATTCGATCGAGTCGATCTCTAGAGTCTAGATCAACATACAGCCCCTCCCTGTAGGTGATCGTCGACGCCAAGATGCAGAAGAGCATCAGGATCTTGTGCCGCCGCTCGAGCCTGAGGTTAAGCGACACGTTGACGCCGGGGACTCATATGGTGGCCCTGGCTTGAAGAAGAGCGTGCGGTACGCGAAGTAGCCCGTGATGTAGACGGAGACGGCGGAGACCAGCAGCGAGGCGACGTCGGTGGTGGCCGTGCCCCGGCTGGCCCCGGCGGCGTAGGCCACCAGGACCGCGAAGAAGTCCAGCACCATCACCACCCGGAGCGCGGCCAGGACCAGCAGCTTGTTGCTCCTGCCGATGCTCCGCTCCATGAGGAGCTGGAGGAGGATGACCACGACGGAGGCCATGAACGTGGCGGCGTTGCTATAGTAGAAGGCGTCGTAGCGGCGACGGCCCATGAACACGAGGATCTGGTCGCTGGTCAGGTGGCCGTCCACGGTGCGCAGCCAGACGCCTGCTGCCTGATATCTGCCCACCGCACCTCACCTCCTGCTCGTGTCGCCTCTCACCTCTCGCGCTTCCGGCATGCCAGAGACAGTACATCGTGTTCTCAAGCATTACAACAAGATGAACCAACGTCTGGCACTTATCTAAAGCTGTATACGTACCAGGTAATATTTTTGAATATTTTCTTGATAATGTAATACACTTACGTGACTGGTCCTTTACTAGCATATTCAGTTGCACAGGAAAGCAGCTCCTTTCAAACGGCCCTGGCTACCTACAAATCAAGTCGATTTGGTCTTGCATAAATTAAAGCAAAATTTATATCTATGACAGATATGGAGGGCACTAACTTACATTCATGGCAGCGTTGGAGTTTGCCACAGTGATTTCAAGCCTTCCGGAGCCAACTTGTAACCGTAATGACCAATTGCAAGAGGAGAGTATTGTCAACTGAGCTATATACCCTCGAGGCAAGTTGAGTAGAAAGGTTTGCGGTGGATACCTCTCAAAAAATAATTCCTGAACCGATACAACGTGATGAGAAATACCCAGCCTCGACGACGACGCCCCCAAGAGGGTGACAACGCATAACGCTGCCTCCGTCGAGACCGAGTGGTCAAGCGTTTTCATCTGGAGCTCTTATTTGGAGAAGTGCCAACAACGGTACCCCCAAGAGGGTTACGACACCCGCAGGCGGCGTCAACGTCGGTGCTGGATTAAAGGAAAAAGATTTTGTGTTTTATCCTGTTAGTGGATTTCCCGCCCCGTTGCAACGCATGGGCATATTTCCTAGTCTAGTTAAGTATTTAGACTAGATACATGTGTATCTAGATAAAGTTGTGTCCACTAATATGGATCGGAGGGAGTAACATTTTTAAATCTATTTGGTGTACCTCGGAGAAGTCAGCGGGCTATAGCTAGGTGGCAGTATAAATACACTAGCAGCCGCAACGCACAGTGGCATGCAACCTAGCCCTCTGCAAAGCTAATCACACATACGTAAACCTTCCAAAAAAAGAACACATAAAACGTCCGCCACCCGGTGCAAAGCTTTTTGAGCGATGGAGTACTACTCGTCGAAGCTAGCCTGGTTCTTGGTTCTCGCGTTCGCCATGGCTGCCGCCGTCGGTACGCCGCCGTGCGCGGCGCAGAGCGCTCCGTCGGACTTCGTGAGCCTCCACAACACGCCGCGCGCGGCCGTGGGCGTCGGGCCGGTGACGTGGAACGCCACGGTGGCGGCCTACGCGCAGAGCTACGCGAACTTGCGCAAAGGCGACTGCAACCTCGTCCACTCCGGCGGGAAGTATGGGGAGAGCCTCTTCTGGGGCTCGTCCGGCAAAGCCTGGAACGCGTCGGACGCCGTGACCATGTGGACCTCGGAGAAGCAGTACTACAACCACGCCACCAACACCTGCTCGCCGCCGTCGGGCAAATCCTGCGGCCACTACACGCAGGTGGTGTGGAGATCCTCCACGGCTATCGGATGCGCCCGCGTTGACTGCGACAGCAGCCGCGGCGTCTTCATTATCTGCAGCTACAACCCGCCGGGCAACTACGTCGGACAGAGCCCATACTAGCTTTGCTTCCTTCATGCTGATTAACATAACTAATGGAGCAAGTGGCATGCATGCATACATGTATACGTATGCCCCAGGGAATAAATCGTGATCTCCTTGTGATGTGATAACCTATAAAATAATCGTGATCTCCTTGTGTGTTTGGCTCCCGAGCACCAGTGATCCTTGTGCTTTAAAAGAGTTGAAAAAAATATTTACAAGTCTCAAAAAAATCTAAAAAGAATCCCGAATGTAGGCAATAATGTATCCCACAAACGATGCAAAATATCAAATTCAAATATTTTGTATTATGCGCTACACAAAAATAAGAAAATCTGATAATTTTGGAGATTTGAAAATATAAATATTTAGATCCATACTTTTGTCATTTTTTGTAGCCCAAAATACACAGTATTTGAATTGATTTTTTGCACGTTTGTGGAATACATCATTGACTACATCCGGATGTTTTATCAGATTTTTTTGACACTTGTAATTTTTTTTTAAATTACCGGGATCACTGATGCTCGGGAGCTTGAAATATCCTCACCTTTCGTTCCCACTATTTGTGGCAAAAATCTTAGGGTAAACATGGCGCTAATCACCTTTTGAGAGGAGGTAATGATCCTGGTGTTTTGTTTCCCTCTCCGCATCCCTTCGTGGGAGAGATACAATGGCCTCCCTTCCTCTATCCATCACGCTCTCCACCGCTCCTACCCTTCGCGCCGATCCTGATATTTTGAGGGCCTCGGGCCAAACTACAATCACAGGCCCTTTAGTATAATTTTTTTATATATGTGTGTCATGGTATTTTGGCGACGATAAATTTGTATTCGGAGAGGTCATGCTGGGAAGGTAGCACACTTAAGACAAATATGTATATAGGTTTGGGTATGTTAAACCGTGTCCGATAGCAGCCTCCTTCATGTTTGTGGCGGTTTGGATAATTTGTCATATGCTCTAACGATCTTGAGGTAAACCTCAACCTCGCCTATGGTGGGTGGAATTGTGTTGAACCTTACCACTCAGCAGACCCTCCCTCCTCCCCCAATTTCCCCGTATATACCTTGTGGTAATTAGGGTTACAAGATGCCGAGTGGGTTTAAAGGTGGTTAAGCTTAACGCTAAATCTTGACAAGATAATCTATATCCGATCTGGGTTGATTTACTTAGAGTATCCCACAGAGTTTGTGTTTGGTAATCTTGGTGTGTCTGCTTGTACTCCAAGATGATGAGTTTGGGTCGTCACCTGGGATCCAAACCCTTGTGGTGGGCGACCATGTACTGAGTGGGCAATCCTTAGCCTTCGTGGGAAACCCGGAACCAGTGACCTCGTCAGTAGCCTCCGAGTTCTTTGTGGTCCCAGAGAGGTGTTGCCTTGATTCAGTTGGGCACACCAAATGGACATGTTGTCTCCGATACTCCAAATGTTCCGTCCACGAGCCATAACTTGGCGACAAAACAGAGGTCACGAAAGTGTCTTCGAATATATGTCACATTAGATGAATATTTACATTTAGTTGTTATTTCAAACACAAAACTTTCATCATGTAAGTTAGGAGAAGCATCCTACAATTATTCGTTGGTTGGATGGTTTGTGGCCGGTCTATAATTAGCTGGGATAGAGCATCTCCAAGCGGAGCCCTCAAATTCGGCCCCCAAACTGTCCACGGACGCGTCCGGACGCGTCCGCGGACAGTGACCAGACAGCCCCCAAAAGTGGCCATATCCAACCATGCACCCCAAAAACACCCCTAATTGTCCGTCCGGATGCATGTGATTGGTGGGGATGGAGAGAGAAAGGAAAAAGAAAGAGAAAAGTAGTAGATAAAGTGGTCCTTGTCCTACGTGGCGGGGTGTCCGGGCGCGTCCGGTTGCCCCCAAACCCTCCCCACATATGGGGTGAGTTTGGCAACTGCCGGACAGCCCGGACGTATAGGGACAGTTTGAGGGGACCGGTTGGGTGATGATTTTTGACTCTTTTTGCTGCCGGACACGTCCGGATGGTGGTGCCGGACGTATAGGGAGGATTTGGGGGGTCCGCTTGGAGATGCTCTTAACACGGCGGACTGGCCGGAGAGATATATGGCAGAGTAGAGCAGAGGAGGCAGTGATTTATCCATGTGTAGTGTAGGTTGGCGTTAAGATTGATGGATCCAAAGTGAGTATGGCGATGATGCTATTTTCGAAGAAAAAGAAAAGAAGGATGGGACCTTCGCTCTCGCGCCTCCACGTACTAACCCCACGCCGTTGACACGCACGCCGCCGCAGAACCAACCGCGTATTCCCTTCCACCGCCGACGCCGAGCATAGCTGTAGGTCCAGGATCCAGGGAGCCTGCACGCTCGTGGACACCATGGCGAAGAACTCGGGCCTGGAGATGGAGAGCGCGGAGACGCTGGTGGCATTTGCGAGAGCGGCGGAGGAGGCGATTCCAGGGGAAGTGCGGAGGAGGGGGATCAACACTTGCGCGACCTGACAGATGCGACACTTTGGGCGTTGGCGGAGCCAATCCCACGAAGAAGAAGGGCGGCCATGGCTAGGATCGTGGAAAACTGCACAAGCCGCGGTTGGAGGTTGCTGATCCGGAGAGACTCGACCGGGCAGTGATTCGCGCTCTAGCGCTGCGGGAGGCCACCGCAGCTGCTATCAGGGCAACTGCATTGGGAGGAGGACAGCCATCAGCGGAGAAGCCGGTGATGGTGATGATGAAGGACACCAACTCGGGAGCAGAGAAGCTGGTGGCGGTGAGCAGGTCTCAGGCGGAGACACTACGGGCGGGCACAACCGAGATTAACCAGCAATACCAATGGGAAATCGAGGAGGCCAGCAGCCTGACAGATCAAAGCAGCAATGCAGGAACATCAAGGTAACAGAAAATTAGCTAGTTAGCGGAGAGGCTAAAACTGAATAAGCTTAGGAATGCACCATGAATCGCTTGTCAGTGTGGTGTTCAGAGCTGGATCGCTTGTGACCTGCTCTGTCTGTAATGCAAATAATCTCCTTTCTACCTTAATACAGAAGACACGCATGGCTTATGCGTGTTCTGGAAAAAAAAAGTTTGGTTTGCTCGTGTCGGGGTCACGAAAGTTCTGCCGGGATTCAGGGGGGTTTTGGTTTTTTTTAGTCCCGGTTTGTAATACAAAACGGGACAGAGATAAAAAACGGGACAGAGATAAAAAAAAGGAAATTTTGTCCCGGTTTGTATTACAAACCGGGACTAAAGGTCCTCGCCCAGAGGCACAGAAGATAAAAGATAAAAAGGAGGGAACTTTGTCCCGGTTTGTCATACAAACCGGGACTAATGCCCCATTTAGTACCGGGTTTTGTTGCAACCGGTACTAAAGAGCCGCACCAATGCCTCTGTTTCTACTAGTGGTTATTGACTAGTCGATTGATGTGGAACACGAGGCAACCCGGGGTTGGGCCCTATTGGCACTCTGAATGGATAGAGGATACCCTAAGGATTGTTCGTCGTTTTTTTACTAGCCTATTTGTGTTATGCCTCGAATGCTCATGAGCGGGCTCGGACCAGCCCTCTTATTGGGGCAGAGGTCACCCCAAGAATGTTCATCGATTTTTCAACTATTATAGTGGTATTGAACGCCGAGTACCCGTGAGCATTTCGTGTTGGACTTTATGGGCGAACTAAGGCCACCCTTACGGCCAATATGGTTGGGTTTCAATTTTCCTCTGTAGGCACTTGAGGATCTATTCTGATTTTTCTCGTCAGCTGAGCTAGTAATGAGGAAGGTCATGGACATCAGGTTGCGACCGACCATCTAGGGGACATCATGTGGCATGAAAATATCTTATTCTGCCACTACTTGTGCACGGACGCGCTAATGAACAGACCCGTTGAGTTCCCGTCATTGTGGGACGAATTCGGGACAGTTTCAGAACTAACCCCAGTCGACTGGCTTTTGGATTGGACTTAGTGCTAAGACCAAACTAGAGGCCATGAAGGGCGCTCTGCCGACTACCCTTCACTCGGTTTGATCCATGTACGTGGACGCGATGTAGGGGGTCATACAGTTACTGCTCTTACGATGACATGCGCCGAATGAAATTTAGGCCAAGCAAGAGCCCGCAGGGAGCACACCACAGTCGTTTCTAGAACAAACTTTCCATGTTATCCTGCAATGAGGGTTTTGTTGGAAGTCCAAGACTCCTTGCCTTATTTTGTTGGAGTTCGGGCACCGATGTCGTAGTCCCCATAAGTAGCGGTTCATAGGGGGAGGACGCAAGGCTCCTAAACCTTTTTGTTGGTTCGTACGCTTGTTTTCATTTTGCTTAATTTGAAACCAAAACCCACCACCCCAGAGAGCCTCTTCTTTGCCATCGCCTACCAGGATCAAGATGTTGGTGAGGATTGATGAATTGATATGCTTGAGTAGCAAGAGGTGGCACCGGGGCCTGCGTATGCGGTATACCCGCCGCTGGACAAAGATCTGGTGGATTAGCACTCATTGACCGCGACAAAGGAGTGGTCGAGGTCCATGATCAACAGGGAATCACTGTGGGATCTAGAGTAGGAAGTGGTACTTCACAACGGTCTCGAGATGCATGACCGTCTGGCAAGTGGCGGCCCTTCCTCATCATTGAGATTGTTCTCCGCATACTTCATGTGTGGCTTCTCCTTCCACAGATATATTCATTCCTTCGAGAGGTACTACAATTCTATGAGGTGGAGATCCACAACCTCCATCCTTTGCGTGTGCATTAGGTGTGTGCCTTCATTACCGCGTGTGAGGTCTACCTTAGGGTGCCGCCACACTTCGCGTTATGGCGCAATATTTTCTATTTTCAGAGCTGAAGATCTCCTACGAAGACGCGGGGGGGGGTCGATTATTTAGATTAAACTGATAGTTTTTATCAAATGTTGCTTAAAAGCTCTACACATGCATTTCTATACATATAAAACTTGAGAGAAACTACACGTTTGTGGTGTGTTGTGAGGGAGCCAAGAAGTTTGTAAAGGCTGGAATTCTCCTACTACATGTAAAGATCTACCTCTTAGTGGCTGGTCATGGACTTGGTGTCCTAGCTCAACGAGTGTAGGTTAGTATTTGTGAAGGGGGGAATTTGTGTTTGAACCTTCTCCAACGAGGATGCGGGATAGCACAACCTATCTGAACCCGAGGATACATCTTCGTGTTTGAACCCGTTTCCCTAGCTCTTTTAGTTCCTCGCAATGTACTTTTAGGCAACACTCTAGCATGCTAGAAGGCACACACCCTCCAAAAACTAACCCTATTTCGCTAGTACTTGAATTTTGAAGCCCTCACCAAGATATCACAATTATTGGCTTCTCAAAGAATAATGGATCTCCAAAGATTTAAGTGGAGGTGTACAGTTTAGTGCCAAAGAGAGAGGTGAAGATATTAGTAGGCAATAATTTCTCCTAACTCGATTTTTTTCACTTTGCCATGGGATGGGTGGAGATGTTTATAGGAAGGGCAGAAATCCACCCCTACATGAAAAGGAATATGATTGGAACTACCGTATGGTGAAGCCCTGAGGTATAGGGTTAGCTCAAAATTTGAGCAATCGGCAGAGAAACATCATTCCCCAAGGTAGCGCGCCTAAACTCTGTGGTACCGGCTGGACCAGAGAATCTCAAAAGGTGGGCAAATCCCTAGAGGAACATGGAATGAACTCTCGGAGGTCCCCCCCCCCCCCCCCCCCCCTTCCCACACACACACCCACTTTGGAATGTCTATGCCTGTTAGTTCCGAGAAAGATGAATTTGTAGGGTCCAGAACTAATAGAATAACCTCTAAAAATAAATGGACATAAAACTACTAAGCCCCTGCTTGCCATACATATATAGATGGATTTCATGAACAAGATGGAAACGACACGAGTTAGGCGACATAAGAAATGAGTTCCGCACGCTTCGCGAGAGTCCGTGCGCGCTAGTCGGTCGATGGGCCCGACACAATGGTAGCGGAGGGCAAAATATCTCTGATGCCCAAATATTGCTAATGAAGGGAAAATAAACATCGTTGCGGATAAGCCCACAACAGATCCAGAGTTGTGGCAGTCTCGTTTCCCATGTGAAGGCCCATTAAGAGGTGCCCGTATAAATATCACCTACTCCAGTGTATCTCACTCTCACTCTCCCCCAGGTCCTAACCCTAGCCGCACACTCTCTCCACGCACTTCACTCCCTCGATGGCGAACCCCTCCGGCGCCGACACAAGTCAGATAGAGCATCTTTCCTCCGCCAACCCTCTGAGGCGCCAACCGGAGCTGAATCTCCCCGAAAACTCGGTCGAGGTCCAGGGCGAGCGAGGTCACGAGGCCTGGATCTCGTCCTCCTCGGACGAAGAAGAAACGATCTAGAGGTCGGTATCCTCTTCTCTCCGGAGCGCGCCGTTGGTGTCATTCGGGCGTCTGCGATGGAGAGAGCAGTCCGCATCTCCGCCGCCGAGCACGCGATAAAAGCCGCCGAGGAGGCGTTGTTCCAGACGGAGCTCCGGGCGGCCATACACCGATCTCTTCTCCCTGGCCAGGGCCCTGGGCCAGATGCGGTTGCAGCGGCTGTCGAGGAGGAGGAGGAGGACCCAGCGGAGGAGGAGGACCCACCGGTGTTCGAGGAGGATGATGTCTCCTCTGACATGTCCTCTAACTGTGGCTCCGGCGCCTAGGACGCATCCATCGACAGTAAGCGACCCCGCCTCGCCTAAGGTAAACCCCTAAACAACCATTGTATTTGCTATGTATTCTTAGCTAGTTTGCTCTGTTGTTTTAGCTCTGTATTTGCTCTGTATTCTTAGTTAGTTTGCTCTGTTATTTAGCTCCGTATTTAGCTCTGTATTTGCTCTGTTTGCTCTGTTTACTGCTTATTTTGCTCTGTTAGCTACTTATTTAGCTTTGTTTCCTCTGTTACTGCTTATTTTGCTGTTAGCTGCTTATTTAGCTCTGTTTGCTCTGTTTGCTGCTTATTTTGCTATGTTTGCTGCTTATTTTGCTCTGTTAGCTACTTATTTAACTCTGTTAGCTTCTTATTTAGCTCTGTTTAATGCTTATTTTGCTCTGTTAACTGCTTATTTATCTATTTTGCTCTGTTAGCTACTTATTTAGCTCTGTTAGATACTTATTTAGCTATGTTTTCTCTGTTATTTAGCTATGTTCGCTCTGCTTATTGGATTTGTTTATTAGTTCCGTTTGATGTTTTCAACAATGAATATTTGTTGTGTGAAGGGCTTGGTGGATGCTGCTGCCGTGAAGACCTAGGAGCGGGGCTCCGTACACGGTGACGTCACCAGGAGCAGTACATTTTGTGCAACACGATGAAGAAAATCCATAATCATCTGGCTGCCGTGAAGACATAGGAGCAGAGCTCCAGCCACGCGCACCAATGAACTTTTGTAAAGCAGGGCGAACATGAATACGGTGACGAACGGGCAGCCGTCTAGTCGCATGGAGTGGGGCTCCATCGACAGCGCAGCCCCGTCACCGTGTTTTTTTCCTGTAGCCCTAATTAGAAACGGTGATTAGCAAAACTCCATGTCTAATGTGAAACATATCAGTAACGATCTAATATAACAACCGTTGCCCATATTAGGGGCAACGGTTAGCCAACTCCGTTTCCATTGAGCTCTTCACAGTATAGGGGGCGGGGACACGAACCTTTTCTCCGTTTTCGATGGGGGTTTTGGCCCGTTTCCGATATGTCGTTCTGTACTAGTATTGTTGGCGATTTTTTAGTGGATTTCTAGAGTAAAACTTTGTGGATTTTTGTTAAAGTTTATTTTCCTCTACATTGCCAAGTGTCCCTCTTGATAGTACGACATAGAAACTAGAAAGTACATTCTGAGGTAGCCTATACATTTTTGTAATTTTTTATGGGTCACCATTGTCCATTGGTATGACCCACTTAACAAGATGAATTAAAACTTGAGATACTAAGCAATGGTTAGTTACTTAATTGCCTTGTCCATTTAAGGATTCTATATGTACTTTCATAACTGGAGAAAAACATGTATTCTTCTTTGAGAAAGCTTTTAATTTGAACATTTAATAAAAGAATATCATTTCTTACAAATGATTTGTTCAGACAAGTGTTAATAGCAATGCTCAGTACATATCGCTTGGGCTATTGAAGAGTACACTTAAATGTTTACCACGCAGTTGTTGCTTGCTCGCATAGGGACATTCAACCTCTATTGTTCACGCATGCAGTAATTTTACTTTGCAATTCTTTAAATCATCAGGTTTCCTGTATCCTTCCGTTCAAAACTTCAAATGAAGCTTTCGTAAACTTCGTTCTTGTGGAGTTACTTTTGACTGATCCAAAACCTTCAAATCCATATAAATCCTGAGGCAGTCCACCTGTTTGAATACACCAGTGTGCACAGAGATACACCGAAGCGCCTAGTTGTCGGTTTTATCAATCTGCAGAGACATGTCTCATGTTGTAGATGCCAGAATGCGCTGTTCACATGCCACTGTGGACACTGCTGCCAGTGCCAGTTACCGACATGTCTTGAGATGACATGATAATAATGTAATCATACCTAATCATCAACAGGTTTAGTCGGTGTTACAGTCACTTCTGACGCCGAAACATATGGCGGTTGAAAGCTCCAATTCTAAATTACTGCTTGTGCAAATAAGCATATTGCGATGCTCTGACACGACCCGCCCTCTAACTCCCACACCATTTTTGTGCAGCTCTGTCTCCCTGGAAATGGTTGCAGGTCACTGGTTGATGGAGGATGCAACTTGCTGATCATCAGTTTCGATTGTGTGCCCGAAAACGATGTGGTGACGCCTCCTGTTTGGTACTAAGAATGGTGACTAATCAGCCAATGAACGAGGCCATGGTTAACCTGCTTGACAGTCTCTGCACTTCTTACGTTATTGCTGCTCTGTTTCTTGGGGTTTCAGTATGTTCCAACCATCCGTTGTCGGGGAACAGATTAGCCTTTCAAACAGTATGAGAATCAGAATCCTCTAAAAAGGTGGGAAAATCATCATGGAATTTGAATCAAATTCTTCTAGCACCTTGTATGTTCTCTGCTTCTTCGCTCAAGTGAACAAACACTGCTCCAGCTCCTTTCTTAGACATACTGCTTATCATAAAGAGGGATGGTGCAGCACCTCGAAACAATAGTAACCAAAGCAGTAGTACAAGTGTACAACTCATCATAAGAGAGATGGTGCAGCACCTTGAACAACCTGTAGCCAACATGGATGCTACTAATTATTTGGCAACAGTAGGATTTCTCACTGGGCAAAACTGCAATAATGTATTTTTGATTAGCTATACTGTTACAGTTGGGACTCGGGAGGCACAGCAGAAGCCAAAAGAGCAGTACCTCATACAAACATTCCTATGGAATTTTGTACACGGCCGGCCACTATAATCATGTCGCTAGTAAGTTCTTTTTAAGGAAGCTTCAATAACTATTGCAACCTTCATCAAGACTATAAGCATCCATGACAACTTCATGTTCGTTCGCAACTATGCCGTTGGCTTCATCGGCGGAGAAAGCCCACCCTTCTTCTCAAGCTTGACATCAAAAAAGCGTTCGATTCGGTTAAATGGGACTACATCCTCGAGCTCCTTCATCACCTTGGCTTCCCTCCAAGATTCCGGGATTGGATTGCGGCGCTTTTCACTTCCTCGTCCTCCCGGGTCCTCCTCAACGGTATCCCCGGAATTCCCATCAAGCATAGGCGTGGCCTCCGGCAAGGAGATCCTCTATCTCCTCTTCTCTTCGACATTGCCATAGACCCTCTACAACGCATCCTCCAAGTGGCTACCGACCTTGGGCTCCTACAAGCGCT
Source organism: Poa pratensis (assembly GCA_947311845.1). Lineage (NCBI taxonomy): Eukaryota > Viridiplantae > Streptophyta > Magnoliopsida > Poales > Poaceae > Poa > Poa pratensis. The sequence continues at coordinate 57,786,058 of CAMZMU010000128.1, forward strand.
TAGTGGGAAGGGTGCCCGGTTTCGAACTTCGCTCTACGCCGATGATGCCGCGATCTTCATTGCCCCGTTCAAGGAGGACGTCTCCAACCTTGCGCTCATCCTCAACAATTTTGGAAATGTCACCGGCCTCACTACCAACTTTGACAAACGCTTGGTGTGTCCTATCCGATGTGGGGGGGGTGGACCTTGCTTCGGTCCTCATGACTTGCCGGCCACTATCACATCTTTCCCCATGCGCTACCTTGGCCTCCCGCTCACGATCAAGAGACTTAAGAGAGTTCACCTTCAATACCTCGAAGACAAAACCGCGGCTAAACTTGTCCCTTGGGTGGGGAAATGCTTCAACATTGCGGGACGCAAAGCTCTAGTCAAGTCGGTCCTCACCTCCCAAGCTATTTACCCTCTCACCGCTATCTTTTTCCCGCCGGAGACGATGCAAGCTCTCCTTAAAATTTTCCGAGCGTTTCTTTGGGCGGGTTCCGACAAAGTTTCCGGTGGCAAGTGCAAGGTTAATTGGACGGCGGTTTGTAGGCCAACCATCTTTGGTGGCCTAGGCATTCTCAACTTGGATAAATTTGTGAGAGCTCTCTGTCTTCGTTGGCCTTCGATTGAGTGGACGGCGCCAGATAGACCTTGGGTGGGGATGGAGAGCCCTTGCTCTAAGGAGGACATGCAATTTTTCTACGCGATGACCAAGGTCACTATTGGGGACGGAAAGAAGGCTTGCTTTTGGCACGCCCCTTGGGAAAATGGAATCAGCCCTAGTTGCATTGCTCCGTCCATCTACGCCCTCTCCAAAAAGAAGTTTTGGTCCGTTTGGAAGGCCACCACCGATGACGCTTGGGTCCATCAAATTGATATCTCCGAGGGTCTCACCGTGCTTCATATCGAGGAATTCTCTAGACTTTGGCACCACACCTCTCAACTAAACCTCTCCGATGATGTCCCGGACTCGATTGTTTGAAACCTTACCTCTACGGGTGTCTATTCTTGCTCCTCGGCCTACAAGGCGCAATTCGAGGGTACTATTCATTCTCCTATCGACACGCTGGTTTGGAAGCATTGGGCTCCTCCCAAATTCAAGTTCTTCTCGTGGCTAATTATCCAAAATCGTGTTTGGACGGCCGATCGTTTGGAGAGACGTGGTTGGCCTAATGGTAAAACTTGCCCTCTTTGCCGCCGGGAAGATGAGACGGCGCGCCATCTCCTCTTCACTTGCCGGTTCACGGTCCGGATTTGGGGGATGGTGAAGGATTGGCTAGGACTTGAGAATTTTGCACCGGCGGATTGGAGAACCTTCGACGACATTCACTCTTGGTGGTCGCACCTCCTTCATGCTCACCCCGGTAGGAGGAAGGTGCTCACCTCCCTATTGATGCTAGTCTCTTGGGAGATTTGGAACAAACGCAACCGAAGAACCTTCAAGAATGTTAGCACCTTGCCCTCTTTTATCTTTGCGCGTATTAAGCTTGAAGCCCATTCTTGGGTTCTTGTGGGTGCTAAGCGTTTGGGTATTCTTATGCCGGGAGATTAGTCCCTTTTGTAGTGTGGGTCTGTACCCGTTATACTTTGTACCAAATTCCTCCTTTTTGAATGCATAAAGGCAAGTCTTTTGCCTTTTCTGTCAAAAAAAAAAACTATTGCAAACCGATTGCACGCAAAGTACAGAAGCACTAGTATTTGCGATTTGTTGATTTTTTTTAAAGTGCTAGAGTACGTGCACATTTCCTCCACGATAATTTTAGCCGTATTCATGGTTAATATATCTCTTCTTTGTCAAATAAAATTGTTAATCTATATAAAATACTAATGTTCCATTAATTGCGATTTTATAGGTATCACCTACCACGACCGCCATCATGCAAATCATCGTGATGCTGACAGGCTTGGCAACTATCACCATTTATAGTACCAATGATTAGCTTTAAGGGTTTGCAAATTTGATATTGTCGATTTTAATGTAAGTTTCTCTCAGACCTATGTGCATATTTTAGTGTTAGCATCCTACATTTGTCACATCATATTCCATCATATGTGACTTTTCAGTGACATTTGACTAAAAAGGAAGATTAGAACGGAATCATGCTCATGGTACACTAGTAATAAGTTATCTCAAGCACTCTTGTTATTCGCAACAAAAAACTCAAGCACTCTTGTTCAAGTGTTTTACTTATCTTTGAAAAGTATATATTCAAACTCATGATACCTCATGGATTCTTAGAACGGTTTTTTATCTTTTATATTATGTTATTAGACAGAGCTAAATCTCTCCCGCTTATGACCCCTCCTGCTCCTAACCCTAGCTGTCGCTGAGTGCCATAATGCCACTGAGCAAAGCCCGGGCGGGGGATCATGGTGGCAGCTGGGCCTTCCTCCGTCGTGTCTATAGGGCGCAACTGCGGTGAAGTGCGCGGGTGCCGTGTTCGGTCTCCACCACGGCGCCGAGAAGATTTGGTGGGGTGCCTTGGCCTGGATGTCGGCCGCCCCATCGTCCTTCCTTGCAGCAACTTGGTGGCGGCAGCTGGTGATGCTTCGGCGCGCCTCGATGGGATGGGGTGGCAGCCACCATTTCTGCCTGTGGATATCATGGCCAACTATGGAGGTGTCGCGACGTCAGCTACTCCCACTCGATGAAAGCTGAGCCGGCTTCGATCATGACGGACGATGGCGGCGTATACGCGCCGTGCCTGATGAAGGCACTTTCATTGCAGCTCTTGTCTCCTTGCTCGGGCTACTCAGGGGGAAACCCTAGATCTACATCTTCCGGATCGGACGATAGCCACGTTCGGCGCCGTTGTCCCTCTCGGCGGAATCGATTGGAGTAGGCACTGGGGAGCGGTGTGGTGTCTACTGCACTGATGACGGCGGGTCTCGTCCGTGGGTGCATGATGAGGGACGTTCGCAGGTTGGTGGCTCTATTTAGCATCATGGCGGTGGCAATGGTAGGCCCGACAAGGTCACTGGATTAATCATGTCATGAAAATGGGTATGCGGAAGACAACGGCAATTTCTGGAGAGTGCGCATACAGTGCACCGAGGGTCAGGTGGACCGGTTGTGCTCCCGGCTTGCCATTGGGCGACTTGGTGAATCCTCTGGATTTAGATGATGGGGGCCTTGGTGTGAGGTCAGGTCACATGACCCCATCATGGCCACCTTCACTACCAGGGCGCTGCCCCTAACCCGATGCCGGTTCCAATCTCCTCCTATTCCTAGACACCTCGCCATTGCCATAGGAAGGCGGTAGCCAAAGCCTATTGGGCGAACGGTGGTAGCAAATCATGTTTGTCTCGCTGCGCTACAAAAGCCCTTGCGGCAGGTGCGTTCCGATAGTCATATAGTCGACACGCACATAGGGCACATAGGCAAGACCAGACAGCGGGGTGGTAGCACCGGGTCTTCTTGGGTGCTGAAATTGCGGGGAAACACGGCGACTGGTGATGGCATCGATGATGGTCCATAGAGAAGGATTCCCAATCTCTTATTCGCAATGTCGATAGATCTTTTGATTCCCGTTTCACGATTTACACTGACTCATCTTCCTAATCCCGTGGAGGAGGAGATTTCATCTTCCTGGTTTTGACACCGATTTTGATATATATAAGGTGTCCTGCTGATAATGCAAATCAAAGCCATTTTAGGTCTTACTCAGGCCTATATGGCCGCATGTTTTAGTGGCCACAAGGTCAGTGTCTCTCTACCCCCGTATTGAAGGTTTGCACACATCGCTCCGGTGGTTGGGTCTATGTAACGCCCGGGATTTTTCCCCAATTAGATTTTTTTTCCGCATCATCATGGCATCATGCATCATGAGCATTGCACTATTTTGACAATAAAATTATTTTGCTAAACTATATTTTGGTTGTTCAAATAATCCCCTCCTTTCTTTTGTTCGTCTCCGTCTCGAAATATGTTTTGTCAAATGGTTTTGCAAAAGAAAATAATAAAAGAAAATTGTTTTAGTGTGAGAGAGAGAGAGCATCCTAGCCTGGCCACTTTTGGCCCAAAGCCCACCTAAGCTGAAACCCTAGGGTTTCCCCTGAAAACTTCCTCTTCCTCCCCCTGCGTTTTGCAGCCACCCTCCCTGTATTTTTCCTTTTCGCATTTGGGTCCTCCCACCTCTCTCTCTTCTCTCCCCTGCACTCGACACACACAACACACGCACGCACCCGCTCCACCACGCACGCGCACGGGAGAGCTCCCCGTCCTCTTCCTCTTGCTCCGCCTTCAGCTTGCCGTCGTCCTCGTGCCCGAGCTCGTCTCCAGCTCCGGCCCGAGGTCGCCGCCTTGACCTCGCTGCACATCGCCTTCTCCTTCCTCGTCGACCCCCGGCCGCCGCCGTGCCCTCCTCTGGCCTGGAGCGCGCCGCCGCTCACGCGGCCGCGCTGCACCCTGCGGCTTCCGCTCGCCCTGCTCGACCTCCTTCGTCGTCGGTCCATGCCACCGCTGTGCTCGACCCCGTGGCTGCCCCGGACGGCTCCGCCCGTGCCAGCCGCCGTCCTCCTCCGGCTTCTTCCACGTCGCCCTCCCCTGCTCCGGCCCGAGGCCGCCGTCCTCGACCTCGCGTCCTCCCGTCTTCGTGTCCCCGACGTCGCCCGCCAGTGTTCGACGTTTTTCCCGTGAGAAGTTGGCACCGCCTTTTCGTTCGAGTGGTCCACCCGTCGAGGTGTTGCATCGTGTCCTGTCGTGCACACTTTTCTGTTGTCCGGGTTGTCGTGCTCGCCGTGCCGCTGTCCGTCGTCAAGAACGCCGTGAACCTCGACCGTGTACGTGTCCGTGACCGACGACAAGTTCCGCCACAACGACGCAACGTACAATGACGCCGTGAACCGACGTTGAGCTCTTCGTGTTTGAGACCGCCAACAAGCCCGACGTCGTGTACCCCGACCGCCGACAAGATCTTTGCCTCGTGGCGTCGCCTTTGCTCGTTTGTGTTTGGCCGCCTTCGTGCGCGCCCAAGAAGAACCGAAATACCGAACCCGACAAGAACGCCGCCGACACCGAGGCTGGTGCCCCGTACGACGATGATCCGAGTACAACTACTTCAACTACTTCCACGACATCGCAAAACGGTGATGTTCCGGTTTGGCGACGACTACTTCCCCGACTTCGACTACTTCCTCTACGATCAAAGATGCCGGCTTTGACCCCAAAGTTCTCGATCCAACGTGCGAACCCAAACCCGAGCCTATACCTATATACCTATTTTTTATATAATGTCATCTATCTTGCGCATATCAAATCATTCATGCATTTGTTGCATATCTTGGGTTGTGGGTAATTAGCAATTCATCTGATAATTAAATATGGAGTGTGCGGGAACAGTCGATAAATGTCCCGACTTCATTTAAATTGAGTAGATCACCCATACCATGTTTAAACCTGTTAATCAACATTTAATTTGGTGGTTAGATAAATAACTTGAACCCTAATAGTAATGGTAGGAATCCTCGTTCCGCTTAATTTGGCTTAAGTTGCATCTTGGCTTGTCATGCATCATCTCAAGAACATGTTGGATCTTTTGCCGTAGTTGTAAGATGCATCTTTTGCGCTTTCCAGTGTTTGTTGCTTCTTCGCGGATAAGATGTTGAGATGATGTGAGCAACGACAAGTTCTGCTTCCATGCTGGATTCCAGGCAAGCACTGTTCTCTTATTCCCAATGCATTGCCTTTCATCCTTGCCGTTGATCTCTGCTACCCTTATGTTATGATGCTTATGCGATCCTATCCATGTTTACCCTGCTGCCATGATCCACATCCTATCACCATGTTGTTTGTTTACCTTGTTGGCATTGCCAGTCGTAGCGCATGCTTAGGTTGTTACCTTTATCTTCTTGTTATTATCTGTATTTTCAAAGCCCTGGTAAGTGGCTACCTGTTTATCTATTGTGGGACGTTTGTCATCTTAATGATAAGGCACCGGTGGAAGGCCAGTTTTGGTGCTTTGTTCTGCTAGTGTCGCCCTAAGACCTGAGTTCTTGTCCTCGAATCCAAGACTGAGCGCGCTAACCACATGTGGGACCTTAATGGGACTCCCCGCGACCCACGACCCTATCCGCAGCCTTGTCCATGGCGCCGCAAGTAGTTCGGGCTTTCCATTTGGCATACGCACATCCCCTTTCATGCAGGCGAAGATGTTGATGATGATGGTACTTAACCGTTGTGCGTACATTTATATAGGTTCCGCAGTACGACACGAAGGGGATTTTCTACTTTGGATAGATTCCCCCTAGTGCGTAGCCGCAAACAGCTAGGTCCGCCTCAGAGCTTCGGCCAAACTTATGATGCGGGTTCAACTTGGCTAGATGGTTCCCTAGACTTGATTGTAGAGAAGTGAAAGGTTGTGTCAAACGCTCCATGGCAATTTGATGTGTGTGGTTAAATAATAATGCATCCCTGCAGGGATAAATCTTTTCGAAAAGCCGTGTCCGCGGTTATGGACGACTTGGTGAAGATGATGGCTAACAAGATCATAGACAACTTACACCTAGTAATGATAGCTCTTAAACTTGCTCCACTGTGTGAGTGCCTTTGGATTGCTTACTCGTGGGTTGATCGAGTAAGTGATAATCGGCTGGATATTGTTTGGTGTTAGTATCTAGTTTGTTCTTCACTTGCTCTCTTATCTCTATCTTATAGACGAAAGTGGTAGCGTGTCTTCCGTAGATGGCTTAGTGCTGCTGCTTCAGTCCACCAATCATTTATATTTTGGGAGCCTTTGTATCGGTTCCAAGTGTGATGTGCTTGCCGGGTAAATTCCATTACCTGACCCAATCTTTTTGGTCTGTTTTGCACTAAACAGTCAACATGTTTGAAGTCTGACGGCGTTAGTTTGGGAATCCCTCCGGCTTGGCCTGGGCAGGGATATGGACACCATGGTTATCTTCAGGACTCTTAGTCCAAACTTGTATCTTGTCCGTAGTCGGACACTAGTTCTGCTTTCGCTGTGAATTGTATCTTTGTAATGTATCAGTTATATCTTGACTCGTTTGAGTCGATCTTATATATATTCTCTTTCTGTTGTTGTTGTGGATTCTTTCGCGAACTATTGTAATGTTATCACAATTTCACCCACTTAATGCGCATATTTCGGCGTGCACGTTATGTCTGGTGGGCGTCCTATGATCGTTATTATACGGGTTTTGGCGGGTTTGCTGAAATTCGCATGGTACCGATTTTGGGGCGTCATAGTCTAGCGGTCTCGGTGCAGGGTTTAGAGGGCTCGCCATGGCATAAGAAGGGCGTCTACGACAACAAATCTCGTGACTCTACTACATCTCGATGTGTGGGCCTTGCGTGCAACTGTGCGATAATTGATCGCGGGTAACAAAGCACATGGCGACTTCGGGTGAGGTGGTGCTCTTCGAGTATTTGGTTTCGGGTGAAAACTTTAGGTCCGACATCCTTTGCTGAAGACATTGCATGGAGTTCATGCAGATTTCTCTTTGGGATGAAAACCCATCATCTTGCCTCGTTAGTTGGATCTAGAGCATAGTTTAAAAAATCGGACCGGACCGGGGGTTGAACCGGAAAAAACCATCTAGAGCATAGTTTAAAAAACAAGAACCAGAGCCCTCACCGGTCTGTTAAGCGCACTGAACCGTCCACGCCAGCGAACCAGGAAAAACCGGCCAAACCGGGGTTGAACCGACGGTTTTCGGGAAAACCGGAGTGCAACAGACCGGCGGTCCGACAAAGAAATTACTTACACGCGAGAAAAATGATTTGCACGGGCCAGGAATCGAACCTTCTGTTAAGCGCACTGAACCGTCCACGCAAGCGAACCGGGGAAAACCGGAGTGCAACAGATCGACCGGCGGTCCGACATAGAAATCACTTACGCGCGAGAAAAATAATTTGCACAACCAGCGAGCATGGCGACTGGGCTAGCCACCTAGCCTGCGCCAAGTTTGTGTCATGATTGTACTCGTACAGGATAAATACGCTAAATTTTCTAACAGATTATTTATATTTCTTCCCTATTTTATTTTCAAAAAACCGGCAAGCGAACCGACTGAACCAGCGGTTTAACCGGTGAACCACAAACCGAGACCCTCGCCGGTCCAGTTTTTAAAACTATGTTCTAGAGGCATCAGCGGCATGCACAATTCACTTACTAGAAGAGTCCTTGTTGGAGCATCTCTTTCATTACCCTAGGGTTACGGTCATCGCTGATGTTTGTCGTAGTTATTCCGTTGATTGCTTTTTTCTTTTTATTATCTTTTGTACTAATAACTGAATTCTATCTCTCTCAATGCTTGTATTGCATATCGTCAGGTTACATATTTATACAGGAGGAGTGCACATCGTGCATTCATGGCAGTCATGGGGAAACGGCGTGCCGGGTATCTAGCTGAGGCTAACCTACTCCTATTGACTCGGTACATCAGTTTACAGAGAGACGTTACACCTACAGTACATACAGTTCAACACTAATTTTGTTATCTACTCGATGTATAGATTAGCTCTGGATACCCTGTTAGTGCAGAGCCCGATGGTATCCTACTGATATTAATATATTCCATTTCACCGATTTTTTTTCTAGCGGATTCTCACAATTGTGGTGCTGTATCTCTTATCTCTTATACTGGAATATGTAGAAATTGTGCTGAGATATGGGACACTACAGTGCAGACTAATCAGGGAGCTATTTTTGGATCTTTGAGTTTCAAGAAATTCTAGTCTGTCCAACCGACATTGTTCAGATTTCACAACCAAATGGGCCAAACAAGAAGTCTGTAATATTAAACAAATAAGGGCAACTTTTTCCAAGCAATTTACACTTTATCTTGACCACGTCGACCTCACTGTTAAAAGAGAAGCCAATGTATATAACTGATTCAGAGAGGCAACTTTGAACATGTTCCACCAATCTGAAATATACAAACGCATCAAATAGACCATCACCAAATTAATTAACAGCGTACGAGCAAGGAGATCCAAATACAACTAAGAATTACAAGCCGTCGAACCGAAATTAACAGCATTACTTGAGAACTATAAGCCACCATCACCACTAGAGCGAGCCTTTATCAATCTGCGAAGGTCCCAAAAATTCCATACGAATGTCCGTGCGTTGCAACGTGTGCTGAATACAGATATCTATTGACACCGCCATCGCCTTTCGGTAGATCAATTCTTCCAAGTAGGTTCACGAACCAAGGCGGTACATGCCATCAGCCATGAACTGGCCGTCCATGTAGAGCGCGGCGGCATTTTGTGGGTGGAATCCTTCCATCATGACGAACGGCATGTCCTCAGATGGCTTCCAATGCCGTTTCCTCTGGTTAATGAACCAGTTGTTGATCTGTTTCTGGTCTAGGCCTGTCGACTCCGCGAGCCCAATCTTTTCCGTTTCCTACTCACCACAATAATCAACCGGCATAAGCTTTAGTAACAATGCATAATGCAGCTTTAATTTGGGTGTAAATCTCACTCTGTTACAAATTTTGAATGGAAGAAACAATATAACTTTGAAGGGATGAAAGTATATATCATACCGAGGGGTAAGGCCACTTGTAGTGCAGCTCCCACCAGTGAAGCAGCTTCTGCCTAGCCTCCTTTGGGAGCTTCCCTTTCTTCTTCTTCTTGGAGAACTCCTGCCGGAGGCTGCTCAAGTAGCCACTGTACTTCTTAAGCAGCTGGTACTTGAGCTCCTTATCCTCCGCTCGTGGGTCTATCTCAGGTGGCTCGTTTTCGTACCCACTCGCGTCCATATCATCCTCCGAAGAGCCAACACCTTCAGACTTGCCATCTGCAGAAAACAACTGGTGGTAGTAAGGCATGTTGTGTTGAGATCAGATTGTTATCACGTCCAAACTTGCTTCAGACTGTCAGTCTAGACCATATTGAGCAGCTATGGAGTGGATTCAGTGTTCAGAAAGCCCATCGCTTGTCTATAAAAAACTCCATCCGTTTATGAATGCATGCAAGGGTAGAGGGCACCTGTTTAGTGTGGCTACATTCCAATTAGCGGAGTTTTCAACATAAGTAGTATGAATAAAATCAAATGGAATCGACTATGAGAACGGGACCAATTTATTTGGTGGAATTGATACCGATCCGATCATTAGATGATAGACCAGCATGAAGTGTAATTTATTTGTCAGTCTGCAGTAGCAAAACAGAGGGATACAGCCAAAAAGTTACATCGAGTCTTAAATTGATTTTCAGTGTTTAAGAAATAAATTTGTTTTGACATAACTGAACAGGTGTTGGGCACCTGATTATTTTGGCGTAGCGAGATGGATATTGCAAGAAAACAGATTATAGAATTGATATAGCTCTCTAAAAAAATTGTCAAACAGGATATGCCCTACATGGAAGCAGTACTCAGTGAAATCAAAATGAGGTAACAAAAGCAAACAGACAAAATGTGCACCATACCATCAGAAGAACTGCATTGCCTATATTAAACATTATCTAGGGCCAATGTACATGAATAATTTAGAAAACACCTTAAGAATAAATAAAGATTGTTTGACCACAACTTCAATTCAGATGCGCAAGAACTATACATACATATCATGTACGGTGTCAGACCCTGTTGCCTGACCAGAATATGGAATCACAAGATATGTCTACAATATTATGTGACCCCATATTGTAAATTATTTAATGTATTGGATCAAAATTTGTAAGCTGTTGTGCATGCACCTTGTACACACAATTGAGGGTGTACGGAGGGTTGCCCAAGCACCAAACCACACAACCGTTTCGATCTCACTTACCCGACCGCTTATGTGGATAAATGGTTGTCTCAGGTCATATTAGAAGAGGCGTATAGGAATAGAAGAAGATAAAGACTGAAACTGTCTCAAGAGAAAGGCACGCCCGAAACTATAACTAAGAAAATTATCTTGTGTAGTTGTTTAATAAACAAGTACTAGAAATTCTATCATTTTTTTGAGATTCTACCCTTCCAATTCTTTTTGGAGAAATCAAACTTGTATTTATGCTGATGAAAAAACCGTCTCAAGATTTTTAATACTCTAACCATAATTTACCCTTCAGCAATGATAAACAGTGGAGTATAAAGGTTAGAAATAAATACTTCCTAAGCGATCAAACATTTTTATTTCAATATACAACCGAAATGTTTCGATCATGTAGATACATATCTAGATATTTATCTTGTAATTACAACTCTATTAGATTCTTAATGAAAATGACACGCAAGTCTTTTGCGTGTTCTGAAAAAAAAGATAAGTCAGATGAGAATAATACCGCTAGATTTACAGTTTTATGCCTTTTGTGAACATATATTACATCATGGACCCTTTGCCATAAACCAGTAGCATTTTTTACTTTACACAACTCCAAAAATATTTAATTGGCTAGGTGTTTCAGAGACACTAGCTAGATGAATGAAGGCTTGAGTACAACGCAGTTGAGCTCTTTGTCCCGAAGGAATTTATCTCTGAACATATATGTACCACAACAACACATAACACCTAGAGCTTTTGCTCTTCTTGGATGCATGCATCCCACAACCATGGGGAGAGAGAGCAAGCACACAGTAGTAGCCTACCAACAGTGCATCAGATCTCCGCATTATTCTGCTCAAATCTGCCTACACACTGTATATATATGTACTAATGTACATGTCCTACCCACAAGCAGAACAGTTCTCTTTGAATACCCCCGGAAAACACGAACGGCCAGCACATCTGTGCTGTGCCTGCACTGCACCCAGAGATGGAAGAATCAGAAAGAGGAAAAAAACCGCACTACAGTCCTTGGAATTGGAACAGTGCTGGAACACTGGTTATCTTCCTATCTAGCCATAATGGCGTTTTTCCCAGGCATCTCTGCTGATGTCGTTAACTATGCTAGTAGCTGGTACAAGAAAAGAAGAGATGATTTGAAGCTTCATGCATGGAGATCGATCCCTCTCCTGCAAGCTAGCAGCCTTGGAACCTTAACACAAAGGCTTCTAGCGACTTGTCATTTTGTGAAGAAAAAAGAGAGATAGAGAGAGAAATGAAGGGATTAAATTAAGAAAAAAATCAGATGAAAAGCTAAGATGATGTGTAGTGTGCATGCTCCATTAGGCATATGCCAGAAGATAATGATAAATGAGAGGAGGAGAGGCATGAGACATATGGCTCCTCACTGTGCCCTTCATGCCAACCGAAGCTAGCTTCACATGATTAGTTAATTAATTAAACCGACCAGTACTTAATTAATCTTAATTTATTATTAGTGCATGCAAAGCAAAGGCCTAGGGCCTTCTGCTTCCATAAAGTAGTAATCCAGAGATTAACTAAGCATATGCTAACAATGGCTATGATCCAAAGGCAACCACCTCCGTCATCCGGAGCAACGTTTCACAATGCGGCAAGCCTCGCTCCCAGTCCCACTCCCACATGGATACAGGTACTGACTGATGCATATATATAAATAAAACACACGAGCATGTAGCAGATGGGATGGAAGGGGCCGAGGGAGAGAGAGTGGGAAGTGTAGGTATGGTTTTACCGGCGAGCGAGAGGCGCGACGAGCCGTGGCCGCCGCCGGTGATGGAGTCGAGCTGCGCCTCCACCCGCTTGAGGAACTCCATGGCCTCCTCGATCGGTCGCGTCAGCTCCTCCCGGTACTTGGCCAGCATGTTGCAGTACGCCTCCTGCGCAGTTAGCGCAAGGGATTAGTTAGCAGTTCGCGCACGAATCGGCGGATCAACAATTATAGACGGCTTGGGCGAGGGTGCGTGATCGGAATCGGGGGCGAAGAAGACGGACCATGAACTGGTCGAGCTCCGGGTCGCGAGCCTCATGCGGTCGGCCCGGCGGGTGGGCGTCCAACTTCGCCGCCATGACCGTCAGCCGCTCCAACACGTCCGGCGGCGCGCCGACCTGCGAATCAAACAAAACAAGAGTTCGTAGAATATATCAGGCTTGCTGGTACAGTCGGCGCAGTGGAATTAATCGAATTTTGCGATTATCACGAGCTTAGATATGCACTTTCTGGCAGTCGAGGTAAGCGGCGAGTATGGCTGAGTACTGGGGGTGCGCCATGATCTTGGCCTTGATGGCATCGGCCTCCGCCTGCGAGATCTCTCCGCCGCCACCGTGCTTGCTGTGGTGATGGAACTGGTACTGCGACGACGAAGCGGCGGCGGCGGCGACAGCGGCCTGGTGCAACGCGAGCGGCGTGCCGTAGTACGCGCCGCCCATCGGCGCCGCCGCCGTGGTGGTGGACAGCGGCTGCAGCTGCAAGAAGGACGACGCCTTGGAGCTGCTGCTGCTCCCCCCTCCTCCAGCTCCGAGATTTCCAAAGCTGCTCTGATCCATGAACAAATTAGCAAACCCTAGCTAGCGAGAAAAGAGAGATCACGCTGCCTCGCAGCTCCGTCCACGGCAGTAATGGCGAGACTTGGAGGAGGGAGAAGAGGGGGTGGATATTAATGGGGCCGGAGATGGGAGATGGGAGATGGATGCGAAGTGGAAGGGAAGGGAAAGGTGGGGAAGCCAAGCTAGCCGGGGCTGTTTGTGTGAGTGGCTGGTGGATGTCCTCTTTCTCGCGTCAAATCACGGCGGAGGGGGAGATGTATATGTACACCTGCTTGCTGCTGCCGTCGCATGGAATACTAGCTAGCAGTAGCACCCTGTTTGGAACTGGAGCTCTTTTTTTCCGCAACATTCTTTTTAACGGAAATCTATGCGAGACACTGCCCGTTCTCCCGTGCGGCGCTGCGTTGCATGAATTTCATTAGTCTTTTATTATCCTTTCGTCCCATAATACTCCGTATGAAATATTATTAAATAATATAGGAGTATAGTAACATTCTAATCTTTTTTTTAAAAAAAACTGTAATGTAAGAAGTTGTGCTAACTACAAGTTTCAATAGATTGAATTCCTATGGCTCGATCTGATAGACAGTTTCCTTTGTTTTTTCTCCATGTTTCCATCCAAGTTTTTATTGTGTTCCAGAATCATTTGCTTTACCGATCCTTTTGCACCCAACTTGTCTTCTCTATTATTCATGCATTTCTTAGTAGTGGGATCTAAAGAGGCTCTAAATTCAAGACAAAGCTAGTCCACTCGAAGAAGGTGCATGCAGGATCACCAACCTCATTTTGCACATCAAAAAATAAAATCAGTTTAAAATTGTTATATCTCTCAAAAAAATTATCCCGGTGGGAATTATGTCTTCATCAATAAGACTAGGGTATCAAAAGTAAGATCCCAATGTAGAGACAAAAGAAAATACAATCCACAGAACATCCGACATCGTAGATCCTCTCGACATTATGCTTCCATAAAAAATAATCATAATACTCCCTCCGTCCCAAAATAAGTGTCTCAAAGTTGTACAAAAGTGAATGTATCTATACTTGTTTCATGTCTAGATACATCTACTTTTTAACAAATCTAAGACAGTTATTTTGGGACGGAGGGAGTAGTTTTTTTAGGAACACGCGAAAGAGCACGTCTTTTATATTGAAAAGCATAATTTGAATAAACTAAATTTAGGGCCAGATAAGTCTCAGCCTGTACTATTATCTATGTGCTAAAAGTGTTACGTTTCCTTACAAAGTTATGTGGGATTGAAAGCTTCCTTTGTGCGTTTAAGTCTTTTGCCGGCTAGTTATTATAAATAGAATACAGATAACCCGAAGTGAAAAGGCTGGAAATGATGTGATATTTGTGAGTTCTGTAACTCTCCTGAAACCCAAGAGCATTTGTTCTTCACATGTCCCTTAGATAAATACTTCTAGAATGTAGTGAGCGTTTCTATGAATTTGAGCAGTGTGCCTACTTCTTTTACTAGTCTGTGCCAGTAATGCTTTACAATTTTTTTGGGATGACTGAAAAATAGTTATGGCGGGTATTGTTCCAATGTGTTGGGATCCGTGGAAAAAACGCACAAAACCTCCCAGATGTTTGGGATGACAAACATCTGACCATCAAACCATGCGATAGTTCTCCACCCACTTTTTCTTGATAATCACTATTAGCAAGTTTTTTACCAGAAAGTCCCTAGGTACTTAAAGGGGAATTCCAATCTTACAAGTGAAAATATGTGCATAAATATCTTTCTTCTCTACAGAAGGGGAATTCCAATCTTACAAGTGAAAATATGTGCATAAATATCTTTCTTCTCTACAGCATTGCCAAAGAAAGAAACTTCACTTTTATTAAAATCTATCTTAAGGCCAATAAGATGTTCGTAAACACACAAGATAATTTTAAGATTACGAGCACTGTCTAAATCATCTTCGAACATGAAAATAGTATTGTCCGCATACTGGATGATGGCTAGCCCTTCATCAAGTAAATCAGCAGGAAAACCCTTAATAAACCCATTCTCTTGATCTCTCTTCACCAAAACTACAAGAACATAGGATGTTATATCAAAAAGTAAAGGCGAAAAAGGGTCTCCTTGTCCGAGCCCTTTTCTAGTTTGAAAATAGGTACCCAAGACATCATTAACCATGAGACATACTTTACCATCCGATAATACTGACATAATCAAATGAACAAATATAATATCACCATATGCTCACTTGTGACCATCTCGGTGACCCTAGAAGAAATGGTCATAGTTCTATGACAATTTTGAATCAAATGGTTTGGTATGGTCCAAACACTAAACCATAATGACCATTTTAGTCAGAAAAGTCATAATTTTCTTACACGAAATGGTCATAAGCAGAGATCACTGGTTTGCTTCCCAATTTTTACCCGATTTTGACCAATCTATGACCATAACAACCTTTTTTTTGTCACAAAGGGGTCATAAATAAACTGTGTGACCTTCTAGTGACCAAAATGGAGGGTCAAAAGTCAAAAAAATTCTTACAGTGATAACTGTGACACTTTGGTGAAATTGCAAAAGACCATCTTAATTAAATTAATGTCATGTGTAGTCTATCAAAACGTCACAATATGTAATTAAGTCACCACGTCGTCTTGACTGAGGCCTTGGGTACGACCTTGCTATCGTCACGGAGGAGCGGTGGCGGTCCGGATAACCACCAGTGGTGGAGATGGGACAATGGTGATTTTTTTCATATATATAGGGAATATAACGAGTTGGAAAATCATGGTGGTCTTCAAACCTTTGGCTAAAATGAAGTGGCTTTTTTCAATTTATTAACGATCATCGTTTCAGAACCGTCTCTGCTTGGCCAACTCATGAGTTCCAAGGTTAGACGAGAGTCGGAAACGAATCAGTGCTATTTCTTACGTGCTAGCGAGGAATAGGTAATTTTTTGAAACCCTAGTCTAAGATAGTGGCCTTTTGTTTCCCTATCCGCAAATATGTTAGTTTTTGTAATTTTCTCAAAAAACATAAGTGGGTGGTGATATATATCAAAGAGAATGGACAACAACAGTATCCAACTCCTCTTTTCTTGCTTTATCAAGAAACAAAGCTTGGTTCTAATTGTCCGGCGGTCAAATCCGATTGTGCTCTTTTCATTGAAAAAAAGGCCGTGTTCTTTACAAGAGAATATCAACTGTTCCATATTAGTATGTACGTGCTACAAATATATTTTTGGGCTGTAATAAATAATAAAGTTCGAGATGTACCCATCGACAGGCTTTACACCCTATATTAAAATATCGAGTTAGCTAGCTATGTAGCTATGAGTTCATCGAACTTGTCAGGTCCATCCTCGTCATCCTCGTGTGTTATGAATGGACGTCGTAATATGATAGGATTGATATTGGGTTTTTACAAACGGTGATTGAGACGGTTTTGACATCAACATTTGGAGAACTTATTTTTTGTGTTGCTTCACCATACTGCCAGTTTTAGCACTGCACCAGTTACGGCCTTCCGGGTCAAAACATCTTTCGAAAATCAGACATTTCTTCGAAAAAAAACAGACATTTAGGACGTGTTTGGTTTCCTACGTGTTTTTTATCCCATTTGCATCCGTGGCTTTCAGGACCTGACCCAAGAAAAACGAGGCCGGAGCCACATTGTGGAGCCCATTTGGTTGCCTGTTTTTACTGTTTTGCAAATTTCCTATCCGCTGTTTGGTGTCATGTTAACATGTGTGGACGTGTATTAGAGGCAAAACCTGGCGTTTGGTTACAGCCTAGTGCCGTGTTATGCTCACCACATATGAAATAATGATCTTACCACCTCACTGCTAACACACATTCAGATGGACATTCAGACATAACACACTACATTCAGAGCTTACTTAGTACAAGTTCACTAGCATGTAGGTACTTACAGCACATTACCATCATCAGAACATGTTCATTGGCATATATAAGCCCTGATTCATCATCTAAACAGGGGCATCCCAATCCCCTGGATCAACAACTAACAGGGGCAACACATGCCCCTGACCAAAATGGATTATCATTAGTTCTACGCATACATAAGCCCTGGATAAACATCTAAACAGGGGACAGGGGCATCCCATGCCCCTGTGTTCCCTAACCAAAATGCATCACTTCAAACTCAACACGCTGGTCCTAACCGTGGGAAGGGCAGGTGTAGCCCCTGGACGTCGAAGTGGCGCTCTTGAAGATGGTGAGCTTGAAGCCCCATCCAGTGAGCTTGAAGACGACGGCGTCGGCTTCCTCCAGCTCGTACTTCCGCACCACCTCCGGCCAGTTGTGGCCTAGCACCGTCTCCTCGCTGTGCATGCTCACCTGCACCCACTCGTCGCACTTGTGACAAGGAGAGATCGGCAAGCAGCGAGGAAGTGGTATCTGGAACCACTCCCTCAGCACGGGCTGGAACGACCTCGTCACGACAAGCATGTACAGATCGTCCCTGTGCAGCTGGGCATAGAACTGCCGAGGCAACACCGGCCTGGGGATGTGCCCGATTGTCGGCTGACGGCCTTTGGTGCGGCTGCAGAGCTTCAGCGCCTCCTCCTGCCTGTTGGGCACTTCAGGGCTGAGCAACCACCGGTTGCGAGGGAGCACACCCTCCAAGCCAGGAGGTGTCTGTGGATGGCGCCCGGGGAACTCCCATTCAGTCTTGGGTACCTTGTCAGCATAGAGGCGTCAGTGTAGGTGAACAATGACAGACATACATGAACAATGGCAGACAGACATGCACAAGATCATGCAAACAGTGCCAACAATGGCAGGTCATGGACATTGCCAGACATACATGGACAAGATCATGGCAACATTGCCAACAATGGCAAGTCCCAGGATATACAACTAAACATGGTAACATTGCCAACATTGGCAATGTCCCGGGATGTACAAGCATACATGGCAAGTCCATGGACATGACATTGCCATGGACATTAAAGTGGACAAGAACATGCAGACAATGAATGTACACTAGGCAGTTAAATAGATCTACCTGAATCCTAGAACACTACAAACCCTAACAGATCTACAAGCAAGAGGAGATGCAGATACATCCTACACAAGATGAATCGAAATAGGAACAGACTCGTGAGGAAAAACCCCAAATGTGCACTAACCCTAACCGAATCTAAATCGGCACACAATGTGCAGTCCGATGACCTAGTAAGTAGAGGGGAAAGCACTTACTGTGGCCATGGAGGGCGTGGGTCCGCCCGCCGGCACCGAGGAAGAAGGGTGTGCCGCCGATGTCGACACCGCTCCGGTCCGCTTCTTGCGCGGAGGCTTCGAGGAGGTCGCCAGAGCCGCCGATGGCGCCGCCGCAGTACCCGATAAGACCGCCGGAGCTTGGGGAGGGCCGCGGCACACCGGCGACGGTGCCTTCAGCATCTTCTCCCAATCGGCAGGCGCCTGCGCGATGAGCACGTACACCCACCATGTGTGAACCGAGGCGGCGGCTGGGCTGGAATGGCCACTACAATGAGGAGGGGGAGGAGGAGCGGCGGACATGGAAGCGGTCAGGACGAGGGAGAGAGTGGTGGAGTGGGTGGTGAGGGGAGTGGGCGCTGGGAGTTATTTTCCCGAACCGTCACGTCTCCCTGATGCGGCTACAACCGCCCGTTAGAAACCCCAATAGGAAGGTATGAAGCAGCACAGTAGCAAATTTCGCTTAATTGCAAAACCAAGCTTATCGAACCAGTAGGAGTTGGAAGATCTGCAACACGGTGTCAACGAGGCGCCAGCAAGTTGACTTGGACCTGCGCACACACAATCAAAATACTTTGTCCCAACGTAACAGGAAGATTGTCAATCTCCCTGACTTGCTAAATATAAAGAGTTAAACGTACGGTGTGGAGAATAAAAGTAAATGCAAAAGTGGACAGTGATTGACATGGGTATGCCTATCGGGTACCCTACCATGAGGGTACCTGGTGCACGTATCGACTAGGCCCAACTATCAGAGCCTACATGAAGCCCATGAAGGGAGGCCCACGAAGATGGAGTATCCTCCAAGTTTGGCGAAGCAATAAGTCGGTTTAGAGTTTCCTTACTTGTAAATCGAGTCGGTTACGAACACCCGAGACCCAGCCTACTATTTAAGGACTGGGAGGGCCATCGAACCAGACAACTAACCACCAGAGCCACAAACCCTAGCGAGATTGACATCTCGTCGGGACCCTTGTAACCATCATATTCACAAAGCAATAACAGACAGGCAGGACGTAGGGGTGTTACCTCCACACGAGGGCCCTGAACCTGGGTAAAATCTTTGCCCTGCTTGTCAGCCGACGATATTTCCAGCTCTACCATGTTCTCTCCCCCATATTCATAACCTAGGGACCTTAACCATGGGTCTTGATGAGTCTATCCCTCGTCAGCGATCAAATGAGTGCAGAACATGGTGGAAACGGTGTTTGTATCCGTGTAAAATAAAGGACCGGGGTTCACAGTTCACTAGAGGTGTCTCTCCATAAAACAGGTAAACTTACATGCTGGGTAAACAAATTACAGCTGGGCAATTGACAAAGTGCATGGCATGACAATGCATATTATGACAAGAACATGTTCACTCTGAGATATATGGGGCATTACAACAAGATACATAGACCGCTTGCTAGCTGCATCTATGACTAATAATCCACCGCGAGATAACATCCGTGTCTCCCACGAGTATTAAGTTGCAAGCAACAGATAATTGTAATAAGCAAAGTGTGTAATCTAAACAATGCAAATGACACGTAG
The DNA here is from genome assembly GCA_947311845.1 of Poa pratensis. Lineage (NCBI taxonomy): Eukaryota > Viridiplantae > Streptophyta > Magnoliopsida > Poales > Poaceae > Poa > Poa pratensis. The sequence continues at coordinate 57,806,093 of CAMZMU010000128.1, forward strand.
ATAAAGCATTGTTTGGTTATCCCTAGTGGTAACAGCACATCCACAGACTTAGTCGTTTCCGTCACTCGAGCCCAGCCTACTGGAGACATGAACCCACTATCTAGCATAAATACTCTCTCTTGGAGTTACTAGCATCTACTTGGCCAAAACATCTACTAACAACGGAGAGCATGCAAGAACATAAATAACACATGTAGATAGATAGATCAAGAAACTTGATCATAACTTCACAATTCATCGTATCCCAACAAACACAACATGTAGCATTACATAGAGATGATCTTGATCATGTTAGGCAGCTCACATGATCTAAACATGATAGCACAAAGTGGAGAGACTACCATCTGGCTACTGCTATGGACCCGTAGTCCCGTGGAGAACTACTCACGCATCACTCCGGAGGCAGGCATGGTGGTTTAGAGCCCTCCGATGATGATCTCCCCTCAGGCAGGGTGCCGGAAAGAGCTGCAGAACTCTTCCGAATTCGGGTTGACGACGACGGCGGTGACGGAACTTTTCGTGGATTTCTGATCAGGTGTTTAGGGTTTTCGGAGACGAAGCAATTTATAGGCGAAAGGACGCGGTCAGACGAGGACTAGGGGGCCCACATGGCCTTGGGGCGCGGGCCAGGCCTTGGCCATGCCTGGGACCCGCCTGCTCCCCTGGTGGGTCTCCTCGACCTCTCCTTCGGACGGTGTCTTCGTTCCATTGTAGAAATAAATCACGTAAATTATCGTCCAATTCCGAGAATTTTCGTTGACTAGCTTTTCTGAAACAAAAATATAGCAGAAAACAGGAACTGACACTGTGGTATCTTGTTAATAAGTTAGTTCTAAAAAATGCATAAAAATAATATAAAGTGTAAATAAAACATGTAGCATTTGGTATAAAACAAGAATGGAACGTCAAAAATTATAGATACGTTTGAGACGTATCACTTCCCCGCTTCCCAACGCGTGCGAGACTGCGGCACGCGGAGCTCGCTAGGGCCTAGCCACGCGAAAACGGTTGAATCGGCCGTTCCTCCAGGGTCTGGCTGAGCACTGTTTTAAGTTTCATGCTATGCAACAACGTGGGCTGGGCAGGAAATCAAACGTGCAATTTTTGCACCCAGCGCACGTGGTCGAGGGGCACCCAGGAAACCAAACACGCCCTTAATTTTTGTTTGAATGAAGAAAGAAATGCGGGAAGCCTCTTCGTCTCTGGAAAAAAAAAGATTCACCTAATTTCTATCTTCTACACACATGTACTAGCTCCGTTTTTCCTTTACTAGCTCCGTTACATACGAGAATTGTGAACCGGAGGGAGTACGTGGTACCGTGACACTCATTATCCAATGGTATATTTCTAGTCCATTGTACGCTAATCCGTGTTTAATGTTAGGTTAACCTTTTTCTGTCTCCTACTTATTACCTTATTCAATGCTTCTACCCTCTTCTAATCTAAACCTGATAGTTGTTACTCTTATTGCCATCTTTTATAATTTCTCCTTGAATCCCGACTTACCAGGCTAACCATGGTTTGATTATAAGCCATCTCAAAGGAGTGTTCTCCCCGGCGTCTCTCGATGCAGTGAACAGGCTAAAGTGGAACAGAGAATTGGACAGACTTTGACCATGATGGCGTCGAGGGGTTCGGGGAGATAATATTTGGCTCCCAATCCATAGAAAACTAGGCAGAGGGGGTGGCGGCTAGTTTATGATGGACTAACTCATAGTATATAGAGAAAATTCCTTATATGACACTCTCTTAAAATCGTGTTCCTTATTTGACACCGGTAAATTTTTTCTTCCCTATATGGCCTCTTGTCAAAATTTCTTTCCCTATATGATACTCTAGTGCATTTTATTCACCAAAGAGGCATAAAAAGACCTTTTTACCCCTAATGCAAAGTGTGACCAAAATTCTACAGCTAAACATCGGGTTATTAAAAAAAAGGTTATTAAATCAATTGTTTCTTTGGCATGATGACGACGATAAGCTTCTAGCTGGTACGTACAAACCATCTAGGCTAGCTAGTAGCGATCGTTTGCTAGGAGCAAGCACAATACGTTCGGAAGGAGTCGAAGTTGCGCTTTTTTTTTGCAAAGCGATGCTGTGCTTGCTACATCGCGTTCGGAAGGAATCAATGTTGTATTTATACCCGGCAAGGGACGCAGCAATCGTATAAATAATTAAATACCCATGTTCGATACCCAGCGTGCCGTGCGTACGTGCTGTGCTTGCTATTAGGAATCGATCAGCTGCTAGCTAGCCTAGCTGGTTAATTCATGGTAGCCAATACGGTTGTTGTCTACGTGCGCACGATCATACGTAGAATATGCTTTTTTGTACTACCGTGTATTGTGTCTGTACAGAAACGTAACATACACGAGTATACTTTCTGTCACCTTTGGTTCTCCGTGCTCGTCGTCATCGTCGTGGCAAAAAACAATTGATTTAATAACTTTTTTTAATATCCCGATGTTTAAATATTTATTGTTGCTATTGTTTCGTTCAGAATTTTTGTCACATTATATATACAAGGGGTAAAAAGGTCATTTCATGTCTATTTGGTGAACAAAATGCATTGGAGTGTCATATAAGGAAAGAAATTTTGGGCAGAGGTCATATAGGGAAGAAAATTTTAACCGATGTCAAATAAGAAACATAATTTTAAGAGAGTGTCGTATAAGGAATTTTCTCTAGTATATAGCTCCACTAATGAATTTTTATTTTTATTGCACATTCCTTATTTGACATTCCTCTGGCTTCTTTCTATTGCACATGCTCTATTTGACATCCGTTTAGCTCTATCCTTTTGAGTTTTGAAGACTTGTTGGCTATGGCTATTTACTTGAACTTTTGCTGACTTAACATGAATTGTTTGCTCGACACATATACTCACTTCGTTCCATAATATAAGATGTTTTAATCTTTTTCCACATTCATATGCACACACGTGTATCTAGACACGTTTAAGTGCATGTGTCCATTCTTTTTAGTATGAATCTAGATATGCATGTGTAACACATAAAACATCTTACATTGTGGGACAGATGGAGTATTATATATCACTGTAAGACTAGACTAAGAACATCGGGTAGATTATATATTTCCAAAATACATAGAGAAATGATCACTTCGCATATAAGCTCATGTTTCTGACCGACGTAGTTTTTTTCGAGGGAGAGAGAGGGGTACAATAAGCTTAGCATATAATATTTTCATCGAATATCGAATATTGTACGACGAGCTTAATTATCATGCATAATTTACGTCAGCTAACGAAGATTCGAGCGCAACTCCTGTGCTCACGTTATTAATCGTACTATGAACTCCTGTAGGTTCTTGATTAATTCAATGTTCATTAATTATATTGCACAAACCAGAATTCCCATGCGAGCTAGATCTTAGTTAACAAGGCCTAGCCCGAGCTATTTCATAGTATTTTTTACTAAATGGCTATTAATCAAACTTAACGCTAATTGTCACCCTTCAAATAACTTTCAACCACATCTGGCCCTCCGCATAAAACGCCACAGACTTAGGCGTTCTGAAAATATCAGAGGCTCCCGAAATCTCAGAAAACGCCATATACTTAGGCGTATTCCGAGCTAGAAAAACGCAAAAATTTCTAAGTCATTTGGGAAAAAACCATTTGATGTGGCGTTTTTAAACTCAGAGCCTCTGGAAATCTCAGAATACGTCATCTGGTGTGACGTTTTCCAATCACTGAGGCTCTGAGAATCTCAAAATTCTGAGATTTTCAGAGCATCTGAGTCTAAAAACGTCAAATCAAATGGCTTTTCCCAAATGATTTAGAATTTTTTGCGTTTTTCTTTTGAGATTTTCAGAGCCTCTGAGTCTAAAATGCCAAATCAAATGGCTTTTCCCAAATGACTTAGAAATTTTCGCGTTTTTCTGGCTCGGGATACGCCTAAGTATATGACGTTTTCTGAGATAGCCTATGATATTTTCATAACGCATTAAACTATGGCGTTTTATGCCAAGGGCCATAGTTGGCTGAAAGTTATTTGAAGGGTCACAATTAGCGTTAAGTTTGGTTAAGGGCCATTTAGTAAAAAAATACTATTTCATATTGATTTAGTGTGTTCGTACGTGTCGGCATCCTCGGTATTGACTTCTGTTCGATAGGACCCATCGGCTTTTTAACAAGTTTATATTTGTCATTTTGTTTGACGATTATATATATATATATATATATATATATATATATATATATATATTTTTGTCATTGTCGTTGACTAACAAAGGGGAAAGTGCTTTTGGAGAAGGGCTCCATAAAGCCTATTGTTTGAAAAATAAATTAATATTTTTAAAGTTTCAAAAAATTCTGAAACAAATCATAAATGTTGACAATGGCGTATTCTACTATTCTGCAAATTTTCAGCTAGAAATAGTTTGTATTCCGCCCTACAAAAAAATAAAAATCCTGACAAATTTGGAAAATTTCGAATTTTTCATTGCTCATGTCCCAAAATATAGAATATTTCGCATTAATTTTTTGCACACTGGTAAGTAATCATGTTCTACTATCAGGATTTTTTTCACATTTTTAGAAACTTAAAAATTTCCTTGTTGAATTATTCAAAAAAAAAGCTCTGTGGAGCTCGTCCACCAAATCAGTGCCCTCACTAACAAAGGGGCTACACGATTACACCGGTCGACTCCATAACTTGGTGTCGGGAGTAATCCTATATAACTAAATAGTTCATCCCCACTACCTATTTCTCTCAACATGCAGCCTATCCACATCAGCAGTATGCCATGTCATCATTTTTTATTTTTCTTATTTACCATTTTACAGCCGAAAGTCAGTACAAAATATCATGAACTAATTATGCTCCACTAAGTTCACGCAACAAAGGCATGAGTGATTAATGGGTCCTTTCCATCTTCTCCACCGAATCTCTTCCTCTTCATCTCCTCCACTGTCCTCTTCACAGAATATATATACATGGCTATAGCACTCGACACACAGGGGTTCACGTATCTCTTCACCCTTCTCCTTCTCTCCTGGCCTCCATGTCCGTCTCCGATCATGTCCGCAGAGCTTTGGTCCCAAGCAGCCGCACATGAACAGCGAACCCACTACCACAACCCCCAACAAGATCCTAGAAGATGGAGGAGCCCCGGCTGCTGAAGCCCAGCGAGCACTTGTAGGTGACCAAATCACCGTCAGTGGCTCCAACATGACCCGATCTGGTGATCTGAACAACTACACCGTTCTATATTATGCATGCATGTTAATCCCAGATTCACGTTGCAGTATCACAATTATAGTGTATGAACGTGTTCTGTTGCTGATGCAGATCGGTTCTCTTTGGTACAGACTTGGCTAGGGGCTTTACCTGAGTTGATGCTTTGATCTAAATTAGCAAAACTAGAAAGGAGCGGCTATAGTGCTATTATTTGGGTTTGTACAGTCAGATTGCTCAATGATATTTAACATTTCATTTATTTCCTGGACAACGTAATCGACGTTTGTGTGTTGTACATACAAAGTTTATATGTATATTACCTTCTCAACACGAGTCACAAACTCACAATCAGGATTACAAGTGGCATATCTCTTTTTTAACATCTTTAAGCCATCAAGTGTATTTTTTTGCCTCCATAGGGGTACAAATGGTTTGATCGATACATATTTAGTTTCTGCTAGAGAATTCTCATTGATGTAATATCCAAGATAATCATTACCACTTGATTCTAGCAAATTACGGATATGCACAAATTTGAAAGGTTGAGCTTGCACCATTTGTGGAATGGTCAATCGATCGATTCAGATACGTGATATGCTCATTTTCGGTTCAGTCAGGCATTCACATTGTGGCAAGCAAAGTAAAATAAAAAAATCAGGTTGATTTTCTTTCCTATGTATGCTCCATCTCACATTCAACAGATTGTACTGGCTATGTTATCATGACCTCAACTATTGTATTTTTGTTAGTGTTGTCTTCATACATTTTATTGTCCACATGTATGTAATTTACAATCTTAATTTTACCACATAATTCTTAGACCTAATTATAACAAATTTCTTACAAGTATCCGCAGCAACGCGCGGGGCGTCATCTAGTAATTACAATGCTTCAGGCAACACCATACGAGTATGGATGCGTTTAGAGCATCGAATTGCGCTAACACCCCAACCCGTCGAGTTGGGAGTTGCTTAGACGCGCCAGATGTAGCTGTGCGCGACGCCTGACAGGCGGGCCAACCCTGTCATAGAGACATCAATGTGGCTACCTGCCGGTCAGCTCCATGCATCAACGTGTCTTGGTTTCCCAGCCGAGCGCAGCGAGCCGTCACTTCCGTGCAGCGAGCTCGCGTTTTTCTTACGCTTGTTTCCAAGCCAGACACAGTGAGCTAGCGTCTTTCTTACTCCAGCGTTAATGCGGCGAGCATGGCTATGTCCCACCACATCCCAGCTGTATCCTCGCCACATGCCACCTCTCTCTTCCACCTTCGCCTCTCATCATCCACTATGTTCCGCCGCAACCGCGAGAACCGCATAAACGACAACGACAACCGCACGCCGCATCTCACTGGCCAAGCTCGCCTCTGATCCATGACACATTGGTCTCCGCGGGCCGCATCCTCTGTCATGACACGGCGAGCTTCCCCCTTGCGCCACCTCCGCCCCCACCTCCGCCTGCCGGTCTACTCACGGAGGAAGGGGCGCGCGAGAACATCCGCAACAACTCGTCGGTGCCGACGGATTACTGCCTCCCGGAGGGGTGGCCGGCTAACATCGTTCACGTCCCAGTGGCGCCGCGTCTCCTTGGCCAGGCTCACCAGAACTACATCTTGAAGTGCTGGCACAACATGCCGTGTAAGTCGCGGCTGGACCCTAATACTCCGTGTCGTCGTCGGCGTAATGGGATCAAGAGGTGGAGCTTGAGAACCAGGGGCGGCTCCATACATTCTTCCCAACGATTTATTCGCAGCTCGCACGAGCGCCTCAAATATGTAGGTCTGGCTTTCGTCCTCGTGTTGCCCCCCAGGCAGCACCGGGGCGACACCCATCTCGCCGCCGCTAGAGGCTCTCCGCCAGCTCGCACGGCCGCTGCGGCCGGCTTCGGTCGCGGTGGCGGCAGGCCCCTCTTCCAAAGACTGTGGGGCTGGCTTCTCCATGCTGTTGGTGCCGCTCGAGGCCGGTTGATGCGGCTAGGGGGCGTCGGCCGGAGCTCGTAGCGAGCGGACGCCGGGGCGGCGGCCCCGGACCGGAGAGGAAGCTGGGCGTCGCGGCGGTGCTATCCGGTGATGCGTGAGCTGCTTCCTCACTCAGTGGAAGAGGAGGGGCCGGCGGCGAATCGGCGGGCCGGATCTGGGCCCGTCTGGGCCGGCGGCATGAGGCTGCGTTGGGCAGCCGAGGTTACGGCGCGAGGCAGCGGTGACGCAGTTCTGTGCGTGGCAGCTCGTCGCGGGCGTGCGGAGGGGAGGGTGCGGTGCTGTGCATAAGGGCCTTTCCCGGAGGACTCGAGGTCCTGGCAGCGGGTCTGCTGTGGGAGCGTCAAGGGCTTGGTTCAGGGCGACGTGGATGTTGCGGTGGTGCTCGGTGGATGGTCGGCAGCGAAGGTTTTGCTGTTGGAATCGCGGCGTGTGGAAGCTGGTGGGCTAGTCGGTCTCATGGTGAGCGGTGCAAGACTTGGCTACGTCGAGCGAAATCTCTGCCCCGGCTGTTGTCGGGCAGGCGGCAACGACGCCTTCGGGCGCCGTTTCTCTTCTTGAAGACATCGTCGAGACGTGGTGCTCGCCTTCCACCCGGACCACTCCGGGGAAAACCCTAGATCTTCCGGGATCCGGCGATGATGGCGCTCTGTGTCATGCTCCCCCTTGGGGCATCGTTCTTGGAGTGGTGACGGCTGGAGGGACATGTGGTTGCGGGAGGTGGCGGCGAGGGTGTCGGGGCTGGTGTGGCGACGGCAACTGCGGCTGTCTTTTATGCCGGGGCGGCGGCCCCGGATATTGGTACGACGTCCGTGGTCTACGAGCAGCTTTCCTTGGGCAGCTTGGGCTGCGGGTGGCTAGTTCGTGCGGCGTCGTGGCTCGGTTGCGAGCGGTGTTATGTCGGGACGGCGGTCCCGAAAGGGGGTGCTGGCGGCGAGGCTGTCGAGGCTGCTGGGGCAGCGGCAGCAGCGGTTGCCTTTTAGGCCGGGACGGCGGCCCCGGATGTTTGTACGACGTCCGTGGTCTGCGAGCAGCTCTCCCTGGGCAGCTCGGGCTGCGGGTGGCTGGTTCGTGCGGCGTCGTGGCTCGGTTGCGGGCGGTGCTATGTCGGGACGACGGTCCCGGGAGGGGGTGTTGGCGGCGAGGCTGTTGGGGCTGCTGGGGCAGCGGCAGCAGCGGTTGCCTTTTAGGCCGGGGCGGCGGCCCCGGATGCTGGTACGGCGGCCGTGGTCTGCGGGCGGCTTACCTGGTGCAGCTTGGGCTGTGGGTGACCGAGTCGTGCGACGTCGTGGCCCGGGTGTGGGCGGTGGCATGTCGGGGCGGCGGCCCCGGAAGGTGGTCCAGGTGGTTTGCGCAGGGCGTGATGGAGGGTTGGATGTCGGGGCGGTGGCTCCGAGTTTTTTCTGCATCTTCGAGGGCGTTCCTCCTTGTGTCGTGGGGGCGACAAGGCTGCTCTCGGTGTTGTTCGTCGTCGAGGCTCCCCGGCGGTGGCCGTTTCTTCTACGACGGAGTGTCCCATACCTGCTCCTCCATAGCAGTTGCGGATTCTTCTCTCCGGTAAGGGTGGATTGCTGGCCGGCTGGCCGTGGAGTGGGTGTTGTGTGGGCTGTGTCCCGTGGTGTTGGTTGTTGTTGGTGTTTGTTGTATGATTTTCGCCCGTTTCTTCCACTAATAAATCGGGCACATTTCTCTCTTAATTAATATAAGGGGCAAAGCTTTTGCCCCACAGTTTCTAAGAAAAAAATATGTAGGTCTCGTCCGACGGCCGACGCTGTTGCCGGACACTATAGGGGCGAATGTAGATGCTCTTACATTGCTTCAGGCAGAGGCTCACGTGTAGAATACAGCGTGCATGGGTGTGTGTTTCCTGCCTGCAGGTCGTGTCCGATCGGAGGGGAAAGGGAGCACTAGCAGTGCGTGCATGCACTAGGACTAGCCAGCCCACGGGCTAGCTTTGCCTTAGCTTTTGCATTGCACTGCTGTTCATCCACAGTAGTAGCTTTTCTACTCTCTCTCCCTTCTTTTCAAGAGAGATACGGATTCGCATGCATCTACGTGCATGGGTCAAGACGGTCGAGACTTCAGCTCACAGACAGACATGCATCTTGCAGGGAACCAATGCAAACAGTACTCCAAATTGCACTGGGAACCCAAATAGTAAGACTAGGGTAGGGTAGTGGTAGTAGTAACCCTAAACCTGGACAAATTGCGCTGGTTTCTGCTACTATGACACAAACATGGCTTGTTTGAGAAGGGGATTGTTTGTAGTACGGTGGCAATTGCATGCGTTCCATTTCCAGAACAGATGCACCATGCACGTGCCTGCATCTGCATGCATGGCAAGGTGAGCACTCGTCTCTCCCTGTGTCGCTCTGTCGTCTGCTTCCTTAACTTTGCCGCTCTCGCCTCGGTGCTGCAGCAAAGCTGTGCAGTCGCTCAAAAGCTGGACATGTCGTTCTCCAAGCTCTACTGGCTAGGGAATCCGCACGGCCGCATTGGTCTGGTCAGGCTCATATACAACAAGTCAATCACTTCTTCGTCCTCACTATGCACGCATTCATCCGTCAGTATTCACTGCCTGTTCTTGCTATGTTTCGCACCAGCCCTAGCTGCTTTCAGATTACTTCTACAGGTTATGTCCCAAGAAATGGAAAACAACTTATTTAATTACGATTTTTTTCTCGGTCTCCAACTTATTTTTATTTTTTTTGAAAGGGTCTCCAACTTATTGTTTACCCTTTTCTGCCAAAATATCAATTGTAGCATGAAGCACCAGATGAGTCCAATGAAGAGAAGTTCCTTTGTTGCATCACGAACACCGACGGATGCAAGTGACACTAACGAGATACATATATAGTACAAAGTGATGCATAGTGCAAAATTGAAATACATATTGAGACATAGCGCAAACGGACCTACATATATACATGTTACGTATTGCAAACTGCGATAAATACCTGAGGCATAGTGGAACCTGAGCTGCATACTTGATACGTAGTGCAGTCAGAGCTACATACTTGATACAAAGTTCAAACTGAGTTACATCCAGGGTTCAACATTTCGTTTTCGATTTTTTTTCTCGCAGCTGACCGATATTCGCAAATTTCGAGAAATCAACGAAATTTCGAAGATTTTTTTCAAAAATATCGTCCAGATTTAAAGTCCGATGTTTAAAATGGTTTAGCAAAAATATGTGTAAATGAGGAGATTCGAACCTGAAACCTAGCAAAATACTACCCATACGCAGTACCAATTCGCTGATGCTAATTGTATGACATAATATGCATTGTTTCCTACTAGAAGCGTTACGTTTGGGATATTTTCAAATATTACCGAATTTTTTGGGCGATACTAAGTTTTCTCGCATCACACCGAGAACCGTTAATTTCACGAAATTCGTCCGAAATTTCGACGAAATGTTTTTCCCTGGTTACATCTGAGACCTCCTTGTTCCGTTATCAATGGTAATGGAACCCGGTCCCTGTTGGAAGCCGTATGAAAAAAAATGGAGTACCTTTGTAGTACATGAGCTTAATTAGTTTAGGCCTACCCTGAGCTGCATAATTAATCTTTGTTTTTTAAATGAGGGAAAATATTTGACTTTTTATTGATATAGTAGAAAAAGTTGGCCTGTTTATAAGTAAAACTGGCCGAAAACCGATACATTGATAACCCACAAATGTAGCGGATATATAGCTGTAACATCTATTAACATAGAAGTAAGAGTAACGATCCTAGTAATGATACAGCGCGCCGACAGTTCTTCATCACCAACACGAACTGGTTTAGCCTGGAGTAGCTGACTTTATATGTAATAGATCGATGCCCTGTAGCTGAACTTGTAATAAAAGTAGAAGCCTGACTTTACTAGGGGATGACTCTCTTCTCTCTCGCGTAATGTGTCGTTTGCCTGGCTTCATTCAAATAAAATGGAGCTGGGGAGTAGATCTAGGGTAGCTAGGTTGCTTGGGCTCTATGCCTGGTCTTGGCTTTATGCCGTAGAAGCTGAGGGTAGGATGGTGGATCTCGGCGGCCAGATCTGCTCCGCCGCGAGTTTCCTCTGTCTCGCTGCGATCCGCTCATGGCAGGCGGTGTCGCATGGGAGGCCGGCGAGCTCGTGCATCCCTCTAAATAAGGCGCGCATCGGAGTTCTGGAGTGGAGCTGCTCTGGTCAAGCTCTGCTCTGCAAGGTATGGCTATCTCTCGCGGTGGTGCTTCCATGGAGGAAGCCGAAGACGGCGGTGATGCAGGCCTTGGACTCTTTCAATAAGGCCAGTTCTTATTCCTTCTGCTACTGCAATTTTATTTCGAATTTGTCTCCTCTACCTCGTGGCGGGAGTGTGGAGTTTGAGAACGGATCTGGTATTCATGTGCGGTAGTGGAAGGCTGGCAGCTGGTTCTGGATGATAGACGAGGTTTTCTTTACTTGCGGTGGAAGCGGTGAGAGGAAGCAATTCGTCCGGTGCGATGTTGATATGCAGCTGATATGGAGTGTGGTGCCGCAAATCGGAGAACAATCTCGGTGCCCTTTGATTTGGCTGCCGACTCAGGTGACCATCAGGTGGTCTTCGTCGTCGGCGATGTTTGTCGACGCTTCTTCAACCTCCAGATGGAGGCCCTGCTCGCAGCTCGCGACGGCGCTCCTCTTCTTCCCAAGGCCAAGTGGTTTCGTCCCTGGCGTTGGTGAAGATGGCCGTGGCTCGAGCTAGCTGTACTCCGGCGGAGGCAGAGGAGTTGATTGCGTTTTCCATTTTATGCCTAAGGTCTTACTTGTAATATGTAGGGGCTTGACTGTAATCGTGTTTTCCTTTGAGGACCCCTATGTAAAATGTAACTCCACCGCTGAAATATAAGAGGCATCCAGGTCCTTCGGGACCTATCCGCTGTTAAAAAAAAATGGAGCTGGGGGGTTTTGGCCCCCCTGTTTTTCTTAAAAAAAGTGAAACGATCCTAGTATATGTAAAGTTATTTATTCTGTCAAACTATATTGTCGCCATTATAGTTTTCTATGCACTAAACAGATCAAAGGGACTAAGTTTTTTGTTTGTTTTGCTTTTCGAATATAGAATAGGCAAAACGAAAGAAAAATTGTCGTGATTCAGAGATGCCCCATTCCTCAAAATTCATAGTGGACAATTCTAAAGTTGTACTCCCTCCGTGCACAAAAAGATGTCTCACCTTTGTTCAAATTTGCATGTATCTAGACATGGGTTCATATCTAGATACATGCTAGATACATGCAAATTTGAACAAAGATGAGTCATCCTTTTGTGTACGGAGGGAGTACTATATAATATGCAAAGTGTTTCCAAGGAAGGCAGGAATGTTATATCGACATGAACTTCCACAGAAAGCATGATAAGTAATTGCTCTTTCTAACAGGAGCCAGGCTCGGTGCACTAGTATTGAAGCCTCTTTTTCTCGTCGACCTGCTGACTATATCTTTAATGGTGTTTTCTTTTTTGGAGATAACTTACAGTACTTTCGTACTGCATTTATTTAATTATATATAAAAAGGTGTCCAGTACAAGAGAGTTGTACTACCACAAAAAGAGAAAATAAAAAGATTATCTCCAAAATTTCAGATGAAACTATCTACCCAGGCTGCAAAGTTGCTGTACGCCTTCCTCTTCCTAGTTGCCCGTAACTTTAGAAGCTGAACCTCCTTAAAAATGGATCTGCAATGATAAAGGCTAGGAGGTTTGTCTTTGAAGATGAAAGCATTCCTGGTCTTCCAAATAGCCCAGAGCCTCATCAGGATGATCTCGATGAAGAAAGGCTTGGCAATTTTCTCCTTGAGGTGTTGAATACAGCTCAAACCTTGCTTGTCTAACAAAACAGCATTAGGAGCCAGCAGCCTCCAGCAGGTTCTTGCAAAAGGACAGTGAAAAAACAGATGATCTCTAGTTTCCACCACCGCAGCATTACACATAACACAGTTGTAATCTTCCAAACAGAATGTCTTCCTTTGCAACAAATCTCCTGTGTTTAATCTGTCAATTAGGAGGAGCCAACCAAACACCTTATGCTTCTTCTGACAACATGAACTCCATAGCCACTTGAAGGCTAGATGTGGAGCAGGCCCATCATGAAGTTTTGCATACGTCTTTTTAACAGAGAACTTTGTACCCCATGAATACTCCCATACATCCTTGTCCTCCTGTGTGATGTTCGAAGAGCGTGACAAACTCATGAAATTTCTCAAATGCTTCAACCGAGAGAGGTAGATGAAATAAATCCAATAGAGAAGTGCTATCTGCTGCTCTCTTGGAAGAAATATCAGAGGCAATTGCAAAAGAACTGAGGTGTGGAAATAAATCGTTGAGAGTGTGATCAGTCCATTTGTCTTCCCAAAGTAAAACTGTATTGCCAACACCCATCTTGCAAACTGCCAGTGCTTTATAGTCATCGAGGTATTTAAAACAATCTCTCCACCAAAAGGAACATTCAGACATCTTAGCAGGAGGTAATCCAACCGAGTAGTATTTTTCCCAAATCAGGTGCACCCATGACTGGTCAGCATGGTTTAAAAACTTGTCTAAATGCTTCATCAGCAAACATTTATTCTGCTCATACAGGTTAATTACCCCCGGACCTCCTTTGTCCTTCGGCTTACAAACCAGAGACCAAGCAGCAAGAGGATGATTTCTTTAATGGTGTTTTCGTGCAGCAAATGAGGTCCGTAAGACCTTTCGAGGACCGTCTCACCATCGACATGCTCGTGGCGGAATTTCGTCGGCTCAATAGAAGCACCTGCTCCCCAACGCCTCCATCTTTTTTTTTTATGTTGTTCGCCCTAACTGTCTTTAGGCTAAGTGTAAGGTTTTTACCTTTTTCCTCGGGCTATTAAGGTAGTTTAAGCTGGAACCCAACAACTGTTGGTCTTCTCCTGCGAACTAATCATCTTTATTAATTTAAATCTAAGTAATATTACAATGGTGACTTTTATCTTAAAGAAAAATAGATCTGCTGAATATAATATGTAAATAATGAACACGGACATACGGTGTGCACATGTACATGTATATACAGGCTGGGCTGGTCGTGTGGATCAGAGGACGCACTGGTCATCTGTCACTCGCAGCTACCAATGGAGTATGTAAGTATCCAGGGGATAATGGTCAAAAGAATCTTATCAAGCAGATGGATGGGACATAAAGCAATGCCACCCTATACCTTGTCCTTTTTGGAAGCCTATAGATCTAGCTACCTACGCAGTACTTACGTAGTTGAATGTCAGAACAACTTCCCTCTTCTTCATTAAAAATATTGACAGATTACTTCTTTTGAGTTTCAATGTAACAAAATCATTTGTTTTAGGAAGTCCTCCCTTTGTTTCTAAATATAAGAGTTTTTGGAGATTTAAATACGGACTACATACAGAATAAAATGATTGAATCTGCACTCCAAAATACGTCAATACAATGCATTCCGTATTGAAATTTCTAAAAAGGCTTATAATTAGTAACGGAGGAAGTATAATACTAAAATCCGAAAAATCTAGGCCGTGATTGCATGAGGGCAAAAGTCCAATTGTTACAATAATATTGGGAAAATATGCGAATTTAAAGATGTACGATAATATTACTCGCCGTTCATCCGAGGGGATCTGCATGGTGCCAAGGGGGTCCAGAGGACACCAGGAATTTTTTTTTTCATTATATAATAGCAGATTTTCACCAGGTGTGCACCCGGAAACAAACATTTTTAGCTCTTGTGATACCATGTGTACACCATGGTCCGTTGTGCTATACGTCCGCCACCGTTGTTCCGGTGTTTAGGTCTCAATTGGCGTTTCATCACGACCAAGGTGGAACGGGATGGGTGCATGATCTTTTTGGTCGGCGATATTTCCTCTGTTGAGAATCGGTCTCTGATCGTACGTGTTGTATTGTAAACATACAAGTACATGTAATCCTGCCGTATATAAATAGAAGAGGTGGAGGCACGTTGCCTACCACGGAACCCTAAATTCTAACTTGGTATCAGAGCCTCGAGCTCTTCCTAACCTAGCCGCCACCGCCGCACCTGTCCGCCACCGCCGCGATGTCGTTCACCTCTTCCGCCCTCGCGCTCACCGCGTCTACCTCCACCCCCGCTGCGCCCACCATCGCGCCACCCTCGGCCTCGGCGGCCATCCCTGTTGTTCCGCCCATCGCGGTCCGTCTGGACCGTAGCAACTACATCTTGTGGAGGGCGCTTGCTCTCCCCAACTTCGCCGGAGCGCGCCTCCACGGATTCCTCGACGGCTCGGCGAAGGCGCCGGCTGAGACCGTGACGACAGGAACCGGCGACGCTGCCCGCATCGTGTCCAACCCGGACTACGAGCACTGGTGGACCCTCGACAAGAAGGTTCTCGGGCTACTCCTTGGATCGATGCACGAGGAGATCTCGTCCCAGTTGATCGGCTGCACCACGGCTGCTGCTGCATGGGCGGCGGTGCAGGCCATGTTCAGCGTGGAAAACAGCGCTGGTGTTCGCAATCTCCGGCGTCAAATTCAGGCGCTGAGGAAGGGAGACAAGCCCGCTAGCGAGTATATGCAGAAGGTGAAAGCACTAGCTGACGCCATGGCCGCCGCCGGCTCCCCCCTTCGCGATGACGAGATCATCGATTACATGCTCACCGGTCTTGGCTCAGCGTTTAACCCCATTGCTGCTTCGATGAACTTCGCGGGGATGGTCACGCTCTCCGCGTTCTACTCGAGTGTTCTACACTACGAAGCCCTCCAGCAGCAGCAGTCGGAGCTCGAGGATTGGACATCCTCCGCCAACGTTGCGTCACGCCCGGGCTACATCGCCACTCCGGGCCGCGGCAACGACTCTGGCCGTCCTAGTGGCGGCCGTCCCGCTGGTGATTATACACAGCAGGGGCAGATCGGCCATGGCCAAGGTGGTCACGGCCAGGGCAGTCAAGGTCGTCCTGGCGGTAACGGCGGCAATAGCCGCAACGGAGGAGGAGGGAACGGAGGCGGCAATGGCCGCAACCGAAAGTGGCGTCCCAAGTGCCAACTCTGCAGGAACTGGGGGCACGAGGCAGGAGACTGTCGTAACCTCCGCGCCGGCAACTCGGCGTCTACCTCCACTCATGAGCCGCCCCACTGGATCATGGATTCCGGGGTGACGGACCATCTCACAAGTGATCTAGAGCGTCTTCAATTTCATGAGCGCTATGGCGGGAAGGATCAGGTGCAAGTGGCAAACGGTGCAGGTTTGTCAATTTCGCATATTGGTCGCTCTAATTTAGCCGGTTCATCTCTTCGTTTGCACAATATTCTTCATGTTCCACACATTAATCAGCACCTCCTTTCTGTTTATCGTCTTGTCTCCGACAATGATGTTTTTATGGAATTTCATCGTTTGTTTTTCCTTGTTAAGGACAAGGCCACGAAGAAAATCCTTCTGCACGGTAGAAGTCATGGAGGGCTCTACCCCATCCCGCTTAGTCGTGTGTCCACCTCATCAATCCGACAGGCGTCTTCCGGCGTCAAGACCACACCATCCCAGTGGCACCAGCTTCTCGGTCATCCCACCAATAATGTAGTTCAGAACATTGTTAGGAATAATGGTTTAGTGTGTTCGTCCGATATTCAGACTTCAGTTTGTGATGCTTGTCAGCGTGCTAAGAGTCGACAATTGCCATATAATTTATCTCATCGTATTTCTACTATGCCTCTCGAGTTAATTCATTCTGATGTTTGGGGGCCAGCGATTGCCTCCTCGGGAGGGTATAAGTATTATGTTAGCTTTGTCGATGATTACTCTCGTTTTTGTTGGATATATCTTCTCAAGCATAAGTCTGATGTTGAGCAAGTGTTCTATGCTTTTCAAGCCCACGTTGAACGTCTCCTTCACACCAAAATCATAGCTGTCCAGTCGGATTGGGGTGGTGAGTATCACAAGTTGCATCGCTATTTTCAGCGTACCGGGATTTCCCATCGTGTGTCATGTCCACACACATCACAACAGAACGGGGTTGCTAAATGCAAATACCGTCATCTTGTTGAAACAGGTCTTGCTTTGCTAGCTTATTCCTCCTTACCTTTGCGTTTTTGGGATGAAGCTTTTCTGCCCGCTTGTTATCTCATTAACCGGATGCCCACCCCTGTCATTCACCAGGACACGCCTGTGCACCGTCTTCTTCAGGTCAAACCAGACTATTCTTTCCTTCGCACTTTTGGCTGCGCGTGCTGGCCCAGTTTGCGCAAGTACAACGCACATAAGCTTGCTTTTCGCTCTACTATGTGTGTGTTTCTAGGGTACAGCCCAATGCATAAGGGGTACAAGTGCTTAGATCGTTCCACGGGACGCATATATATATCTCGTGATGTTGTTTTTGATGAGTCTGTGTTTCCATACTCCACACCTGGTGTTACTGTTGACATCTCCACACTTGCGGATGCGATTTCCTTTCCTTCCGATGAACCGGCTACGGGTGATAATATGCGAAAATATGACCTGTCTTATTTGTCCACTGACCAGCCTGCCCCAGGCCGTGTATCTCATGTGCAGGATTTTTCAGTCGAGCGAGATGCCCCTCCGCCGCCTGAGATCGACACCCGCCAGCCGGTGATCGACGTGCCCGTCCGTCCTGTGCGTCCCGCGCTGGAGATCGACGTGCATGGCGCATGCACGCCTCCCGGCCCCAGCTCTCCCTCGGCCTCGTCACCCGGCCCATCATCGGCTTTGCCGCCCGAGCGAGGCTGTGCCCGACCAACGCCGAGTCCCTCTGGGCTGGCTGACTCGGCCCAGTCCGTGTCGCTCCTCACCGGTTCTAATGATCAGTTGGCTGATGTCTTTACTAAGCCAGCCACACGGCAGATGCTAGACCGATTTAGAACCAATCTAAACCTTGTATGTAGTAGTAGTTTAGATTGAGGGGGCGTGTTGAGAATCGGTCTCTGATCGTACGTGTTGTATTGTAAACGTACAAGTACATGTGATCCTGCCGTATATAAATAGAAGAGGTGGAGGCCGTTGCCTACCACGGAACTCTAAATTCTAACTTCCTCCAATCATGTCGCTGTAACAAAGTAATTAATTCCAGAGGCGAAGTTAATTGAGCCACCGATTAACTGGGGTATGCTAAGACGGAGGGATCCCATGGCAAAAAAATCTAGGGATCCCATGGCAAAAAAAAAATCCTCGCGGCAGGAGGGAGAGAGAAGGCCATCCACTCCGCCAAGCGGTCCGTCTTGGGAATGTGTACCCTGTGGCTTTGTTCGGCAGGCGGAGTGTGCCCCTCGGTGGCAAGCCATGAAACTGGCGGCCTGGGGATGAGCGTTCTCCACGTGGGGCTAGGCATTGCCCGGAATTTCCTCCGCTCATCAGTGTTGTACAGCGGCGAGGGTATTGGGCATGCCCGTCTCCTCTTTGAAGAGTGTATCCCACACCTCGCTATTGGTGCGTTGAGAGGTCGTCCACATTACAAGTGTGGCCGATGAGTCCTGGCTGTTTGAGGAGGTATCCATACATGTCACACACCCCGAGCTGGCCGCAGAAATTGGGACTGACATCGGTTGTTGGACAATTTTCCGACCGTTCGTACCCTCTATCAAAATAAGTTTTCGCCCCGCTTTATATGAAAATTAAGTACCATACAATCATACAGCTCAACATCACAGCACATGCACCCAACACAGATACAATACCCAACTGCGAGGTGATAAAGCCACGCCCTACGAAGGGAGCCGATGGGAGACACATGGGAACGCCGGTGAGATGCTCCAAGATCTATTTGCGGTCATCGAGATTCTGTTGCGTACGTCCAGTTCCATCCATCAAATACGCTGTACAAGTGGCGTTAAGTTAGACGTATCTGCTGAAACTCGAGAGATGCAGACATGACAAGATCGATCGATCGAGGAGCGGGCATGGAAGATGGTCGTCGAGGCAGAACTAATCGCGACATGCATCATGCAAGATGGATGCATGCAGTTTCATCCATCCGTCCATCCATCTGAAGAAAATTAAGAGCACGCGGAACGGAACGAACGAATGTTTGGGGTACGTTGCTTCAACTCTCACCCATCGAAAAGACCTCAGCCGGGAGGGGTCACGTACAGAGAGCCGTCTTGATCGACTTGTAGCAAAGCTAGGCCCCGCGGGCGTCTATCTATCCATTGTCCATGTGCAGAGCATACTCGAAAATGCTTAGACAGACGTGCCTCGCAATGGAATCAATATGGTGAAATGTTGCTCCATAATGTAGATTTCTCGCATTACTTATTATTGAAAATACTCCGCGACTTATGACATGTATAATGGTTGATAGGAAGGTCTTATATTAAATTAGCCTTGTAATCAAAGTATGATTACAATGTGTTATTTCTTAGTCTTATATTTTAATACCAAATATGTCTAAATATGTCGTGAGACAATTATTGCTAAGACATCATCTTTTAGTTAAGAGAAGGCAAACCTCTTTTTTTTCGTTTCTCTCTACTATAACTTAGCAATTATGTTAATTACCATTGCTAAGATAAGACTATTGTACATCCCTTAGAGCGCAGGGATTGACGAATAGCGCGGGCTATATCCTGTGTTTAAAGGCGGGAGCATGAGAGTGCGACTTTGGCGAAAAAGTTGTCGCTTTCTTTTCTTTTTATGTTTTTTATTTTTTCTTGATCATCTTCCTCGCGTACTTCCTATTTCTAACCTTTATCATAAGTCAAACTTTATAAAGTTTGACCAACCTTATAAAAAAAACTAGCAATATTTACAACACAAAATGGATATCACTAGATGCTCTTCGAATTTAGTTACCTAATATACTAATTTAGTGCCATAAACATTTCTACAAATTTTGCTAATGTTGGTCAAATTTAAAAAAGCAATTGACTTAGGACAAAATACACTTATATGTGGACTGAGAGAATATGCATGAATCCGGAGCCATGTTTTTTTAATCGATTTAGAGAAGTACCCATCCGCTTCCTCCGTGTCGCTCCTGGCCGGGCCACATGGAGACCACCACCCACCTCGCCAGTGTCAAAGGATGCGGTCGGGCTAGCCCAAGCCCGGACGGTGGTTGTGGGGCTTCCTTGTTGGTATCCCCTCGCGATGGTTCTACGTGGACACGGGCAACGGTTAGTTGGAGGAGAGAGAATGAAGAAAAAGAAGGTTGCCTTCCTCTTAGAACGACCTCTTAGAAAATAAGATAATACAATTTTTTTCATTGTACCATATGTCTTCCCTTGCCAACACAATTTTTTACGAGATTTAATTAATAATCATTAATTCTTATGGATGGTGATAAAAGATAATTGTCGGGGGGCTACCCCCGGGTAGGGTCAAGGCTTGGCATAGGTTGAGTTTGAAGGTGTGCCGAGGTATGGAAAGGGCCGACCAGCTTGGGCCTGGGAGTGTCCGAGCTGCATCTTGACCTGGAGAATATAAAGGCCGACCTATCTTGGCCCAGAGGGGTCCGAGGTATCCCGTTGGCATGGGCCGAGGTTCACTGTCCGAGCTATGTTCAGCCGACCTAACTACCTCGGTGCTATGGTTTGTATGGTGAGTGCAGGAGAAGCTATTTGAAGGAAGTAATGTCCGAGGTGGTCGGATCTTACGTACAAGACCCGAGGTAAGGAGCGGGAGCAAGACCCGAGCTAACCAAGGCAGGAGGCCGTAGGTCGGGCAGGAGTCAATGCTCCTGTCACTTCCTGCCTGGTACAAGAGCGCCTGACGCGGGAGCGTCTGTCACGGAGCCTGGCAGAGGCGTGCCCCGGGTTCAGCGGGGCTGCACGTCTCTGACCGCTGACCACGCGAGATCCGGGGAAAAGGCTACGAGGTAGCACGGCGTGGCTATGTCCTGTCTCTGTCAGAGGAGACATGCTAGCTCTGCCGTTATGCAGCAGGGATGGGCAGGCCATGTCTTGTCCCTGACAGGAGTACGATGATGACCAGAGCAGAGGCATGGCTACAGTGTTCAGCGAGGGGCACAACGGTAACTCGGCTGGCCTATATAGTGGGCTTCCACCCCTCCTGCTTGAGGGATCGAGGAAGAGAGAAGAAAAGAGAGAGAGAGAAAGGAACCTCGGAACCCCCGGAGTCACCTCGGATCAAGCTCGGAGTTCCTTCTTCCTCCCGTGTAGCTCCATCTTTTACCTCAAGTTCTCACCATTGTATCATCACACAGCTCGAGGAGCAGCTTGTACGTCACCGAGCTATACACCAGTAGGATAGTGCTGCAGTAGGGGTGTTACCTCCACAAGAGGGCCCCGAAGCAGGGTACATCGTGGTGTGCTTTGTGTTCTTGGTTTCTTGTTTCTCGTTCGTGTTCTTGCGGTTTCTTGCGTGTTCTTGCTTGTGCACTTCTTGAGTGCATAAACCCTCCCCGGATTCCCCCAACGACCATTCGGCCCCATCTTAGCCATACCTATGGCATCTGCCGTGATCCCACCACGACAGTTGGCGCCCACCGTGGGGCAGATTGAGGCGTTGGAGGGAGTTTACATCCGGACGGGCTCAGGCGAGCGTGTTCTTTCCGGGCTTATCGCCAAGATCGGTGAGTTCACCTTCATCAGCGACAATGCGGGGTGTTTCGCCGGCAAGCCCTTCCCCGAGCATGGCTTCACCATGATGCTTGGCAGCTTCGTCACCTACGTTGCTGTCGAGGTTGTTCGCGGTACCCGGAGCAGGTGCTCGTGGACGACGAAACTCCTCTCCTCGCGGCTTTAGGTCGGCGTATCACT
This sequence comes from Poa pratensis, assembly GCA_947311845.1. Lineage (NCBI taxonomy): Eukaryota > Viridiplantae > Streptophyta > Magnoliopsida > Poales > Poaceae > Poa > Poa pratensis. Next base: position 57,827,959 of record CAMZMU010000128.1, read on the forward strand.
CGCCCCGAGAGCTGCGTGGAGGTGATGATGACCGGTCCGGTTGATGCCGCTGGCAAAGTAGATGCCAGCAAATCCAAGCCGGCCGAGGTTGCTAAGGTGAGATCTGCAAAGCCCAGGCTAGAGAAAGAGTTGCCTGGCACCCCCGAGGTGCAGGGCCGAGGTGCGACCCTAGTAGAAATAGTGGAGACACTGGCAGACCCAGTAAATCCAGGAGTGGATGTAGTGGTGACTGTGGCCGACCTAGAGGCAAAGCGTGTCCTGTTGCAAAAGGAGGCTGTAGCAATGATGACAGCTAGAGATGAGTTCAATAGAGATCTGCGTGAGTACAATGCAGCGAATGGCTTCACCCCGGTAGCAGTTGATACAAATAGGGGAGCCGAGGTGCGGCAGAGAGGCAAGGGGCTCAATGATGAGATAAACAGGGAGGCTCGACCTACCACCTCGGCTAGGAGTGAGAGTCGCGTGTCGACTGGAAGGCCGGTATATAGTTCCCCTGCTAAGAACCTCAGAGCTGCCGAGGCAGGCAGGGCCGAGCTATCCGGGTTGACTGGAGATGCATGGCGTGCGCAGCAGAAGCGAGTCAATGAATTAGTGTATGTAGCTAACCAGCAGAATGAGGCTCTCCGCAGAGCATATGCCGGGGCTGGTGATTCGAGATGGTTTATTCAGCTAGGCCAGTTAGTCAGGTGTCCAAGGGGCAAGCCTCGTCTCCACTCGTCGGAGGAGCCGATCGAGCCCGGAGTGTCACCTCGGGTCAGAACAAGCAGCTGCAGATGTATGATCCGGTGTTAGCAGCAAAGCAGAAGGTGGGCCAGGGCAATGCTAGCCGAGCTAAGGGAAACCCCGGCCAAGGTAATGCAAGCCGAGCTAAGGGTAACTCCGGTCAGGGAAATCAGAATGGCGGGCAAGCAGCGTCGGCTGGCCGAGGTAAACCACCTCCGCCCCCGAGGTATCAGCAACAACCCCGGCCGCAGGGGCAATATCAGCGAGAGCCGGAGTATGTTCAGCAACCTCAGAATGTCGGTCAAGGCGATGACCGATATGATGATGGAGACTCGGCCATGGCGCGAGCTGGATACCACAGAGTGGATGGGGCGTTGGGACCTCGGATAGGAGCTCGGATGTTAGCTCCAGGCGATGTTCGTAACAAGCTGGATAGAATCTACTTATCCGAGCAACTGGAGGAGGAAGGCCCTCCTGGTCCGGCGTGTTTCGGACCTCGGATCATGAAGGAGCCACCACCGCCAGTATCTCAGTTCCAGTTAGGTCGGAACACCAAGCCATACAACGGGAGCACCAAGCCGCAAGATTGGCTGACAGATTATGTATCCTCGGTGCACATAGCGGGGGGCAATCGCCGATGGGCGGTCCGGTATCTCCCGCACATGTTGGAAGGTCCAGCTCGGATCTGGCTGAATAATTTGCCGGAGTATAGTATCAACTCCTGGATAGACTTGGAGCTGGCGTTTAACAGCAACTTTGCTAGTACATACAAGAGGCCAAACCGACCTCAGCTCCTGGCAGCATGTAAGCAAGATGATCATGAAACTGACCGAGAATTCTTAACTCGGTGGAGCAATGTTCGGAATTCCTGTGAAGGAGTTGTAGAGGCACAGGCCATTTCCTGGTTTGCAGATGGTTGTCGACATGGCAGCATGCTGTGGCAGAGGCTCCAAAGAGATATGCCGAAATCCCTAGCAGAGACAATCCGGATTGCAGATTCTTATGCTCTGGGTGATCCGATGCAGCCAGCAGCAGAGGCAGTGGCACGTAACAGAAGGAGGGAGCCAATAAACAACCGGCTCGGACCAAGGTGTAATGACCGCCAAGAGTTCGGACAAAAGAGGAGGGAGCCGGACTACCCATACACCTCGAACCAAGTTGCAGCGGTGAACCCGGATCAGCCCGGAGCTGGAGGTGTCCAGAGGCCGAAAATCAATGGTCCGGCATTTAGTCCGAACCCGGAGCCACCCTTGACTTATGAATGATGATGATGGTCCTTGCCGTTACCATACGACCGACCCGCGCAAGCCAGCCAACCATTCAACCCGGCAGTGCAGCTGGAACCAGAATCAGGAAGAAGGGGCGAAGGCCGGAGGAAACAGAGGAGGACCACCTCAGAGATTTCAGCCGAGGTCCCACCCAATCTGTCCGGAGCAAATGTTACCCCGATAACCACTGCACCTCCTCCGAGGCCTGCAGCAGCAAGGCCCGTGAATGTTGTGAATGTCCGAGGTAATAACAACAACAATGGTGCCGGACCAAGTCAGCAGTATGAATACCCCGGAAATGACTATAGAGAGGCTCATGCGAGCTATGTGGTCTTTGTGACCGAGCCAACTGACAAGAAGAGTGTGCAGAGGCGTGCCATGGAGGTGAATGCAGTAATGCCGGTGGTGCCGACCTATATGAACTGGTCTGAGCAGGAGATACTTGGAGCAGGAAAGATACACCTCGGATCATGCCGAGCCCTGGAAAGTATGCCCTGGTGGTAGATCCGACGTTGTGTGGGCCTACAACAATGTGAGGTTCACCCGAGTTCTGGTGGACAATGGCAGTGCCATCAACATCATGTACCGAGACACAATGGTGAAATTGGGCATATCGCCAAATCAGTTGATGCCAAGCAGTTGTACTTTTCATGGGATTGTGCCTGGCGTTTCCTGTGCACCCATGGGCAAGATATGGGTGGATGTAGCATTTGGAACCAAGGATAACTGCCGAGTTGAGAGTATCGAGTTCGAGGTGGTGGACTTGGAGAGTGCATACCATGCATTGCTTGGAAGGCCGGCTCTGGCCAAGTTCATGATTTCCACCCATGTTGCATACCTGAAGATGAAAATGCCGGGCCTAATGGGATCATATCCATCTCGGGTGACTACAAGCGAGCCATTCAGTGTGCCTCGGCGGGGTCTAATCTGGCCGAGTCTTTGGTGATCGCAGCTGAGAAGAAGAAGCTGCATCAAGTGGTGGCAATGGCGCAGTCAACACAGCTCGGCATGTCCGGACTGATGAGCCCGGACTCAACTGCAGCATTCGAGGTGCCCAAGGAGACCAAGAAGATCCCCATTGACCCGGAGCACCCGAGCATGGCCATCATTGGGACCGGGCTGGGCGAGAAATAGGAAAGCGAGCTCTGTCACTTCCTCCGTGAGAATCGGGATATCTTTGCATGGTCGGCTAAGGACCTGCCTGGTGTTCCGAGGGAGTTGGCAGAGCACTCTTTATTTGTCAGGCCGAGGTGAAACCGGTGAGGCAACCGACCCGTCGTCTCTCAGACGACCGAAGACAAGTGGTGCTGGACGAGCTGGCTAAGTTGCTTGCAGCCGGGTTCATTATGGAGGTGCTGCATCCGGACTGGATATCCAATCCGGTCTTGGTGGAAAAGAAGAAAGACGAGCCAGCCGTGGTCAAGGTGTGGCGCATGTGCATTGACTTCACTAACCTCAACAAGGCGTGCCCGAAAGATCCGTTTCCATTACCTCGGATTGATCAAGTGATTGATTCCACTGCTGGTTGTGAACTGTTGTCTTTTATCGATGCGTACTCTGGTTTTCACCAGATACCACTGAACCCGAAGGATCAAATAAAGACTGCTTTTATTACCCCGTATGGGGCGTATTGCTATCGTGTCATGTGTTTTGGTCTGAGAATGCCGGGGCAACTTATCAGAGGTGTATGCAGAAATGCCTGCACTCTCAAATGGGCAAAAATGTGCAAGTGTATGTCGATGATATCGTCATCAAAACTAAGGAGAAACGTACTCTCCTCGAGGATCTCGAGGAGACATTTGTGAATTTGAGAAAATATCGGTTGAAGCTTAACCCGGACAAGTGCACCTTTGGTGTCCCGGCTGGAAAGTTGCTTGGATTCCTGGTGTCTAGCCGAGGTATCGAGGTTAACCCGGCCAAGATCCGAGCTATTGAGAACATGAAATTACCGAAGTGTTTGAAAGATGTGCAGAAATTCACAGGGTGCCTAGCCTCGTTGAGCCGATTTGTAGGTCGGCTGGGAGAAAAAGCCTTACCTTTGTACCAGCTCATGAAGAAAAGTACCGGGTTTACATGGACCCCGCAGGCCGACGTGGCGTTCAATGAGCTAAAAAAGATGTTGTCCACCGCCCGGTGTTGGCGTCACCATTGCACAATGAGCCGATGTTACTTTACATTGCGGCCACAAACCGAGTTGTAAGTGTGGCAGTGGTGGTGGAGCGCGAAGAAGGTGGCAGGTCGGTGCAGAGACCGGTGTATTACTTGAGCGAGGTGATCTCTACCTCGAAGCAGAATTACCCTCACTACCAGAAGATGACGTATGGTGTCTACCTGGCGGTCAAGAAGTTGAAGCATTATTTCCAGGAGCATCCCATGACGGTGGTGTGCGAAGCTCCAATCTCGGAGATCATCGGGTGCAAAGATGCAACTGGCCGAGTTGCCAAATGGGCGATTGAGGTGTCTCCATATGCACCACATTATGAGAGAAGAGATGCAATTAAATCCCAGGCGTTGCCGGACTTCTTTTGTGATTGGGCCGAGATGCAGTATGAGCCACCCAGGCCGGACTATAATTATTGGAAAATGCATTTTGATGGGTCCAAGACAAAGATCGGGCTGGGGGCTGGAATAGTCCTCACCTCGCCGAAGCGAGATCAGCTGAAATACGTGCTGCAGATTCATTTCTCAGCATCAAACAATGTGGCGGAGTATGAGGCCTTAATCCATGGACTCAATGTGGCGAAGGAGATCGGTATCCGGCGTGTAGAATGCTTCGGCGATTCCGACCTGGTGGTGCAACAATCTTCTGGAACTTGGGATGCTCTGGATGCCAACATGGCGTTATATCGGTTCCATGTGCAAAAGATATCCGGGTTCTTTGAAGGGTGTGAATACAGGCATATACCTCGGACAGAAAATAATGCTGCCGACGTGTTGTCAAAGCTCGGTTCATCTAAAGAGGCAGTACCACCTGGAGTAGCCCTGAATCACTTGCGAACTCCTTCAATCAAACCTTCTCCTGAATCCGAATCTATTTTCATCCCGGCGGAGCAAGAGTCCGGACCTGTTCCAATGGAGGTAGACGTCGGATGCGTTTGGTCGGACCCGGGGACTGCGTGGCAGAGCTCGGGGACTGCGCACCGAACCTCGGGGACTGCTCGTCAAGACTCGGGGACTGGTCGCAGGATGGTGGAGGAAATAATGGAGGAGATTATGGTGGCCGAACCAATGGAGGTGGACGAGAAATTTTTTCCTTTGCACCCAGTGCCGGAGTGGGCGGAGCAAATCATGAAGTTCATAACGAGGGAAGCTTGCCAAGTGACACAACCGAGGCTAGGAGAATCCAAAGGAGGGCAAGGCGTACACCATCATCAACAAGGAGCTCTATAAAAGAAGCGTAACCGAGGTGTTGCAACGGTGTGTCGAGCCAGCTGAAGGCAAGGAGATGCTTTTGGAGATCCACCAAGGAGAGTGTGGTCATCATTGCAGCACAAGAGCTCTGGTGGCCAAGGTGTTCAGGCATGGGTTCTATTGGCCCACTGCTCTTGCTGATGCAGAGGCCATAGTCCGGAGATGTGAAGGATGCCAAAGGTTTGCCAAGCAAACGCATATGCCAGCCTCGGCGCTCAAAACAATTCCTATCACTTGGCCGTTTGCGGTATGGTGTTTGGATATGGTGGGAGAGTTCAAACCAGCCCGAGGTAACATGACGCACATACTGGTGATGGTGGACAAGTTCACCAAGTGGATCGAGGTGAAACCAATCCGGAAGTTGGATGGTCATTCAGCAGTGACTTTTTTGAAGGAGATCATTCTGCGATATGGGTACCCCCATAGCATTATCTCGGACAACGGCACGAACTTTGCTGTTGGAGAATTTGCTCGGTTTTGCATGAACAAGGGAATCCGGCTGGACATAGCCTCGGTGGCACACCCGGAGTCTAATGGACAAGTGGAAAGATCAAATGCTCTAGTGTTGGCCGGCATCAAGGCTCGGCTCATTGAACCACTGCTGAAAACGCCGGGGTGTTGGATAGATGAGATACCAGCAGTACTGTGGGGTCTAAGGACCACGCCAAATCGATCAACTGGCTATACGCCATTTTTTATGGTCTATGGGGCAGAAGCTATGCTACCCACTGACATCGAATATGATGCGCCCAGAGTGGCAATGTACACTGAAGCCGAGGCAAAAGAGGCTCGGGAGGATGCAGTAGATCTGCTTGAGGAAGCTAGAGAATTGGCCTCATCTCGGTCAGCAATATACCAACAAGGTCTCCGACGTTATCATAGCCGGAGTGTCAACCCTCGTGTGTTTCACGAGGGAGATTTGGTGCTGAGGCTGGTGCAGCGCAAGAAAGGTCGGCACAAGTTGTCACCTCCATGGGAGGGACCGTTCATTGTGAGCCGAGCTCTGCTCAATGATTCGTACTATCTATAGATGCGCAGGAACCAAGGAAATGGGCTGGACAACCCCGGATCAGAGGTCAAGCGACCATGGAATAGCTCTACTCCGACCTTTCTACTCATGAAGGGCGCAATGTATGTACCTCGGTTAATCCTTAATGAAATGTCGGCACTCCGAGGTTGAAGCTCGGGGACTGCCTCGCTCTTGTGCTTGTGTTTTATTTCTGTTTGTCAATTTCGTTCATATGCCGAACTATTTTGAACCTCGTCTCAAACTTCAAGTAATGTATGCTGTGTAACTAATCTTGTGACTCGACTGACGAACGCCGAAATGGTAGTCAAGAGCAAAGATGAAAAAACGTGGGAAACATGAAAATGGACTCGGGGACTCGGTCCAAAAATATAGTTCGGCATGTGTCGTTTACTAACCCCTGTCTTTACCTTTCGTTTATGTCGGATGATTTTGAAACACACCTCGACATTTGCTAAGTACTGTATGCTATAAACAACAATCTTGTGACTCGACTGTCGAACGCCAAAATGGTAGACAAGAGCAAAGAATGCCAAGTATAGTAAACACGAAAGTGAACTCGGGGACTCGTTCCAAAAGGGTTCGGCATAAATTCTTAGAAAAGCATGGTTCGGATAGCAAGATAATAGTACTGGTAGCAAGGCAAACTACTTAAGTGTATTACATCTGCACCCGGCATACCGGGGATTTAATGTTTTGCTTGAGACAAGTTCAGGCCTCGGAACCAGAGACCTCGGTCGCCGAAGTTGTGGTAGTGGGACCTCGGAAGCAGGAGCCTCGGGCGCAGGAACAACCTCGGGCGCAGGAACAACCTCGGGCGGAACAACCTGGTCGCGGAAGCAACCTCGGTTGTTGGAGTGGATGCCGGGGTGTCCGTCACGTCGGGGGAGATCACCTCGGTGGCTACGGCTTTGCCGGACTTGCCCTTGGGGTTCGGAGGTTCGTCGAAGTTGAAGTCATCATCAGAATCTCAGCCACCTCGGTTGTTTTGCCGGCCTTGCCCTTGGAGCTCTCAGGCTCGTCAAAGTCAATTTCCTCGCCGTCAGAGCCTTCTTCACCGGACTCTTCTTCCTCGTCCGAGCTCTCTTCATCCTCAGAATAGAGGCGCCCATCAAAGGTCCGGGTGTTTGCATAACTAGCAAAGAGGTCGGCTGCTGCTTGGCGTTTCTCAATGCCATCAGGGTGGTGTTCCAAGGAGAGCCCTGCGCAGGGAGGTAACCGTGTGGATCTCAACATTCATACCAGGACAGCACGAACACCAGGGCCTTGTCCGCTCCAGCCCGAGCTGATGAGCATCTCCACTCCCGAAGTCTAGCCTCGGCTCCTTTCAGCTTCGTGGCGAGCTCGTCGATGCAAGTGGGAGTCTTAACCTTGGGCCAGAGGGCACGGTGGACCTCGATGGCAGCATCAACCAGTTGTTCCAATGGCCCTGAGCGGCCTGATCCGAGCATTAAGGGCAACAAGGTGGTCCTGGATATCCCAGCTTTCGCTGAGGGTTTCTGTCTCAGCCCTCTTTGCCCGAGCTGCTTGAACTTCGCGGATAGCCTTGTCCTTGGAGTGCTCAAGTTCTCTGAAGAAGACAAAAAGGCTGTCGCTGAAATAAGGCATACGGTGGCACGGGGTGTAGGTCGGCAGAAAATAAGGAAAAGGGGAAAAGAAACTTACTGTCCATTTGGTGATTAATCCGAGTGAGCTCGGACAACCAGCTTTTCGATATAGCTCGGAGGGCGATAAGTTCGGCTTCGGCCGAGGTGGCGCGGTCTCCAGGGTCTTGGCAAGCTCTTGCTGCTGTTCGGCGGCCTGGTCTTTGACCTTCATAGCGTCCTCCACAGCAGTTTTGGCTTCATTAGCCCGGTTCAGCTCTTGTTGCAGCCGAGCTATTTCATCTTCGGCTGTCTTCAACTTGGAGGCATAATCTTTGTCGCTCTGCTCCTTTGCGGATAGAAGAGTCCGGTGAGACTTCTTCAGTCTGTTGTGATCCAGCAGGAGGTTCTTGAAGATCTTTGTCCGAGCATTGTTGCACTCCTGAAAAAATAGAGAGATCAGTTCGAAGAAATCCGAGGTCTTTTTAGCACCCGAGGCCCAATTGAGTCCCGGGGACTCGGCGTTGGCCTCGGGGACTCAGCATGGGAGAAATGACAAGTTTTTGAGATTCAAGCCGAGCAATTTTAACTCGGTGGAGTGTCAATTGCTCAACCCGAATCTCGGGGACTGGGAATAGTGTATGTTTGTCATTTGGTTTCAAAGGAAGAAAGAGAGTTGCGTAAAGAAACTTACCGAGGCCTTCTTGCTGCAATCAAGGACCGCAGTCTGCATGTTGTAGATGGACTGGAGCACGGCGCTAGGTCCAACTGGATGCTCAGAGCTCGGGTTAGAGGAGACCTCGGCAGCGTCAGCCGAGTTCCAGTCCATGTCATAGTGCTTCTCCGAGCCTAAGCTGTTCCCGCTCTTGGTCCGGAGTTGCCCGACCTCCCAGCTGCTGATGTTCGGCTGGATGGTAGCAGCGAAAAGAGCTCGGGAGGTGGCGACCTGAGAGCTCGAGGCGCGGTCTTGGTCAAGGTGGACTTCGGCGCGGGAACATGCGGCACTAGTTGGGTGCTCGCAGCCTTGGGGCCCGGTGGCGGTGGCGGCATCGGAGTTTGCTGTGGCTGTTTGGGGGGCTCAACAACTGGAGCTGAATCTTTCTTCTGCTTCTTCTGCTTGCTGCTGTTGTTGCTGCTGGTTGCGCGCAGCTTGAGACTTGGGGGAGAGCCGAGGCTCCAGCACGGTCTTAGCCGGAGTCTTGGCGCGATCTGTCTCCGCATCCTTCTGAGGAGGCGGAGGAGTCCGATCTCGGCGGGGAGCGAGTGTCCCAGGCCGGAGTCAGAGCTCGGCGGTGGAAGTTCGGCGGAGGAACACGCACCGGGGAGGAGATGGTCCTCTCCGGGCTGCTGAGGTCAATGGACCGTTCTGGAGGAGAGGCTCTGGCGGGGCTGCCGAGGTTAACTCGACCTCGGTTGTCTGAGCTTCAACCACTGGAGGCAGTGGTGAATGTATCGAGCTGTGGCTCTGTTTGATCTGCCGAGCCGGGCTAGACGAAAAAGAAAAGATTAAGTTAGAGTAAAAGCTTAACCTCGGAACAGCGTGAAAGGTAAAAAGGAGCAAGGTGACTTACGCATCTTCCTCCACGGGGCCTCGTTCTTGTGCCTCCCGAGGTCTTCTTGGCACGCTTGGCTTTGGGCGCCGCAGTCTCCGAGGTCTTGGAAGCCTCGGCATCCGAGGTACCGGGTCCTGAGCGCTTCCGGGAAGCTGCAGACGCTGGATGAAAGTTCTTATATGTTGGAGGAGCATATGAAATTGGAATAACGTTGACAGGTTCCAGAATTTGGCAATCGTCATCGTCGTCATCGGGCCAGTCCTGGATAGACGAGAACTGGTGGGCGGTGCGAGGAAACCACGAGTCTTACCCGAGGTGGCCTTGGGAATGGGAGGTGATCCTCATTGTCCGGATCTTCAACCTCGGCGGCGGCCGGGATAGGCAGGTCGGGAGTCCACTCCTTAGAAGAAAGGGGGCCATCCTCGATTTCCTGTCGAGTGAACTTCTGCAGAGGTGGCAAGGTAAAACCGAGTTAGCACAAGAATCAATACAAGGTCGGGGTGAAAATGAAACCGAGCAATATTATACGCGGGTAAGGTACACTTACTTGAGCTGGAAGGTGATCTCGGTCATAGGGCTTGACACCCCATTTCCACTTATCGGGCATGGTGGTCTTGGCGATGGCCCGGATGCGCCTCTTCACCTCGGAGTCATCAAGTTCAAAAGTGTTGTGCCGAGTGGGATCGTAGCGGCCACTCATGTGGCAGATCTTATGGGCCCGCGCTTGTAAAGGGCTAACTCGGCGGGTGATCATGGTGCGCAAGATGTCATCTGCCCCCAGCTTTTCTCCTGGAGGGACATCATGGTTTGGTGGATCAGTAGAACCTCGGGAGCGTCGGGTGCAGGCTCATAATCCCAGTTGAGTTGGGCAGCGGGGGTTCCGAATGGTGAACTCCGGCAAATTGATGAGGTCTTCCCCGGGTTCTTCACATAGAAGAAGGAGCGTTGCCATTTGCGGCAGGAGTCCAGGCCCTGAATCCGAGGAAACTCAGAGAGGCGCCGAGGTGAAATCGAGGCCGCCCCGCAAGCGGTCATCTCCTTGTCCACGACCTTCTTGTTCGGGACACTTTGCTTCTTGAGCTGGAAGTACTTGGCCCAGGACTCGATGCTTGGCCATAATCCGAGGTAACCCTCGGAAAAGGTCGCGTAGGCCGAAAGTTGGAGGATGGCATTGGCGGGCAGGTGGTGTGGTTGTAGCCCAAAGTTGTCCAAGAAATCCCGGAAGAATTTCCCGGCCGGGAGCCCGAAACCACGTTCGAAGTGATCCAGGAAGACGACCCGCTCCCCGGATTCCACCTCGGGTTCGATATCTTCTTTCTTCGGAACCCGGCAGATGAGTTTGGCCGGGATCCGCCGTGAATCTCGGAGCCACTTGATGTCGACCTCCGTGACATCAGATCCCTCCCAGCTACCTCGCTCTCCAGGTGCTCCTTCCTCGGCGGGATCCGAGGCAGAAGACATGTTGACGCTTTCCTGCAGAAGAGGGAGGTTCAACCGGGGTAAGTACCTCGGACCGTTCAGGATAGCCGGGGTAACTACCTCGGACCATTCGAGACAGCCGGGCTAAAGGATTTAGGCGGGAAACACGTTTCTACCACTGCGAGATACTAGCAAAGATCTACCGATGAGCTAAAAAGGAAAATAAACTCGAGTTCATCAAGGGGCAAACCTAAAAGGATAGTGCGACGGGTGCGTCTGAAACAAGTCTAGATGAGATCTAAAATGGCTAAAAGAGTGCGAAAGTAGAGCATCGGGTTCATCGAGTTCATCGGATTCATCAAGATCCTCGAGTTCATCGAAGGATGAACATGTTCATGGCCATGGAGGGGAAGCGAAGAACTCACCGGGGAAGAACGCGAAGGATCGGCGGCGAGTCAACGGCGCACGGCGCAGCGCGCGTACTTCGGTGCGGCGAGGCGCTCGACGGCGGTGCGGAACGGTGCTGCAGAACGGCGGCGCGTACTCCGGTGCGGCGAGGCGCTCGACGGCGGCGCTGGAGGCAGAGGGCACGAAGCGGCGAAGTGAACGGGGAAGGAGATGAAGTCCTGCCCTGGGCCCCTACTATAACCGCGTGGAGTAACTGCGCACTACCGCGCGGTTACCGGGAGGACGCGGGATCTTGTGCGGGCGAGCGTGCAGTTGCGGCAGTTATGGCCGCACGATCGGCCACATCGTGGGCCACAGGACGGCAACCGCCAGCGCCGGATTTTCTGTGCTGGTCAGCGCGAGAATCGAGGGGTCGTGGGCGGTCAAGTGGGTCAAGTACTTGAGTGCGCGTGTGCACTGTTTGGTGGGTCCGGCTGACGAAGGCGGCGTGTGGTCAGGACCTATCTTTCAGAGGTCCGGGTTTCGAGGTCCGGGCAGAGATTCTTCGCCACGTGCCTCGGAAAATCTTGAGGCAAGATTGTGCGGAGTCAAGCAGCTCGGAAAGTTCAGATCGCATATCAACCTCGGATTAGATTATGGTATGTGGGAAGTACCTCGGCGGAGCTATATTTGAGGTCGCGTTTAGAGGTGGTGCGTTGTTTATTTTTGAACCTGCTACGGCCCTCCATCCGAGGTCGTAGGACCGCACCAGCTTCGGGGACTAATGTCGGGGGCTACCCCCGGTAGGGTCAAGGCTTGGCATAGGTTGAGTTTGAAGGTGTGCCGAGGTATGGAAAGGGCCAACCAGCTTGGACCTGGGAGTGTCCGAGCTGCATCTTGACCTGGAGAATATAAAGGCCGACCTATCTTGGCCCAGAGGGGTCCGAGGTATCCCGTTGGCCTGGGCCGAGGTTCACTGTCCGAGCTATGTTCAGCCGACCTAACTACCTCGGTGCTATGGTTTGTATGGTGAGTGCAGGAGAAGCTATTTGAAGGAAGTAATGTCCGAGGTGGTCGGATCTTACGTACAAGACCCGAGGTAAGGAGCGGGAGCAAGACCCGAGCTAACCAAGGCAGGAGGCCGTAGGTCGGGCAGGAGTCAATGCTCCTGTCACTTCCTGCCTGGTACAAGAGCGCCTGACGCGGGAGCGTCTGTCACGGAGCCTGGCAGAGGCGTGCCCCGGGTTCGGCGGGGCTGCACGTCTCTGACCGCTGACCACGCGAGATCCGGGAAAAGGCTTCGAGGTAGCACGGCGTGGCTATGTCCTGTCTCTGTCAGAGGAGACATGCTAGCTCTGCCGTTATGCAGCAGGGGATGGGTAGGCCATGTCTTGTCCCTCACAGGAGTACGATGATGACCAGAGCAGAGGCATGGCTACAGTGTTCAGCGAGGGGCACAACGGTAACTCGGCTGGCCTATATAGTGGGCTTCCACCCCTCCTGCTTGAGGGATCGAGGAAGAGAGAAGAAAAGAGAGGGAGAGAGAAAGGAACCTCAGAACCCCCGGAGTCACCTCAGATCTAGCTCGGAGTTCCTTCTTCCTCCCGTGTAGCTCCATCTTTTACCTCAAGTTCTCACCGTTGTATCATCACACAGCTCGAGGAGCAGCTTGTACGTGTCCCCAGAGATATACACCAAGTAGGATAGTGTTGCAGTAGGGGTGTTACCTCCCAGGAGGGCCCCGAAGCAGGGTACATCGTGGTGTGCTTTGTGTTCTTGGTTTCTGGGCTTCTCGTTCGTGTTCTTGCGGTTTCTTGCGTGTTCTTGCTTGTGCACTTCTTGAGTGCATAAACCCTCCCCGGATTCCCCCAACGACCATTCGGCCCCATCTTAGCCATACCCATGGCATCTGCCGTGATTCCACTACGACAATAATGCAATGTACAGATCATATATTGCCTTCTCTACATAATGTGTGTAAGGCTAAAGGAAGAGGTGCCTTTTGTACCATTGTTCATACCCTTAGCAACCATTTTACGGGTGCAGATGCAGCCTACCTGCTAGCATGTATACCCGATTTTTAAGCTTTTATGTATTGGTGCCCACTCAACAACCACATATACTTGACATATGACCTGGATTATTTGGTTTCAAAGGAAAAATGAAGGAGTGAGATAGGAAGGGTGAAAATCGGTGGCCCTATGTAGGGTCTTTTTGAATGGAAGGATTTTCATAGGAAATTTGGAGAATTCCAATCCATAAATTTCTTCCTAAGAAATCCTTTGATTAAATGAATGACACCTTCAATTAGTATGGATTGTATTTCTACACCCCCAATTTCAATATCCACTTTAACCTCTTTTTTATACACTCATGCGCGTCGAGACACTTTTCATGTGTTTCCATCTATGACCATTACCACGGTTTTCCTCTATTTGTGATCCTCTTTTTTGTATATGCAATCCTTTCAAATTATATGTTTATGTGTTTTGTAATCCTGTGATACAAAAAAAACTCTTCATTTGTTTGGTTTGAAGGAATGGAGCAAAGTAAAAACACATGAATATTTATTTTGATCTCAAATTTCAAAGGAAAACACATGATTTTTTTTAATCCGCTTGGACATCTTTTTCCAAATTTCTACGGATGAAGAACGAGACATGGACCTTCAGTGGCATAATAACTTCACAGTTATATTTTTTTCATGTGGTTTGACTTTGATTTTACTATGTTTATTAGGTGGCCTTGTTTTATTTTCGATTCCTCTTGTTTTGTGTGTGAGAGAGAGAGTATAGCATGAACCTGTGTGCCCTATTTCTTTTTCGACAATAATTATACGGTCAGACGCTTCTGCTGCATGCCGCAGAGAGAAAAGAAAAGGGAAAAGTGGGGCAGGAGGAAAACGCCCCGCGAATCGCGCGGGACTTCTGCGCTCGCTGCAGTCTCCCGTCGCGTCGCTGCCGGCCGTGCCGGGCCCACACCTACGTGGCCCAGCTCGGCTCACTGGAGTCTGGAGCTATCCGTGGTAGTAGTAGATGCAGTGTTTTTTTTGAATTATAATTTTTTACAGATTTTTTTTCGAATTAGTAGTACTAGATGCATTAATTGTCCTTTATTTTCGAGGTACCAATGGATGATTACGTCAATAGTGGGAAAAGTATAATTCCTGAATATGAGCAGCTAGATACCCGCAAGTGCGAAAGGTATATTTTTTCCAGCGTAGGATCGATAAGCTAGCACGCTAGATGATCAGATCGTGGCCGGCAGTAATACGGATTAAGTCGACGGGGCGCTATCAACTCAATCGGACTACGTACCAACTGACTAGCAGAAGGTACGTGTTGGTGTTGACCCATAGATATAGCTTGTCCACAAGATAAAAAGCATCTCGCACTTCTCGTAGCTACGTAGGAGCAAGTAGTGGTTTATGTACACAGAAGAACCTCAAGTTGGTGATTTTACGTTCAAAAGCATCTTGCACTTGTTGTAGCTAGCTTGTATTTCCCCTCCATTTTGAAATTTTAGTGAAGTCCTAATTTGGATTTTAAGCGGTGCTCATCCTGTCAAAGATGGAGATATTCATTGGAACGCACGTGGATATGTTTGATGCCACTTTTTTTTAGAACTTTTTGAATGGTTTTACTATTATTTTAAAATTCCTACTCGGACATAAGCATATGATCTCGAGAGCTTAGTTGAATTTCCATGTGGTAATCTAGTAATATAATTCTACCAAACGTTGTATAGGGCCTGTTTGGTTCAAATGAAGAGTGGAGGAATAATATAGTAAATGTAATATGTTGTACATGGCTTGTTTGGTTCAAAGGAAAAGTGGAGAAATAATATAGTGCTAGGAAATTTTCCTACGATGGAACTATTCATTTTTTTTGGTTCATCTGAATTGAGCAAAAGACAAAAGCAGTTAATTTTCCTTTAATCTTAGCTTCAAAGGAAAAATGCAGAAATTTTACAATCAACTTAGATCTTTTTTCCAAAATCCTACGCATGAAAAACGTGGCCGAATCGCAAGTGCCATAATAATGTGCTAATTTTACTATCTTAAATTAGTTGGCTTTATTTTACCATGATTATCACTCCCTTCATTCATAATTATATTGTGTTATGTGTTTAATCAAATCTATTGTTGTCAATTCGACTAATATATAGGAAAAATATCAACTCCTATATAACGAATTCAAAAATATTAGAATAATCATAAACTATATTTCCATATTATATGCATTTGTTATTATAAATATTGGTATTTTCGTATCTACTTGGTCAATCTTTTATTTAACTCTGAAATAACCCAAAACACCGATGATTAAGTTAAATCGTAGAGAGTAGTGATTGTGTGTTTTCCCTACTCCTTTTTCTGTTATCATGTCTCTAGTGACATAGTGACATGCTTTGCACCTCCATCATTATTATTTTCCTGCGTTTTTCCTATTTTTAGAATCTCGCAAACCAAACAGGTCTACACTCTAGTGTTTTGGATATGTAAAAAAGTTGAATAGTGTGGGTGGCGCAATGAAAGCTGCGGCCAAGAGAGAGGGGGACACTATAAGGACAAGGGAGCTGTGCATGGGCCTACGCCCTGTCAACTCGAACGTCTCTTCTGTCCCCTCTTAACTCAGTCACTCCACTGGAACTCTTTAGGTTTTCTCTCTCTTGCCCTCTCTCTCTTTCCCATGCTCTTCAATGTCAGTTATTCATTTTTATTGCTTCATCTGATTTGACGCCAAAAAAAAGGCAAAACCGGAAATTGCTTGGCGGAATTTTTTCTGGATCCGTTCCGGTTCGAGACTTCTTGAGATATTGATTTGGTCTCATGCGTCCTTTCTTTCTACTGCTTTGAGAAATGGTGCAAGAACAGATCCTACCTGAGAATCGAACGCATGAAGAGCATAGGATCTTGATGCTCCTCCACCTGTCAAACTACAACCGGTCTGAATCCATTGCTAGTAAAAGCATCTCCAACGGCGGCCCCCAAAGCACCCCAAAGACCCATTGGGTGTCGGACTGCAATTTTCACCCACCGGCACCCATTTGATCGGCCCGGCCCAAATTCTGTCCGGCACCCCTAATCAGGCCCTTTCGGGTGCCGGACAGTGGCCGGTCAAGCGCCCCGTCATGCGGAGCCCGTCTGCCAGTGACACATACCGATACGCTGCAGAGAGGGTCGTTTCTTTCGATTAATGGCGTCCCCTCACGGTAGTCAAAGTGACGAGACGGCGGCAGCACACGTCGCATTTACGCCGGAACGGTTTCCCTGACGGGCACAAAGCGAAGCGACGCGTCAAGCCGTGCCGTCCACGTGGTGACATCGCAGCGGCCTCGCCAGGCGGCGCCCTGGACACGCGTCGTCGTCGTCAATACGCTGCAGGTGAGCCGGTGCTCGGCGTTAATGGGTGCCACCCAACCCCATTCCTCCGGCTGCCTTTAAAACGCAGCGCGCCGCGCCTCTCCTCTACCCACACAGCCTCACTCACCTCCCCCTCCCAAGTCTCTCTCTCTTAAACCATGGTGGGCAGCCGCGAGGAGCCTGTGGAACGCGACGGCCGCCTTCTCCGCGACGCCCTGTCCGCGCAGCGTGCAGAACACCGCATCGTGGTACGCCGCGAGCAAGAGGCCCAACGTCGCCTCCTGCACGAGGAGCGGCAGATAGCGGAGCCGTGGCACCGCGAGATGCGGCGCGAGATGCAGCGCGATGAGGCATCGTCGTCACGGGCGCCGCCTGCGCCTCGGCCGTCCAATGAGGCGTCCGCGGCTCTGACAGTCGAGGAGGCGCAACACCACTCCTCCAACATCCCGGTGGCAGACGGTCGTCAGCTGCTGGAGGGGTGGGTGAGGAACGTGGTGAAGGTGCCAGTCGCGCCGCGGCTCAGTGGGACGACACGTCTGGAGTACATCATGGCGAAGTGGAGGGACCTGCCGTTTGCGCAGCGGGTCGACCGCTTCTACTCTGTTTCGTCGCCGCATTGGCACGACGTTGTGGAGGCCGAGTACCAAGCGCGGCTCGGCAGCTTCTTCTTGCCTGCCGGCATGCGGGAACCACCGCCACCACATGAACATGCCCCTGCACCAGCGCTGGTGCCGGAGGGTGAGGCGCAAGATGAAGACGGAGACGACAACTGGCCAGAGCCGGAGTGGGAGAACATGCAGGCGGCCATCGAGGCCTCCCTCCGCCGCCAATAGATCAAATCCCACCACGAACAAGCGGCGAAACCAGAAGCCGTAGTACACTTCCAGTGCCGGCCACGTGGGCGATGGGCCAGCAGCATCCGAGTTGCTACGTCGCCGGCGTGGGCAGATCATTGAGGCATGCAAGTTCCTGAAGGCTGCCGCCGGCGCTGGGATAGGCATCTTCCTCGACGGTGCCATGTAGTGGTTGGCAAGGCGCCGGGCGGCGCCGGGATAGGCCTCCTTCTCTCTCGGTTGCCGTCGGGATAGGAATTTAAACTTAAATAGAGCTTGTTAAATTTCGTTTATGTGTTCAAATGTAACCTTGTTAAATTTCGTTTAAGATCGCCGGATTTGAGGTTGTTTCGTTGCAATTTGTCAAGAAAACAGCTAAATCGAATGTGGGGCATTTTGATTTGGGGTGCCGGTGGGGAAGGAGACCTGTGAATGGCCGGACACGTGACCGGCACCACCCAAATTGTGTCCGATTTGGGTGGTGCCGGACCAAATTTGGGAGCCGCCGGTGGAGTTGCTCTAACAGATCAAAACCCGGAGAGGTTTCCGTCTGTCTAGTTTTTCAAAGCAGGAGTTCCACGAAGGACTTGATATTCAATTCAAGAAGGTGTGAACAGATAATTCAAATGCATGCGTCACAAAATTAATGTACATTCAGAGAAAACATCTGGTTTCTCCATACATACAACATCCGTAAAGAACGCTACAAATTAATGTACATTCAGAGAAAGCATCTGGTTTGTTTGGGTTGCAGCTGTTTAGAAGCAGTTGTACTTGTTGGGCCGTGAAAAAACAGCTGTTGGAAGCAGAGATTTGATATTTGGCAGGCATGACTGCAGCTGTTGGTTTGGGAGTGAAATGTCTGGAATGTCCCTGAGTGCTGAAGTTATATAAATACTGATTTGAAACGAATTAGCTATTTTGGAGAGCTGAATTCTCAATTTACTTTTTTAGGTAAAATTATTTTTAACGTGTTTTATTGGAATAATATTTTGGAGTGTTTTGTATTGGAATATATTCACCGAACCGTCCGGTAAGCTGAGGGAGACGGTGACGGACGAGAAACAGCGAGGCGACGACTACAAGTGATCATCTCGCCGGTGATCGACGGAAACGAGATCATCCGTCGTGTCTCGGTCAATTCAGGGACATGATTTGGCGGAGGCCGAGAACGAAGCAATGGAGGAGATCTTGTACAGCGGCGCCGGGAAACAGCAACGATGGCGCGGGGAACAGCGAGGATTAATGTTTGCAAACTAATATTGTGAACATGAAGTGGTTGAGCAAGAAAAGCGTAAACGCGTACATAGATACCTACCAGATTCACAGAGTGCGACGAATTTGACAAAATATTTTGTAAAATTTGGTCCAAAATTAAGAAGCTACACCCTACAAAACTCGAAACTGATTATGGAATGAATTTCAGAGTTTAAATATTGGAGTCGACCATGTAGCCGAGCTGATAATATGTAGTTTCAGAGCTCCTTCAAATGAACAATAATCCATATAACTCAGTTTGGACCGATGGACTTACTAGTCTTGATCGTTACAAAGGACGATGCTATCACATCGAGCCTGTTGCTGGGGAAGATAACCAATGGATCTGTTATGTAGCTTATCCATTAGACCTATTTGAAGAGGGTTCCGTTACTAACATGTTTACTTCCACTGTGGGTAACGTATTTGGTTTCAAAGCCCTACGTGCTCTATGTCTGGAGGATCTACGAATTCCCGTTGCTTATGCAAAAACTATTACAGGATTCACCATACAACAAAATGACAACCAGGCATCCATCAATGTTTGCATCCACAGATCCAACTAGCAAGCACACAATTCAGAGTTATTGTGCAGAACGGATCAGCTAACAGCAGGCACGACAGACGTTGTTGGATGGGAGAACGATTGGGAACGAGCTGAGCTACTCGATCCCGCTGGTGATTGTGAGGATGGGGACGACCTCCTTTTCCAGAAACCGCGGACGTGCAGCAGGGCGGCGGACGTCGTCGGCGACGGACGTGGTCACGGGAACGTCGGCGGAGAAGAAATGGCGGCTTGAAAGGCTCCTGTCGCCGCGGCCGACGGAAACGAGCTCGACCCGTCGCGCCCCGGTCGATTTAGGGTCGCGCGACGAGTTGCTGGTGGCCGCGAACGGAGCAGGGGAGGGAACGGCGGCGACTTTGGCGGGGAACGGCGGTGGCGGCTGGGAACGACGACGGCGGCGGGAATGGCGGCGGCGGAGGGAACCCTAACCCTAGCTGGCAATGGCACAGATGCGAGAGAAGGGGAAAATGGGGGTCGGGGGCGTCTGCTCGACCGTTTTGCACATGACAGTTCTAATTATATGTGAGTGGCAGGATTTCTGTAAATATGGCAAACTAGAGAGGGCAATTTAGTCCGATGCCACTCGGGAAGCAGCTTCGGGAAGCATGTCCCACCTGCTTTTCCTCTGGTACGCTCGTCCAGTAAAACTAGATCCCCCGGCGCGGCGTTGCCGCGCGCCACCCGCCGATGACACTGATATTCAGTGTGCAAAACGCTATGATAAACACTATTAACAACGTTCCTGCTGCAACATGTCTTACATTTTTAGAAATGTTCTCACCATAATATTATCATATCTACGTAATATTATTTATATGCACGCATGATATGTTTAATAACGCTCACCATGCTCATGGTACTGTTATCCTTTTTATTGTCCTATTCTTCTCAAAGAAGCCCGTGTGGTGATTTAAATGATGTCTAGATTTAAATGTGATTAATTTTTTTTTTGGGAAAAGCCAGCAGTGATGAGTTGTTTAAATTTTAGAATTTGTTAAAATTGGGAAGTTTTTTTTTAATTATTTCTTTTGTTCACTGAATGCTTGGTTTTGAAAGGCATTCGAAAATTAAATTCTCGTATTTTAATTTTGCTCATATGACATCAAAAGGCGTTGTTTATTCTTGTAGTCATTTTTTTCCCGTATTTGGAAATAACGCGGTGTTAAGAATTTTAATTTCGAAATGGTCACGTTGGAAAGTTTTTCGGATTCGAATATATTGGAATTAAAAAATATTGTGTGTCGGCATGTTTGTCAGGAATTTGAAGGTTTGAAATTATAATTTTGGTCATATGACATAAATAGGCAGTGTTTCATTTTGGGGTAATTTTTTGTGGTCATTCTGATATATTTTGCATGGAGTTATTGATATTATTTTTTTGTGTTTTTTATTTCAGTTAGAAAGAAAGTTGTCAAATTCAAATGTTGTGTAAAATTTAAGTTTTGAAATAATTTTGGAAAGTTATTTGGAATGGCTATTTGTTGAAATGTTTTTGTAGTTAAATTTTTTTTTGGGAAAAGCTTGCAGTTATGAGTTGCTTAAATTTTAGAATTTGTTAAATTTGGGAAGTTTTTTCGAAAAATTATTTCTTTTGTTCACTGAATGCTTGGTTTTGAAAGGCATTCGAAGATTAAATTCTCGTATTTTAATTTTGGTCACATCAAAAGGCGTTGTTTATTCTTGCAGTCATTTTTTCCCCGTATTTGGAAATAACGCGGTGTTAAGAATTTTAATTTCGAAATGGTCACATTGAAAAGTTTTTCGGATTCGAATCTATTGGAATTAAAAAATATTGTGTGTTGGCATGTTTGTCAGGAATTAAAAAAACCAATCGACCTGGCGCGGCTTGCCGCGCGCCACCCGCCGTTGACACTGGTTTTCGGTTTGCAAAACACTGTGATATAGATTCTTAATATGACACGATAGTCAATCACTATTATAGATAACAGCGGCATTATATGTTTAGAGCAAAGCGCAATGCTCTTACACAAATAGAGTCCACACCCATAAGTCTCCAAGATAAATATGTTTTTCATTACAACATCTTCGGTCATCACATAAATTGTTAAACTTATCACCGGGTAAAACATTATGTGTATCGACAGTAGCAGGACATAGTTTCACATGAAGGTCAAAATACAATATAAGTGCATATTTCTAATGAATAGTCACTTGCTAAGTTGATACAGAGGAAATATATTACAGAGGGTAGAGGGTGGCATAGAGCCAGAGGGCAGACCATTTTGACACACTTCTAGGAGATGTAGCTCTCTATCCAACTAATGAAACTCAAGCACATAAAACGAAAATATACTCTTGCAAAGAGTGGTTGAGAATCTACAGCAAGGACAATATTTTAAGTAGTTAAGTAAAGGAAGTCAGGTCCCAAAATTGTTTCTGTAAAATTATTATTATTGCTGTTATTATTATTGTTCTATGGGTAAGATAAATATTGTGTGGAAGTTTTTTTTTGTGTGAACTCCAAAAAAATGTTGAATGTTTTATGGGAATGGAAAATATTTGTCTGGGAAGAAGAGAAGAAAAACTTGTTCGGAATCTATTTAAAATATTGAATATTTGTTGGAGTTATGAAATATTTTTTTTTGGAGTTATGAAATATTTTTTTTGTTTGAATTGCTGTTTGTAATAGTTTTGGAGTTGCAATAATTTCCAAGTTTCGAAATAATTTGGAAATGGTCCGAAAGTATTTAGAATTACTGTTTTGATTTCGACAAATTTTCAGAAACTGGTTGAATTCAATTGGATATTTAAAACAAAAGTTGTAAAAGTTTTCAGAAAATAAAAAGGGAAGAGGGAAAAAAAAGGGCCAACTGGGCCGAAGCCCAGCAGCCAGCACCAAACTTGTTCGGAATCTATTTAAAATATTGAATATTTGTTGGAGTTATGAAATATTTTTTTGGAGTTATGAGATATTTTTTTTGTTTGAATTGTTGTTTGTAATAGTTTTGGAGTTGCAATAATTTTCAAGTTTTGAAATAATTTGGAAATGTTCCGAAAGTATTTAGAATTACTGTTTTGATTTCGACAAATTTTCAGAAACTGGTTGAATTCAATTGGATATTTAAAACAAAAGTTGTAAAAGTTTTCAGAAAATAAAAAGGGAAGAGGGAAAAAAAGAAGAAAAGGGCCAACTGGGCCGAAGCCCAGCAGCCAGCACGCTTGCCAGCCCGCACCGGCCTCCCTCTCTCTCTCTCACACTGCCATGCGGCCCCACCAGCCAGACGTCAGCAGTGACGTCATACGACGGCGCCGGCCGCGGCCGCGGAGCTCGCGATCGTGTGGTAGAGCACGCGCGCGTGACGGCGAACACTCGGATTCGCTTGCGGGCGTCGCGGGGAGGCGAATGGGCGGCGCGGCGCGCCATTTGGTCGCCGGAGCGGCCGCCGGCGAGCATGGACGCGCCGGCGGAAACCGCGGCGCGGCGGCGGCGATTCCCGCGCGGATGCGGCGCTCCGGCATGCGATCCGCGGCGAGGAGGTGGAGGGCGGCGCGGCGGAGCTGGCCGTGGCCTTCGATTCGGTCGGGGAGCGGCGTAGCGCCGGCGGTACGCGGCGGCGCCGACGGCGACCCGCGGCGTCGCGGGAGAGAGAGGAAGAGGAGAGGGGAGATCGATTTCTGCGATGGTTTTGCAAAAAAGTCCCTGACTTTTTTCGGAATTACGTATGGGTCCTTTTACGTGTAAATGTCAGGGGCAGCGGAGCTAATTCTGCCGTCGCGTGTCGGTTTTTGCAAAATGGCTCGCTACTGTAGAACTGGGCAGCAACTTCTACACCGTGCGCGGAGCAAGCCACGCCGGCTGACACGCGGGCCACGTCCACGACCGGCGATGCTTTGGCCCCACATGACAGTGACCCGTAAAACACACACCAGGACGGCGCAGGAAATCACTGTGCTGCCACCGGAAACGGACGCTCCAGATCGCGCTGTGAAAGATCGATCCGACGGCCCAGAGTGGCTAATCGCTGTGAGAGCCCCTTGGGGTCACGCCGTTTACCTCTTTAGATTCCAGACCGCACTTCGCAGACGCGCTTTACAATTTTCACCTGTTTGTTTGCACTGCAACTTCTAGACCCTAAAAGCAGAAGCTAAAGCTGAAACAAACAGGCCCTAGAAGTCCACTAGTTGGCATGTACGTGCAACACACGTTTTATCAATTAAAGAGAGCAATTTACAAGACAATACAATTAGAAATATTGCACGTGCACACGTGTCCACTAAAACATAAACAAAAATTAGTCTGGTTTTAAGAAATATTGACGTACACAAATACTCCCTTCGTATCAAAATATAAGGCGCAAATGTACCTAGTGTGTACATTTGCGCCCCAAATGCTAAAACATCTTATATTTTGATACAGAGGGAGTAATTCTTAAGCCAAAAAATAATCAATTATTTGCACAATAGTTGTTGCCTTGGGTCTTACAATAACCAATTCTTCTAAATGATTTTCCTCATAATGTAAGTTCTTACTATTTATAATGGTAAAAAAAAGTTGATGAAAGTATTTTTAGACTCGCCCGTTGGCCTAAATGAAAATTGATTGAGAAATACCAGCGGCACTACATAGTTTGCAAATATACATGATGCCTAAATCAGTTTTGACCATAGCTGACCACCACGACGGATCAAGCCTACGCTGCATTGCCAACTCAGGAAACCACACCAAAAATAGTCCGAAGGAAGAAATATACACTACTCCCTCCGTTTTCTTTTATAAGACGTTCTAGCTCTTTTCTAGATTCACTCAATTCAGTTTGTATCTAGTCTATTTTTAGTATGTAGGTTCATTCATTTTGGTTTGTATCTAGCTCCACTTTAAACTATCTAAAACGTCTTATATTAATGAACAGAGGTGGTACGAAGTAAATATAGGAGTATGAGTCTAAAAAGTACAGAGTGACTTCGTTTTCTCTATGCTTTGATCCATTCAAAATAATCATCGATGTCTACTGATTAGCACATGCAAAATTTGTACCATCTCCAACAGCACCATTTTTGCATATCTCGGAATCATCATGCCTTGACACAATTAACAAATAATCAAATCATATTGGACACCAAACCATCATCCGATCATCATTTTTGCATAACACTGAATTTTTCTTACCAGCTGCATATATGAACTCTTTTTAGGATAATTAATCAACAAATATTTTCCCTCCCATAACCTTGCTAATCTTCAGTTACAATGAACTACACCAACATACACCATTCAACCATGAATCTTGCACTAAATATAACCTACCAAATAGAATATGCAGTTTTGAACAACAAAGAACATATTCAGTTCAGAGAGAGAAACACAACAGAATAAGTTACACGTCTATGTAGATGATAGTGAGAAATTTCCATTACACGGCTGCTGGGCATCAGACATACGGTGATACAACTGCATCCCGTCCTGCTGCATCACACAGAGAGAAGAATAATCAGAGAAATAGAGAGAGCCGAGATAGATTTACCTTGAGGAGGAGTGGAACGGCTGATGTTGTTGCCTGATTCGTGCATCACTTGGAGTGACGGCCATATATAGACGGTTGACTACGGCCATAGGTTGGGAGATTCCGATCGGTGAGGAACGACAGGGGGTCAGGGAGGAACCCTCGGCGGCGCGCGAAGGTCGATGAACTAATCGGTAGTCCACCGCCGTCCCGGACGTCCTCGTCGACGCCGCTGTGCCCTGAGGCCTCCGCCGGCCCAGGCCTCCTAATCGTCTCCGCCGCTGTGCTCCGTGGCCGCCGCCGGCCTGGACCTCCGCCGCGCCGCCGCTGTGCCCCACGGTCGCCGCCGTCCCGGACGTCCACGTCGCCGCCGCTGTGCCCTGCGGCTGCGGGTAGGATCGCGCGGTGGCTGCAGAGCGGGGGCTGCGGCGTTGACTGTTGACACGGAAGAAGCGGTAACTTAGATCGGTTCGAGATCGTCTTTTTTTATTGAGGTGCACGTGCTGCGCGCTGCGGGCTGCGGCAGAGTTTTCGTCTGCTCATGTAAATTGGTAGGCGCACCCGGACATCCGATGAGATTAATCTGGCCATTATATCTAACTAAGTGGGACAGTCCTGCGGTACAAATCAGACTGGTACGTTTTGTGGGATGACTATAGGAAAGATTAAGTTTGCTTGTTTAATAGTAGTAGAGATGCGTGTACATACGAGGTCGGCCAAAAGTTAGAACGTAAAGGCTGAGAAAATTAATATAAGGATAGTCGATTTGCAAGGGGCTTTTATTTTATTAGATGGGATTCTCAAGATAGTGCAACTTATTTTGTTGCCATTTTGTGGTAAGCTATACAAACACTACACCAGAGCAGACTACACGAGGGCAAAGGAAAATCAAAAGAAAAATGAGCACCAAAATTCTAGAAGAAGACGATTGTTACAGACAAAGATCTGGTCTCGTCAGCCCAACTGATAAGCGGACTAGAGCTAAATAGCAGTAGTGGGCTAATAGCCCAATATGACAGGCTCAAACATCAAGAGAATACTGCAGGCGTTAACCTTTTATTTTTTTTAGAGGACTGCAGGCGTTAACCTGGTACATCGTATCCCAAAGCGTTGCTGGGCCTAACCCAGTCCATTCACTTGGTTTCTGTTTTCCTTAGCACGAGTGGGCTGGCCGCTTTTCCTCGTCGTGACGGCGCCACAGTGAGGGGAGTATGCGCAGGCACTACTGTATTATATATCGCTCAACGTGAGCGCTAGCACCAACTTGCCCGAGGGAGCCTACGGCATGGCCGGTCCCATTGGGCTACCTTTTCAATTTTGTTCTCCTTCTTGGTTGTTTCTTCTTTTTGTTTTTTTGGTATTTCCCTTTTTTTTGGGTACTACACTAATATTTTTTGTCACTTTCTTCCTTTTCCATATTTTTTTAATTTTTCGAAAATACATGAAACATTTTTGTGAACCATTTTTATCGTGAACTATTTTTTATATAGGTGAACACTTTTTAATTTGTCTTGAACCTTTAAAAAAATATATAAACCATACTTATCGTGAACCATTCTTTATTATATGTAAAAACTTTAAATTTATCGTGAACCATTATTTATTATAAGTGAACATTTTTAATGTATTGTGAACCATTTTTTATTACAGGTGAATACATTATAATTTATCGTGAACCTTTTCTTAAATAACATGGATTTTTTCTTGTAAAATCGGTGAACATTATTTTAAAGTAGCAAACCAATTTTTTCTTCATATGGGAAACATTATTTTTTATGTTTTGAAATGTTTGAGATAAAAATAAAACTAAACATGTAATCTAAACTCTAAAATACGTCAATATACGTATGAATTAATAAAACACTATAAAAGTCTTATATTTAATAACCGAGGGTTTGGATTATAACCAAATAAAGTGAAAACAGCTAATATTTGACAAACTGTTGTAAGCATACTGTATTGCAAACATATACTGATACAACTTTAATATTAAAACATATTTATTCAGCGTATGTATACATAACGGGGTAAGTATGGTGTGAATATGTCATAAGCTATCACAAGTTGATGGACTTTAACCATTTATTGCATCCGGCGGCCGACATGTATGCTTAGAGATGGTACGTACTATATATGCTCGGATGTATGGCTCCATATAAAGCACATAACACTAGTATGGGCTCCGTCCCACGAAGTTGCCCGGCGGGTTGTAGCTGCAGACGATGAAGACGCCGCCGTTGTCGCAGACGACGCGCCCGCAGCCAATGGCCGTGGAGTCGCGCCACACCACCTGTGTGTAGTGGCCGCACACCTGACCCTGCGCGCAGGTGTTGCTGGCATGGTCGTAGTACTGCTTCTCCGCCACCCACAAGTTCAAGGCGTCCGCCGCCGACCAGTCACCGCCAGGGCCCCCGAAGATGTTCTCCCCGTACGGCCCGCCGGAGTGCACGAGCTGGCAGTCGCCGCGCCTCTGCTCGGCGTAACCCTGCGCGTACGCAGCCACCGTGTCATCCCACGACACCGGCCCGACGCCCACGTCGGCCCTGGCCGCGTTGTGCGGGTCCACGAAGTCCTGCGCCGAGTTCTGGGCCGCTACCGCGGCCGCCATGGCGGACGCGAGAACTAAGAGGAGTGCCAGCTTCGGTGAGTACTCCATTGCTGATTGCCCTAAGCTTTACCAACAAAGGTTGTATTGTATATGTGTGTGTCTCTGATCGATGCGCTAGGTTCTGAGTTATGTATTTATAGTGCTAGGCTGCTAGCTCGATGGCTTCGCCAAGCTGCCTTTCTGGAAAACTGGACTAGAAATTTTCTTGACGAGTTGTACTGGTCAATTGTGATCAAGTGCCGGTTCGAAACAATCAGTCCAAGTTGCTGCGGGAGCCTAACATTTACCAAGAATTCCATGCACGCGATCATCGATAGGGAGAGGAAGGATAAACTCGAGTAACTTTGACTTGACTCTTTCGATGCTGAGGCTGAAAGCTACTCTTGAATTAACAAATACTTCCTCCGTGTCAAAATATAAGGCGCATTATTTTTGTGCTGGTCTTTGATGCTCAAGTTTGACCACTAATATATAACAAATTATATGGATTGAAAATGTAGAAATGGTACCGTTGGATTCGTCTTACAAAATTCTTTCATTTCATATATTTGTATACTAATTTTATGGCATATTTTAAGTACAAATCATGGTCAAAGTTCTACCTCGTTGACCAGCGTAATTAAAGGCGCCTTATAATTTGGGATGGAGGGAGTATATGCTACTGGCGAGTTGCATGTTACCTAATCTTAAATTGTACACATGACATGCGATCTTGATGACTTAAATCGATCCAAATTCAACCCCAAGTGCTGCATCGAAAGATCCAATCCAGTGGCCGCATCGATCAACTTAGTAGTTTCGATTGGGGGCGAAAATTCCATACATGCGGAAAATATTTGTGGAAGCGTACATAGCCAGACTGAAAGTTCTGTGGAAAATTTGGGAGGTCCTGTGCGTCACTTGTTAGCGGCGCATTCCCTCTGCGCCGCCTACATGGCTCGCCTCGCGCCACGTACGTGGGCCGGCCCAATTGTTTCGTGCGCGCAGAAAAAACATTTCGCCCCACTGCTTGGACTGTTTCGGGTCTGTTTTGAATTTTTTTTCGCGGTTTTTTTTCCGGCCCTATCTTCTATATCTAAATAGCTAAGACCCACTACATGATTTCTCTGCAATTCTGTGAAGCCACGTCACCCTAAAATGTTTGACAGCCCAAATAATGGCTCACATCACGCCAATTCGTTTCCCCCCTCCCATGCATTAATCTCTGGACCTTTTCTGCCACGGTTTCACCACAGCGGCGCATAGAATCTGAAACGGAAGAAAAACCCAACAGTCGTCAATCCTTATTGTCAATTAAGTGCAGAAGAAACGGATGACACTGAATGGCCATGTTTGGTTTTAAATAGCTAGCACAATTCTGCTCGCTGCTCACATCGCCTATCCCCGCAACCACGAGTTATACTACACTTTTTTCTTGAATCCCACACTCCGTATTCCTTTTTTTCTGCAATCACCCACGATTTATTTTGTCATGGTGGTAGACGATCTGCGCACATGGTAAGGCTTACTGCTGTTTCGTTGTTTTGTTCCCTTTGGCATGGATAGCTTCCCATCTTTTTTTGAACAGGAGCAGCTTCCCATCTAGACAACACCTTATCTAAAGGAGAGACATGTCAAGCAGATTCTAATTAAAAGCATGCATCGCTTGTGATCCTGTCCGGCAAGAAGAGGTCGATGTACCGTACGTAGTCTATGATCCTTCCTTGACTTCATCGCCAAACACCCACTTCATGTGCTTTCATTTATTTTGGACTTATGCATATGAATCAGGTATTAACGTTCATACTTACAGACGATCCACCTCAATTTAGTTTGGTGAGCTGTTTATGCCATATCTTCAGTGTTTTGATCTTATTTTCAAACTATTTTCTATTTATTCAGGATTGGTATGAGTTGCAATGAAACTGCGTTTTAAAGAGAGAAAAACCGTCATTACAAGTCATTCTTAAATGTAGAACATCTTGATCAATCGATCGGAAGAAAGGCTCTCTGTTGAAGGAAAACATCCTACTTTTGATCAGATTCGTATGGCTCAATGGGTTGAATCTTCTTTTTTCACGTTGCTTCTTCCAGAGCTCACCTAGGACACCGTTCAAAAATTCTGGACAAACAAGGGAGCGGTTAAGCTTCGCATAATTAAGTTTGCTTACTAATTTCCTAGGTCATGTAACAACTGCTACAATATCATCAATTTTTGTCATGTCTAAAGAGGGTTAGATGTGAGCCCTCAAGGTTATGCAATGGCCACTGCTAAGCAAAGAGTATTTATACATATGCACCATCAATTAAGCTTTAGCGGTCTGGTTGTTGTCCATTGATCAATCGAGTCTATGAAAGAATTTTCTTACTTCCTCATAAAACTGATAATGAAACTCTGCGCTATGCATGTGTTCACAACTCCATCTCAAAGATGTACTTCTTGCAAATATTAACAACTTTACAACTTGATTTCAACACCCAAAGTCTTTACTTTTTAGGGCTATTTACAATATATTTCTCCACCTTTGTTTAGATTTCCTCTTTTTGGCGTGTGCATCTTTTCAAATTGACTACTAAATACTCCCTCCGTTCTAAATTAGATAACTTTCATTTATCTATATATGGATGTATCTAGACATGTTACATGTATAGATACATCCACATATAGACAAATGGACTAATTTGAAACGGTGAGAGTTACTCCGCAGCAACGCGCGGGGTATCATCTAGTTTTTTAAAACACGAATACTTTTCAAAAGTGAACAATTTTCAAATTTGGAACCATTTTAAATTTGGAACTATTTTAAAAAATGAATAATTTTCAAATTTGGAACCATTTTTAAATTTGGAACAATTTTTAAATTTGGAACCATTTTCAAAATGAAACCATTTAAAAAATGAATACTTTTCAAATTTGGAAGCATTTTTAAATTTGGAACCATCTTCGAATATGAATAATTTTTAAATTTGGAACCATTTTCAAAATGGAACCATTTTAAAAAATGAACCATTTTCAAATTTGGAACCATTTTAAATTTGGAGCCATTTTAAATTTGGAGCCATTTTTAAATTTGGAACCATTTTCAAAATGAATAATTTTCATATTTGGAACCATTTTTAAATTTGGAACCATTTAAAAAAAGGAACCGATTTTCAAATTTGGAACCATTTTTAAATTTAGAACCATTTTAAATTCGGAACCATTTTTAAATTGGGAACCATTTTTAAAATGGAACCATTTTCAAAACGGAACTATTTTCAAAAACAATTTAGAGAAGAACAAATAACTATAAGAAAAGAAAAAAGAAAAGAAAAAATAAAAAAAGAAACAAAAAAGAAACGAAAAAGAAAAACAGAATTAGAAAAGAAATGAATAAGAAAAACGAAACAAAAAAAGAAGAAAAGAAACAGAAAAAGAAAAAACAGTCGCCGCACTATGGGCCGGCCCATTAGGTCGCTCCCAGTAGCGGCGCTAGGGTTACGCGCCGCTAACGGGCGGCGTATAGGTTTTGCCGGAAAATTTAGCGTTTATTGGCCGGGTGGATGAGGACAAATTTATTTCATCTTTGCACCCAGGGAAGCGTGGGCTTCAATGTTGTGCTCAGACCCAACGTAGCAGTAGCACCAACTAAGCACACATACATGGGCCAGCCCGGCAAATAGCCCATTTCGGGTCCATTTGTATTTTATTTTTTCTGTAAACTAGTATGAACCACTTTCGGCCTGTAAGCACTCCCGATCTTGCTCTTGAACGGTTGTACCGGCAAATCCGGGGTGCGCCTATACATCGCCCGGCGCTCCACGCTATTCTGTACGTTTCTTTTCGGTTTTACTTTTCATTTATTTTCTTTTAGTTTCACTTTTTTTCGATTTCTGAGAAAATGTGAGATTGGAAAATAAATTTTTTATTAAAATTTTGATTTTGTATTTCGTTTTTTTAAAATGAACAAATTTCGAATTAGAAAAAATCGAATTTGAACAATTTTCGAAAATGAATAAATTTTGAATTTGAACAATTTAAAAAATGAAAAAAAATCGAATTTGAACCATTTTTGAAAATGAACAAATTCCAAATTTGATTTTTTTAAGAAAATGAACAAATTTTGAATTTAAACAAATTTTGAAAATAAACAAATTTTGAACTTGAACAATTTTTGAATTTGAACATTTTTTGGAAATGAACAATTTTTGAATTTGAACAAATTTCGTAAAACAGAGAAGAAAAAAAAACGCGAGATGGGTCGGCCCAGCAGCGGCGCGCTTCACGCGGCGCGGCCGTCTAGCGCCGCTGTTGGGCGATATATAGGATTTGGCTCAAATCCGCGAAATCCTACTCCCTCCGGTTGTAAAAACTGTCATGAGGAAACAACATAGGCAGCACAATTTGTACGTATAACCTCTGACACTCTTACGCGTCAGAGGGAGTATATACCGCGTACCGCGGAGGATTCACCGCCCCACGTACCCCTCCGCAGTTAATGGGCTTGCCTAATATAGGCTTCACCGGTTAGTTTTTTCTTGTTTCATTTCCTATTTCTTTTTCATTTTTCTTCTCGGTTTTTCTTTTTTCTCCTTTTTTATTTCTTCATACTTTTCCTTATTTTTATGTTTATTTCCTGTTTTTCTACTTTTTTGTCATCTTTTGAAAATTGTTCACAAATTTGTTCATTTTTTGAAATTTGTTCATTTTTTTGAAATTTGATCATTTTTAGAATGTTTCGGATTTAAAAAAAATTCATTTTCAAAAATTGTTAATTTTTTAAAATGGTTCAGATTTAAAATTTGATCATATTTTGAATTTTTTATTTTTTAAAATGGTTCAAATGTATAAATTGTTCATATTTTTAAAAATTCACATTTAAATATGTTCATTTTTTAAATTATTCATATTTAAAAATGTTCATTTTTGAAAATTGCCATTTATTTTTTGTTTACTTAAAAATAAAAAAACTAGCAATTTTGCCCGTGCGTTGCAGCGGGAGCAAAATCATGAGGACAACTAAAAATCGGACTACCAATCCCTTGCTTCTCAAGCCGGTTCCGCCGCTTGTTCTTCTCAAGAATCACACCGGAGCAACTCTTCTTCCTGTTCGGGCGCCAATCGGCACTCACCTGGCAGGGAGGGACGTCAAAACATAAGAATCACACCGGATCAACTCTTCTTCGTATGTTTCAGGGCCGTTTTGAAATAATGTGTAAATTTTGATTCGTATGTTTCAGTCCGTAAGTTTAACATTTTGTGTTTCAATGTGTGTGTAATTGGTTTAAGTGAACCCTGATCTCAAATTTGTCCGTGCGTCCAATCGGCACTCACCTGGCAGGGAGGGACGTCTAAAACTATCTTCTTGACAGTTATTGAGTAATATGTGTGTGCTATAGCTACCTTAAAGAGTAACCTTCGAAATGTGCTTATCCGGTCGGTACCTTACGTACCTGACTTACTTGGTCCATTGTTGTCATGGACATCTAGCTCTTTTATTTGTTTTATTATACTTTGAAATCCACATTGTGCTGGTTATAGTGTAGTTCTAGCTATTTTATTTGCTCTCATTATTTAGTATTTACACTGTCTAAACTAACTTATGTACACAGTTACACACGACACAATAATGAAACAAAATTCACCAAACACGCCAGGTTCATGGAGCCGCTAAATTACATGCACATCCTCCTTGGGCTCTTAGCTCTCGCCCTCCCTTTCCCCTTGCTCCTAAAGGCGTGGAAGCGCCGAAGCAGTAGCAATGGCGGGAGGCTGCCGGCGGTCCTCCACCACCTGATGTGTAGCCCGCTGATGTACAACGCCAAGCTCGGCGAGGTCCCAGTCGTCGTCACCATCCGTATCCAGTATTCCAGTGTCATGAATTCCTTATGGCCTTCCGCATGATGTCAACTGCAGGATGCGCCCGTCAAGCCCCACCATCCGCATCTTGTTGGCCGAAGAATCAGCATCCTGGAGCTGCTCGGTGCGTCCAGTCGTTCCACCGCACCCGAGAGGAGGGGGTCGGCCGCCTCATCAGATGGGACGCGAGGGTCTGGCGTGAGGCGGTGAGAACATTGTACTGCACAGGGACGTAGCTTCCTCCTCCATCTCTTTTCCCCTCTTGGAGCGCTCCCGTGGGATGGCTGCTCTGCCATTTCGATTTGGTCCGGGAATTGTATCGAGGAAGCTGTTCTGGGCTTTCGGCCGTGACGAGCGAATTTATTTAGACTTCCGATCACGTCCGGTCAGGATGGGAATGGGCCGGCCCGGACCTGGCCTTGGACCCGGCCCCGTTGGCCTCAAGGCCGAATTGAGAGGCCGCGGGTCGACCCATTCCAAAAAAGTCAATGGCCCCGCCGGCCCGATGGGTACCCGGGTCCGACCCAAATTTTAGATTCCATACATATTTTTGGTTGTGCGTGCACGGTGCACATAGAATTTTTCTAAAGTTTGTATAGAAAGATTGATCTAACTGACTCAAGTATGTACGAAGGTTAGCTAGCTGATGGAATGGATAATTAGTACATCCAGTACGTGTATGAAGGTACGAATAATCAGTAGATGTGATGACTGATTAGTATACCAAGCTAGCTGATGTCCATGCTAAGATAGCTAGATGGATCTCACGGGCAATAAATCTAGTTCCAATACGTGTATAACACAGTAAAATCTGGATCCAATTTCAATACATATACAGCGACATGATGCTACTTGACAACGCAACTCGCCGAAACTTAGCGGCAGAGCAAAAATGATCAATTAGAGCTAATTGAGTTGTACGGATGTACTGCAATTTTCAGACATGGGTCAGCCCTGCTGGCCCAATGGGTCACTCGGGGCCGGCTCCACTGACCCAATTTTTATATGAGGCCGGCCCGACCAACCCAACGGCCTTGTTTTTTTGGGTCGGGTCAGGGACCCGGCGGGTCGACCCGGCCCATTCCCATCCTGAACGTCCGGGCAAGTCAGCCTCAGGTTATCGCTGCCGCCACTGTGGAGGCTCGTCGCAGGCGGAGCTAAGGCTCGCGCGGAGGGAAGGCGAGCACGACGCGGAGCCTGTGCCAAGAGCGCTCTCGCGGGCGCCTTGCCGGGATCGAGCGCTCTCGCCGGTGCCGCCGCAGGGGCGTGTCGTTGGATCGCAATGTCGCGGGTTCGGCGTCCTGTGCTCCACCGTCATAAATTTCCCCGACAATCTTGAACACAGCTTCTGTTAACACAATCATCGGTTTGGAAAATCATCCGGATATAGACTCCTACTCCCATACGGGAACAAAGCACATGATGTACATAGGCACACCCCTGGCGATCGATCGGGGACATAGGACATAGGAAACCAAATCAACCACGTTGCTTTAAAAAAAACTCAAACCACGGTAAGTCGTAAACCTTAGGCAACGTACAAAACGAACCCCATCGAACCCACCGACGGAAAGCGATGTATGAAACGGACGAACAAGAAGCCTTGCTTCTTTTATTATTATATAGTTGAATACCCGTGCGTTGCTACGGGTATCGAGTTTCTTACCTCGCCATCATTGTGCTTTGTGGTTACGAGCATTCAAATAACGACGTCATTGTCATCCATAGTCACCTTGTTTTGTAAACATGTAACTCCCTCTCACGTTATGGGATTTTCTCGAACTCAAGAATGTAAAACAAATGCACATAAATATTAGACATCTTTTTAATCAACATTCTTTGAACGACAACAACATGCAGTCTAGGGTACTCAAACCACAAGTCATGTTCTTGATCATACTGACCACTGCAATCTGAAGGACACACAATTCATGCCCATAACCAACTGAATATATAAAGTACGAATTACAAGATAGTTTGTATTTCCTGTCGAAAAGACATAGACTATATGGATGACCATCACATATGGACTACAAATTAATTATGCGTCACTCTCCTTTAAAACTATGCTAAAGCCGCATCGCAAAAAAAAAAAAAAAAAACTATGCTAAAGCCTAGAAACAAAAATACACGAGGAGCCACTGAATTCACACAAAATATAGCCTAATTTGCTTTAGAAACATATAGTGAAATACTCTGGCTGGGAGTGCAAATCATGATCTGAAGGAATATCTACCACAGAATAAATGCAACGCAACACTAATTTCTCCTACGCATAGCTGAGAGTTCTGTTCTGTTGGAAGCTCCCATACGTCTTGAGACAGGGCCGGCCCTGAGGGGGGGCAGGAGGGGCGACCGCCCTGGGCCCCCGAAACCAAGGGGCCCCCAAGTCCCATACTCCCATGTCCCATCTATCTAAGCCTAAGGCATGTTCAGTGGACGTTGGCGGCGCCATTAGAGCAGCTACGAAGCTTTTCTCTCGTGCGAGTGATGAACGAAGCGTTATGTGCTTCCTAGTGTACTTGGGCCCATTTCGTTTAGTTAGCTCGGCCTTTTTTTCTCTGGTAACGTTGGGCCTTATATTAATGTAGTTAGCTGAGGCAACGCGGCACACAGTCCAGTAATTTTCTTTTTTGACTGGAAAGTCCAGTAATTTTCCTCCTCGTTGGAATGTTGAAACGGCAAAGGCCATGGCTAGATTAGGCACTTAAGTATGACCGTATGAGTCTTTTCATGTTTTCCATCTAATGTGCACCATGCGCGACGCCTTACGACCATGCCAAGGTACGATCTAGAGATCGCCCATCGCCGTGTCTCACACAGTCACGCCGAAAGGCGAGAACCCAAGTGCGCCACGGCCACCGCAACGACGTGGTTTTAGGAATAGTCAATGTCATCAAGGGGATGTTGTTTTGGCTCACAGGATCAGATACTCACATTGCGGAAAAGACATGTAAAAATGCTCAAGACATTTAAAAAAATGTTGAATGTACTTGTTTGTGCCTTTTACATGTCCTGAAATATATAGTGATAAAACAATATATGTAGTGTCGTAGGCAAAAAAGGCAACAAAAAAATCCCTCGAAAAACCAATTTTGTGGCACGATAAAATTGTCTTTTTACCCAGGTTGCAAACATGTCTATTTTTCATGTACTTTATGACAATATATACACATTTGATACAAATATTGCTTTCGTATACACTTTTACGTGTTTATGTTCATTTTTTCTTATAGGGCCCCAGATTTTAATTTTGCCCCGGGCCCCCAAAATGTCAGGACCGGCCCTGTCTTGAGACATATACTTATGCAGAATACTGCCTGTACAGTGTATAATGTCATCTTTAGTTATCATTTCCTCACTCATCTTCTTGATTTCTCTGCTATCAGTAAATCTATGTTCACCAGATGAAGTTCAGTATCATTTGACCAGATACCGTTACCACTTGTGATGAACTCTTGTTGAATAACTGTAAACATATCCAGAGAGATTGGTCTGCTAGACCATATATGAGCTCATTGAGCATGTAAACATCAGAGCTTGCCCGGCGTAGTATTTGTCCAGAATCACACTTCACGTACCACCTGCACACCATATTACTTCACGTACCACCTCTGCAGTGCACACCATATTATGAGTGTCTTTGTGGCGCAGCTACAGATAAAGATGCACTGATTCCTGACAATAGCATCATCACAAGCAACAAAAAATTACAAGTAACACTCCATGTTCAGAGGTTCAGACTCGTTCAGATTCATTCCAAGGTGACCTACCTGTGAACCTGGTTATGAGCGAGTTGATGAGCACGCCCCAGGACAGCCTGATGGCCAGCGGGTGCAGGCCAGGGTAGCCGGCTGAAAGGGCGTTGCAGACTTGCAGTCTTGCAAAGGAAGAGGAGGGTTAAGCATCGGCATGTGGTCTTTGAAGGCAGCGACGTGGCCCAGGGCCAGGAGCGACTAAATCTGACCTCCGGCACCTAGACCCCGCCTCCAGCCTGCACCACCACGGCCCCCGGCCTCCTCTCCGACGCTAGACCACCCGCCGCCGCCGCCCTCGCCCTCCAACAGAACGATCGACCATCGCCGCATCACCAGTGCACCACGCCGGCAACCGATTCCCTCCACCACGCAGCCCGCTCCCCTCCAGCCTCCGCCGGGATCACGCCCTCCTCCCCGACCTCGCCTCCACCCGAGCAAGAACAGGTCGAGATAGAAGAATAGGAGGGGATCGGGTAGATAGGGTTGGGGGTAAATTGCAAACGTGTCCATTGTTTGGACTGCGCGTTGATTTCTATGGACTACGCGTTAATTACTCATAAACTGGAGGGGCAAACTGCAAAATCGCCGCGACAGACGTAACGTACGTACGGTCGTTAGCGCGCTTTATAGTTTAGATGAAAAATGAAAACAAAGAAGAGAAAAATCAACCTATTATTTGGGCCGCATTCGGAGCGGCCCAACCGGAGAAACACTGCTGGGAGGGTACGCGGACGGGAGTTTTCCTCATGCAGCGCGTGTTACTGGAGCTCCCGGCAAATCCTATTTACCGCCTATTGCATGCCCTATGTTCGCTAGGCGTACTCCACCCCCACACGTGTATGTTTCCTTTTTATCGTGCGCATGATGGGATGTACGAGGTGTTTCCACAAATCGAAGAAGCATACACCCAACTCCCAAGCACAACTCAATCATAAAATAAAAAAGCACCAATTGACGGTCCTAAAAAAGTACAAAATTGGCTGGAACTAAAAAAACAAAGGTACATATGAGGTTAGATTATGAGCTTTTTTGTTATTCTTTTCTTTTTTTCTCTATTTTTCCTTTTCGTGGTTTATGTTTCTCTTTCTATACATTTTTACCATTTTATTATTCCTTCTTCCCCTATTGTTTATTTTCACTTTCCTTTGTGATACACAAATATTTAGCTTAGCATACACGAACATTTCTTTTCATACAAATGATCATTTATTTATATACTTGTATGAGCATTTTTTTCATATACAGAGATATCAATTTGATATGCATGAATATTTTAAAAATACATGGACATTTTTTTGTATGTCGGAAGATTTTTTTCATATACACGGACGTTTATTTTTTAAGTATTAACATCTTTTCTTATACACACATTTTTTTAAACATGTATGAACATTTCCTTTCACATGCATGGATTTTTTTACATTATGAATATTATATTCATATACGCGGACATTTGTTTTGATATGCACTAAAATTGTTCATATACATGGAAATTTATTTTTATATGTATCAATATTCTTTTCAACACATGATATCCTTTTTGAGGGAAAAATAATAATTATAGCAATATATATACACATACATATTTAAAAGTAAATATTAAGCTTCATGTCTAAAAATATATTCACAATATATTTCTCAATATATAATCATGTTTTGAGCTTGCTTCAATGAAAAAGTTCATAAATATTTTCTTTTTATCATTATCTTTGGAATCAATCATGACAACTTGTTTTCAGTTTCAACATGCCTTATGAGAAACTTCAGCCGTTGTACCTCCTTACTTTTTATTTGATACCTCTTTTATTATCTATATTGTCATATATAAGTGGGGTTGGACCATAATCTTACGGTATACGGACATGCGCCACTTACACCCCACAACGTTTGTGACATCCGCGATACAGGAGAAATTCCACCGACCAAATCTGCCGTGCTATATGAAGTCTTTGCTAAAGGACCCCTCAACAAGACAAACATTGAAAAAATGCTACAAGAACAAC
The DNA here is from genome assembly GCA_947311845.1 of Poa pratensis. Classification (NCBI taxonomy): domain Eukaryota; kingdom Viridiplantae; phylum Streptophyta; class Magnoliopsida; order Poales; family Poaceae; genus Poa; species Poa pratensis. The sequence goes on from CAMZMU010000128.1 coordinate 57,866,999, forward strand.
TTAGGTTCAAGACATCTCAAAACCTAGCGTGCGACATGGAGACTCCTACCACCGACGCCTTTATATCCGAAGGTCATCTTACTAGAAGGACACGTATTCCCTGACATTATGTTTGATGATTAAAATCTCCCATAATGGCTAAAAATTATCCTCATCGGCATACTAAACTTCAATAACTCACCCTAATAGGGGCCCTAGTTATTTATAGTTGACAAAAATACCATTATTCCTCACACAGATTCCAAAATTTTCTGTGAGGGGCCATTGACTATGCCAAGGTAGTGATATCGGCATGTAACTGAATTAACGCAAATGGGAAATACATTTGATTTGCATGTACTTAATTTTTTGAGAGGTACTACGATATATAGAGCAACATGTAAAACTGCATGACTCCAACTCGAAGTTGGTAGTTTGCAATTCATTAGTAAGACTTGTCCTATGAGGTTAATTCTCTCTTTATTAGGGATTCACCAAACCCATTTTGTGGTTGTGGATATATGGAACTGGGTGCTGATCTTCAATCACTAAGGCCTTTAGTGTAAAAAAATATCACTAAGGCCATGCAATAATCAATAAAGGCATGTGGAGAAAATTCTATAGTGTTGTCCATTCAAATTGATTTATTCGATTCCCAAAATAATGAGCTTGTAATTTAATAATTTGTCTCATTATTTTCGAAAATTCATTGTTTTGTGTGGATAATAGGCACACTTGAGACCATAATTTAGATGTGTCCATTAGAACCATGAAGTACTTAAAAGTCCACATAATGGTTGGATAGTAAGTCAACAAAATTCTTGATTTTTTTAAGGTATTGGAGTGGTTCCGCTTGTACTTAAGTTATGAGTACTTAAAATTAGCTTCTATGTAGCACATGTGGCGTGCACAAACTCCAAAGTTTGTGGGAATTTATGATTGTTAGCGCATATCTAACGGCTGACCTATAATCGGCCGTACCCTATAAAACCTAACTTATAGGTCACGAAACGACAAAAAACGCCCTCCAACGGCTGCCCTATTATACTCCGTGCCTAAAAAATTATATATCAGAGCCCATTTTGACTCAAATATACATCAAAACTGGGACTCCCATAGCCCCGCGCGCACAGCCCAACAGCAGTCCTGAACAGTCCAACTGCTGCCACGCCGCTTCCCCCAACCCACGACTGTCCCGTCGCCGCCGCCAAATCCACCGTCGCCCCGCCGTCTCCGGCCAGATCCACCGTCTACGACTAGATCCACACCCCCCCGCTGTTCCCCGTCACCGAATCGCCGCGCCGCCATGCCGTCGCTCCATCATCGGGTTCATTGGCGTCCGTCTTCGCCCGTCCGGCAACTGGGCCGCGGAGATCACCGTCGACGGCCACCGGTGGTGGATGGGGACGTTCAACACGCCGGAGCTCGCCGCGCGCGCGTATGACGCGGTGGCCTGGGGGTTCGGCCGGCCGCGGGCAGAGATGAACTTCCCCGACGTGCAGTCCCGCGAGGAGGCCGAGTTCCTCGCGCCACCGCTGGAGATCATCGACTTCGACGCGGCGCGACAGAACCGTTGCCAGAGGATGGCTCGCTGCGCCGCCGACATCGACGAGTGGCGGATGGACGCGCTGCGCCGCGACCGCCCCGATCTGGTGCAGGCGGAGCTGGACTTCTACGCCTCGAGGAAGAAGAAGCAGGCCAGCTCCAACGTTGGACCCTCCGCTGCCGCGCCGCCGTGCAAGAAGACCGGCGATTCATCTTCGGATCTCTCGAGCTTCTGGGACGATAGCTCGGAGGAGGACTTCGATTTCGGAGATCTAGAGTAGTTTTAGGTTAATTTCTATGTTTAATCATCGAAGTTTAGCTTAATTTCGTGTTGGTTTAGGTTTAATTTTGTGTTGTTCTATGTAAAATACTATCAAACTCTTTAAATTTCAGTTGAATTTCGTTTCCTACGGCTAGTTCGTGCCCCATAATAGGGCAGCCGCTGGAGCATGACGTGCCCTATTATAGGTCAGCCAGTAAAGCGACGGTCGTTTTCGTGCCCTAAAAATGAAAAACTGGTGCCCTATAATGAAAAAAAACGGTGCCCTATTATAGGTCAGCCGTTAGAGATGCTCTTAAGATCATGACCAATGAAACCGTTGGTAATTTTCGGCATCGTCTATATGGTTAAGATGGCCAAGGCGACCATGTTAAGTTTGGAATGCATTGACATTCTAGAAAAGTATCTTATTCACAACTTGTGTTATACGTACGGATTTAATGTATGTGTAGTGCAATCCTGATGATAAAGAGGGAATTTAGCATTTAAATGGTTGTCATATCCATTCTTTTGGTAAAAAAGAACATACTCCTCTTTGTTATCATAGTGGGTTTCTGATATGGAAACCATTATGAGTTTCTAATATATGTCTACACTTTGTAGGAAACAAATTGACTCCATATACTACAAAACATTCTCGATTAATCCTTTAGTACTACAAAAAGAACCCCAGCCAAGGAAGAAAATTACAAACAAGACTGAAGAACTCTCTGAGCAAGATGCCAACACCTGTCACTCGCCTCCAGCCCAGCCTACCGGCTACCGCAGCGACCACCCAAAAGAAAGTGGACATATCACCCGAGTTTGACATGGCTCCATTGTTGGTTGCCCGGGGCAACACCCCATACACGTCATCGAACTCCAGCTCTGACACCCCAACGCGATGAAGACGTCGGAGGAGAAAATTAGATCTGCCAGCCTCCAACCACGAAACCAGAACAAGATTCACCATCTTCCAGTTGTGACCAAAGCAGGATACCATATGCACGCACTTCTGAACAAGCCCATGAACTCAGCACCGACGCTTGAGTGCGTGTTGTCGCAACGGCGGAGTCCAAAGACACAAGATCACCGCAAGGATGACACCGCCGCCATGTCATCCCTGCTTGAACACACTACCACCCAGATCCATCATCAACCACAGAGCAGGACGTTGCATCGAAGAAGTATCTAGAACACTTGTATTCATCACCACCATCGCCCTCGCTAGAGCCAAACGCCGAGCGGCCAAAAAATCTAAGCTCCCAACACTCGGCTTAGGTTCACACGTTTATGCGCATTCGACCCAGCTACAAGAGGAGAACTCCATACCAAAAGCTCGAACTAAAAGGAGGAGGATACTCTCCCTTATGAGCTGGTTGTAGCCACTTTGTCTAAGCGAGATGGGACTAAACACCGAGCCCTCAGGAAGGCATAGTGATGCTGCTCTAATACATGATTTTAGCATTAACTCAGGGCTAGCCCAACACTCGGTGTAGGTTCTGACGTTTATGCGCATCCGGCCCAGTTACAAGAGTAGAGTCCACTTCATTCCGCAAGTCCGGACTGAAAGGTGGAGGACACTCTCCCTCATGAGCTGGTCGTAAACCCCCTTGCCTAAGTGAAGTAGGACTAAACACTGAGCAGCCTTCACCGGCCTACAACAGTCCTAATACAAGACCCTACCAATTCTATACACGCGAGATCCGGCGACTCCTTCCCACCAACAATCAGGAGGTTTCATCGGAGGGGAGCCACTGGAGGCCGGTGTCTGCTGAGGAAAACGATAAACTATTGGAGTACCCGTACGCGATTTCGGTTAGGAGTAAAATTCCACAAATAGGTTGTTTTTTGTAATATGGGGCTCCCCTTGTCAAGTCGCTCAAAAACGAGTAAATGAAAAGTGAGGTGATTTGGAGGACGAGAGCTCTGAGCTTGTTTTTTTTTAAAAAAATCGAAAACAACATTTTTAAGTTTTGAAAAATGTGAAAAATTCTAGATGTAGACAATGATTATTTTTATCAGTGTGCAACACGTCAATGCGAAATATTACGTATTTTGGGCTGTGTAAAAATGAAAAATTTCTGGATCTGAAATGTGAACACAGTGCAAAATTCGATATTTTTCAGATTTGTCAGAATTTATCTTTTTTGTGTAGGACAGAATACAAACTATTTCGGGTTAAAAATTTACGGAACCGCAGAATTCATCATTATTAACATGTAAGATTTGTTTCAAAATTTTCTAAAACTTATAAATATGGACAAAAAAGAGGGCACTATGGAGCGGAGCCGTGCTCCAAATCGGGAACTTTCCGTCAAATGGACGCGTAGTTCAACACGGACCCCGCCGCGGTCAACGGACGCTTCTCCATCCGCCCCAAAACGTCGAGGTCCAAGTCCACCTCTTCACCTTAATCCCAAGAGGCCAAGATCGCATCCTGGCCGTCCGGCCAACGCTAACCCGCCTTCTCCGGAAGCTAAAACCCAGCGAAACTAAATCAAATTGAACCCAGGTCGCGCACAAGTCCGCCGCGCACACCGCCCCCCATCTCTTCTCCCCCGCAAAACCCTAGCCTCAGAGAGTCCTCTTGGTCGGCGATGGCGGCGGCGGCGGTGCCGGACGAGGTCGGGGAAGCGCCGGCTGGGGAGAGCCGCAAGCTGTTCGTGGGCGGCATCCCGGCCTCGGCGCAGGAGTTGGAGCTGCGGGGCCACTTCGCCCGCTTCGGCGCGGTGCGCTCCATCGTCGTGATGCGGGACAAGGAGACGGGCCACGGCCGCGGCTTCGGCTTCGTCGAGTTCGAGGACGAGGAAGCGGCCGCCAAGGCCCTCGGCGACGGGGAGAGGCCCAGGCACTTCATCTGCGGCCGATTGGTGAGTTCCCGCCCGCGACGTGCTTGTGCTCTTAGATTACTGTGTTCTTTTCCCCGAGCGCGCGACAAAGATGGAACTTTTATCTGAAACAAGGTTGGATTGCTGGGCTCCATCGCTGGGCAGGTTACTTGGATTACTTAGTGGTGTCGCTAAATTACCTGCAATTATTAAACTAAGATAACCGCCCTGTTAGATTCGACAATAGTTTTGCAATATATCTGAATTGATCCGGAGAGAATTTGGGATACGGATAGATTGGTTACTGAGTTTTGCTGTCTCTTTTACAGGTGGACGTTAAGAGGGCTAGGGCTAGACCTCCACGCAATTTTGGCGAGCAACCTTCTCAGCTGGAACAGGGTCCAGATCAGGGTTACCACGTCAACCAGCCTGCTAGGAACATTACTGACGCCAGTGGTGACAATGTGAGCTATGCTTCAAAGAAGGTCTTCATTGGTGGTTTGCGGGACAACATCACAGAGGAGGAGTTTCGGACTTACTTTGAGGCGTTTGGCACTGTAACAGATGTTGTAGTGATATATGATAGCATGACAAGCAGGTCCAGGGGTTTTGGTTTTGTCACATTTGATTCAGAGGAAGCTGTGAGAAAGGTGATGGGCCAAAGCTTTCATGACTTGAAAGGAGCAAGGGTGGAAGCAAAGATCGCTATCCCCAAGGATGCTCAGTACCCCCGCAATGGCCGAGGTCGTGGCTCAAGAAGCTTTGGCGGAAGGGGTCCTGTTGGCTATGATGCTTCGACATACCAACTGTACAATAGCCGACCTGGCTTCTACAATGGCTATATGCCACAGCCTGTTCCCACACATCCCTACTATCCTGGCCTCTATCTTGGTATGGCAGCCAATCCGTATGCAAATGCATACCCGAACCAAGGAGTCATGGCAAATGTTCCAAGCGTGGTCGCAAGGCGTCCGGTATATAGCCCATATCCAATGTTTCCTGGGTATGGTTTTGCGTACAGAGGTGGTTATCCAGGTGCTGCCCCTTCTGGTCCGTATGGCGTTAATGGTGGCAGTGATTACATGAATGGTCATGAATGTACAGATGTACAAGAACTTGACTGTGCTGCTACCGTTGCTGCAAAATTGGAATACCTGAAGCTAGGTTCACAATGACATTCTGGTGAGTTAGTTGTAGTATTACTGAGCCAGGTTTTCCTTTTACTTCGCATTGTGTAGCACATTACAAATATTCTTGTGTGGAACCACATCAGTTACTCGTTGCTTCGTTTGGTATCTTCTATAACTAGAGCAAGATCATTGAATCTGTGTAGGCTAACTCTGCTTATTCATTATTTATTCTAAAGGAATTTTAAACACATAATATGATAAATATGTAGAGAGCTTTAAATTGTACAGCTTTTGGTCCTAAAAGAAAGGTCTATACATATTTCCAGAATCAAACGATGTAAATTTTGATCAAGTTTATAGAAAAACTGAAATATATTCAATATTGTATCATTATAGTTATAGTATATAGTTTTTGACAGTTTTCTATAAAAAAAATTCAAACATTACTTTCGATTTCACTTTGGACAAAATTTATACGCTTTTCAGAAACAGAGGGTGTAGTGATTTTCCAATGAACAGCTGTCATTATCATGGTTTACAAAGCGTGAAGCGTCCTCAAAGCGATGGGGGGGCGCTTTGGCGCTTAAGCGACGCCTAAGCGGGCGCTTTGGACGCTTAAGCGCCTAAAGCGGGCGTTTTTCCAAAGCGGAGGGGGGGTGCCTTGACGCTTAGGCGTCGCTTAGGCGTCCTGAAGCGGACGCTTTGTAAACCATGACTCATTATTACTCAGTTATTCTATTTAAAGAATCAATAGCTCATTTAACTATTTGGGTATTCGAAAAAGTCTGCATTGACCAGTTATGATGTTGTAAGTTGTCACATGAAAAGTTCATATAAGTTACCTGATATAGTTCCCCTTACTGTTTATGTGTCCTTGGCTACTTATCTGGTATGTCTTTGTAAATAAGAAAATGACATCCATAAAACACATGTAGATACATATTGCATTGCATGCCTTTGTTCAAATAATTGCAAAATGGAGCAAGCATTTCAAATGTATGATTTTGAAAACTTGATTGAATAAGGGCACATGATTAAGTTAACCAGTTTAATCACTTATTACTCTATTCATTTGATTTGTTAAATGAGAGAAGGAAGGACGATTCAATTCAATCCTTGAAATAGGAGTTCAGTGCTGTTTATATGGCATCCTAATTTGGTTAACTTAGGCGTGCACATCTTCTCGTATACTGCATGGAATGAGGTTTTAGTGTAATCGGTTTCACATTCTATCCTATTTGAGTGAAAGAAATGGTCTTATATTTGTTCTGTTCGGTGTCATATGCTGTTGAATGTCATTTTACTACCATTTAGGAGTTCGATTAGATTAAAGCAGTGACATGTTATATTAGTCTGAAGATATCTGTAGTTGGAAGCCAGGGTCAAGCACGATTATAACTGAACTATACATGGTTTTTAAGGCGTTGCCTAAGTGTCGCTTAAGAGCTGAGGCGCCCTGGGATGGTAAGGCGTCCGCCCTGCCTTAGACATGAAGTGTACGGCTGCTTCACGGAAGTGTCCAGCGTGGTAAGAGGTCTCTGCCGCTGCCTGTTCCTCGCTGCACCGTCGCTGTGGCTGCTCCTGGGGCTTGGAGACGACGACCCCGCTGCCTCCCAGCAGACCTGCGAGCACCCGTTGTGCACCTAGATCTGTCGTCGCCTTCCCTTGCCCAGTCTACTCTGCTGCTGTGATGGTGAAATGATGCTGCGGTGAGGGGAGAAGGGTGGGGCCATGAAGAGGAGGGAGGAGTTTGAGGGTTGTGTGCTGCTACCACGAGGAAAGGGAGAAGAAGGTTTGTGGCGGCTATGGTGGGTCGTGGGGAAGAAGGGAAGGAGTATAGTGGAATTAGGTCATAGGGAGGAGTATATGGCCACTAGATGGCTTTTGGGCCACTGGGAGGTGCATAAGTAGTGGCCTATCTCTTAGTCATTGCTATTTTTCCTAGTAATATAAGTGGAGAACTGTGGATTCCTCTTTCCCCGCAATGTCGAAGGCGTCGCCTTGCCCGCCTTGGGCGCTTAAAAGGTAAGGCGTGGGTTAGTCCCCTTGGAATGCTTTACGCCTCAAAAACCTTGGAACTATATTGTGATTCCATTCGACTGTACCCATCAATGGTGAACGGAACAGAGAAACTGGCGATGCTGTAGTACGTTCATCTGTCGTCAACTGATGTTTATTTTGTCAAATGCCAATAGACTGACTACGTGCCTGTAGGCAATTGATTCACCTGTATAGTACAGAGAGTTGTTATATGGTTTTGTTCCATTAACATTTTGGCTTGTTCTTTCATGTCTTTCAAGCTTACGACTTCCCCTGCTATTGCAGGTTTGTGCTACAGTATATGTATTTGCATTGTGTGTGATATATTGTCGTACGCTTAGCTTGATTGATAGCACATGGGACGTGGGAATATATTTTTCTGCATCTATGCCAGATAATTTTTGGTTTCTTGTATCCTTAAATGAACATATAGCGTTGTTGAGAACACCTTAAAACTATAAGAGCGAGTGTGTGATACTAAATCTTTGTGCTTGTTAAACTGTTAGTAGCCAAAAATTGTTAGCGTGTGGACTCGTGTTGGTTTACAGTTTGTCAAGGCTGCTTTTCTAATTCTTGTGTCACAAGTATGAATTGTCTAAAATATGGTGTCCCAGTTAGCTATTCATCTAGTTGTAGTTACTTGGAATTTGTGACTTGTATGCTTACTCCACATCCTTTTTGCAATGGAAGATTAAGCTTACAATGTGGCACAAAAGTCGATTATTTTTCTTGATGACGGTGAATGCCCTTATTAAATGGCATCTACAACTACTCGAGCTCTTTACTGCTTTAGATAATTGAAAGTTTGCAAGAACTACACTCTTGGTTTCCTCATTGGATGTGTATTGTGAAATGACGCTTCCCATGATGATGAACATACTGTGTGAATCTTGGGAGTTACTACGATACCTGTATAATAGTTTGTACCAAGCTCTTTAAATTCTTGCATAATCTGTTCAACTTGTTTGCTCTTATCAACTCCCTGTTGCCTTCTGTTTATTCTCTCTGTACTAAATTTCTGTCTTGAATGAGTACATCCCGTAATTATACTTTGTACTCCGTAGAAGATTCTATTGAAGGTTACAACATTATGATAATGCATAGCAAATGAGGATGTGTATACTTTGCTCGCGCCAAATCACTGTACTGAAACCATGTTCTCTTGAATACTTTCCTTCCATGCTTGTATCTTTTGGTAACGAGGTTTGCTTGAACCTTAATTATATTTCAAAGTTTGCCATGATATGGACGACATTATGAAATATATTTGCTTCTTGACCAGGACGATCACTTCTACATTGATGACACCGGAGGACAACATTTGTGGGAACCCGGAACTGTGAAGACATGAGCTGAGATTCTTTGGTTGATTCATTGGAATTGTTCAACTTACCCCCATTCCTTGTTTCAACTGCCTGTACACTGAAAACATTCAAGTTTCAACCGGCTGTTGAGCTCACCTCTCTTGTACCAATCCTTAAATTCTTTGTTGGTTTAATGTATCAGAATCAGACTTTGATCCTAATTGCTCACGCAAGCTCGGTTGTTTATACGTGTGTTTATCTCCAGTGCTGGCACTGTTTAGGTAAAGGTGCCACGATCATCTGCTGTCTATGGTTGGTGAGTGTTTGTGCAGCGCCTTTGATTGTTGGTTGTTGGCCAGCAAACTGAATCCATTTGCTATGTCCATATCCGGCAGATACATTGATGTTCCGATTGTGCAAAAGAAGGTGTTCCTGTCAGGCTCATCTGCTCTGTTTGATGTGCATTGTGCGAGAGGGAGATGACTAGAGGAGAGTGACAAGATGCTTGCTACTAGATGCAATTGTAGTACCAGCTGCTGCTAGTAGTTGTAGGTTTCTAGTAGGCATGTGAAGGCCCACAGAAGAAGGCTAGGAAAACAAAAGACCCAGCCAGGGGAGGAAGGAGTGACCCCTTGTCATTCTCTGTCCCTCTAGGCCTTGTCCTGATGCTTGTAAGAAGCCCTCATCTCTTCATCACATGTTGCTATCATACATACCCCATGGTAGGTTCATAGGAGTAGGATGTAGGATTGGATGGATGAATGGATCGATGGATGGATGGACGGTGCTTTATTAAGATAGAAAGATGGGAGGGATGCTTGATGGATGTATGACACCATAATGCATATTTTTGGGGGTTATGGTTTGGTGTTGCCCTGTTGAGATGACACCATGATATTTAGTGCATCTGGAGCACCTTTTGGTTACTAGTTGCACTTTTTTCTTTCCTTTCCTTCTGGACAAGTCTAGTAGTGCTTGCAGAAGTGAAGGGCGCGTTTGGTGGCCTGCAGCACCTCCAAACAGCCCGCCAGCTGCAAAACTGGGCTGATGGTTGGTCGCAGCAGGCCCACGTTGTGGCTGGCACGCTCGTTGATGTAGCGATGAGCCAGGCCAGGAAGGCACGCTCGAATCAAGCGTGCCCGTGGAGCCAGGTCTGCGGCTGCAAAATTCGCCGACGGCGTGCGCGCGGGAGATGGCGGGAGATGCCGAATCTCCGGCTCCTTTTCGCGCCCCACATACTCTCACCTCCACCTCTATTCGGTCACCGCCCGCCATAGAGGACCCAAAAATTCCCCACCCCAGATCTTCACCGGCGGCCCGTGTCCGTCCTCTCCACCACCGTACCGTCGTCTCCCCGGCTGACAGGAGGAGCTCGAGAGCGTGTTCTTCCCCAGCAGCCTCCTCTCCCCTTTTCTCGGCACCGGATCCGCGCCGTCGTCTCGAAAGCCGGCAGGGGGAGCTTTACATCAGCTACTGTTCATCTTCACAATGGCGACGGTAAGCCACTTCGTCTCTCCGAACTCGCCGTGGTTTTAGTTGAACAACATCCGGTACTAATTTGTAGATCTGTACATTTAGGACGATGGGTTGGCTCTGATCAAGCAGACAGCTGCTCTCATAGCTGTCATGCAGGCATGGATCGTACTCGTTCACAAGATCGTAGTTAGGCGCACTGCGTACCCTCTAGTCCAGTACGGTCCTATGTTCGCGGGATCAAGAGAGGATAGCAAATCTGAACAACATCTACAACACTAATGATGTGGAGGCTATGCAAATGCTTCGGATGGGCAGAGCCCCCTTCTTTGAACTTGTCAAAAGGTTCAGAGAAGGCGACATGTTGCAGGATAGCATCCACACATCCATCGAAGAGCAAGTTTGCATGTTCCTTCATGTTGTGGGTCATAATCAAAGGTTTAGAGTGATCCACAACGCATTTAGAAGGTCATGTGAGACCATCTCGCGTTACTTTAAGCAAGTCCTGTTTGCCATTGGAGAGCTGAGACAAGAGATGATCAAGCCACCTAAAGCTCAAACCCCATCCAAATCATCAACAACTTCAGATGGTTTCCATATTTCCAGGTTAGCACTACATATGTTCATCTGTCTGTTCATGATACATTTGTTCATCTATTTGTTCATGATCTGTTTGTTCATCTGTTTGTTCATATGTTTGTTCATCTAATGACAGGATTGCATTGACGCCATTGATGGTACTCATGTCACTGCTAGAGTGCCGAGATCACAGTCCGCAACATATAGAGGAAGGAAGCATTACACAAGCCAGAATGTCCTTACTTCTGTTGATTTCAACATGATGTTCACATATGTGCTAGCGGGTTGGGAGGGATCAACACATGACGCAACAATTCTAGATGATAGCTTGTCCAGACCTGATGGGATCAGCATGCCTGAAGGTAAGCTCTACCTTGGAGATGCTGGATATGCATGTCGGCCTGGAATTCTGCCACCGTTCCAAAAGACCAGGTACCATCTGAACGAGTTCAGTTCAAGGAATGGTCCGCAGAATGCCAAGGAATTGTTCAATCTACGTCACTCTAGCCTTAGAGTCACCATAGAAAGAGCATTTGCTGCACTGAAGAACATATTCAAGATCCTTGACTAGAAGCCATTCCACCCTTTCGAGACCCAAGCTAAGCTAGTTCTTGCATGTTGAATTCTTCACAATTGGATCTTGGGGTGGGGTATTGATGAACATTTCCTGGCGGAGGAAGATGTGATGCCTGCCGATCAAGAGCTTGGCGGCCATGGTGTCCCCACGGGAGATAGTGAAGCTTGGAAGGCCAAAAGGATGGAGTGGGCTCAGGTAATGTGGGATGATAGAGGTGCCGCCAGGATATGATCTTCAACACAGCGATATGCAGAAGAAGAAGAACGAAGCATAAGAAGAAGGAGAAGAAGACCCCCGCCCCCTTCCTAATTATCATCTGTGCCGAAACTTTCCTAGTTACCTCTGGACTGTAATGCTATTTCATGAACTGTAATTCATACTAGTTAGGGATGTACTCATGAACTGCCATTCGTAGTAGCTAGGACTCGATGAACTGATATGACCATCTATGTAGTATGGTAAGCTCACCATTAGCAACAACGGGTGAGTAGAATCTAGCTCGGACGCAACCAAACACCTTACTTTGCATCGCTACTTGCTTTTCTGGGACGCTGCTGGCTACCAAACAATGTGCTCAATCTGTGCTCGCAGTGCGATGCAGGCTGCCAAACGGCACGCACAACACAGCCCAGAGGTTGGTCTCGCCAGACCAAGCCCTCCACAACCTAGTCTGGCGGGGTGTAAGAGGGGCTGCAGGCCACCAAACGCGCCCGAAGCTTCTTTGGAGGAGGCAGCTCGGAGGAGCCTTTGGACACAAGCTGCAAACAGGGGATGGATGGAGAATGAATGGCCACAAGCCCCACCCAAAAACCTCTGGTTTTATCACCCCAAAGGTTAATATTCCCTCTTCTTTTGATGCCAGTTTGGTAGGGTCAGCCTGAGTTGAAGAGAGTGTAGCTGCGTGTGTTTGTGACTTGTGAGAGGGAAGATATGGGGAGCAATGTTTTTTGTTTTGCTCTCCATGCAGGGCAGCTGCATCAATCTTTTCAGAGTCTGTAGGGTTAAGCTGAAACGGCAAATGTGCTTGCCTTTACTTTCGTGAGAGGGAAAGTGCACCCATTAACTAAGGGCATTGAGTATTACTGGCAGGTGAGCCTTGCTAGCTTTTGTACATTTTGAGAATGTAAGAAAGTAATTTTGACTGTTGGTGTTAGGCCTCAAGGTCCACACCAACACTAGTGCACGAAGGTTTATTTAGAACCTTTTTATCATTGAAAGGTACTATACGAGACGCCGAAGAACATTGTTAGCACCTGTCAGAGCACAAAATGAAAGTCTTACCACAGGTGCTTTAGCTAGCAAGTTTTGATCGCAATTTGCTTTTGTGAAAAAAGCTCCTATTACTGATTCAAAGATGCCGGCAGTATAGTCAGTACCCAGGAGCATGGTATTGATGGAAAATCATGATATGTTCACTTTAGTCTGTTTGTTAGGATGGTGATCCCAGGTAGGATCATTTCTTCTTTTGATGGGATTCTACAAGATGCCTTCATATCTATGGCTCTAACGGATTTACTTCCACCGTTTCTAAATATAAGATGTTTTAGATTTTGTCCACATTCACATGTGTCTAGACGTATGTGGACATGTATTAATGTGTATGTACACTCATTTGGGTTTGCACCTAGGCAACATGTGAGTTAGCTAGAACATCTTATATTGTGGAACGGAGGGAGTATGTTTTTAAAGAGCGATTCTACCGGATTTTTTTCCGTGTGTGCACATACACATAGAACGAACATTGCAACATTCAAATGCGTTGGAGGTCCATAATGGAAGCAGGAAAAAAAAAGTTATGGACCTTCCACTGTTGGAGATAGAGACGCATCAAGGTAGAAGGTACACTGCTAGCTGCATATAGGTGGCATGGTGCATACACAACAATGGTAGAGACAGAGACCAGGTCTCTTCTAGTTTCCCATGAATTAATAAACCATGCATGGTATCAAGTGAGCCATGCTACATTTTCCAGTGAAATATCATGTGTCCATGCAGTGCCCCTGCTGCTGCCACTCTTATCTCCAGCATCTTTTGAGCAGTATATATACACAGTTTTTGTCCTCAACTAGAAACTCTGCAAGCTGCATGCAACCTGCTAGCAAATTAATTGGCATATGTACAAGGGCAACCTACTGTTCTCCTTGGCAGCTTCAGACAAAATGGTTTTTTTCTTCTTCCCTTTCTCTTATTCAATGCTCAGAAGAATACGAATTCTTGAACGACTAGCTAAAGCTCTTTTCCTTCAATCTCTGCCTTCTCTCAAGTACTCAGTGTTCAGAGTAATTTAGTTTTGGGCAACTTGAGCTGTTATTTATTTAAACTCAGGCTACCTTCGACCATGTTTGTATAGTATTCATAAAGGATACAATCATTGGACGGGCACAAGGTGGCTAGCCATATATTTTCCATTTTACAAGATCTGAATCTTGATTCATGCAAGTCTAGTCGATGAACAACAAAAGAGCTTAGAGACGGTTCACCAGTGGGCAGGACATGCAGGAAATGGTACACAAAATTGAACTGCCATCAAATCAGCTTTGGATGTGGAATATATTGGTGCTGAAATTCAGAGCCCTCTGAAATTGTGGGGGATATCTTGGTTGAGAGTGCTTGGCTGGAGAGCAAAATCTAGTGGCATGGGAACTAGTCCTCCCTCTGTAGGCCATTCCCATCTTCCTTCAAACTCTCCTCACTCTCTCGTGAGTTTGTGAATTCAAAAGTATGTACAAGAGAAGGAAAACAAACTATAATCAAAAGGATAACTGAAATGAAACTAGTTGCGTAAGGAAAAACCAAAGTGAATTTATCTTCTTCAGCCTTGCACTGCATGCAGCAGCTATGGGGGCCCCCTAAAGATCTCTGCTACTTTTGCATTCATCTCTCTCTGGCTGCCTTGTTTCCTGCCACATCTTTTATCAGAGTGGCGAATGTGGAGGCATGCATTGCACAGTGCTGGGTTAGCATGTCTGTGTGTGCATGTGTGTGTGTCCATTATCCACCCTTTGCAAGTAGGGTGAACCACATGCCATTTTGCTCTCCCCTGCACAAGATGGACGATTTTTTTTTGCCAGAATTAGGGCTCTTAGGCATGTCCATTTATGTTAACCCTAACCCCTCGTCTAGTTCCATCACCACTAGCATGCTGCCATCTGCGTATGTATGTACATGTACCCTTCTCTCTTGTCATGCATTATATTGCCTCCCCTTTTCAGTCACTGAGTTTGTCATTCCATTGCTACTAGTTGGCAGCAGGGACACCATCATTAATTAAGAGAGAATGTCAGTCACTTAATTATGAGGCTAATGTTGTTATGTGCTGTGCTATACATATAAAGCAAAGGGTAAACTTGCCTATGGCAAACGAATTTCAGGTATAAGAGTTGAGAATCTGAAATGGATTTGCCTCACAAGATAATCGGTGGCTAGCGATAAAGCTAGTACAGATTGACATGAAATACTTTTTTTTTCAAGGAAGATTGACATGAAATAGTTTTCACTACAAACTAATAAACATGAACAATTTGAATGTAATGTTCCTTTCTTGTAGCATGTCAGCTGTGTGTCTGCATCATCTTTGTATGGACCACGCACACACATATGTACAACAGTGATCTGCGAGGGGCATGTGGCATGATCAGGTTTCAGGCCAGGCAAAGCCCCAAGAAAACATGGTTTGCATGCATAATTAAGGCAGGCATGAGCATCTGGTGAGCCCTCAGCTGCTGCAAAGTATGCAGATGCAGAATGCAGCGGTAGCTCAGGCACACAGAGACTCACAGCAGCACATATGTAGCTAATAGCCATGGCTAGCTAGCCACCATTTGTGTGTCTCTGGGTGTGTTTGTGATCTGGATTCCTGATGAAGTCTGCTAGCTCTGAATTAAGCAAAATACACCATTGGACACGCTAGCTACATGCTGCATTCATATTTGAGATGGCGACCCGTCGTCCACACCCCATACACATCAGGACATCATGCATGCGGCAGCTCACACAATTGTTGGTATAAATTATAATTAGATGATGGAAGAGAACAACTTGCTAGTGTATAGCTAGCAGGAAAAATAATAATTACAGGATAAGAGTTCGTTTATCAGCTACCTAGGCGTTGAGTTGCTTCTGTGTTGATCAGGCAATCTGGTCTTTTTATGTATGAACACTGGTTCAGGGAGACAGGGACGACTGAAGGAGCTAGCCAGCTCTGGTACAAATTATGAGCTCATTATTCAGCTCCCGTATGTTGTTGTGTTATGCTGGTTGCCTGACAAGAGACATGGAGCTAGAGGGTACAGGAGGGGGGGGGGGGGGGGGGGGGGCAACATTTCCAACAGGATACTCTGCAGGCATGTATAGTTACTATCCGAGCCCTCTTTGAGTACACTTCTCTTTGGGCGGCATGTACCCACGCTGCATGCTCTCTCTCCATCTCACATTTATGTGTGTGTGTAAAGAGCTAGGGATATGCACACTAGAGAGAAAGAGAGAGCAAATGTGTGTGTGTGTGAGAGAGAGAGGTGTTTGTAAACTGAATCTAGGGGTAGATTTTGTTTGGATCTTGTGCACCCTGCATCCACTGGTGAAAGCCACAGCAGTTTCAGACCATCTTTAAATGCAAGCAGCATGCAGTACTGTGCTTACAGAAGCAGCTATTTGTAGCCTATTGCTAGGGCTCATCCCAATAGCCGACCAACCATATATGCATTCTTACATTCCAAGCAACTTTTCCACATATTATATTTTATTTTTACCCATGTTTGTTTTTTTGCGATGAGTACCCTGTTGGCTGTGGTAAAAGATTTAGCATTGTGAAAGTACTATCCCGAATGATTCCATCAATGTTACTACTACTTATATTTTACCAATTATTAATCTGTTCATACTCTTCAAATAGTAATTTATACTTTCATAAGTTTTTTGCGTATGTAAATACTAAGTGACCGCTTAGAATGGGTATAAATTAGTGTGTCCACGGTTTTTAGCTCACTCATTCCAAGCGGGGTCTAAAACAATCGTCGACAACACCTCATTAATAAGAATAAAAATTCACCTCATTACAGACGAATATAAAACCAAATGCTATAGGACTTATGTAACAAAAAATATACACCCGGTTACATGAAAATCAATGGTGATGCATAGATCAGCACTCGCATTTTTTTAGCTGAAGAAGCAAGTGTGATCTGGTCCAACTACATTAGGTCTTACAACATCTATGGGAATAATTGGTAGTCTACATCAAATGCCTAGCTAAGAGCATCTCCAACCACGTCCCCTATACCCTCCCTAAACGTCCGGGCGGACAGCCCGGACGTGGTTTGGGCTTAAATCACTCACCCAACCACGGCCCGCAAACATTCACCAAACGTCCGGGCGGTCCGGCAAACCCCAAACCCATCCCATATGTGGGGGGAGTTTGGGGAGGAGCGGACGCGCCCGGACGCGTCCGCCACGTCGGATCTGGCAACGCGGGGCCACGGATTTTGAAAGGAAAAAAATGGCGCCGGCCAATTTCAATTATCCCCTCCGCCCTCCACTCCTGCCAGCCAATTTCATTCCTCCCGCCGCGTCCACCCCGCACATCTACATCCGTAGCCGGAGCGAATGAAGGTCGTCAATTCGACGGACAAGGGCGTATCCTCCGAGTCCGTTGAGCAGAGGAACGGCGCGGACTCGGACCTGAAGCCGGAGACGGTCGCGCGAAGGGAACGGCGCCGCAAGCAGCGGGAGCGGGAACGCGAGCTGGCGGACAAGGCGAAGAAGATGAAGGCGGCGGAGGCTTATCGGATTGCGAATGCGGAGACGCAGGAGCAGCCAGAGGATTTGAGAACCCCCGCGCCCAGGGCCAGGCGCCCTGCTCCGACGCCGCCTCCGCCGGCCGTCGTTGCGCGGGCAAGGAGGTCGACGTCTTCGACCATGAATTGGGAGGAGCCGTATCGCATCGAGGATGAGTACCCGTCGCAGATCGGCCCGACGCAGGACGAGGAGGTGGTGTCCGAATCTCGTCCGCTGCAGCGGACGCGGGCAAGTTCCGGCGTCACCGACAGCAACAATGCCCACAACCTGTTCGACAGAGGTGACCTCAACCTTGGGGTATGAATTTCTATCTCAAATGCATAGTTTGTGGTCAATTTTAGGACATTAGTTAAATTGATAGCTTTTAGGACGAGTTGATGATGGATTTGATCCAAAATGGGGACAATCCGTATCCACAGGATACGCCAGCATCCACACTTCCCCCTTTTTACAGTGTGGGTGATGAGGATCCGTCGGATGGTCCGACGAAGAAGAAGGGGAGTGGGAATAGAGTGTAAAAGCCTAGAGGTGTTTCTTACTCAACTTTTGAAGATGTTTTGCTTTGCCAAGCTTGGTTAGCCACAAGCATGGATGCTATATGCGGAACCGAGCAAAAGGGTTCAAAGTTGTGGGAGAAAATACATGCCCACTTTCATCACCAAAAACACTATGTCAAACCACATGGTATTATGTCCGATCGCAATGAAAGCTCTCTCCAACATAGATGGTCATTGATCCAAGAATGTGTGAACAAGTATTGTGGTTTCCATGCACTAGTGGTGAATAGGAATCAAAGTGGTGTCAACGTTGATGCTCATGTAAGTTATTCAACCTAGTATTTTTATCACATGTCATCACCAAAAACCATTTGTGTAATTGCTTGTACTTGTTTGCTTGCTAGACTACTTTGGCCTCCATTTTGTACCATCAAACGGAGGGCAAACCGTTCACCATGGCACATTGTTGGCTTGAATTGACCGGGAAGCCGAAGTGGGTCTCCCAATATGATGACCACAAGAATCCGGCCAAGAAATTCAAGAACAATGATGGATCAAGCTCATCCATGGCACTTGATGGAGAAGATGGACCGTCCGAAGCTGGAAGCGGCCGGAAGAGGATGATGATGGGGAGGAGATGGGAGAAGGATAGGGTGGCTCGTGACGGCGCCGCAATGAAGATGTCCGCCACTTGGCCGGACATCTTCTCAAACAAAGATGCAACCATGAAGAAGTTGGAGAAAGAAAGAGAGGACAAGAAGGCCGAGAGGTACGAAGCCTTCTTGGCTTTGCAAAGGGAAAGAATGGACTTTGAGCGCCTCCGGCTCAAGGAGAAGATGGACTTGGAGAGGTTGGATGTGGTCAAGGAGGAGGCATGGATGAAGGTCCAATCGGAGCAAAAGAAGTTGGAAACCAGCCTTGCGGTGGAGCAAGAGAAAGTTCTTGTTGCAAGAATCACCGAGGAACAAAGGATCATGTTCCAAGATGCTAGCCTCTTGGATGAGCCAAGTGCAAGGTGGATCCTGGCCATGAAGAAGAAGATCTCTGACCGTGACCTCGGCCTAGGTGGATCCGGTGCAACCGGCCCTTGAATTCGGACCATTTTCTTTGTAATTTGGATCCAGTATGTATCGGACAACTAGGTGAACTTCTTTACTTTCATGTTGAATTCGGACCATTTTGTGTTGTAATTTGGATCCGGTATGTATCGGATCCACGTTGCATGTCATTGCATGAGTTTGGGGACAAACTTTGGGGGACATGGTTGTAGGAGGCCACATTTGGGGGTTGTCCAGTCGCTGTCCGCGGACACGTCCGTACGTGTCCGCGGACAGTTTGGGGGCCGGATTTGGGGGTCCGACTGGAGATGCTCTAAGGCCGCTGGGACAGTGCCCGACGAGCTAGACACCCCTGTTTGGTTGCATGATTATCTCAAGCAGTACATATGTGTTTGTTTGACTGCACTGATATGCCTGTATAGGCTCTCTCGGTGCTAGGCTGGGCTGCACCGATGTCTGTATAGGTTCTTTTGGTGTTAGGTCTGGCTGCTTATTCATACGGACAACTCTTCTCAAGATGGCGACTCTGAAGGATAATTTTTTTTGACTAAAGTAGAGATAAATAACCACGAACAATTTCTATTCAAATTTGATTGCTTCTACCTAAAATGTAGTCCTATGTGATACAACCTATATAACCGGGACAACCTGCACGAGTAGTAAGCAAGCATGAAAAACAAGCTAGAGTTACCACTAAGAAAGATAACAATAGTATAATAATCGAAGGGCGGAAAGATGGTGATTTATGCGAAGAGTTAAAATCCTTGGGTGGATTTAACGCCTCCATTGCAAATGTTTGTGCGCTAAATATCATCATCCACAAAGACCTAGCATTCTTATTTTCGAGATTTGGTCACGCAGTCTAAGCTCCACCAATAAGGGGTAGATCTCGAGGCTTTGCGGGCAACTCCAACCATCTAGGAGCTCCAACAGTTTCTAGGGCACAATCTTGATGAAGAACTATGAAGGGGATATTAGTTTTTGTCGGTTGTGCGGTACATACTACCATTACGTGAGAGGACAAAGTGGTGGCTGATGTACAAGTACAAGAAGGAGAAGTTTATGGCAGCGCACATGAATGATGACCTCCCTCCTTCTCGAGCTTTGCACTTCAATGTGGATAAGACATTGATGCAACTTGCTGCAAGTGGGAGAGAGTCGAGGGTAGTGAGGGTTTGGAGGGTGGTGACGGTCAGGGAATGGGGCGCGGGGGTGGGGGGTGGGGGGAGGAGCATTGTGGATTGAAGTAACTTGTGATGATAGCAAAGAGGCTATGCGGGGTACAAGGACATGACAAGTGCACCATGTACTCATAAGTCGCTTTGTTCCCTCGTGGAAGTGATGAACCCAGTGCTCAACTTATGAGTGTATATATACCCCTACACATCTAAATTTAGACATGTCTCCAACCTTTTTAGATAATAGGCTTTGCAGCCCGACTTTAAATTAATAAAGCCATGGGTGATAAGTTCAGGGAAACAACACCATTACATAGCAGCTTACAATAATTGCAAATAGATAGATCAAAGTCCTTAGGGTAAAGACAGCGGAAACTAAACGCCCTAGAGCGGCAGCCACCAACAACTTATGGAGGAGAGTGCGTCTTGGCATAGAAATTCTTGATCAGTTCCAAGGTCACGTCCAGAAGTCCCACCTCCTTAGCCTTTAGAAGCGGTTGCCACTGCTGCAAGATAATGCGAATTTTGAACATAAGGTCAGCAAGTTGTCGAGGGAAGAATGATTCAATGGTAAATTTGTTACGGACAGTCCAGAGCACCTAGCTCTGAGCCGCAAACAAAATCCAAATCATTCGTTTTGCTTTGCTCGGTAAGGCAGATAAAAGCTGAAAGAACTGCAGGAAAGAGCCAGGGTTCCAAGGAACACCAAGCATATCGCGGCAGCCGCTCCAAATAAACTTAGCAAGAGGGCAATTAAATAAAATGTGTTCAACATCCTCGACTTCATTACAAAGGGCACAATTGCCAGTCGAAGGTCCATGCCTCTTATGGATGTTCTCTCCAGAGGGCAGTCTGCCTTTAATAAGTTGCCACGTGAAGATTTTTATTTTCAGAGGGATTCTCGCAGACCAAATGTTTTTGCGTAAGGGCAGTCTTGGCCCTGACAGAGCTTCTTGTAGATGGAAGCAACCGAAAACATGCCTGAGGGTTCCAGTGCCAAGGAGATAGTGTCATGATCATTAGATGGACTGGGATCCTCAATTTCATTCCAGAGGGCACCCCACTGGGTTAATTCCTCTTGGCCAAAGGTCCTGCGGAAGTGAATTAGCCAACCATCACCTTTGTGGACCTGGGCAACTAGGGCATTTGGTTCCGAGCAGATTTCAAACAGCCTTGGAAACCTATCCTGGAGCGGGCCATCGTCTGTCGACCAGTCTGACCAGAAGAGAATGTTCTAACCATTGCCTAAGGAGAATTTGGCACCCAGCTTAATTGAAAAGGTTCTTCATCTTGTGCAGACTGTGCCAGAATTGGGACCCACCCTGAAAGGGCATGGCGCCCCCATGTGTGGTTTTGGTAATTAATGACAATCCCTATGGACTAATGGTTGCATTGGGTTTTTACTTGTAGTGTTTGTCCATAGACCATGCTTGAACTCCATATGTTGGATTCAAGGTTGATGCCATGAGTATATTGATATAATGAAGTATTTGGCATCAAGATCATAGAATTGAGCATATTGCAAGTATGTCTTGAAGAAAAGAATTATGTGATCATTCATGGTTATCTTCAAGACATCATCTATTGAAAAGAGAAGAAAAGATACAAGGTTGATCAAGTATTGATCAACACACAAAGCTACAAGATGTACCAAGTGGGATCATGTATCTCTTGGTATGGTAAGCAATTGTCCATATAGTTTTGTGAACTAACCCATGATATGTGTGTAGCATTTCTATGTGTGGTTAGGTATCTTTCTATGGGCTTGCATCAAATGAAGATTTCATATGGCCCATGATCGATGACGTAAAGTGGTGATCGTCATCAATGTTGAGAAGCGCAAGTTCAAGAGGAGCATCTCGAAGAAATCCTAGGCTTGAAGCTTGCCACCCATTTAGAGATAATGTTCATGTGAAGATGTGCCTAAGACAGGCTCTCCCATAGTGGAGTGTGGGGGAGCAATGTTTGGGTCTTCACCAAGCGAAGCGCAATCAAGAAAGGTGGTCCACTTGAAGAGATCAAGATCGACGTCATCCAGCTCAAGTGGAATGCGCAAGGCAAAGGTATGATATGGTTTCTATTTTACCGGTCTCATGGTACTAGTTGGGAGACCGGGTTATAGGATAGATACCGTACTATCAAGAGGGGCTCTCGATTGAGCTTTAGCGTATCAGTTGGAGAGAGCTCAAACCTTTGCATACTTGCCTTCATCATCTTTCTTGGTTCTTATTTGGTTTGTCTCCTTGTTGGGTTTTGGTGCTTGTTGTGATCTTCATGACAAGCCCAAGTTCTCCGAAAACGGATTTCGTATGGAAAACTTGTTGCGTTTTCTGGTTGGAAATATTATCGGTCCACCTTCGAGATAGGGTCCACACCTTCCCATGTGTGGTATCCCCTCTATATTTGTGACCCTTAATATTTCCATTTTTTGTAGTAAAGCTCTTGTCGCTACCTTTCCAACAGAATTGGATTCATCTCGTTTGAAGCTTCCTTGCAAAAGTTATTGCGGTTCTCTTTTTCAGGTTCTACAGTTTCTTCTTAGGCCGGTAGTACCGACCGTAGCCCGGTACTACCGGGTGACACCTTGCGGAACTACCGCGGCCAGTACCGGGCCCAGTACCGGATCTCCAAATGCTCTCTGGACTCGCTCGATTTAATCCGGTAGTAGCCCCGGTAGTAGCGCGGTACTACCGGGTGGGGAGCACTACCGGACCAGGCGGTCCGGTACTACCGATGCGCGCATGGAGGAGGCGTTGACCAGTCTGTCGCCAGGCCGTCCGTTCCCTGTCAGCCGGTACTACCGGGCGAGGCCCGGTACTACCGCTGCGGCCTTTTTCGTCTGCAACGGGCAGATTTTTGAGAGGACCTTTTTAAGGGGGTTTCTTCCCCAACGGTTCTCTCATCTCTTGAGCTAGCTTTTCCCCTCTCTCTCCTCCATTGTTGACCTTTGGAAAAGCTTGCCTTCCTCTCAATCCCTCCCATGATTCTTGCATATCTTTGAGGGAATTTGAGAGGAGATCAAGATCTACATATTCATCCAATCCATTCCTCCTCTAAGTGAGGGGAACCTAGTAGATCGTGATCTTGAAGTTCCATTTGTTGAGTTCTTCCTTGTTCTTCCTCTCTTCTCCCCCCACAAGCATTAGTTGCTTTTGGTGGGATTTGGGAGTGAAGGATTTGACCACTTCTAGTGGTCTTGCCTTCTTGCATCGCTTGCATCGGTTTGAGTTCTCCACGGTGATACGTGGAAATCGAAGTTGAGAAGCTTGTTACTCTTGGGTACTTGGGGTGCCCTAGAGCTTGTCCTCTTGGGTACTTGGAGTGCCCTAGACGGTCCTTGTTGATCTCGGAGTTTTGGTGGCTCGCGGGATAGTTGGGAGCCTCCAATTAAGTTGTGGAGTCGCGCCCCAACCTTGTGATTATTGTGGCTTTGGGAGCCGCGGGAATTCGGTGAGAGCCTCCAATTAAGTTGTGGAGTGTGCCTCATCCTTGTACGGGTTCGGTGACCACCCTCAAGTGTCCCATAGTGGTTCGTGGCACTCCGCATTGGTGGAGGCACGAAGGAGATTAGGGTGTGCCATTTGACGGCTATTCGGGGATCACTTTGTGACTCCGCACCGCTCCAACGGAGACGTAGCTTCCATTGGGAAGTGAACTTCGGGATAAATCATCGTCTCCAAGTGCTTCGGTATTTCTATACCCGAGCTTCTTACTTATGTTATTTACTTTGTGATAGCCATCGAGCTTGAAGTAATATATCTTGCTATCACATATTTGCTTATCTTGTTTAGCATAAGTTGTTGGTGCACATAGGTTAACCTAGCTTGTTTAGGTTTCGTGCTTGTTAAATTAAACGCTAGTTTTATTCCGCATTTATTCAAGCCTAAACCGCAAAGAATTTTAATCGCCTATTCACCCCCCTCTAGGCGACATCCGTGTCCTTTCACACCCGCTGGTGATCTGCCAAAGAAGTTATGAGTCGTCACATATTTCGCCTTAATCAACCTCACCCACAAGAGATCTTGATTGTCCTCGTCAAAGAAGCTCCAAATCCACTTAAGCATTAGAACTTTTTTGAGTGCTCTTGTGTTAGTCACCCCAAGACCACCCTTATCTCGTGGTAAGCAAACATCCGGCCACCTAACCATGTGGTACTTACGTTTGTCCCCAACCCCCTCCCAAAAGAATCTAGCAAGATGTTTGTCAAAACCAGCATGGGTGCCTTCGGCCAGCAGAAAAAGACGCATGGAGAAAATGGGGAGGCTAGCAAGGGAGGAGTTGGTAAGGGTTAACCTAGCAACCGACATGAATCATCCTTGCCAAGGGTCTACCATGTGCCCCACAACCCCCACCAGACCTTCCCAGTCAGCTAGGGAAAGCTTGAGATCAGAGAGAGGAAACCCTAGGTGATAGGGAAGGCGCCAGCTCTGCAGTTGAAGAGGTTCGCCACTCTGGCTTGCTCTTGCTGGTCTGCTCCCACCACAATAACTTCGCTTTTTAGGTAGTTGAATTTAAGGCCTGACAAGAGCTCAAAGCAGATCAGGAGAAACTTTAGGTTTGCAATGGATTTGTCGTCCTTCTAAATGAGGAGAATCGCATCATCTGCGTATTGAAGATGTGAAACGCCACCAGGGATTAGGTGCGGCACCACTCCTTTAATATGTCCAGCCACTCTGGCATTATCTAGGGTGGCAGCAAGGGCATCTGCCACAAAGTCGAAGAGGAGGGGAGAGATAGGGTCTCCTTGTCTAACTCCTCGTTTATTCCTAAAGTAGGGGCCTATGACCCCATTGATATTAATGGTTGTCTGACCACCAGTAATCAGGTCCATTAGTCTGTGCACTAAACCTGAACTGAAGCCTTTCTTTGTAAGCACTTCACGCAGAAAGGCCCAGCTAACTCTATCGTAGGCTTTTTCGAAGTCTAACTTTAGGATGACTGCTTGCAGGTTCTTGGAGTGGAGTTCATGCATGATCTCGTGGAGGGCAAGGGCTCCATCCTGAATAAACCGACCTTTGATGAAGGCAGTCTGAGATCGAGAAATAACTCGATGCGCTACCGGAGTTAATCTCATCGCATAGGCTTTTGCCACCAGTTTGAAAATCACGTTAATAAGGGCAATATGTCTAAATTGCTTGATTTCGTCAGCCCCAGGCACTTTGGGGATGAGGGAAAGCACTCCCATGGTTAGACGGGATATGTTAATGGTGCCCAGTGCAAAGCCATTGAGTATATGCAGAACCAGGTTCTTCAGCATGGGCCAAAAGGCTTTGTAAAAGACTACCGGCAAGCCATCAGGTCCATGAGTTGTATCTGCCTTAGTAGCTGAAAGAACCTGGTAGGAAAGAAAGGGCTAGCTCATTATTCTCAGACTCAGACATTTTGTCTGCAGGTTCATTCCAGACCTATTTGGCCAGTGCAAGTTCTTTGGGCTCCTCCGCTCCCATCAAATCATGGTAGAACTTGTAAACATGCTCCTGAATGGCCAGGGGCTCCTGAATTTCCCCCTCTGGGGATTTTAGATGAAGAATGGAACACTTCCTTCTTCTCCCATTAGCAATAGCATGGAAATAAGCAGTGTTGGCATCTCCCTTCCGTGTCTAGTTCAAACAGCCACGTTGGCGCCAATATTCATCCTCTTGGGCAAAGATCTGGATGATTTGGTCCTCTAAATGGTATTTAAGCGCCCAGCCATCCTCATCTAGCCCACCCGCATCCGGAGCTTTGTCAAGGTCCTGAATCTGAGAGATAATATTCTGCTTTCTAACTCGAGCATCCTTGCCCTGATTAGCCCCCAACCCTTTAGGAAGCAGCGAATGCCCTCAGCTTGGGTTTGCCACAAGTCAGCAGGGTCTCTATGGTGTTTGGGTTGGCTGAGGATTTTCCACCATTGCTGGACCAAGATATCTTTGAACCCTGGAATGGTAAGCCAGCTAGATTTGAAGAAAAAACTATTTGGTTTCGGGGCAGCTCCCTCCCCATTATCCAATTGCAAAGGATTATGATCCGAGCCCAACCTGGTCTCTGCACACAACGTGGAGAGGGGAAGTGAGATTCCCAAGTTGGGGAGACCATTACCCTGTCGAGGACACTCCTGACAGGGTTCAGATGCTTATTAGTCTAAGTAAAAGCATCACCCGTCCTCTCTAGCTCTTTGAGTCCCATGCGGGCGATAAAGTCGTGTGCATGATACGCCTATCGATATGGATCCCATTTTCCTTCTACCAATTTGCCTCTTCCTCTCGACTCATCCATCCTTTAGAAGTTTCGAGCCTGTCATTGCCTTGTCCTACCACCGCCCGTCAATGCATGTCTGCATGCTGCATCCCATGACCTCCTCTTCATAGGTGTGTCGTGAGCAATGTCATGCAAGTGTGTTATGGGAGGTTGTAAATGATGCCTCTGCGAACTCTAACATATCCACAAAAATGTTCAAAGTGGGATCGAGTGTCGTTGAGGCATGTGAGTACGGGGATGTCGGTGTAGTTATCTCCATCATCCTCGATGACGTGGACGCAGGCAATGAAAAGGCGAGCTGCATTAATCACGACCATAGCTGGGTGGCGCCAAAGCTCTTTCATTGTTTGAAACTATTTTTGGAATGACAATGGTTCTGAGTTTCGAGATGATTCTACATTTTGAGCACCGGCGTCATCGATTGTTGGGAAGATGGGGGCCAAGCTTGACTTGATGTCAATTATCATTTTTACCATTCTATGCTTATTGCATATGGTTCTATATAACCGTTTGTTCTTCCAAGTTCTTGTACAACCCCTAAAAAGAAATTCTGGTCCTAAACTTCAAGATACAGATGGTTTAAAACCGTATGGAAGACTGGAACAAAGGTTTTGAACTATTCGGTGTAGTTCAAGCAAATAAATTTATAAAATACTCCCTTGTACTGAATTATAAAATGTTTTAGATATTTTAAAGTGGACTACATACGAACTGAATAAATAAACACGCACTAAAATGCGTCTATATACATGCGATTCAGAAAAACGTAGTGCATTTTATAGTTCGGAACATAGGGAGTAACATGCTAGTAAAACAAAATTACTACACGGTTTTACAGTACATCTGGAATCTTCAGATTTTCGCTTTACTAGCAGCATTTTTTTCGGTGGGGTCTAGTGTTTTGTAGCTACAAACTTGTGTAGCTATGCATGCATGAGATCAGAGCTATGACACTGTTCGGCAATAGCGGCAAAAGGAGATTTATATGTAGTCTTTGTACATAGTCTCTCCGTTTTTTAATATAAGATGTTTATCATTTGTCCACATGCACATGTATACAAATATATCTAGACATATTTTAGTGTGTATGTTTGATTATTCTAGTATGCATCTAGACAACATGTAAAACACCTAAAACATCTTATATTAAAATAAAAAACGGAGAGAGTAATATATACTACCTCCGTATCAAAATATAAGACTTTCTAGCTACTTTCCACTGCACTTGAGGGAGGGAGTAGTATTCTTTCTCCTTAAAGAAAAAAACCTGCAAAGCTACTAACACTGTTACGACTCGTTAGTTCCCCTACTACGAGTGGAAGAATACGGATTGATTTCATATCACACTTAAAATCGAATGCATGTGAAGAACACAGCCTCTCCGGCCACGACTAGCCCCACGGACCCCACTGTGGAAAGAATCGTTCGCTAGCTTAGACAATGCTAGCTGAGACCGCTGATGTGAACGACATGTTTTTACCGGCGTGAGGAGAAAAGGTTGTAGTGCGCGAAGCTCACTAATGAGGAACGCCGTGAAAAATGCATTCCAAAAGGGGGACAAGATAAGGCCTAAACTTTGCTCAGAATCGGAAGGTATAGTTGCACGCAAGAATATACCGATCTACCAATAATGTTCTGATGAGACTGCCTTGCACAAGCTCACCAAGCTACGTGATTCTAATTTCCTTAAGGAACCCTAGTTCTGGGTGAAAAAGAAAATTTTAAATTACCGTACGCGCACAACCCTTCAGGACCCTAGTTCTGGGTCACCCGGTGCAGACGATGGCAGCGCGCGTCGCCGTTATCCCTCTTGGGGGCCTGCGTTTCTTGAGCTGGCTGGAGGGGTCCTATGGTGGAGCGGTGTGGTTTCTTCCACGTCCATAATGGCGAGTCTCGGTGATGCAGGGCGGTGGCGTTGTCTGGTGTCATGGTGGCGTCGACCGCAGGTCTAGCAAGGGTAATGCTTTCAGTGGCGGAGCTAGAGCATTTGCAACCAGGGTGTCTGGAGGGTGCCCAACCAGTTAATTTATAAAGAAAATGTTTTGTGCCCGGTATCCCGTGCACCTCTGAGGCAGGCTGGCTATGTATCCGCCCCTGAACGCGTTATTGTTGAAGATGGGTTTGGCGTGCACATACGGTGCATGTTGATGGTTTGCTGCACCTGTGCTCCAATTTTAAATTATGTGCTTAGGTGTGAGGTTAGGCCACGCGGCTCTGTTCATGTCCACACTATTATCAAGCTTGTATGTGTAGCGACACATGTCGTAAAAAGATGACTTCAAATTGATCAGTGTATTTTTCTCTAAGTTTAGAAAAGTTACAAATATATGCTTTTTGACTAAGTTTTAAAAAGTGGGTTCCATGGATTTAGATTTCGTTAAGCCTTTTCCACGGTGGGAAATAGAAGGAACATGATTAGTGTGTCGGCAGAACATTAAACCTAAGATGAGATCTTGCATATGGACGCATGCACAATCATTATATCTTTGCATATGGATGACTTAATGTTTGCATTATAATGGCTCTATGTAGCCACTTTAATCCTTTTTTAACTCAACATATATGATGAGTGTAAAATGGACCTTTTGGTTTTCCATGATGTGGAGAGAGGGAGGGTTCTCCACCTCTTCCCCTGATACATGCATGCATGCCTTGTCCTATCACAAGAAATGGCTCGTGTGGGCCCTACGTGCATGTTGATAGAGCTACTACGTGACACAAAGGCGCGCATATTGTTGAAGTCCGAAGAAAGCCAGACACAGACGGTCCTTTTCGCTACGATTTCGTGATTAAATTAAGCGGAGGATATATATATGCATGTGAGAACTGTGTGAGTCGTCTACGTACTTGTCGCTGCTTTTGTAGTTCACTGGTGTCCATATCCTGATCCTGCTTCTCTTTTATGGCACTGTTGCATGGTATCTATCCCATGTGATATCTACAAAAATGTTTTGATATGAACAGTACGTCCTGTTTCTCTTGGCCTCTGGATCGGAGATAATACAGCAGCAGGGAAATCTATACAAGCGGGCAATTTAAATAAGTAAGATGGCAAATTAAAGATAGAAAATCATAGTATTAAACAATTGAATTGAACTGAACTCAGGACAACACAAGAAAACTGTGTCCCTACCATTCTACGCTAGTGAAATTGGAAACTGAAGTTGATGCTTATCTATGCTAAAATATGCCGTACCCAAAGCCTATGGAACAGTAGGCATATTGGAAGCTATCCATATGAATTTGGTGTCCTTTATATGTTTTCTTCTCGAGCAATTAGAATCTTTAACCAAAGAGAAACTCAAATCAAGTCACCAAGATGTGAATGGTTAAGCTATCCTTAGGGCAAATCATTTCCTCAAACGAGACACCCATGTATCCAACAAGATTATGAAACCGTCTATTTGCACTAGATGTTTTTGTAATAAAGCACCTAAAAATCCAAATATTTATATCTGCGTACTATTTTATTTTACTTGTGTGCCATTTTTTCAAAAATACTTTGACAAAACTGATCTCGACATACGTTTGCCGCTAACGGGGTTAAAATGGACACATGTCCAACAAATATGCGAGTCTTTCTGTTTTCCGAGTACAAACACTCAACAAATCGAGAGCATGCCAGTGCACTTTCTTTGCCGAGTATTTTACCGCATCACTCAGACAAAATAGTCCGTTCGCCAAGTGCTCGATAAACTGCACTCGACAAATTAGGTGGCACTCGGCATTGTGGCTGATTTCGTTACAGAGTGGTTGATTATCAAGTATATTAGGATTAAACAATTAATTCGTCAAACAAAACAAAACAAAAAGTGCATGCTCTCTGTTTTGTTCTACATTTGATCGAATCCAGGGCAGCTTGTTCTAGAGAGCGACAATAGTTATTGAAAGAATTTGACCAAGAGAAGGGGCCGGCCATAGAGACATAATCTGGTTACATATTAATGCACATAAGCATTTGTTTGCTTTGTGTCCTTGTGGTACAGATAAATTTCATCTACGGAGTAGTAACTTTGTGAATTAAAGAGGAAAAGCCAGGGCAAACATTCTGAACCCTCCATTGCCCATACAGATAGGAGTATGCACTAGATCAGGACTGCAAAGTTTCTTTAAGACCTGAAGCTATCGCAACCCCTCTATTGCACGAAAGGGACTGGAGCATATGTAGAGAGAAAAGGAGAGATTTTTAAAATCCTGGTGGCTGCAGCAAACATGCAAAAGTGGTTGCATGGGTCGTAGCTGCTGGCCATTTGCCATCATGACCTTAATCAAAGTTGGGTGAGGGTGCCATGGCATGGATCCCTAGCTTATTCTACCAATCTTGGATCCTCTGTGACACACAGGTCCCGGACACTTTGGCTCTGCATGCTCACATCACACTACAATATCTTCCACGTTACATACATCAGGTAGTAAGGATGACTCCAACGGGCCGACCCAAACGGACGCGCGTTTGGTCCGTGTTTGGTCCGTTTGGGTCGGCAAACGGACGCGTGTCCGGCCCACGTTCGCTCCTTTCTGACCACTGCGCCCAACGAGGCCGACGCATTGAGTCCGCCCGGCATTTTTTCCAAACATTTTTCTTAATAATAAAGGATTCTTACATATTGGAAACTGAAATTACACAATAAACCTTAAAACTACACTAATTGAGCCCTAACAGGGATTTGGAGCCGCCGGACCGCATTAAACGTTAAAACTACACTAAAAAACTGAAAAAATAACAACCGACCACCGGCCGGCAAGGGGGAAGATCAAAGAGGGGCTCCGGCCTTGAGGAACGTCTAGCCGCAAGCCGGTTTGGCCACGGACTTGCTGGCTCTTCCTTCGCCATGGTTGTGGCCAGCGGCGGACTAGCTGGCTCCTCCTCCTCGATCCTTTCGTAGCTACGAAACACGTAGTGGCGTCGGCTTCGTTGTAAAATTGGCCGCACATAGGCGGCCTAGCCAGCGGAGATATGGCATCAGTTGGAGCCGCCTGCTCCGTCGGCCGTCTTGGCCGCCTGGGCCTCGCGGTGCCGTTTACGGCGCGCCGCACGCGCCGCGGTCTCGATGGCGCGGTGAGCTTGCACCGTCTCAGCCTCCTGTGCAGCGTCGGCAACGGCGCGCGCGGCGGACATGAACGCGGCCACCCTCTGCGCGTTCAGCTGCATGTGGGCTGCCTGCGCCGCCTCCTCCTCGGAGCTGTGGACATAGCCGCCCACGCCGATGGGAGGCTCGGGCCCCGCGCTGCCCACCGTGACGCCGGCGGCGTACTCTTCTTCGTCGTTGTCGACGCAGTCGGAGTACGTGGCCTCCACCGCCCTCCTCTCGTCGTCCGTCAGGCGCGGACTCGGCGGCTGCGGAATCATGCCGGCCCATGCCGGGCTGGTCACCATCCGGCGAGAGAAGCTGCCTCGATAGCGCCCGCACGCGCTCATACGCGCTCGGTCGATCTCGTCCACCAGATGCTGCGGCGGCGGTGGCGGCGGATCCATTCCGGTGCGTGGATCTGTGCTTGGAGGTGGTGGCCGCCGTGGCTGGGGGAGGAGGGCTAGGGTTTGTGTGTGCCCTAGGGTTTGGCCGGCCGGCGCGATTTATAGAGCTCCACCGCCCACAGTTATTGCGGATAGGTGACCGCTCTAGCCGTTGGGGTCGATGACACGCGGGCCAGGGCGGACACGGAGAGGACGTAGGAGCGCTCCGCGAGCGTCCGGGGCCGACGCATCGGTGGCCCAAATTTGGGCCAGGAATGCGTCGCGGCGAACTAAAAAACGGACCGCGGTCCGTTTGCGTCGCCCCGTTGGGCCGTGTTTTTGGCCCCCACGGACAGGAACGGAGGCGCGCAGACTCGATGAGTCGCCCCGTTGGAGTCATTCTAACTAGCTAGATCAAACTACATGCTGAAATTAATACTTCATCACTAATACATGTCAACTGGATGCAATGCCAAGATCTTACACATGGTATGCCACAAGCAGTGACACTAGAGAACATCTTATGGAAAATCTTAAGAAGCTAGGATGAGGTACTAACCTTCATGTCTTAGGATGTTTGTAACAGCATGCATGCAGAGAGGCAAACTAAAAATTCACAAAAAGAAAAAAGGTCTTAGCTAGGTTGAGTTAACACTACACAAAATTCAAAAAGTACCATATTTATGTAGGCTAAACATACAAAACTTGGAACAAGAAAATCGAAAAACACTTCTTGATCCTGAGCTCCAGTGCTCCCGGTTTTTTTACAAAAATCGAAAAGTTTATTTCTTCATCTCAGAAAATTCTGAAAAAATCATACACGTACATATACATGTCTACTATGTACGCCCAATTTTTTTAGAGAAATATCTTTTCATACGTGATCTGCACAAAAAAGACAAAATCTACCAAGTAAATTAGTTCTTTATCACCCCTTTCAGATCCATGATTTTGTGATTTTTGTGTAGCCTACAATACAACTTATTATTAAGCGAAACTATGCAGATATGTAGATTACATGCATGTATATGTATCCATGATTTTTGGGAGATTTTTTGTACTTCAAAATACCATTTTCCAATTTTTTTATAAGGCAGGAGCATTGGAGCTCGGAGCCAAAAGTCCTCTCTCAAGAAAAATAGCTTGACACCATAGAAAAGATGCTCCATTAAAAAAAGATACCATAACTATACTGATATTGAAGGCAGTGATTCTTCAGAAAAAGATTGCAACCATTGTTTCCTTCGATTTAGAGCACTAAATCAACAAGTGCAAGTGTCCAACGTGAGAGGGGCCAGGTCTACTGGCTCGCTGCCAAGAACTAGCCATGCATGCTCTCAAAGAAGATGCTCAGATAGTACTGATACCTCCCAATTAGCAACAGCCTTTCCTCTCTCATCTATCATTCTCTCTCTCGCTCCCTCGTCTCTCTCTCATGTCCTACAACATTCATGAGAACATCCTATTGACCGACATCTCTCTTTTTTGTCTGCAGCTGTTGACTAGCCAATTTTTTAAAGGAAACAATACCTAAGCTATGACATGCATCTATCTGTCGCATTCACATGCGTACCCATCTTATGTATTTATTACATAGATACCCTTATACTTTTCTTTTTTTTTCTTTTGAAATAGACTTTGGTCTTTATAAATCAATCAACCATGTAGAGTTGAAGAAAACCGCTCCCGTGCTGCTCCTCACGGGCGGCACCGGGGCGCTCCAGATCCACCGCCGAAACTCAGCTCCACCACGCCCTTCTTGCCGCCGTTGCCGCCGGCGACTGCCGCGGTGGCGGCGGGCCCCCGCCCCAAAGGTGGTGGGGGGAGGGTGTGCTGCGTCGTCGGCTTGGCTGCTGGGCTGCCGGCGGCTGCGCTTGGAGAAGGGACTACAAGGAGTTGAGGCGTGTGGGTGTGCATGGCTATGCTGTCGGGCAAGGACGGTGGCTTCGAGGTGCTGACCGGCGTTGTGATGGTGCGGAGGTGATGTGCGCCTCGGTTGAAGCTGCAGGGAGTGGATCCAGATCGGCGGGCCACCGGGCCCAATCTAGGCCGGTGCGGGCCCATGTGCTGATGCGTCGTGGCGATGG
Source organism: Poa pratensis (assembly GCA_947311845.1). NCBI lineage: Eukaryota > Viridiplantae > Streptophyta > Magnoliopsida > Poales > Poaceae > Poa > Poa pratensis. The sequence continues at coordinate 57,901,021 of CAMZMU010000128.1, forward strand.
CGTTGCCTGCGCGATTTCGTCGCCTGTCGCCGAGCGCACAGTGAGGACGCCGGGGCGGCGGCCCCGGGCTGCTGAGGTGTGGCGGCGTCAAGGTCGTCGTGGTGGCAGGGGATCTATCCCTGCTTGTGCGGTTGTGTCTCTTCACGGCAAGTGGTGCTGTGCTGGGATCCCGTCTGCTGCTGCGTGGTTGCGGGGGAGAGGTGTGTGACGCGGTGTGCACATTTCCATGATCTGGATGCTTTTGCTCTAGACATGCAAGTTGTTCCGTGGGAGAGAAGAAGAGCCGGGCGAAAGTCTATTACTGAACTTGTTCAGTGCCGGTGACAAACGACGCCTTTGCGGCATGGTTTTCCTCCCTGGAGGTGTCATCGGAGAGCTCCTCTTCCTCTCTCACATGATCAGCTTGGACTTTCCGGGTGAAAACCTGAACTCTGGTTGTCCAGAGTGGGCGACAATGGCGTCTTCGTCACTTCCCTCTTGGGGGTGACGTCTTGGAGAGTTGTTTTGGTGGCACCTATTGCGTCAGGGTTGGTGGACGTCGGGGCAGCGGCCCCGGGATGGTGGATGTGCGCCGAGGCGGCGGCCTCGGGCAGCGGTGCAGTGGTAGCTCCATGAGGCGGGGTTGCGGCTTGACACAGCTTTGAGTGGTGACCTTGAGCGGCGGCCCCGGGCATGGTGTGGCGGCCATGGTCTGCGGGCAGTGGTCCTGTGTAGCTCGAGCTACAGGCATCTGGGTCGTGCGGCGTTGTAGCTCGAGGACGAGCGGTGTTATGTCGGGGTGGCGGCCCCGGAAGGTGGTGTCGGCTGAGTGTGCAGGGCATACTGGAGCGGTGGATGTCGGGGCGACGGCCCCGAGAGCTTCGCGGCTCCTGTGGAGGCGAGGTTGGTGATGTCGGCTCTTCTCCGGCTTGTCAGTGGGTTCGTCTTGGCTTGTTTGTTGCCGCGAAATCGAAGCTGCGGTGTACGATGACGGGCAACAAGAGGTGGAGCGCCCCGGAGGGTTGGTCTCTTCGTCTGCGTTGGAGTGTCCCGTATCTGCTCATCCCATAGCAGTTACGACTTCTTCTCTCCGGCGAGGGCGGAAGGCTGACCGGATCTTTGCGGAGTGGTGGTTTGAGCTTGACTCTAGGTGTTCTCGAGATTGTGTGGGCTTCGCCCGGTGGTGTTTGTGTTCGTTGTATGGTTTTCGTCTGGTTTCTCCCACAAATAAACCGGGCACCTTCTTCTTAATTAATATATAAGGCAAAGCTTTTGCCTTCGTTTCGAAAAAAAAAATCAACCATGTACATATAAGAGATCGAAGTGCAAGCAAAGAAAAAGGAATATAGTCAACAACCAGAAATTCTAGACTTATGGAATTATGTTTACGGACAACCCTTCCAGAAGGACGTGGATTTTTTTTCTCGTAGAAATCCCTGACTCTCCGTTATTTCAGGTTTTGTAACCTTCCTGACTGCTCGCCGGCGTGAGTACGTAACAATGATTTTGTAAAAAGAATCCCACAGGTGTAGCATTACTCGTCAACAACACACACATGTCCAAATAGAAAAATGAAAGAGGTAGGACTATAGAACTCCACATAGAGCATAGCACAACGGCTAGGTGACGAGAAGTGGCGTGCTGGTGATATTTTTCTTTTTGAGAAGACCTACTTTTTGTACATTATGATTATATGCAAATTATATTTTCGTTTGTCTATAATAATAGATATCACTGTGCCAGGGTTACTACTGCAGTTTTGGACTTGTTTCTGTCGAAGTTAAGGTATGTCACGATATAATACGGTAATTGGTAAACTCCGTTAGATGAGTGTAAACAGTGTATGCATGCTCTTATATAGTCCAAGAAATATCCCTAGTCTTTGGGAAGATACATACCGTCCTAGTAATGCATTGCATATTGTACATCACAAGGCTTTTATACTGATGTATGTTTTAACTCCAATAATGAAGGGCGTACAACCGTATATATGTATGTATAAGTACGTATAATAATTGTACAAAACAAGCATGTATATGAAAGTCAAGGCCTATATTGCTAGTGAGGAAGACAAGCCGACATAACTATTGTGGAGATCTTGAAATTTTGGATGGAAAATTAATAATCAATATCAAAACTAACATTAATTCACACTGAAGTCGTACATGACTCTTTTATGCAAGTGACATTAAAACCAGCATCTACATGATCAATTCCAATTGTTCGATCATATAATCTGTACATATAGTCAGACGTACTGCAAATATATGCATGCACAGTAAAATACAAGTAGCTTAGCTAGTACAAGATCTCACGCTGCCACTACAACAGAAATAAGACGGATTGAATTCAAAACACATAGCGCTTCAAGTCCGTACGTACGTACATGAGAGATGCCAGGAGATAGTACTAGTACTTACTCAGACACACACGACACAACGAGCTTCACATTATACGCACATGCACGGTAGGAAACATACTTAGAGCATGTACAGCGGCGCCCTCCAAATGATCCCCAAAGGCGTAATGGGGTCCAGACACAAAAATCGCACACAGCGGCACCCGCCAGTGCTAAGCCCGAGTCAATTTGTGTCACCCCGAAAGGGCCCCCAAGTATGGCCCGCCCGTCATACACACAACGATCGGCGCGACCTGATTCATTTGCCCCCCACCCCGTCCTTCTGTTTCCTCTCGCCGGCGAATCACACCATCGTTGCCACCCTCGTCGTCAACCACTTGATTCACACCTTGTTGTCTAGCCGTAGCGACCACGCAGGCCTGCTTGCCGCCGCTCCTCGCTGGTCTCCGCCCTAGTTTTGCGCCGGCGCAACTAAATTCAGCCAGCTCGGCCTCTTCCTCCCTGCCGCCCGCACGTAAGGTGTTCGACCGTTTGTCAATATGCTCATTTGATTGATCGTTGATTTGTGACCTAGTTTCATTGCTTCATTTTGTCCAATAGCCAATGGATAGTGACGACGAGTTCTTTTTTTCAAATGATGGGGGAGGATGCTGCCCTTGCGGCCGATGACGCCGAGAATGAGATGGTCGTGGCCGCTCTTCTAGATGCGCAAGTCGACGTAGAGGACGTGCCGAGGAGTGGAAGATCAACGGAAGGGCGGATGGCCAACAAGGATCGTCATAGGGCAATTTGTCACATGCTCTTGTACACCGGCTACTTTGCCCAGAACTCGGCGAACCGCCCTCACGAATTTCGCCGGCGCCTTAGGATGAACAGGGAACTGTTCAGGAGAATTGTGCATGGCGTTCAGGAATGCGATGACTACTTTGAGCTGAAGAGAGAATGCACCGGCCTTCTTGGATTTTCATCTTTTTAGAAATGCACGGCTGCCATAAGGTGCCTTGCTTATGGGGTTCCCGCAGATTCATTGGATGACTACCTCCGTCTGTCTGAGTCCACCGCCGTCGAATCCACCTACCGGTTTTGCAGGGCAGTGGTGAAAGTGTTTGGAGGTGAATATCTGAGATCACCAAAGGAAGACGGAGCTCGTCTCTTGGCACAAGGCGAAGCAAGAGGATTTTCGGAGATGCTTGTAAGCATCTATTGCATGCACTGGAATTGAAAGAACTGCCTGTTCACTTGGCAGGGGTCGTATAAGTCAGGACATCATGGAAAGTGCAGTGTCATACTTGAGGCCGTGGCAGATCATGATCTTTGGATTTGGCATGCATTTATCGGCACGGGCGGTGCTCACAATGATATCAATGTGCTCCAACGCTCCCGGTGTTTCTCAAACTTTGTCAAGGCCTAACTCCACCATGCAACTATGTGATCAGTGGCCATGACTACGAAAAGGGGTACTACCTCGCGGACGACATCTATCCTAACTGGTCAACATTTGTGAAGACTATTCGTAACCATGTCGGCGAGGGGAATTGCCACTTTGCAAAGAGGCAAGAGCCGTCCGCAAAAATGTGGAGCTGACATTTGGTGTGCTCTAGGCCAGGTTTGCCGTCGTCCGTGATGGCTACGTGTTGGTGAACCCCAAGAGGAAGGTTATGATGTAGACAGCAGAAGTTTTCCCTTGAATAATCTACCCAAGGTTATCAATCCAGTAGGACTTGATGATCTATCGGAAGGTTGTTGATGTTGACTCCCCCTGGCGCTAGGGAGCTTGCACCAACGTGGAATCTGCACAGACACAAACCAGAACTTTGCCCAACACGAAACAGAGAGGTTGTCAATCTCTCCGGTCTTGCAGAAACAAAGAGTTAAACGTATGGTGTGGAAAACAGCAGGAAAAACAGCAAGTAACAGGAAACAGATGATTGCAGCAGGTTGTGTAAACAGTATGAGGAAATTGGACCAGGGTCCACAGTTCACTAGTGGTGTCTCTCTCAGAACAGATAACTAGCATGTTGGGTAAACAAATTACAGCTGGGCAATTGACAAATAGAGAGGGCATAACAATGCAATACATGCCAAGATGTCTACTATGAAATCTAGTTGGGCATTACAACAAAGTACATAGACCGTTATTCCAACGCATCTATGCCTAAATAATCCACCTTCAAGGCAGCATCCGCATCCTTTCAGTATTAAGTTGCTAACAACAGATTATTGCATGAAGTAAAGTGTGTAATGTAATCAATACAAGTGCCCTTGGACACTGCACCAATGTTTTATCCCTAGTAGCAACAGCACATCTACCATCTTAGACCTTTCTGTCACTGATCCAGATATCTAGAGACTGAACCCACTATCGAGCATAAATACCCCCTCTTGGAGTCACAAGCATCTACTTGGCCAAAGCATCTACTAGCAACGGAGAGCATGCAAGATCAAGAGCACATAGATAAACAACTTGAATAAACATGGTATCAATATTCATCGGATCCCAGCAAACACAACATCTAGCATTACAATAAGATGATCTTGATCATGTTAGGCAGCTCACAAGATCTAAACATGGAGGCACAAGGTAGAGAGACAACCATCTAGCTACTGCTATGGACCCGTAGTCCAGGGGTGGACTACTCACGCATCACTCCGGAGGCAGGCATGGTGATGTAGAGCCCTCCGGTGATGATCTCCCCTCCGGCAGGGTGCCGGGAAGAGCTTCAGAACTCCTCCGATCTGAGATTGACGATGACGGCCGCGACGGAACTTTTCGTGGAATATGATCGACCGTAATAGGGTTTTCGCGTCGCGGAGAATATATAGGCGAAGAGGCGGCGTCGGTGGCCGAGGGGGGCCACCACGCCATAGGGGGGCGCGGGCCCACCCTGGGCCGCGCCCTAGTGTGGCGTGGCCCCCTGGTGGGTCTGCTCCGACTCCCCTTTGGACTCCGTGATCTCCTCGTGATATTATTGACGATGTCTTTTGTTTCGTCCAATTCCGAGAATATTTCCTTAATAGATTTTCTGAAACCAAAAACAGCAGAAAACAGGGAACTGGCACTGTGGCATCTTGTTAATAGGTTAGTCCCAGAAAATGCATAAAAATGATATAAAGTGTAACCAAAACATGTAGCAATTGATATAATAACAGCATGGAACATCAAAAATTATAGATACGTTTGAGACGTATCAAGCATCCCCAAGCTTAGTTCCTGCTCGTCCTCGAGTAGGTAAACGATAAAAACAGATAATTTTTGAAGTGACATGCTACCAACACAATCTTTGATCAAATAACAATGTAATGCACATGATCTGAATGAAGTGATCCAAGCCAATGGTCTATAGTTTGCAAGCAAGTAAATAAAGAGTAAACATAAGTGATCACACAAGTGCAAACTTTCATGAATAACACTATAAAACATTTAGAGATATAATAGTCTAACATAATAGTTAGTTCACAGCAGCAATAATTCTCAACATGAAAGTGTTTGTATCAACACAAAGGAAGATAATAGCTTCAGCTTTTGCTTCAACTTTCAACATGTATATCATATAGATAATGTCAATGCAAAGAATATGATCAACCAAACACAAAGTTATGTAAAAACTGTTATACTGGAGTTGACAATGATGTTTGCTTAAGTAGACAGAAAGAAGTGGGAAAACTGACTCAACATAAAAGTAAAAGAATGGCCCTTCGCAGAGGGAAGCAGGGATTAACATCATGTGCTAGAGCTGTAGTTCCCGAAGGCATATAGAGAGCATAAAATATTGTTTTGTAAGGTAATGGTGTATACAGGTGTCAACAAATCAAATAGCAGGTACTTGTCATCTTCCATGGCTAACTAACTTTTAGAGCGGTTCCGAGAGTTTTTAGGACTGCACTTGTAACAAGCACTTATTGGTGACACTCCTCCCAACCATTTACTTTCCACAAACCATGGCTAACCGAATCCTCGGGTGCCCACCAACATTCACCATGGAGGAGTGTCTATTTATTTATTTATTTATAGGGTGGACTAACCAGCTCTTTAATGCAAAATAAAAGGTGGAGAAGCAGATGAAGCTGCCAATCCTTGTAAATTAATTAGCATGGAAGATGACAAATCTCACTACTACGTCCTTATGAGCTTTTCAAGTAGTGACACAAAAAGGAAATGTAACAGTTTTGAGTAGTTAGTAGATAGCACATGAAGAAATTTACTTGGAATGGTGAAAACACCACATAATAGGTAGGTATGGTGGACACAGGTGGCATGGATTTGGCTCAAGGTTTTGGATGTACAAGAAGCATTCCCTCTTAGTACAGAGTTTAGGCTAGCAAGGTTATTATAAGCAAACATCATTATCAACTGGAATAGCAAGAGTGTACATAAAACACAAGGTTTGACGAACCATAGACTCCCACTGTCTTCCTTGTTAACACATAGCCTTCATCCAAAAATTATCTAGACTACTATGGACTTCCAATCATGCAACAGATTATTATAGCAGAAAATCCTTATAGTAGTTCTTCATTAATAGCCATTACTTACATGATGCACAAGCTTAAACATTAATTACTTGACAGCTCAAAACAATTGGCAAGCATCAAATTACTCAAGACAACGATCTAAAAAGATTCATGTAAGCATTTTATACCACTACCACATGCATAGCATTTTTCTGGTCCAACCAAACACCAATCAACTTATTTGACAACTCTCCAAACAGATATAAGTGAAGCAAGAGAGTACTTTCTTCAAAAGAAACTGAAAGCTCTAACAAGAGATGTATGAAAAACTGAGAGCTAACAGCAATAACAGCAACTAGACAGGAATACTCAACAAGTATAAGTGAAGCACAAGAGTATTCTAATGAAAAAGTGGAGCGTGTCTCTCTCCCAAACATGAATGCTAGGATCCAACAAGTATAGCACAGCAAACAAAACAAAACAAACTGAAAACAAAAACACACTGACGCTCCAAGGAAGAGTACACTAGCATGAAGCAATAAAAATATAGCACCATTAGAGATGACCTGATAATTTGTAGATGAAGAAGGGGATGCCTTGGGCATCCCCAAGCTTAGATGCTTGAGTCTTCTTGAAATATGCTGGGGAGGTAAGCCTCCCCAAGCTTAAGCTCTTCACTCTTCTTGATCATGTAATATCATTCTCCTCTATCAACACTTGAAAACTTCCTTCACACCAAAACTTAACAGCTTTTCTCATTAGCAGGTTAGTGCACTAAAAGATAATACTTCAAAGTTCTAGCAAAGACAAAACTCACAAGCCAACTATTTTAAACATTAGCCACTGTTACTAGGCTCAAGTGGGCACTTTTACACGAAAAGAAACCACTTAAAAACTTGTAAAAGAGAGAATGCAAAATAAAAGACAGAATCTGTCAAACCAGAACAGTCTGTATGACGAATTTTTTCGAGGCACTTACGATGCTCAGATGAAAAACTTTTGAAATAATGAAAGTTGCGTAACATCATCAGGAACATGCACAAAAATTTCAGCATTTTTCGATTTTTTCTGATTTTCTACTGAATTAAACGGTGACGAACAGCAATCTGTCCCAATGCAGTCCCGAAAATAAAAACCAACTTTGCATTAGTAACTCTCCTTGGCACAACAAAACAGCAAATAAAAGATACAAAGGAGTTGCTACAGAGGTAAACAAGCATCCTTGACTCAAGAAAACAAAAATAAAACAGCAAATAAAAACATGGGTTATCTCCCAGAAGTGCTTTTCTTTAATGCCTTTGAGCTAGGCATGAAGAGATGCATCAAGTATTGTTAAGACCAGAGGTACCAATAGTGTTACCTTTAGACCTCTTATTCTTTTTCTTAGCCTTGGCTTTAGGGGCATTAGGAAAATGATGCAAACAATATGGAGGTTTAAATTTCAGAGTAGCTTCACCCATGTCAATGACAGCTCCCAATTGCCTCAATAATCCTCTTCCAAGTGTGATGCTCCCATTTCCTACACATTCAATGACATGATAATCAGTAGGTGTAAATACTCCCTTTATTTTAGTAACAACTCCTTGAGTAGTCCCAAAAGATAACTTGATTGAATTATCAGCTAGAGTTACAAAAGTTTCACTTTTTGAGAGTTCATATAAATTCAGGGAGTCATAAATCCTCTTAGGCATCAAGCAAAATTCAGATTTAATATCACAATGAGCATAGAAAATTGTCCCATCAATTGAAATTTTTAGTGAAGGAACCCATCCAGAAGGTTCGAATGGCATAGGGACACTTTCAAAAAGTTTAAAAGTTTCTTTAAAACTAGCCAACTCTGACTCAAGTGATTCTAGTCTTGAATGAATGTTCTCAAAAGCAGATTCTATTTTTTTATTTGAAGAGCAGATGCTGCAATTAATTTTTTTATGGCATTGAAAGCTTGATCCCCATCATAACGAAGGAAATCTCCCCCAACTACAGCATCTAGAGCATATCTATAACAAAGAAGCAACCCAAAATAGAAACTACTAAGAAACAGACTCAAAGCCATTTTAGGTTCAGTTTTAACATAGGATTCAGAAATTCTAGACCAAGCATCACCAAAACTCTCCCCACTTCCTTGCTTAAAAGTGAAAACCTCATCCTCAGGAGACATGATATTAGGAGCGGAACTAGACATGATGAGCAAACCGAAATAAACTAGATGCAGGAATTTAATTTTTTTTGGGTTTTTGATTTTTAACAGCAAGCAAAACAAAAATAAAACAAGACAAAAAACAAAGTAAAGAGATTGGAACTGAGAGACTCCCCTTTCCAATAGCCTCCAAGTCCCCGGCAACGGCGCCAGAAAACAGCTTGATGGCTACGTGTTGGTGAACCCCAAGAGGAAGGTTATGATGTAGACAGCAGAAGTTTTCCCTTGAATAATCTACCCAAGGTTATCAATCCAGTAGGACTTGATGATCTATCGGAAGGTTGTTGATGTTGACTCCCCCTGGCGCTAGGGAGCTTGCACCAACGTGGAATCTGCACAGACACAAACCAGAACTTTGCCCAACACGAAACAGAGAGGTTGTCAATCTCTCCGGTCTTGCAGAAACAAAGAGTTAAACGTATGGTGTGGAAAACAGCAGGAAAAACAGCAAGTAACAGGAAACAGATGATTGCAGCAGGTTGTGTAAACAGTATGAGGAAATTGGACCAGGGTCCACAGTTCACTAGTGGTGTCTCTCTCAGAACAGATAACTAGCATGTTGGGTAAACAAATTACAGCTGGGCAATTGACAAATAGAGAGGGCATAACAATGCAATACATGCCAAGATGTCTACTATGAAATCTAGTTGGGCATTACAACAAAGTACATAGACCGTTATTCCAACACATCTATGCCTAAATAATCCACCTTCAAGGCAGCATCCGCATCCTGTTCAGTATTAAGTTGCTAACAACAGATTATTGCATGAAGTAAAGTGTGTAATGTAATCAATACAAGTGCCCTTGGACACTGCACCAATGTTTTATCCCTAGTAGCAACAGCACATCTACCATCTTAGACCTTTCTGTCACTGATCCAGATATCTAGAGACTGAACCCACTATCGAGCATAAATACCCCCTCTTGGAGTCACAAGCATCTACTTGGCCAAAGCATCTACTAGCAACGGAGAGCATGCAAGATCAAGAGCACATAGATAAACAACTTGAATAAACATGGTATCAATATTCATCGGATCCCAGCAAACACAACATCTAGCATTACAATAAGATGATCTTGATCATGTTAGGCAGCTCACAAGATCTAAACATGGAGGCACAAGGTAGAGAGACAACCATCTAGCTACTGCTATGGACCCGTAGTCCAGGGGTGGACTACTCACGCATCACTCCGGAGGCAGGCATGGTGATGTAGAGCCCTCCGGTGATGATCTCCCCTCCGGCAGGGTGCCGGGAAGAGCTTCAGAACTCCTCCGATCTGAGATTGACGATGACGGCCGCGACGGAACTTTTCGTGGAATATGATCGACCGTAATAGGGTTTTCGCGTCGCGGAGAATATATAGGCGAAGAGGCGGCGTCGGTGGCCGAGGGGGGCCACCACGCCATAGGGGGGCGGGCCCACCCTGGGCCGCGCCCTAGTGTGGCGTGGCCCCCTGGTGGGTCTGCTCCGACTCCCCTTTGGACTCCGTGATCTCCTCGTGATATTATTGACGATGTCTTTTGTTTCGTCCAATTCCGAGAATATTTCCTTAATAGATTTTCTGAAACCAAAAACAGCAGAAAACAGGGAACTGGCACTGTGGCATCTTGTTAATAGGTTAGTCCCAGAAAATGCATAAAAATGATATAAAGTGTAACCAAAACATGTAGCAATTGATATAATAACAGCATGGAACATCAAAAATTATAGATACGTTTGAGACGTATCAGTCCGCCACCCTTGTCTTTCTTGGTCGCTAGATCAAATGCGTGAGATCACGAATGCCTACGTTATCATCCGCAACATGATCATCGAGAGTGAGCGAGATTCGAGGAGGCAATTGGTCAATGAGGTGTTTGATTTCCAGGGTCCTATGGCTCACCCACAGCCGGGCGTGTCGTCTCAGTTTTCATAATTTCTTACCACCCATCAGGAAATTCGTGATGGAACAAGCCACCTGCAGCTGCACGATGACCTCGTGGCGCACTTGTGGGCGATCAAAGCAAACAACGTAGAGATGGCGCTGGCTCGAGAAGTCCATGTGTCCTTTTTGAACTATTGAATGATTTAAATTTGAATTATTGTAATAACTTATTATACACTTTCTATATTGGATTCTAATATTGAACTTTGCAAGGAGTTGAAGTTATTAAAAAAATTATCAAAAAATAGTTGGGGTGTTTGTTTGGGGTGCGCCGCTGTGGGCGGCACCCCCAATGTGTCGAACACATGTCCGGCACCCCCAATTGGGCCTCAATTAGGGGTGCCAGACACAAATTTAGAGGGTGCCGCTGGATATGCTCTTACCGCACACCGTTAAAAACACGACATCCCAAGCGGTTTTGGCAGCCGTCGAGAATTGAATGTCCGCTAACGCAGTGTTATCCCACCCGGTCCCCAAAACGGTTTTTGCAAAAACTAGCATAGCTCAGTTCTCTCTGGTTTGGACAAGGTGTAACAAGGAGTTGATCCACGATCTGGTCACCTTTTTTGTGATAATGTACGTCATATAAGTTTAAGTCCTTCGGCGCACTATTACACTTCAGCTTTGTCCGTGACTGCTCGGCACGGTGGTCTTGGGCGGCTCCATGGCGACGTTTCATCGACGGTTTGGAAGCTCCGCTAGCTGCCTGTTTGGTCTCGTTTTGGTGGTGGCAGACTGTGTGGATCATGATCGAGTGGTCCATCCAGCTAGATGTGGCAGTGACGCCCCACTTTTCTCGCTTTGGTGGAGAGTGCCTACAACGGAGGATTACGAGAGCGATGGCGGCATAGACGGGGTTGGTTGGCTAATCTGGTCAGACTGGGATAGATCTTGCCCTCCGGCGTCTACTGGCGGTTAGGGAGGAGGTTAAACCTGCAGGGCTTTGGCGGAGTGGCGGCACATGATGTGTGCGGTTCAGCGAGTTGGCGAGCCGACAACGGTTGATGCCGACAAGCCGTAGTATCCATCCTCGGAGGAAGCGTCGTGGAGATATGTGAACTCCAATCCTGTATCTTTTTCTTCAGGAGAAGGCATGACCTTCCCCCCCCCCTTTCGGAGCGAGCGATGACATCGTTCCCACTTTAACTTCCCCTTTATATGTTTGGACTTGAAGTTACTGTGTGAGTGTGTGTGTGTGTGTGTGTGTGTGTGTGCACGCGCGGGTGTGTGTGTGTGTGTGTATGTGGAGGGGGAGGGGTACCGCACGTTGTAAACCATGATGACTAGATATGGACATGAACGTAGGGGGAGCCTACGACATGTGCCACTTCCTAGGGTGGACGGTGTTGTGGTGTACGGGGAGGAGCGCCAATGGTCATGCCTCTGGGTGTAGGCGAGTTCGTCGAACCTCATTAACAAATATTCGTGTCATCATCGTGCTAGAACTGCCTGGTCCTTAAGAGATCGACTGTGAGTCTATGCTGATAAAGTATCAGAGCGATGCTCATCAGAGATCGCATTTCTAGAGTCGATCTATCAAGGACCAAGTAATTACAAGATGATGACGACACCAAGAATTATTTGTATGTTTAGTGACAAATCAGTTCTGGGATTAGAAATAGAGCGACTTATAATGGTGATGATGTCCCCTCCTATGAGGCAAGTCTCGTGGGGGGGGAGGAGGCCCAAGACCTCTTATAATTCATCCTCTACGGCTGGGCCTAGTTGGTGTCCCAAGATGCTCATGTAGCGGGCCCATGACTCATGTGGGTTAATTAGACACACTGGTTAAGTTGACTCGGGAATGCATAACATATCATCTATCAAGGGTCATTTGTACACTAACAAGTCTTGACACAATGATGTTTTTTTAATCGATATGGTCGCCTCATTGGAGCGCTACTTAATCATACACTATGAGACGTCAATGGGGACTTTGTGGAAGGATAGACTTAAAAGACTTCTCCATGCCGAACCCAAATAATCTTACTCATCATCTATCCGAGTCATACAAGATTTCTCGGACTCGACCTTAGGCTCCCTGAACAAGTCTTGGAGCTCTAGTGCCCCCTTGATTCCATTCAAGTGAGAATGAAAGGATTACATGCCCATGGGAGGCTAGGCTAAGAGCCATTGGGAATGACCAAGTATACACCCATGGTAGACAAGGGATGGGTTTTGGTCAATTTGCCACTTGGTTTTCATGAATAATTGATTGAGACTCCATGTAAAATTAATCCCCGCAGTAGGAAGTCCCCTTGAAACGTAGTCACAAAAATTTAGTTTCCTGGTTGCACGCTCTCCGAGATAACCTCGATGATTTTCTTGAGATTTTTAATTACTACACCTGCTTGGCGAGTGGTGAATTGTCCTCCTTCTGGACATTTCGATGAAAAGGATCCTAGCCCTCAGAGGGAGAACCAAACCATTGTTGCCGGATGATAAAAGGAAGATCTAGGAGGGGTGGTGGGACTATTTGACCTGCTGTATTTACCTCCTTAAATACATTTCCTTGTTCTTCTCGATTCCTTTTAGAAGCCTAAGTAGTTTTCATAGTATATGGGAGAGAAGAAAACTTCCTCAAAGAATAAAAATGTCTATCCAAGGGATCCCCATGTATTTATCTATTGACAAGTACTTTTCGCCTCTACGTCCATCCACTATATGCCTCTTTGAACTTCTTCTTGAGTCTTCCAAAATTTCTCAGTGAAGGGAAAATGAGGCGGAAACGTCCCGGGTGAGAAAATTTGTCTTATATATTTCCTATCATGCCCACTTATTTTATTTTCATTCGAAGACCTTTCCTTACATTTTCCTTGATTTCTACATTTTCTGGCATATTTTATGATTTTCTTCGCATATCCTGAGAATACCAAGAATGCCTTAGAAAATTCGGGCCTTCTTGTAGAAACCAAAATTGCATAGTCCTTTTTGGTGAAGTGGTAGACCAATCGAGGGTCCCTCTCTATTAAATTTCAAACCATAATGGCTCATCAGAAATTTCCTACAAATCTGAGGATCTCTGTAAAAGATTCTAGATAACTCGAGGGTAATCTATTTTCTTTAGAATTCAAAGACTTTTATGCAAAAATCCATACTTCTAGAGGGTCTATTCGCAATTTTTAGAAGTCAAGGTCCTTTCTACAAAAATCCAGACCTCTTAAGGTGCTAGTTGGAATTTTTGGGAGATTTGAGGTCCTTCCTTCAAAAAAAAATCTTAAGTCTTGATATGATATTTTTTCTGAACTTGAAGGGCCTTAATTGGGTGGCTTTATTCGTCCTGTCTCATAATCACGAGGAAAAAAAAAGACAAGCGCATCAAGCCTTTAGGGTCATTGATTAGCTTCGATCCGGTTTCGGATGTAGTAATTTTTATTCTTTCCCTAGAGACCTAGGAATTATCAAATCCAAGAAAGGATTAAGCTCATTTCGTTTGTGTTTCCTGAACCAACACTACTAACCGTGGTTATCCATATAAAAGATATTGGCTACGGTAGAGGTTTCACCTCACTACCATACACATGTTGAGGATTATAAGATAAATAACAAGCCTTGGAAATATTAAACATATAACTTAATGATACATAAGTGGGCGATGTATTCTTATAACATAACGACTATACTACCATTATATCGTGGATCTAATTATCCAACCTTGTCCCTATTCCGTCTCGGTTATTAAGAAATTACTTGAACAACGCATTAGCATTTGATGACATCATCGTTTCCTTCTTCTTACCCACTTGTAAGGATGACATGGCAACAGGTCCCGCTGTCAGTTTCAGTGCCAATTCGCTATCAATTTGTTTTTACCATTTTTGTAAAATACTTGTCTGAACCGGTGGATTTCTGTCCGAAAAACGTAACATGGTTCCAAATGGTAAATTTCCTTCAATATGGTGGTTTTATGCTATTTACTCCAAAAAATTCAACCCGTAAGAGTAGTGCTCACTCCTCTCTTTCCTCTTCCAACCATTATTTTCCTTCTAACCTGATCGTTCTAGTGTACTAGAGCAACTGCAGTAGTGGGCAGCTCGTTGCACAGGCTAAGGTTAGCGGCACTAGTATAAATTTCAGACATGCATGTAGAGCTGAATCAATGGCACTTTTTTAAGGATATAATATGGTTTTGTTCCATTTCTTTTGAAAGGTAGGCATTAAAGAGAGTTGAATTGTGTAGGAATAATGCTGCATTGAGGAGGCTCTGCAGAGAACTGCAACTGTTGTGAGATGACAAGCTGTGCAGTATCTGCATGCCTCTGCTTGAATGCTAGTAGACCTAGTACAACAAACAAAGTACCTCTACTGTACATACCTAGCAGGCTACCTGATGGCTACACCCATACATACCACACAGAACCAATACTGTACACACACATACACCAACAGCAACATGCCCATGCAATTCTAGTTCCCTTCTCCTTTTCCTTTGTGTCATTGTGGAGAGAGAGGGGAGAGGGAGCGTGTGTTGGTAGATACACAGATCCCAAGCTGGGGTGCGAGTGCGAGTGAGAGAGAGAATGTTATTATCCGGGAAGGAGTTTTATTTCTTTTCTTTTCTTTTGGATGTATATATGTTGTGTGTGAATGGCCTCTGTGTGGGTCAAGAGCAAGAGAGCAGCTCAGCTCATTCCTTTTGCTTACTTTAAAGCCACGCGCAAACGCCCTTGCTCACTTCATCATCTTCTCCTTCTCCGGCTCCTTCTCCTTCTTCTGGTCCAATCTCCACTGCATGCAATGGCGGGAGGGCATTGATCCTTAGCTAGCTGGTTCATCTCTATCCATATTATTCAACCATTTGCGCCACGGATCTCCACATCATTCTCCTTTCTCGTCAATTGATCCCTACCTAGCTAGATAGCTTAGCCCTACACGATGACCAACAACAACAACAACAATGGCAATGGCGGGAGTAACGCGGCGGCGAGTAGCTGGCTGGGCTTCTCGCTCTCGCCGCACATAGAAGACCACCACCACGTGCAGCAGCAGCAACAGCAGCAGGGCCTATTCTACCCCAGCTCCGTCGCTTCTGCCGCCGCTTACAGCCTCGGCAGGGACGTCGGGACCGGCGGGTACTACTCGCAGCTCGCATCCATGCCGCTCAAGTCCGACGGTTCCCTCTGCATCATGGAAGCTCTCCGGAGAACCGATCAACAAGATCACAACGGTACGTGCAATGTGCTCCGTCGCCGATCAGCCGAAATGTTTTTGTTTGATTCATGGCGTCATTTCTTTACTTTCCGATCACCAGGACCCAAGCTGGAGGACTTTCTAGGAGCGGGGCAGCCGGCTATGGCCCTGAGCCTTGACAATACCTCCAGCTTCTACTACTACGGCGGCGGTGGGCACCACGGGCAAAGCCACGGCGGCGGCTTCCTGCAGCAGCAGCCCTTCGACGTGTACGGCGGTCACGCGGCGGCGTCGGCTCTGGCGGCCGACGAGGATGCGGCGGCGGCCACGGCCATGGCGAGCTGGGTGCAGGCCGCTCGCGGCGCCACCGCGTACGCGACAGCGGAGAATGTCCTTACCGCGGCGGCAGGGCAGCAACAGCAGCAGCACCTTCATCACCACCCTCTGGCCCTCTCCATGAGCTCCGCCGGGTCGCTCTCCAGCTGCGTGACCGCGGGGGCCGAGTACGGCACCGTGGTTGCGGCGGCGGACGGCGGGCGGAAGCGAGGCGGCGCGACGGCGGGGCAGAAGCAGCCGGTGCACCACCGCAAGTCCATCGACACGTTTGGGCAGCGGACGTCGCAGTACCGTGGCGTCACCAGGTACACAAATGGACACGTCATTAGCTAGCTAGCATTATTAGTCAGCGCGAGAAGTTTATAAGATGGATCATTGGTAACTTGGTAGAGTAGGGGGGTGAAACCAGGCAAAAGCCGTGAGTAAATGTAATGGCGCGAGAGTAGGCTTTTATTTGAGGTCGCGGCATCGGATGTAAAACCTCTTAAAAACTTCTTCTTAACTTGGTAGAGTAGGAGATTAACGTGTGGTAAAATTAGCAGGCATAGGTGGACGGGCGGTATGAGGCTCACCTGTGGGACAACAGCTGCAAGAAGGAAGGCCAGACCAGGAAAGGGAGGCAAGGTACTTTCAAAGTTCAACTAATAGCTCCCCTAGCATGATTTTGGTCTCTGTCATTTGTGACTAACTAACTAAGCTTGTTAACCAATGTCCCCCTGCGGCATTATGATTAACTACACGGCGCCTGTCTTTGCAGTTTATCTCGGTAAGTAGTGCAATGTACTACGTTAACAACGTAAATGTTCTTGCTTAGCTACATTGTAAAAAGTTAATGTGTCTTGTTCTTTTACATTTTACATAGGTGGGTACGACATGGAGGAGAAGGCGGCGAGGGCCTATGACCAGGCAGCGCTCAAGTACTGGGGCCCTTCCACCCACATCAACTTCCCGGTAATTAAACCACACACGAAGTGCATACATACATCTGATTATACGTGTACTACTTTTCAGTTTAAACGTACTGTACTTGGTTAATTAGTTAAGTTGAGCTAGTTAAACTGTAACATCCGTGCTGCGGTCTGGTATTTATTTGTTTTCGTATGAATGCATGCATGCAGCTGGAGGAGTACCAGCAGGAGCTGGAGGAGATGAAGAACATGACGAGGCAGGAGTACGTGGCACACCTCAGAAGGTACGTAATGCATCCATGGAGGAGGTGCTCTGTTTTGTGGATGCATTTTGGACGAAGGGGATCGATTAACTAAGGAATAGTGGTGTGATGTGCAATGTATAGGAAGAGCAGCGGTTTCTCGCGTGGCGCGTCCATGTACCGCGGCGTGACCCGGCACCACCAGCACGGCCGGTGGCAGGCGCGCATCG
Organism: Poa pratensis; assembly: GCA_947311845.1. Classification (NCBI taxonomy): domain Eukaryota; kingdom Viridiplantae; phylum Streptophyta; class Magnoliopsida; order Poales; family Poaceae; genus Poa; species Poa pratensis. Next base: position 57,918,780 of record CAMZMU010000128.1, read on the forward strand.
GCCGCGTCTCCGGCAACAAGGACCTCTACCTCGGCACCTTCGGTAAGTCTCCGGCGCTTTCCTTGCGAATGCTGCATGGCGTTTGCATCGTCGCCGCCGGTGACGCAGATGGTGTCGCGGCGGGAGGGCACACGCAGTAGGGCGTTCCTGTCTAAATCATCATCATACGTGTTGTTGCAGGCCAATGATGCGACCTGCCAAAGTTGGAATGTTTTGTTGCTTTAGTTTTGCTTTATAAGCTTCTTCTTTCTCATGCATTCTCTCGCTCTCTACACACAAATATCTCATTCTTGTGAGTGTGTGTATATATGGCCCTGTGCATGCGTGACTCCGGCCGATTCTCTCTCGCTTTTGCGTAAGGCTGGCCTTTCCTAGTTTTCCCACTGTCCCAAATCGCACGCGCGCTCTCCGGCTTTTGCATGCCTCCTCATCCTGTCGTCGTCGTCATCCACCTTTGACCATGGCGCGGGCCATCATGGCGACGCGCGCGCGCCGCGGGTTTCCTTCCTACTAGTAGACTCCTCTGTTCAGAGTTCAGACTCCACACCCAATGATTCGTGCATGCATGTGCAGTAGCTGTCTGTATCTACGTACTCCTCCTACGTACGTAGAATTACGTTTCGATGATCGTTGTGTATTGTGTGGTTGCAGGGACGCAGGAGGAGGCGGCGGAGGCGTACGACATCGCCGCCATCAAGTTCCGCGGCCTCAACGCCGTCACCAACTTCGACATCACGCGCTACGACGTCGACAAGATCATGGCCAGCAACACGCTCCTCCCGGGCGAGCTCGCCAGGCGCAACAAGGACGCCACTGCCGTGCCCCTGCCCGCCCCGGACGACGGCGCCGCCTCCGCCCTGGTGCCCCCGTCAGCTGCTCCGGGGACGGACACCGGTGGCCGCGGCCAGCACCACCAAAGCCACGACGTCCTGTCTTCCGGCGAGTCTTTCTCGGCGCTGCACGACCTGGTCACCGTGGACGGCCACGCCGCACAGAGCGGCAACTGCAACGGCGCGCACGTGCACATGTCCATGTCGGGCGCGTCGTCGCTGGTGACGAGCCTGAGCAACTCGCGCGAGGAGAGCCCGGACCGGGGCGGCGGCCTATCCATGCTCTTCGCCAAGCCGCCACAGCAGCAGGTGACCACGACGGCGCCGTCGCCGAAGCTGATGAGCACCTTGGCGCCGCTGGGCTCCTGGGCGTCGTCCGCTAGGCCAGCCGCCGTGTCCATCGCTCACATGCCCATGTTCGCCGCGTGGAGCGACGCATGAAGGATCGATCTCTCCGTCGGAATTACATCTGCCCAAGAACACGGGCGTCTTTTAATTATTATAGTATAGTAGGTCAGCGACGTTAGTACGAAGGACTAGTGAGAAACTATTAGATGCAGTTTGTTGGTGTCGTAAGAGAGTAGTACCAGTACGTAGTACGTAGCATCTAAGAGACAGGTAGCAGTACCAGTAGAGGGAGACGACGGATATTACCGGAGAGAGACGTACTTACGATTGAGGAAATGCGCGCCGTGGCCTCCTCTGTTTTCCTTCTTCTCTATCTTGACTGACGGAGGAGAAGGGGTTTTGTAAAATGGAGGCCGCCGCTGCATCTCCTCCAAATCCACAAGAAATCAAATATTATACTGTAGCTAGCTAGCTTCACTGATTGGAGTTCTCAGTTTGCTGTCAAAACCCAAACTGGAGTTCTCAGTACTTACATTCGGTTTGTCTTAAACCCAACTTGGTACTACAAGCAAGAGTCTCATGTTCATTTGCCACTCGGGGCTTACTTTATGCTCACTAGGTCTCAAATGGGCTCGCCAGACCAACGTCTACCAATTGGGCTCAGTACCAGGCAAATTCCAGATCTGAGTTCGGCTCATCCCCAGGCCCATCTCGATCGTTCTAGACAGCGATGTGCAAATACTTCAAGCAGCAGTGAATGGGCCTTTACGAGCAGGCGTGTACAAGTCAACCAACCAAGCAACCCAAGCTGTAGCAGTCATGGGTGAGGAGGTGAAAGCAGCAGTACTCTCCCTCCCTCTCTCTCTCAAACACGCTCCTCACAGCTCATCCACCATGTCCTGCCTGCACAGCGCCATTGCTGCCCGGCCAGATGAATCCTGGCAAACATTTGATGCTGCTTCTGCTCATGTCAACTGTGACCTTGTAAAGTAATGTTCGTTCGTGCGTGCTCGTTTACACCCGTCACAGAGGACATACCACAACGGAGAAGAAAAGGGTTCTGAATTGTGTCAAGAGGACGGTTGCATTTATTAAGGAAGTTTCTATTTCTAGGTGGACCGGAAATGCTTATTTCTAAGCAAATATCTCGACGTTGATTTTTATATCTAGAAATGTGCAAATAGGTAGTTACCCACATACTCCCTCCGTTCTAGCAAGTCAATTAAATTGAAACGGAGTGAGATGGTAATATTCCAGTCGCCTTAGAAATAGTGAATCCATACTTCAAGCAGCTTGAGACTATTCTTTTTTAATCAAACATACTAAAGCTAGCGAACTATTCTTTTCTAATTAAACCCATTGCGTCCAGCTTTAAATTAATAAATCCACAACATAGAATACCAAAGTGCTTACAAGTGACACACAACTCGCAAAAGCAAGCAAAAGAAAACAAAAATGAGCCTTAAAATGTTTGCCAGGATTCGTTTATTCGTTTCTCCCTCCGAAGAGGGCACATGTCCTCTTGCCCTGGATCGAAGGGCGCATCACCTTCGGAAGGCAAAGAACGTCACCCTAGAAACCATATGAATAACGAGGACCAGCATGTCATGGGAGAAGACACCAAGTACACCCACACAGGCCGAGCTCCACATGAACACCACCGCCACCAACGTTTACAACCATACAACAAAAACAAACGTTGTAAGACACAGTGGCAACGGAAAAGATGCGTTAAAAATGACTCTATGATGGCACTCTCTGATCTATCGTTATGATTTTGGGGTTTAGCACCATAGACAACAGCTTGCACTTCAAATGGAGCATCATCTAAATTTGTTGAAACAACGCCATATGAGATATGGCATCGGAAAAAACCCAATCTATCGTATCTTAAAATTTGGGGTTGCAAGGCTTATGTAATGCGTTTACAAACCACTAAGCTCAAACCTAAATCAGACAAGTATTGCTTTGCAGGTTGTCCCAAGAACACCATTGGGTATTCCTTCTAGCTACCACCATACTGAGGGCAAGTGTTTATTGTTAAGAACGGTACGTTTCTCGAGGAATAATTTCTTTCAAGAGAATTAGTGGGAGGAAAGTGACCCTTGATGAGATTACTGAATTTTCGGTAAACTTTGAAAGGGTTGTGCAACATGATAAAATTCATGTTAACATCCCTACAGACGAACCGGAAGTTTCTACGGCAAGCACTCCAGTCAGGATGATCAGTGAACCGCCCAGTTCCAACCGAACTCAAGAACCACCTTAGTGGTTTGAGAACGACGTATTCCCCCTTGAGGATGATGAACCTGCAAACTACAAAGAAGCTATGGCAGATGCTAGTTCCAACAAATATCTTGGAGCCATGAAATCCGAGATGAACAAGTTCACGCGGTTGACTATGACGAGACCCTCTCGCATGTAGTGATGCTAAACTCTGATCGGATATTACCAGCAATAGCTGCATATTTTGATTATGAGATATGGCAGATGGACTTCGGAACAACTTTCCTAAACAGAAACCTACATAGTACAGCCTGGTGGGTTTGTCGATCCATAAAATGCTAGTAATGTAGGCAAACTTCAAAGCTCCATTTATGGATTATAGCAAGCATCAAAGAGTTGGAACAATTATTTTGATGAAGGGGTCAAAGGGGCTTCATCAAGAACAACGAAGAGTCTTGTGTATAAAAGAAGGAAAGTGGAGTCTCGTTGGCATTTCTAACAATATATGTGGAGAAAGTGTTCTCCAAGATATGGAAGGTTCACATAGATCTGAATGTTGCAGATCCGATGACGAGTCTCTAACACCAATATCATATGGGTGTAGCTTATGCTTTGATCATGGTAGAGGCTTCGTCGTATCTGCAACATGCTTGGCGTTATGGTGAGACTTTGGATCCTTCGCTAGGTTCAGGGAACTATTGTTGTTACATTAGAAATCTATAGATGTCACAGAGGGAACCACACTCAGTTTTGTGACGAACTTCTTTATCAGTAGCCTTCCTTGGTAGCTTCTGAAGCTGCCACATATTCCGCTTCCATTTTAGAGTTCGCAATCATGCTTTGCTTGGAACTATTCCCACTTATCGCATAGCCATTCAACACAAACACATAGCCCGACTATGCTACTGTGCTTTAGAGTTATATACGGATCCATTTGGAATCCAACATCAGTGTAACCCTCTACAATAAGCTCTTCTTTTGCTCCATAGATAAGGAACATTTCCTTAGTTCTATTGAGGTACTTCAAAATGTTCTTAACTTTGATACTGGTTGTCAACACTTAGATCATAGGAATCCTTCGGTCTTGTACATATCATGACATACATGATAAACCCAATCGCAGAAGCATATGGGATCTTTGCTATATCTGATCCCTCACTGGCTGTCCTTGGACATTGGGTCTTGCTGAGCACTGTGACAAGTGACATTGGGATATATTCTTTTTTGGAATTATCCATTTGTACCTCCTCAAAATCTTGTCAATGTACGTGCTTTGTCAAAGCCGTATTAGGGGTCTTGATCTATCATGATAGATCTTTATGCCCAATATGTAAGCTGATTCACACAAGTCTTTCGTTTCAGAACTTCCTGTTCAATGATTTTTTTATTGTATCAACATTTTTTTATCATTTTCAATCAATAGAATGTTATCCACATAGTGTTTGAAATGCCAACGAGCTAGCAACACCTCCTCCCACCGTCAGCTGCCTGTACAGTTCGCCTTCTTCTCGTATGCCTCTTCTCCGGCACCATCACAGGTCGTGGCCCTCGTCTCCCATGGCGGTAAGCACCATCAATGAATTATGTTTAATGAATTTTCTCAGAGTTTCAGTTTAAATCACATCACAAATATCAGTAATGACAAATATTTCTAAATACTGATAAAATATTAATGAACATGTAAATCATATTTCATATTTTTTCATCAATCAACAATCATAGAAAAATTAGGGCATGGCGTAGAACACGTCTACTTATAAAGAAGATCGGAAATCATCAATCAACATACCTTATGTTCCTCTGCTAGCACTGGACGACGGGGTTAGTCGGTTAGACCTGCCGGCGGAGCGGCGCCTTAGAGCATCTCCAAGAGAGGCACTTAATAATCCGCGTGCCAAAAAACCGTCAATATAGCGCGCGTGGCCGAAAGCAGCGCTCCAGCGGCCGCGCTATAACCCCGCGCGCGCTATAAGGGGTTCAGCGCGCCGGCGGAAGCGGAACTGAAAGCTTTGTATTTGGGGCGTCCGCTCCAGCGCGCGGGGCAAAGGAAACTTGCGCGCGAATTGACCAACCGCCAGATCTGAAACCTCCGGGCGCTCGCGCCGCCGCCCGCACCTCTCCCCCATCTCCTCCGGCGACCGAGGGCGCTCGATTACCTTTCGTCGGCGCTTCCTCCGCTCCTCCTCAGCGCGTCGCCGCTTTCTATGGACGCGCGCAGGTCGTCGCGGCGGTGAATTTGGCCCCGTTGTCACGGACGCCGCCGGCGCTTCCGCCGCTTCTCCCCAGCGCGCCGCCGCTGCTTGTTCCACCTCCCTCCTCGCCGCCGCCCCTCCAGCGCGCAGTTCCTCCGACGAACAGCGCCCGACGGCCGTTTGCACCTCCGCGCCCACAAGGTGTTTGACAAAACACTTGCAAGGTATATATTTCCTCTAAACTTTGTAGATGAATTTGGTGCATTTAGTTTGTAGTTTAAAATTAGTTCAAATTAATGTTTGTAGATGAGTTTATCCTATGATTCTTTCGATGAAGAATTTAATCTTCAAGAGGAGGAGAACGTCGCAATGTCCTAGCTATGCACACCCAAAAAAAGCAGAAGCATGGTGGTTCAGGTTTCGGTCGTCACAAATTGTGGAGAAAAAGGATCGGTGCTCACGACAGATTGATGAGGAACTATTTTGTGGACCATCCCACATACCCCGAGTCTTATTGCCGGCGTCGTTTTAGGATGAGCATCGAGTTGTTCAAGCACACTGCGGAGAAATTGGTGAGCCATGATCGGTTTTTTCAGCAAAGGAGGAATGCCGCCGGAGAGCTCGGGCATAGCACCTATCAAAAGGTGACCGCGCTTTGCGATGTTGGCATACGGTATTCCGGCGGATCTAGTTGATGATCACTTGGCAATGTGCGAGAGTCAAGCCATCATGTGTGTCAAGCCTTTTGCAGTTAGAATTGTGCAAGTGTTTGGTCCGCAATATTTGAGAGCTCCCAATGCTGCAGACACGGCTAGGCTTTTGGAGTTCAACGCCGCTCGGGGGTTTCCAGGTATGCTTGGCTCTATTGATTGCATGCATTGGAGATGGAAGAACTGTCCCGCGGCATGGCATGGACAATTCTAAGTCCACAAAAAGGATTCCACTATAATCTTTGAAGCGGTGACCGATCATGAGACTTGGATTTGGCATGCTTTTTCGGAATGCTCGGATCTTGCAATGACATCAATGTTCTTCAACGGTCGCCACTCATGAATAGGATTGCAAAAGGTGAAACTCCACCGGTGGAGTTTGTAGCAAACGGCCATACATACAACTATGCCTACTATCTTGCGGATGACATCTACCAAACGCGGCAAACATTTGTGAAACCGGTTCACAAACCGCGTGGCAGGAAAATGCTTGATTTCCACAATGCTCAAGCGGCGGCTAGGAAAGGTGTGGAGAGAGCATTTGAGATTTTGCAAGCCCAATTTGCTATTGTGAGAGGACAGGCTAGATTTTGGGATCAAGACATGTTTTGGTACATCATGACCTCTTGTGTGATCATGCACAACATGAATTGATGGGACATCCCGTGCAAGTGCGGAGGAGGGCTGAGAGGGTGGCCCGGTTTGTTGCATCTTATCATGCCATTCGACGTAACGAAACGCATGATGAGTTTCAAAATGATCTAATCAAGGAGTGGTGGACATAGAATGTGCAACAATGAGTTGAAGTTGTATGTTTGTTGTACGATTGTTGTATTGTTGATGAACTATTTATTCTATTATTGGTGAACTACTTGTTGTATTGAAGAAAACTATTTGTTTTTGTTGTAATAATAATTAAACTATTTATTGTTAATTTATTTTGTGTATGTTTGATCTTCTTGGTTATATGTTTGAGTGCAAATATTGTTTGTGCTGGGGCGCGATTGAGTTTTAGCGCCACTGATGGAGGGCTACTTGCGGCGCGGAAAAATATAGCGCTTTATGCTAAAGTTTAGCAAAACAGACGTCCAGCGCGCTAAAACGTTATTTTAGCGCTGAAAAAAATTTAGCTCGTCGACGCGCAGCGCGCGTGTTGGGCCATACTCTCGAACAAATCATCGGCGCTGTGGCGGCAACCTGTGCGCCGGGCGAGGCATTGCGACAGCTACAGGCGACTAGGCGAGGCGTTTGATCGGGTGCGTCGATGGCATAGCCATATCGATCTGTCTTTTTTTTTTCTCGCTGATCGCGTGATCGCATTAAGGCTGAGTGTGTGCACATACCTGGGAGGGGCGTGTCGACGTAAACAACAATACCGTATCCATGAGTTGTGTTTCGGCGCGATATTTTTTCCCCTTTATTATCGGACAAAAGACCGTCTCCATGGTTGTCCAGCAAATATCGCTCCCTGAGTCCCTGTTCCAAGAAATCTAGCCGCCTTCTTACTTGCATCGCATCGCATACCATGAACTAGTGCGGAATTTGAATGGTAAATCTGAAACGAATAGCTTTTCAATGCTATACTTGGAGTTGGTCAATGTCTCGATGGTTTATGGGATTTCTCATCGGCTCTATTCTTGTAGTTACTCTTTCAGAATGGAAATTTCAAATTTGAGATGCAGAAATCTAGCATGGTTTCTGCATATCCATGTGGCCATTTTGGTCAGAACTTCATTGGAGTTTGCCTAGTCAAAAAGAATATAAGTGGTTTTTTTTCCTCGAAAAGATTTAAGTGGCCTGCAGCAGTTAGGCAGATTTACAGACCAAGAAGATGAACTGCTACAACATATATATCTACACATAATCTACAATTCTACATACACTGTTCTACGGATCCTCTGACTACACAGCACCACGCTTCGCTTCCAGTCCCTAGCTCCCTACACCCCTTCACGACGGAAGGTACAACAACATCCACGGTCTGTCGGTTGTCGGTAAGGTAACAATTTACTTTCTATGTCTACACTACAGTTGGTTTATTTGACGTCCTCGCCTATGAGGTCAAGGCCGACCAGCAAGAACGAGATGCCCTGGAACAGCAGGAAGTAGAAGTGCACCCCTTGTTTCGACAGCAAGCTGCGAGCAGCGGCGGTAAGGAGGAGCAGTGAGAGGGCAAGCTCCTTCTTGTATATTCGGTTGTACTTCTTGTACTCCTTTTTGGGCTTGGATTGCTCCCTGATTGCCGTGTCGACGACTAGCACTGAGCTATCCTTTTTCTGATTCAGCACCTTGGGTGCCAACGCAATGAGATCACCATCCGATGATCGGCCGGATTTCTTGGTCACTGTCCACTCATATGCACTTCCCAGCTGGAATAATCCAGAGATCATGGCATTGAACTTGGTCACAGACATGGTGTTCTCAAAGAGCAGATATGGAATGATAAACGGGAAGGATTTCGGTGCGGGGACGATGTTTAAGAAGGACATCAGCGCAGGGATGTAGCAGATGACCCAATTGGGAAGCTCAGCTTCAGGCACAAACATTGTCATTGGGAGGATGATGCAGAAGAGCGTGAAAGAATAAAAGGGCAGTATGAGCTTGCGGAGTAGGAAGAAAAGGAATATCAGGTTGGCCTTCTTCCAGAATGCGATCTGCGATGAAAAAATGAACTAGCATTAGATATAGTACAGGCAGAAAGGATTATATCATCTAAAAATTAAGGGGTAGTCAGCGGAACTGAAAACTAAAACCTTGAGTGAGCAACATACACGTTGACATGCGTTTAGGTGCTCGTTCGAGAAAAAAATTCTTAGCAACACACAGACGCACCTAATATCACAAAGATCTATACAGTATCTGCAAGAATTAAACTCGATAATACACATTAAAAGTTTGGTATCATTTCTAATCACAGCGAACGGCTATCTCTACAATTATGCACTAATTATAGAGCAGGAAGATAGCACTTAGCAATACCTTGCATCTAATGATGTCCAGCAAGCATAGCCTGAACAGCTGCATTGGCCCCGAATGCCACCGATGCTGTTGCTTACGGTAAGCCTCGTACGACTCTGGTAATTCACATTGGCACTGTCCAAATATAGAACAAGATACTTAATCTTAGGCACTACCAACAATGTAGCAATACAATCTATAGCAATTAGGCCTGAGATGGACCTCAACGTCGTTCAGAAAGACAAACTTCCAGCCCTTTAGGTGTGCACGGACAGCAATGTCCATGTCCTCCACTGTTGTTCGCTCCATCCACCCTCCTGAGTCCTCCAGGGCCTTGATCCTCCATACCCCAGCTGTGCCATTGAACCCAAAGAAGTTGATGAACACACCATTCACCTGCTGTTCCACCTCAAAGTGGAAGCACAGGTTAATGTTCTGCAACCGTGTCAATAGGTTCTCGTCCTTGTTCACAAATGACCATCTGGCTTGGGCAAGGCCCAGATCCTCATTGTCCTGCAACCACCCAATGCAAGAGTTCAAATCGAGAATCACTCAGTGTCTCAAATCCACATGATTCAAGAACTGAATTCCTACCTTAAAATGTGGCACGGTGCGCTTCAAAAAGTCAGGGTATGGCTGGAAGTCGGCATCAAAGATGGCGACATACTCATAGTCCTTGACATAGCTGCAGCTCATTGCAGACTTGAGGTTGCCGGCCTTGTAGCCCTCCCTAAGCACACGGTGGCGGTACACAATGCGCGCCCCGGTCTTCCGCCACTTCTCCACCTCTTCTTTGATCAACGCCTGTGTTGTCGGGTCATCGGAGTCGTCCAGCACCTGTACAAGGAAGCTGGACCTTGGCCAATCTAAATTGCAGACAGCAGCAATCGACTGCTGATAGACCTGAACGGGACAGGAGACTGCCATCATGATCAATATTTTCAGAATCTTCTTTGTAAAGACTGAAACATGTGGGAGCAATTGGCAGTTGTAGGTGGTGGCAATGCAATGGTGCGAACCTCTTTCTCGTTGCACATTGGTATCTGGACAAGCACCATGGGGTAATAGCCGGCGTCGGGGTCCTCCGCATCGGGCAATGCTGGAGAGACGGGCTTGGGCTTGATGCGCTTGAGGAGAATGTAGAAGCAGCCGAGGCTCTGGACGAGGCGGTCGACGCTCTGGACGAGGAAGAGCACGACGCAGGCGTCGGCGAGGAGCTGGAGCAGCGGGGCCAAGTAGGCGGCACGGAAGCGTACCCACGACGCGTGGAACGAGCCAACGAGGACGCCGAGGGGTCCCCGGCCATTGGAGTAGGCGGCGACCTCGACGGCCAGGAGGAAGACGGACATCATGAGGCAGGCTTTGATGAACGCGTAGAACCGGGAACGCGGCGCCGCGGCGGCGTCATCCTCCTCGCCCTCGCATCCCCGCTCCGTTGCCTCGGAGTCCGTGTCCGTCCGGCCGGCGGTGACACGACGCCGCGCGGCGCCGCCGAGCGCGACTGCGGCGGAAGTGAGCCGCGACAGGCAGCCGGCGGCGCGATGGGCCTTGAGGAGCAGCACCCATGTGATCTGCTTCGCGTTCTTCCCCCTCCGCCGCTGCCCGCCTGCTCCGAGCAAGAAAGCTTCGCCGTCATCTCCGCCGCCATCATCGATGTCGGAAATGGACCAGTTGGGGTTCTCCATCTTGACGACGACCGGCGTGCCGCGGTAGGCGTCGCCGCCGGCCATACCGGCCCACAAGCCGCTCCACCTCCACGGCGCCATCAACGACACCACCGGCGGAGCTCACACCTTTCCTCTTCTTCCAAAATAGCAAAACCGTGGTCTCTCTGCTCACTGGACCACATACACACTATTCCTGAGGCTCCCCTTCTTTTGAGCACCAGAGCTTAATTCCAGCTCCAATGCCGATTGATCTCGCCCACAAACCCCACTCCAGTCTGTGCGACGCAAATGGCAGTGCGAAGCTCCAGACGGGGAGAAGTCGAGAAGAGATGACGATGAGTGAGAACTGACAGGTGAGAGAGAGAGAGTGAACGGGGAACAGCTCAACACGTTTCAGGGGAGAGAAGAGTATAGGCATTAGGCAGAGATAATTTAATGGCGGTTGTGCGTGACCTTGTGCGTGCATGGCTTTTGGAATTTTTGTCGATCTCGAGTGAAATCCGGTTGGCATAAATTATTCGGCCTGAACTTGTCAAGTACGGGAAGAACGGAAGCCAGGTGACCGTGACTTGCGGGCAACCAAACACTCCTCTACAACTCCCTCAAGACAGCCACAATATGACCAGCCGTGCGCCAAAGGCTAATTTCCTCCCTAGATTGCCATCAGAAACTCTCTTGAGAGCGTCGTAACAGAGCTACAAAAATATGTTCCACATTTCTTCTGATTTCATGTTTGATCCATCATGAAGGGCTGCACAGTTTTCTTGTTTTTCTTCAAAATGAGCTCAGTGGGAACAAAACTTATCTAGGAGGTTTATCAAGGACATTCTGATAACAACAACATGCTCCATCGGCTTGTCTTGGACCAGTATTACCTTGTCACTGGTCAGCTAGATGATCAGAATCCGTAGCAAACGCTAATCCGGTGCTACATCTTCAGTCGAGATGGTAAAACTAGAGTTTCTGGACATATTTTATCTTGTGTCAAACGCCAATATACACAACACTTCCGCATCATGAGTGCACTAGCAACTTCCATTTTTCCTTTCTAATTTGATTGCTTCGTAAGAAGTCATCACCTCTTTGAATTTTGCCTCAGCAACCTCTGCCGCAAACAAATGGGACAAATCATGAGCACATAAATATACTGGACATATGCACTTTTCCATGAGGGGAGAGTACAACAAGGAACTGGATTTACCTTTGTTGCTTTGGTTTTGGTCAGGATGGTACTCCATGGCTTTTTTCCTAAAAGCATTCTGGAATGCACATCATGAAGGAAGTAAGCAAGCAGATAGATGGGTCCTTAAAAGCATTACCAGTCTTACAGAACATACAAAAAAGTAAAACGGGCATGAGCTTAATTTCCAGTTGACTTTTGGACACTGAATAAGTGACACGAAAATATAGGTTGCACCCATGCCTCAATTATCTAACTTGGCGATCCTCGGTAAGCAGTGGATGGTTTTTCTATTGATTTAGACTCATGCATTTTGAAATTGTGGTAGAATAACAAAAGTATGGTAGTAAAAATTCCTAATGGCAAAAAATTACTTGGTTTCATATCTTCACCTGTATTAACAAAAAGCTGGAGCATAGGTGTTACAGAACTTGTGACATATACAAACAAAAAGTGTGGCAAACATTTTTAAGAGTGGCCAACATTTTAGTTTCATTCACATCTTTACCTGTATTAACACAAGGCTGGAAGCATAAATGTTACAAAATATGTAAGAACACAACGGAAATTTTTGGCTGTCAAAAGATGACTAGGTACAAGGAGACACACCTTAATCTCAGCATCTGAAAATGGCTCTGATCTTGACCTAGGCAGTCAAAGGTATATAAACTTGGTCATGGGCAGCTTATGAAGATAGCAGATGCCTTGCCAACTTTCAGGCAACAGAAGGTTATCCAAAATAGGCAGCGATCATGTGGGAATGCATAAAACGAAAAATTAACTAGAACCATCACAAAACTGCTGGTAAACTAGACCTAAGGACAAGGGAAATAGTTACATGTAACCTGTGTTTGTAACCTTCTACAAATCACAGGAGATGTGGGCCAAAGGACCAATGCATCGAAGTCGGCATAACAAGCTTGACTGCCATCAAAGACAACTAGAAAGTATATGAAGCATTCGTGTGATATACCTGCTTAGGCCCAAGACGGAGTAGTGATGAGACATGCTGTAACTCGTAGCTTCCCTGGGTCTCTGTCTGAAATTTGCTCTTTGATTAGCATAAAATGTTTCTGTGTCCCCATACCAATCATCCCTTCTACTATACTGATTATAGCTTGGATTATGGCCATCCGAGTCCGATAATCCCAGCATTTACTTCTTTCCTTTTTGAACACATCTTGCATGCGTTTGATGCGTTCCTACAGAAAGCGCTAACATTGGTTGATGATTAGTTGAAACATATCAGCACATAAATACAGTGAGTTTAGCATGTAAACGGTGTGGTTCCTTCACCAATACTTTTTCTTAAGATCAACAATCTCAACTTGACTGGGCAAATGCTTCAGCAGGTTCATAACAAGAGTTCATTAATCTCTAAACTGCATGATGTTTGTATGAAACTAATCTGGAAATTTAGGAACAAGCATTGAGGCATTGACAACACTACAATTTTAGCACATTATGTTTAAATGTAAATGTCCATAAACTCATTCTTAATCCCATATGTTCAAACAGGGAACCTACCACTCTCTCCCTCTGATCCTCGCGTGTCTCGCGTGTCCTCCGGTAATACCGCCAGGCATCACCGTACCGGTTCGGACCACGGGGCACTTCTTCCCAGTAGACGTATTGTTGTGACCTGCAATGCTTCAGTGAAAGGAAACGGTTTTAGCAATCTGTCCCAAATGCTGCTTAGAAATATCATTTGATTAAAACTGTAACAGTTCACAATTACAAGAAGAGCTTTTTCATATACCTGAGTGTAGAACCAGCTAAAAGTCCGGCGCAGTTGACCAACCTGCAACCTCCCAGACGCAGACGCATAATCAGATTCCCAAAGGTATAAACAACACACGAGCAGAGTAACAGTTCAAAGTGGATGATCATTTCAGTGAGTTCGGTTCAGTCCAAGGCTGACCAACTACGCTACAGTCTAGAGTAAAGCAGCGCCGTAGAGCCTGCAAACTACCGCCGCGTCTCGGACTAGAGCTAGAGAAACACGCAGCAAGGGGTTAAAAGGACGTACGGCGGCGGTGGTAACAGTGGCGCCGATGAGGGCGACGAGGAAGATTGCAGCTGGTGAGGATGCGGAGTTCCTCTCCCGCGCCTCCTTAGGACACGTAGGCCATCGGTTTACCTCCCGCTCGCCCTTGCGGCGGCCGTCCATGGAATCGGATGCGGCGAATTGGGGATCTGTGTCAGTCACAACGTTTCGCAGAACGCGGGGGGCGAGGGCTCCACTGAGATTGGACGACAGGTTCTTCGCGGGGTGTGGTGCGCTCGGTGGGGCGACGGTGAGGTGGCGGTGGAGAGCGATGTGGCTGCCGGTGGCCGGCCGCTCGCTGGGAGATGGGCACGGTGGAGGAAGTGTCCGCGCCTGAGTTGGATCGGGTCCGCGGGCCAGAGGCTGCGGTTGGGCTGGGCTGGGCTGGGCCTAGAAGGAGAGGAACATACGACTGAAGCCGTGAACCGACTTCCCTCAACTCTGGAGTTATTTACCCGTCTCCTGCCATAAAGGAGCGGAGAGCAGGAGAGGGGTTTCGCCGCCGCCGCCTCGCCGCCATTGAAAATCTGCCCCTCCCCGCATGTGGAGGCTCTTCCCTCCTTCCACGAGTTTGACGGTGCCTGCCCCTCCTCGTACGTCCGCCGGCTGTACAAAGTCCCGCCGTGGAACCGAAACCTGCGGGAAGAGTAGCCAAGGCACCAAGCCGACGCTGGCCAGCCTCTTGTCCTGCCCAAAGGAAAGTAACTTTCCTTCTTGTATCATCTTTATTTTATTTTTGAAATGGAGGCAAAAGTTTTGTTTCGATCTATTAATTAAGAAGAAGAGAATTGCACAGTTAATTTACGGGAAACCGGGAGAAAACCAATACAAACAACTCAAAGTTAACTACTCAAAAATAGAAAAAACCCCACACATGCAAGGCCGGACTGAGATCCCGTGCCTCGCCTATGGCAAGGCACGTTGTGCCTCGAGGCCTCAAATCCACCATCCGTTCCCCATCCGACGGCCAGAAGAAGTCAACCCGAAATTGGACCTGGTCTGCTCGTCTCCTTCCTCTGTTTCTCACGCGCGCGAAACAGAACCGCGGGAAACGAAAACTTCGCGGAGGACTTTGCGGGCGAGAACTGCCGTGGAGAGCTGTGCCGCCGTCGCCGCCGTGGGGAAGGGCGCCATGGGATCTCCGGCGCCGGCCACCGGATAAACGGAGCCGGCAATCCCCTCCGCCCCCACGGCCTTCTCATCCCCGCCCCGCTCCGACGAGCTCCTCATCACCGTCGTGAAGATCTCCGACGACCGCGTCGGCACTCCTGCGACCTCTCCTCAATCGAGGTTCTCCCCTGCGACCACCCCAACAAAGAGCAGGTAGTCCTCTGTAGAAACGTCCTCTGTAGAATCGGCGGCCGTCGAGGTCGTTTCCTCATGCGGTCAAATCCCGAGCTCAGGCTGTAGGCTGGAATGGAGCGGCTTCTCTCCCTTCCCGGCGGCGTGCCTAACGGGAGCACGCTCCCTTTCCTGCAGTTCGGCGACGGGAGCAGCACCATCGTTCTGGATTTTGGCTCGCTCGTGAGGAACAGAGGAAGGGGATGGGTCTTATTTCACGTTGACATGTTATGTCCGTTGGATGGGGAATGGATGGTGGATGTGAGGCCTCGAGGCACAGCGTGCCTTGCCTAAGGCGAGGCACTGGATCTCGGTCCTGCAAGGCTGCCCGACAAGCTCTCCCAACCCCAAGTTTTCCTCTTCCTGCGGCTGGATTGGATTACGAAATTCCAAAAAAAAAAAAAGGAAATGGTTGCACAAAGTCTGTTAGATAAATAATGTTCTGTCTGTGCTGTCTGTGTATGGAATGCCCATGCAGCCAATGCTTTCAGCACGGGCAGAAATATCTATCTATATATAAAAGCCGTGCGCTTCAGCGCTCTCTCCGCCTGCCCACGTCGACGCGCACTGTTCACCTACAGTAACAACAGTGCGTGCACGACTCCGCGCCGTCGATCTTCGATCGGACGGTCAGCGCGACGTTTTTACGGAAAAGATCATGCGTTCACTGGAAAATGCGGATCAGTCCCAACCTCCCACGTAGATCGACTTATCCGAAAATTACAGAAACTCAATGGACTTCCCTGCAAAATGCCCCCACATCCCCCTTCTCCTTCCTCTCTCCCGCGCGCCGCCGAACTCGCCGCCGCCGCCGACGCGCTCCACCGCTCCTCCCCTCTCAGATCGACGCCCAGGGAGAGCTTCGCCGTCGCTTCCCCTCCCTCCTCGCCGAGGAACGGCTGCCGGGACGCTGCGCGCGCGACGGAATCGTCCCCGCCGTGCTCACCGTCCGCTGCCACCGCTTAGCTCGCCGCCGGCGAGTACAGCGACCAAATGGTCCGCTGCGCCGCCCGTTCTGCTCCCCTCCACCTCCTCTGGCGAGTCCGCGCGATCCCAGGCCTGCGCACGCTCGCGTGCTCGAGAGCAAGCTCTCGACAGCGCGGCCGCCGCCGGCGAGTGACGCCACATGGTGACGTCATCGCGGGCCCGCGCTGTCAGACTTTTTCCATTTCCACAGACGATTTTTTGAATTAGAAAAAAAACCTGACGTGTGGGTCCTACATGTCATAAATTTCACAATTACAATAAAATGCTGAAAATTGTAAAATTCATAACTTTTAATCTATTATTCAGGAAAATGGAAATAATATATCAAAAAAAATTCAAATTTCACAAATTTTCAAACCCTTCACATAAAAATTGCATCAAGAAAAAAAGTGCTAAAAAAATCAATATTTTTGAATCTATCCATCCGAAAAATATGAATAACATATCCAAACGATCAGAAAAATAAATGCTAGCTATTTATGTCATAAAAACAAACGCTGCTGACATCACGCAAACATCACGCTGAATTCCTCATGTCAGATTTCTTTTTTTTAAACCGAAACAGAAAATGGAATTTTTTTTACAAATAATCAGCGTAAAAATATAAAAATAAATATCAAAATGACTACAAAAAAACTATTTATGACAAAAAAACATGTTTGATTTTTTTTGTATTTGTCAATATTTGAATAAATTTGGGGGAAAAGCACAAACATATTTGATCATTTAAATCCAAATTTCAAATTTGAGTCTTCGAAAATTATAGCATTCTTTCAAACCTGATCATTTTACAAACGTGAAAACAATTCAATTCGTGATAATTTTCTAACTTCAACAATTTTTAAATTCGACCATTATCTAACCATTTTACAAGCATGACAATAATTCAAATCTTAATATCTTTCCAATTTGAACAATTTTTGAAAAATAAAACCAACTACTTACGAAAAAAACATGTTTGAAAATTCACACATTTTCCAAAAAATGAAAAATATATCGAACCAATCAGAAAAATATATGCTAACTACTTGTGCTAAAAATGAACATATTTGAATATTTCAATTTTTATAATTATTTAGATGCAAACTAAATGCACTTCCTCTATTTACTATCAAATTAAATTCAACAAATGTGAATTCTCACTAAATACGTACATAAATTAAATAATGCTCACATATTTCATTTCCTAAAAAATGAAGCATAGTTGAACATTACAATTTGCTAAAAAATTGGAGATAATTTAAAATATACCGACATTTAAAAATGCTCACATATTTCATTTCCTCTCATTATGGAGTTAGCTTACAAATTTGTGGAAAAATACATGCATATTCGAACATTTTAATTCGCTAAGTATTTCGATATACTGTAGACGTCAAATTCCGATAAATTACGGCATTTCGAATTACAACGGGTGCGACGTGTCGGCGCGCCAAATTGCCTATTTTGTTAAAGGAACTTCAAAAGAAAGTTTCCTCCATTTTTTATCGCATGGTGAATTGTTATATGTATTTCTTTACATTTCAACAAATTTCAAATCTACATGCTTTTAAAATGTGGACATTTTTTAAATTACAATTTTACCACAACAACGCTTGCATATAAATTTGAATATTTTAAAATTTTAGATGCCTTTCAAATCTAACCATTTTACTAACGTGAAAATAATTCAAATCTAAAATCTAAATAAATTTCCCCTAATTACATTCAATCAAATTTAATGAATGCTCACATATTGCATCCTCTCTAATTATGGAGTTGAAATAAATATTTACGATAAAAATACAACCCTAACTGAACAACATATAACTAGAGATACTCCAAATGACAAATTGCTTCTTTTTCCTTTACGTGCTTTCATTTTTTCTATTCTCTTATCTTTTTCTTTGCCTTTTCCCATTGTCACCAAGCTTAAATATAAACATTGATCAACAAACCAAAATGACAGCACAATTTCTCACCAAGGGCGCGGCATGCCGACGCGCCGAATTCCACTAGTAGCTGTTAATATGCTGCGTTGAAACGAGCTCTTGATAATTTTCAAAAAATAAACAAGCTCTTGATAGTTCAAAAAACTGAAAAATAACTTACACAATGGAACTAACCTAAAACCACATAAGGATATTCATGTGTTGCTGTTACTCTGGTAGCGCTGCTTGTTGATTATAAATCATACTAGATCCTTTAAGTGTGTCTGTAAACTAAGATTGTATACATGAACACCAAAATTGTTTCACCTAATCAAGAAGTCGACCAGCTGAAGTAAAGTTCCAGTTTAATGGACGCATGTAATCGGATGGAGGTAAAAGAGAAAACACCGCTACACCCCCATACCACAAGACGTGGGGAACAAAACTGGATTTCAGCGTTCCCCTCTCCTGCCGCAAGAAATTTAGGTCAAATTTAGGGTTTAAGGTACCTAAAGTCACACAAGAGGGAGGGAAGGGATGAAAAGGGCGATGCACGTACCTGGTGTCCAGCCTTAGAAGGCAGAGGAGAGGGCAGGAGAAAGGGGAGAAGGAGGGGGTCTAAGGGGCAGGAGACAATTCCAGAATCTAGTTGGATTCTGTAATCTCTCCTGCCCCCTAGACCCCTCCTTCTCCTCTTTGCATTGCCTCTTCTAGACGGTCAAGAGGAAATCTTTAAATTAGGAAGTTTTTCATTTGTACATGTGCCTGCCTATACGGATTTATATCGTACGGTGCATGCTGAGAGTCTGTTGTCCCGGCGCACCATTGGGCGGCTTGGTGGGGCCTCCGGTTTAGATGGTGTGCGTTGGTGTGAGGTCCGGGCATATGGCTCCGATCATGGTTACCCCCATTATCAAGTTTGTAGGTGTAGAAAGGTAGCTTTGGTTCGATCTACGTATTTGTTGTCAGGCTTTGTTGAATAATATAATTAAAGAAAGTTGTGTGCATCATTTTGCTGTAGGGGTTTCAACGTCCCTTTTGAAGAAAAAAATACAGGTTCTATGGTGTGTTGTATGGCTGTACTAGGCTAAGTAGTAGAAGAGAACATGTTACATATTGTCCAATGGAGTGTAAAGGCTAGGTTTGACTACCTTAGCAAAGTGTGCCACAACATGTGCCAAAAAATATGGGGTATAAGTGAGCTCCTTTCTTCAGTTGTGATTGTGGTCACTTATACCCCAAGAGGATACCATACATGTATGTTTTGGGAGCAAGGTGGCACTTTAAATACAGTTGGACACAACCTAGGCTAGACATCAGGTGTAACAGTGCACAGGCCGTGTCAGCACTTCATGCTATACTTGATAGCTGATAAATTGGCTAAGAAATGATGCTATTTGGCCACCTTCTTTGGGGACCCCAACAAAAATTATCACTGTTGGTGTTTCGGGCTAGTCAAGGAC
Organism: Poa pratensis; assembly: GCA_947311845.1. Lineage (NCBI taxonomy): Eukaryota > Viridiplantae > Streptophyta > Magnoliopsida > Poales > Poaceae > Poa > Poa pratensis. The sequence goes on from CAMZMU010000128.1 coordinate 57,938,639, forward strand.
CAGCAACCCTGACATAAGGTCATTATTAGCATTCCTGATTAGTTGCTCAGTTATAGTTTTATAATGCTGCTTCACCGCTTATGACCCCACATTTTGCCTATTGTTTTACTTTCTAAAAGAAAGTTCTGCTCCAGTCTTGAAAAAGATGTGGAAAGCTAAGAGGGGCGGTGATCATCTCACTAGAAGCTTGCGTAAGAGCAGAAGAGCTTCCAAGAATGAATCATTGGTCTCAGGTCTGCTAGATCTTCCTCTTTTCTGCTAGGTTTCCCCTCATATTTTCAGAGCTTTTGATTATTCATAGTTGCCTTAATGTTTTATTTCCTTAAACTAGGTCGCTTGCTTGGGGACTCTGATCAAGGTGCTCGGTCTGGGCTCAGTGATAGGGCAATATCATATTTTTCTAAAAGTGTCGCCTCTATTACTCTGTACAATGGTGATTATATATGCTTAGTCTTCTCATTTTCCAACAAAATATATTGGAACACAACCAGTTATAAATAATTTAAATTGTGATGTTCTATAGGAGACACAATCTTATTTTCATGCTCGGGCATAGCTATGGAACGCCAGGGGTACCACCTTACAATGTTTCTGACTTCTGCAACTTTGGTTAGAGCTCTCAATGGTACAAATGAAGACCATGATGACTTGAAGGTTGGCACTGACAATCATCCTTTACTAATTTGCTCACTTCTGATAATTGTGTGCTTATTTCTTGCCTTATCCTTTTGTAGATTGAAGTGCGCCATGAAGGCAATGAAGTGTATATGGGGGTGATGGCTGAATTTGATTTAGATCGCAACTTTGCTGTTGTCAATGTCCATGCGTTCCTTGATGTTAATGTTGGATCTTTCCAACGTGCACCGCATATTCTACCCCATGGTGAGACATTAGTAGTTATAGGGTGTGGTGTCTCTGGTGAAATAATAGCCAAGAATGTGGAATTGGATGGTGATTCAAGGGTATCTGAGGATGATGATGATCTTGATTGTAAAATCTCAGAGGTACACTTGCATGATGATATGATCATTTTATTATTTCTGTTATGCATGGAGGCATAAGAATGATTTTTATTTTTATTTAAGTGTTGTTCTATACAACTTCATTTTGTTCAAATTAAACCCTTGTTGCCTATCACCTTTGTTGTGTTATTAGGTTTGGGAAGGTGGGCCACTTGTTTCTGTTGATGGGAAGGTTGTTGGCATGAACCTTTTTCTGACTACTAGAAAGCCGTTTTCTTACCATGGGGTACAATTCTCAAGCATCTGGAGCATTATTGGACATCCCAGCAAAAGAAGACTGGTCTTGCACGTTCAAAAATTTCGAAGGTTTACATGTACGTCTATTGATGTATTCCCTTGTGTTTAACGACTCTATTCTACCTTAGCTCTTCTCGTAAAGGAGCTAATAAGGTAAGCCTTTTTGCGTGACAGACAACATATGCATGCAATAATCTGAATCATTTGCTGTTGTTCCTTAGCCTATTTGGCATCTGTGCTTTGCAGTTCACATGTTTTACTTTTAATATTAACTTTTTCTTTGCCACCACAACCAAAATATTTGCTAACATTTGCCATGTATCATAGATTCCCAGTTTTCCTTGTACTAGATTAGTCATATTTCTTGTGCCAATGTTGAAAAATGTATGTTTGTCTTTTTGGAATGTGCATTATGATCATGTTTTCATGAAACATTTTTCTCACGACTTGGGGTCCTCATTTCTCTATCTTGTTCCTTGCTTATGATTATACCCATGTAGATTTTGGCACCATTTTGCTTATTAATGCACTGGTTTGATCCATTTTGCATTTTGGTTAGTAGTCAACTAGTCATTTTTATGTTCGGCAGGTTTGGAGCAAGACCCATAGGTGATAAATCTAACAGCCATCCAGAAGGTGAGTACACAGGCACTCCTGGAGACTGCTTAACATTGTGGTATTATGCAAATTGTTGCAGTTTGTAATGGTAGTTATTTAGAAGCTGTGCAAGTCTAGTGTTTACATTTATGTCAACTATCTGGCCTTTTCACTTATACTCTTATATTTATTAGATCTTATCAGTTACCATATGTACATTGCATGCTTGGGTATGTTCATCCATGCTGACTTCGACGTTAGTTGTTGCTCAGGCTGTTGTAATGATATAACTAATGTTACATGCTGATCATGCGCAAATTTATGTGAATTTACTTTCCTTATATAATTTTAGTATATGTTAAGCTGATCACTTGACCTTGTTGCCAGTACATGGAGATTTTCTCAGCCAGGAGCAGTTAGATCTAGACTACATGGGTTACCCGAAGTTACCGTCCTCCATGTTAGGAGGTGTGTCACTGCTTCTAAATTTGCTGACCTTTTACAGCAATCCTGTACCACTAACAACTATTCTACAATGTATATTTCTCCAGATGGCATGATTTTGGTTAATACTTTTGAAGAGACTTTTGGCGACATACACGGTGAAGGTGTCTGGAGAAAATTTGGTAAAAGAGCTTCTAACATAAATCGCAACGTTGTCGCACTGGCTTCATTCAATGGTGATTTTACAATAATGTGTCATTTACTGTTTCATCTCTGTTTTGATTACAACTAGCTAATAGCCAGAATCATGGTACGCAGGAGAAAAAAGGTTTTTTTGCATGCACATGTTTTTTTATTGAATGGAATGGATCTATGATAATTTTGACATCAGCAAGCTTGGTTAGAAATTCTGCTGATGAGAACAAGATTGTTGAGAACTTGAGGGTTGGTGCTCCTTGTTCCGTAACTGCTGTTCTTTTGAGGTGCTGCTTAAGTCTCATCACTGTGTTATTTGCAAATTGAAGTGTTGCTTAGCAGCCAACTCAGAGAAGGGACGTTACAGCATTATAGTCTACATTACAACGTTGCTCTAGTCAGTGTCAAGGATCGCTCTGCTCTTCGTCCATTAAATACTCTGCTTTGTTTGAACAAGACTTTTAAAGTAGCAGCAGTAGGGCGTTGCTTCAAATCAGGCGTGTTAATGGCTACCAGTGGGGATCTGGTTTCCTGGACAGGCACACTTGATTGTGATTTCCTCTCAACTTCCACGTGTAAAATCACTAAGGTAATCCAGTGTTTTTTATTCCCTAATTTTTTTATGGTGATAGTAAATACTCTGTTTTTTGCAAGGCGTAATTTGAACGTCCAAAAGCGAGCTTTGACTGTAAATTCCCCTGACATTATTTTGCTTGCAGTTAACATGGCCATGAGAAAGCACTTTGACATATGAATCTATTTTTTTTTTTGAATTAATCAATGGTCAAAGCTTGAATTTGGACAGACAAAATACGCCTTGTATTTCTGATAAAAGGAATTATAGTTGCATACTTGCATCGGAATGAGTTTGCTAGCAATACCCATTTAGAATAGAAATCACAGCTTGTTCATGTCGACTTGCTAGGCTGGGATTGGAGGCCCTCTTCTTAGTATTGATGGAGATGTTATTGGCATGAACTTCTATGATAAGAGAATAGGAACCCCTTTCCTGCGTTTGGATAAAATTCACGAAATTCTAACATCGTTTGAGACAAAAAGGTATTCAAGTGCATATCACATTCTTTCTAAATATTTTAAGAAGCTTTCTGAAGCATAATCTATTTATTGGTATGTTTGACAGTATTTTTTTTATGGGTGGTATGTTTATTGGCAATGACAGTGATCCCTCTGGAGCGTGTTTCTGGAAAATGGATATGACAAAACTGAGTTAAACTGGTTGGTATTCTGATGCATATTAATCTGGGGTTAAGTTTTGGACAAATTATTTCATTGAATTGAACTGCAGGTGGCCTGTGCCCATGCCTGGCTGGTGCAATCCTGACTTTGCGGATAAGGATAAATCTGATGATGATGAGTTGGTTGATCCCAAATCTTGCTTTGCGCGATACCGTTACTTGAAGGGAAAGAAAGTCATGCTCTTTTAGATGCAGTCACACCCTTGATTGGTCACACAATCTCCATATCATTGCCTGAATGCTTGTTTGAGATAGCAGAAGTATCATTATGTGCTGCGTTTGCATCTTGGAATCATTATGTGCTATGTTGTGTAATAGGATGCGGTGGTAGTTCAAGTTACACTATTGTACTCGATAAGACTGACTAATTTGCTGCATGTGGTGTTTGTCGAATACTGTTTTGGGCACAAATCAATGTTTCGTGTTGTAAGAGCATCACTAGCAGTGCCCTCAAACTGGCCAAACCCTCAAATTAACTGCTTTTTTGAGGGTTGAGGTCGAAAGTTGACGCGGAACTGAGCCCTCAAACCGTAAACCCTAAAAAAAAATTGAAGGCCTAGCCCTCATTTTCCATCCCAACCTGCACAAACACAGGTTGAGAGGCAAAAACATAGGGCCCTTCATTCTGGTCAACGACGCGTCGCGGGAGTAAAAAATCCCTCAACCGCTCGAGCCCTCCTCCTTCCCTGCGCCGCCGCCGGCCCTCGTCCGCCCCGCCGCCGGCCATGGAGGCCCCGCCGGCCCCTGCCTCGAGCGCCCCCGCCCCGCCGCCGAATCCCGCGCCCGGCCGAGCCACGAGCGCCCCCGCGCAGCCGCCTCCCGCCCTCGCCCCGAGCGCCGCCGTGGTGGCCGGTATGGTGGCCTCCACGCACGTCGGCGTGAAGAGGAGGCGGGCGCACGTCCTCACAGGCTCCGCCGCAGCGTCCGTCGCCCCCGCACCCGCCGCCGCCGTCTCCCCCACAGTCACCGCCTCCTTCGCCCCCGCCCCCGCACCCGCCCCGAAGAGGAACAAGCCGGTTCCCTCCTTGGGGCCAAAGCACGCCCGAGCGAAGAGGAACGCCCCGGGCGCGCCGCCCATGGAGAAGAAGCCGGCCAGCCGCAAGAAGGCCACGTCTCCGCCCCTCCGCCGCCAAGCGCCAATGAGGTGCTCGACGAAATGTCGGCCCCAACTACTTCTTACATGGGACTGCTCAACGATGCTGAGGCGAACATTGGGGCTCCTCCCCTCGATTCGTTCGACTTTGAAGTCGAGGAGGAAGAAGAGGAGGAGGCGAGTGCGGAGGAGGAAGAGGTGACCGAGATCAATGAGGCGGCGTTCCAAACCGCTCAAGAGGAAGGGGGTGCTCGCCGGCCCATAATCCGCTCGTCGAACTACACCGAGGTTGAAGATGTTCTTTTGGTTCGTGCTTGGTCCGAAGTTGGGATGGATGCGGTTCATGGCACGGATCAAACCGGGAAACGCTATTGGCAACGGATCGAGGACAAGTATTGCAAGCTCAAGCCCAAGACCGGCAGCTTGGTCCATCGTTCTTACCGGTCACTTCAAGGACGTGGTGGTGGTGCGTCGTCTACTCTCCGAGGTGAGTCTCCGATGAGTGGTGGTGACGACGGAGGTGTGGACAACTTCGCTTGAGTCACCGATGTGGTGGTGATGATGATCTTTTGCAAGGACAAAATGTTGATTATGTGATGTAAAACTATGAACCATGCATCATTTATAATCATTTGCAAGTTTGTTTCATGATATGTGTGTTTCATGATTGTGTTTTGCTAATATCCATTTGCAAATATTGTATGTTGCTGTCATTTTTGAGGAAATCCTGTTTTCATGATTATGAGATCCTGTTTTGAAGGTTTGAAGGTCGGCGCGCAGATCAGTGCCCTCAAACCAACCCTCAAAACAGAATAACTGCGCCGGCCGTTTTGGGCCTTCAAATTCGTGTTTTCTCGGCCCTCAAACTGGCTTTGAGGGTTACCAGTTTGAGATCACTGCTAGTGATGCTCTAAGTCTGCCCCTTCGTCGCTTGTCTGCCCCTGCTTGGTATCCTTATTCGCCCTCTCCTTGTGAGCGGCGGAGGCTTACGCGAGCGGCGGCAGTCATCCGCAGAGCGGCGAAGGCTTAAGGGCGTGTGCGTGCGGTGGCTTGGGGGCGAGGAGACGCCGGCATCCACACTGGTGCACCACAAGCGGTGGATGAGGTGCCGCCAGCGCCATGCCGGAGCTGTGCAGGGAGTGGAGGACCTTGCGCTATTCAACGTGTTGCTCGACGCGGCCATAGTCTACCTCCTCCTGCTCTCTGAGTCAGCCTCCACTGTACATCGATTTGTTTTAATAACCAGGAGCTGGGACAAAGAAAACTGCATAGAAATACTCCCTCCGATCCAAAGTGTTGTGCAAAAACAACCTAAACCAGTATAGCTCGTACGTATACCTTGCGACGCTTTTTTCGGATCAGAGGGAGCAGCACTTCGGTTAATTGCCATCTCTAATAGTCTAGTGCAATTGGGAGTATCAGCCAATTGAGAATACTATATATGGAGATGAATTGATACATGATGCGGCTCCCAACTTACAAGCATTAGTGATGGTGTCTGATGTACGAAACAACATGATGTATGCAAGTTGGCCATAGATGGATTTAGAGTATACGTGCTTGTTAAATTTTCGAAAATATTGCTTAACTCTTCCTGTCAAAAATTTGAGGATGGATTCCTGAAATCTTGTCAAAATATTTCCAAAATCTGATTTAGAAGTTGCTCAAATGAGAGTCATAGTGTGTGAAGAGGTAAGGGCACGACAGTCAGTTTGTGTGAGTGTTACTCTCAGCTAGTGCATAGTGGTATTTTGGCATAAAAAACTACTCCCTCTGTTCCTAAATATAAAATGTTTTAGCTTTTGTTCACATTCACATGTATCTAGATGTATGTGGACATGTTTTAATGTGTATATATACTTATTTGGATTTGGACATATCCAACATGTGAGCTAGCTAGAACATCTTACATTGTGAAACGGAGGGAGTAGATTGTAATGATATTTTGGCAAGCTTAGTATTTTGAGTGATATTTTGGAACTTTTGGTTTCGACTAGTGGTATAGTGGCGATTCTCTCTTTCTTTGGACACTAAACTTCTCTTAAGAATAAGAAGGTGCGTGTGACAAAATATGACAAACAATCAAAGTCTGCTTGCAAGATACCATCTACCGTCTTTCTTTTTAATAGATTTTCAACAACTGTTATGTCCTCAAAAAAGTAAAAATAATCAAATCATATTTTCTGCATACAACACACTTAGATAAGAAAATTTTAGAGAAGTTTTACCTGAGGAAAACAGAAGCACAAGTTTAGAGAGACACGTGGTAGATAATGAGATAGAGAGTCACAGACTCACCATGAGTGGCCGCCGCTAGTCGGCCTCCCTTCTGGCTTCTTCCTGCTAGGCCTAGTGGCAGCGGAGGAGTGGAAGATGAAGAGTGCGTCATGGCAGCCAACAAGGGAGATGGAGAGCAACGCATGTAAGAAGAGATGAAGAGAAGGCCGGGGGCCTCCCCACCTCGACATCCAACATCACCGCCACCAAATCATGGAAGAAGAGATGAAGAGGCAGCCGGCAGCGAGCCCCACCTCGAGATCCAACATCACCGCCACCAAATCCACCCCACCACTCGTATTCCTCCTTCATCTAGCCATGGAGCTCACTTTCTCGTTCTCTATCATCCTGCGCCGGAGCTGCCGCCTCCAAACGTCTGTGACCCTCCCGCTCCAGGTCGGGAACCTGACAGGGGGAATGGAGGGACGAGGAAGAGTCGGCGGCAGAGTTGAGAGGAGGAAGGACGCGGGGTAGAAGAGGGGCGTGAGTTTGGAGGACGAGAGGGGATTGGTCCTCCCTAGGGTTTTCATAGACCAATCGTTGTCCACAACGCATGAGTGACGCAGACGAGGTGGTTTCGCCGCCTGACTTGTGGACCCCATGTGCAGTGAGCCCCACCTGTCATTGACCCATTTAGCCAGCCAAGAAGTGAAAAAAAAAATACAGCATCACGGCTGCGGTAAAAAGCAAGCTGGAAAATTTACTATTTGGCTGAATCGTACGTTGGCATGCAACTTGGAAGTTGTGGATGGCCTCGTTTACCGGGTCATCTTGTAACATTTAAAGGAGTAATTCATCTAGGCTATAATAATTGCTTTTTGGTATTATTTAGTTAATGCCAAATTTTTAAGTCACTAAACATGTTTATTTTCATTCTCTGTCCTACAAATTCACAAGTTATGTTCATTGGACTTTCTATCTAATTGGTCCTAAGCTACGAAAATATCTGCATGCTATTATGTAGTTTATGCCAAATTTAAGTCACTAAATATGTTGGTTTGCAATGTTGCTTTATAAGTTCACAAGTTATGTCATTATAATTGATATCTTGTTCGTTCTAAACTAGTTCAATAGCCGTCTACTATAGAGGGAGTATTATTTAGCGCATGCCAAATTTGAAGTCATGGAACTTGCTGATTTTCATTTTTAGCTCACAAGTTTTGCCATTATAATTTCTATATAGTTAGTTCCAAGTTATAATAGTGATTGTATGCTATTATGTAGTTAATGTCAAATTTTAAGTCTACTAAACATGTTGATCTGCACTTTCAGCTCTACAAGTTGCCGTGTTGTCAGAAATGCTCTTACATCGTTAAGTCCAACAAACAAATAGCCTAATTACATCAATCCTCTCTTTGTAGTTTCACTAGAGAATCAAAGCCGAGGCCACCATGCCTCGCCGTACAACGCTTGACGTCAATTCATCGGCGGTAGTGATTTTGTATGCTGCTTTCATTACGTCTAGGTTTTATCCAAGTCTACAATAGTCCAACATCAAAATTTCCAAGTAGATCTTTAAGATTATTGATGGATTGAATATTGTGATTGCGGAACTGTTGTAGAATAAAACGCAGGAGAGACATTACTTCTTTTTTTAGAAACATGTAACAAAGAACATAAGGGCGGAGCTGGTAAAAAAAATAGCCAACTTAATAACAGCAAGTATAATAGTTGGCTACCTTTCACTCTCATAAAAGTGGCTAAGAGCGCGTGCAGCAGCTGGCTCTTGCATGAGAGCTCATTTCATTCTCTCTTACCTTTTCTCGTCCATATAAGCACAAATCTATACCTAATAATAAAGGAATGATGGCTTCTTGTGGTACGTCATTGAAATTGCCCCTGATGTTGATAAAAATTACTCACCACTGCCATCCATAAGTCACATAACGTTTTGATATTTTTTTCAATCGATGCTCTCACACTCGATCTCTGGCCGAACAAGCCCACTATGTGTGCACGCAGCAAGCGGCGACGCCTCCTCGCCGGCAGCCCGTCACAATGACTAGATTCCTTGGCGCGGCTTGCCGCGCGCCACCCGCCGTAGACACTGGTTTTCAGTTTGCAAAACGCTATGACAAACATTTTTAATATGACACAATAGTTATGCATAGCAAAGCTTTACAGGTTTAGAGAAAGCACAATGTTCTTACATACACAGATTATAAGTCTCCGGGATAAGCAGGTTCTTAATTACAACATACCGAACATTCTTAATTACAACATCTCGAACATCACCCGTGTTTCCGATGCCGTGTTCTCGTGTTTCCGATGCCGTGTTCCCGTGTTCCCATGTTTCCGATGTCGTGTTCCCGTGTTTCCGATGCCGTGTTCCCGTGTTCCCGTGTTTTCGATGTCGTGTCCCCGTGTTTCCGATGCCGTGTTCCCGTGCTCCCGTGTTTCCGATGTCGTGTTCCCGTGCTCCCGTGTTCCCGTGTTAGAGAAAGCACAATGCTCTTACATACACAGATTATAAGTCTCCGGGATAAGCAGGTTCTTAATTACAACATACCGAACATTCTTAATTACAACATCTCGAACATCACCCGTGTTTCCGATGCCGTGTTCTCGTGTTTCCGATGCCGTGTTACCGTGTTCCCGTGTTCCCTTGTTTCCGATGTCGTGTTCCCGTGTTTCCGATGCCGTGTTCCCGTGTTTTCGATGTCGTGTCCTCGTGTTTCCGATGCCGTGTTCCCGTGCTCCCGTGTTTCCGATGTCGTTTTCCCGTGTTTCCGATGTCGTGTTCCCGTGCTCCCGTGTTCCGGTGTTTCCGATGTCGTTTTCCCGTGTTTCCGATGTCGTGTTCCCGTTTCCGATGCCGTGTTCTCGTGTTACCGTGTTTCCGATGATGTGTTCCTGTGTTTCCGATGTCGTGTTCCCGTGTTGCCATGTTTCCCGTGTTCTCGTGTTTCCGATGTCGTGTTCCCGTGCTTCCGATGTCGTGTTCCCGTGTTTCCGATTTCGTGTTCCCGTGCTTCCAATGCGTGTTCCCGTTGGTTCGCCGGAGCGACGGCGGTGGCCCGTGGACGTGGCGGCGGGGCAGCGGCACGGCGACGGCGATTGCGGCGACGGCGCGGAGTCCCGGCAGGCGGTGGTCGGTGAGGAGGCAGATCCAAATTTGGAAAATTCAAAATTAGTTACATCATTAGAAGCATCATATGATCACCGTCATGTAAATGTTAAATTGTGAGAGATTCTAAATGATGGACCACACATGTGGGAATCAGATGCACAATATAACTTAGTGTACATGAACCTTCATGAAACATCATCAAACAACGAACCAAAAGATCATGGCACCGAGATATTAAATGCTCAGATGGAGAGAATGTTTTTTTTTTTGAGGAAATACATTTTCTGCGCGTTTTTTTTTAAATGCGGGTGTATGATTAGGTAGATTTAAGTTATATTGCTTCTAAATATGTTATCTAAATTGGAATGGTTAAATATAGTTCGATTTTGTTATAATTTCCCTTTTTACCACCATATTTAGAGGAAACATATTATGGTTGTGCCAAAATATTATGTTTTACGTAATTTTGTTTCTTGGTCAGAGGAGATGTAATGTGTTAGGAACTGTTAAATTCGAAATGATATTCAGAGGAAAATAATTTAAGATTTGTTGAAATGCGCATGTAACTAAGCATTCTTTTAATTTCATTTAGTTTTTAAAGAGAGGTAAGTTTAGTCCGAGCAATTAGTAAATTGAATTGCATATTTGGAATGAGTTTATTTACATGTTATTTTGTAATATTTGTGTCTGTGCTATTTTTTATAGATTTTTTGAATTAAATTTTGATCTATGTATTTTTGTAAATTACGAATGGTTTTATTGTTTAAGATTTGTTTAAGATTTGAAACAATCTAAAATGTCGCGAAGTAGTTGCAATGGCTTTCTTTATTTTGGCATTTTTTTTATTGTAATTTGGTTTTAGTGGATTTGGAACTGTTTTTATTTGCGTTTGTGCTATTTTTTATAGATTTTTTGAATTAAATTTTGATCTATGTATTTTTGTAAATTACGAATGGTTTTATTGTTTAAGATTTGCTTAAGATTTGAAACAATTTAAAATGTCGCGAAGTAGTTGCAATGGATTTCTTTATTTTGGCATTTTTTATTGTAATTTGGTTTTAGTGGATTTGGCACTGTTTTTCATAATTTTCTGGTTTTAAAATGTGTTCTGAAAATTGTTTTTTTTTTGGAAAAGGTAGAGGGGAAAAAAAACAAAAGGCCGAAACGGCCGCGCAGCGCGGTGGCCCGGCCCATCAAGCGCCCAGCCCAGCCCAACCGATCGGTGACGTCAGCGATGGCGTCACGGGGGCGGTGGCTCGGCCGCGGCGGCGCGGCGGCCACCGGCGGCGAACGACGGCCTCCCAGCACGCGTGCCTGGGCGCGCTGGGTGCGCGTCGTCGCGGGGGGGTTTTTGGCGGCGGCGCCGCCCCCGTCTGGTCGCCGGAGCGGCCGTAGGGGTGGTGAAACGGCGGCGATGCTCCACGGCGAGGCGGCGGCGATTCCGGCGAGCCCGCGGCCTCCTGGCACGCGGCGTTCGGCCAGGAGGCGGATCCGGCGACGGCGGTTCGGGTGATGGTCTCCGGTGCGAGCGGGGAGGTCGGGAACGGCGGCGATGCGCGCCGGCGGCGACGGCGGCCTCGGGCCGTCGCGGGAGAGAGAGGAAGAGGAAGGAGAGCGAGCTCTGTGGGTAATTTTGCAAAAAAGTCCTCGAACTTTCCGGAAATTACGATACGGTCCTTTGCGGGCGGTTTTGTGCAAAATGGACGCGCAGTGGATTTGTGGAGGGAGACGCGCACTGATGGATCGAAGCTACGTGTCCCTGTCGAGCGGGACCGGCGAGGGACCGGCCACGCCCTGGCCCCACAGGCAGTGACCCGTGGAACGCACACCACGACGGCAGAGCAAAACACTGTTGCGCCACCGCGAACGGACGCTCCAGATCGCTCCGTAACTTCCCGATCCGACGGCCAGGAATCCAAACGAAGGAGGGAGCCCCGTGAGGTCTCCCGGTTTACCTCTGTGGATGCGCGCACGCGCAGCAGGCGCAACGACGATGCACGCCGAGCAGAGGCAGCAGCGGGCAACGCACGCGAACGTGGGTGCTCAGCTTGGCGCGCCGGCGACGGTGCACGACGAGCAGCGGGCAGGGGCACGCGGCCGTGGGTGCTCGGCTTGGCGCGACGACCTCCGCCTCCTCCGTTCCACTCCAGTAGAAGGATACCGCAGGGTCGCAATCCTCCCGTTCCGAGCACCAGACCCTCCCGCGGTCGAGCCCCATCCCCGTTCTTCTGCGCCCACGTCCATCGGCTCCTCCTCGCTGTCGACTGTAGGGAAGCTCGCATTCACCCTTCCATATATGCCCATCACGCTCGCTAATGCCTCCGGCTCTGTTAGGAAGAAGAAACCTTGCATCACCTGCAACGGCTGTCGTACTTGGCGTTGACCTTCAACTACAAGATCTGATGGTGCTCCCCGGTCCGGCATTTCGTTCTTCTCTGACCAATTAAAGAGCCGTTGTTGGACTTATTGTGAGGAGGATGTGTTGGTCTGGTCCTGTGGGGGTCTTCCTCAATCCGCTCCGATTGGGCGCCGAAAATCAATGGTGCATTGACGTCTCCTTAGGTCTCCTGCTTGTGGCACTGGTGATTATGTGGGTTCACAAGTCAGGACGGTGGCGCAGTTTTGGAGATGGCTTGCTTGGTGGCTCACGTAGTGGCGTCGCTTCTCCTGTCGAGTACAGAGTGGAAGCGCAGCAGTATGCAGCCTAAATCCTCTGTAAACTGACGCTCAGGGACACAAAGAACAGCTAGCCGAACTGTTCTTCAATTCCAAAAATGTGTACATGTCATGCTTGCATGTGTGTATTGCAATTTGCAATACTTATTTTAGGACAAAAGTGTCATGTATAGTGAATATACACCTGTACGTAGCTGGAAGAAACAATACTGATAGATTTGATTAATGCTAAAAGATTAGCTAACACTTGACTGAATTTACTCAACGATTTCCTTGGCCAAGCTTTGCAATTCTGCATTTATTATTTAATCATATAAATAATATCCTTTCATTTTTCTTTGAATACAACTATTGAACAAAAAGGGCTGAGATTTTAAATATTTGCCGGTAAGTTTATTATAGTTTTCAAATTAATTACATTTCAATTAAAGAAAGTAGAATCTTAGCTTTTTCAGATATTATGTGGATATTTCTTTCTATGCTCATGAACTATGTTTACATGTGGGGGTAAGGAAAAACTTAAGAAAGCGTGCGTCTCCGCGATGCAAAAGTTTATATCCCGTTACAACGCACGGGCATGTTTTCAAGTATATTATTTAAATCCTTACACCCTGCTGACTGTAGATAACATGGATGGGGAATAGGAGAGAAAATGAAAACGGACTCTCATGTAAGCCAGCTGCTTCTAACCACTTTGTGAGAGTGAAATGTGAGTCATGTCTTAATAAAGTTGCACATATTTATAACTAACAATTATAAAAGGTGGCTATATATAGGGTTGGCTATATATGATGTACCAATACCTTATAGCAGCTGTTGGCTCTACATAGTACCTCTAGTAAATCGCTTACAAAGATTTGACTACAATGTGCATTTTCAAGAGATTTAAAGGATCAATTGACATTTGACTCATTATATTGTTAAGTCCAAGGCCTTAAGGCATCTCCACCTGCTCTCCGCAAATAGACTAGACACGTCCGTTCCTGTCGCACCCCAAACGGACATGTGAGGGTGGATATGTCTGTTTCACCTCAAATTCAGCCCAAGTTTGGTTCAGGTTCGGGACGAAGTTCACCATTTGTGCTCCCGTGTCCACCCCAGGACCGGTCAACATCCACATAAACCTCCACCCCACAGCCCTCTCCAATTCCAAGCACCCCCTCCTACTCACCAATGGCGTAACCCAGGCCATTCCCTATATTCTCTAGGTTTACCGAGGGCAATGCTCCAACGATCAACGTTGAGGTCAATGGCAACCCATACAACAAGGGGTACTACCTAGCCGATGACATCTACCCTTCATGGTCTACGTTTCTAAAGACAGTCCGCAACAAGGGGTACTACCAACTATGTTGTAAAATATGAACTGTGTAGTTGCTCCAACTTTCTATTTCTAGACGGCCACTCGGTTCATCCCCACCCCAAAGGAATCAATAAATGTTGCAATAATTACAACACCTATCTCAAACAATTGGTAGAACCGTTGTAGAATAAAACGCAAAAGATACATTCCTTCCAATTTTCAGAAACGAGTGACGACGTTGCAATAAAAGTGTTGGGGAGGGGGCCTTATATCTCCGTTTCATGTGCTGTTCTAGTTCAAGATCAGATAAGGCTACGAAATTATCAATTTCCACTCTCAAATAATGGTGTATTATCGTGTTCTCAATAATTACATTGCTTCACTAGGCAGGTTTCCATTAAAAACGACTGAATCAATGTGGCTTCAAATGAGGTGTTCATTTGCTTCTAGGCGGTCTCGATCCATAAAAACCGAAAAAAAACCACAAAAACTAACAACTTCAAATAAGAGTGTTCATTTGCTTCTAGGTGGTCTCGATCCATAAGAACCGAAAAAAAACCACAAAAACTAACAAACCAAGAATCAAATGATAATTGAACAAATAGCAGATGGTTTGTTGGTGCTCAGATTCTATGGGTGTATAGGTGTCGTTCTTAGGGAATATCCCGTCAGTATGAGGAATGTTTTATAATCACTGCACCACAACAACCAAGGTTCAATCACTCAACTCAATATTATGGAAAAGAAGAAACGATGGTTCGCCAAATAAACGGCAAAAAATGAAAACAGAAGACCAGAAGGAGGCATATATGGAACGGTGGTGCTCAGATTCTATGGGTGTAAGGTGTCGTTCTTGGGGGAATTCCCATCAGTACGAGGAATGTTTTATAATCACTGCACCACCAAAACAACTACCGATACAGTTCGAAATTTCTAGTACAGAAGAATAATACTCGGTAAACAAAAAGAAAAGCAAAGATTGAAGGGGAATTTGGAGGCGAGCGTAACCCAAGATCCATCTAGACGGATTTGTGCTCTAAGCGCCTCCGTAATAGCTCTCGGGAGCGTTGTAAACTCAGATCCACCGAGAGAGCGGCGGCCGGAAATTGGGACAGTGCTCCCGGAATCAAACTACGAACGAGATGAACAAGCAAGGTAAGCCAAAAACTCTAATTGGGAAAAAAGAAGAACGCATCAGAATAATCAGATAAATATGAGCCGACGAAGTAAAGGTGGTATGATACGCAGCGGCTGAGCTGGGGAGGATGAGTTGACAGGAGGGAGGAGCGGAGTTTATATATAGTCGAAGGGACGCACAAACCCTAGTTCGCGAAGACTGAGGCCCATGAGCTGGGACTCGTTGCTCCAGAAGTCCAGCCCAAGTACTCAGCCCAACATACATGGCCTGTATTTGTTGTTAACTCCAGTACCGCTCAAAACAAATGTTGTTAACTCCAGTATAATTCTAAAAAAAAGTTATTAACTCCGGTAAAATTCTCAAAAAGAAAAGCTATTACTCCATGTACGTGATTTACAAGTCCCTCGAAAAAAAAACCAGATTTACAAATGCATGGGCGTAATGGACGTAACAACGAAAACACATCAGAGAGCAGACCGCGGCGCAGCTCTGTGCCTCGGTGACTTATTGCCGTTTCTCCTAGCTGCTATAGGCCGCTGGGCGTACGGGCACGGCCACGAAAGGCGCAGTCGCCATTGCCCAGCAGCCGGGACATTTCGACCAGCACCGCGGCGCAGCTCTGTGCCTCGCCGAGCCGGCGCCGCAGCGCACAGGCCTCCGCCTGAAGCCGCGCCGTGTCGAGCCTCGCGGCGAGGACTCGCCGCACGGCCGCGTCCAGCCTCGCCGCTGTCGCTCGTTTCTCGTCCTGGAGCGCCTCCAGCGTCACCTCGAGCTCCTCCGCCCGCCGCCGCTTCCGCGCGCGAGACCGCCGGGCAGACTCCCGGTTCGACATCTTCCTCTTTAGTCGCCGGTTCGCCTCCTCTTCAGGCAGCGCGATGTCCGCCCCGGGCGCCATGGCACAAGTATTGGTTCCCGCGGAACACGACATGCCATTACAATGACCACCGTCGGGAGTCCCTGACGAGCCGTCGAGCCAGAGGCCGAACACGGGTGCGGCGCCGACCATGTCCGCCAACCAGCCCTCGCCGGCGAAGTCGAGCTGCGTGGCTTCTTGCAGGGACATCATCTTGCTAGCTAGTGTTGCGGGAGTTCAGTTTCTGCGATTGCTCGAGACTATAGTCTATGGGGGTGCATTGAGCGATCAGGGAAAACTGAGGGAAAAGGGAGGGAGGAAGACGGAGTCACGGAGCTGAGCCTATTTATGAACACGCTCGCGCAGGCACAGCGATACCCACCAGTTTCAGATCGGCCCGAGCGTCCGGGTCCGGCTTTGACGTGGCCGTTTTCGTGGTCGCAGGTTGCTTCTCCTGTCACTTCTGCAGGAGTTTGTGCCTCTCGATGGAAGAACACGTGTACCAAGGCTTGGCCCCATTGGCCAGAAAGCTTTGCTCGCTTAGGCACGAAGGCAATGGAGGGATGCCGCGGCAGCACACATGTAGGGCTCTCGTTTCCTCGATACATCCCAACTGATGCATAGCTTTTGCTACGTACTATACAACTCTCGGTACTCCTATATATACTCTCACCAAACGTATCTCACCTGGTGGCCGACTAACCCAAACATTGCTCGCCACGTACTGACGTACTGGACGAAAGAAGGAGACAGGAAACTTGCGACAGGAAAGTCTTGAATTAATTTGTCGACCAACTAAAATCCCAGGTAGTGTATCTACTACTTTCTCTGTCTTTTTCTTTTTTAGAATCACACTACTGTCTGCTGAGAGCCTGAGAATGGTGGATGCATGCATGTGCATGGTTTATCTGTTTAAGGTCTTCTTCAATGAATTCTCTCTTTAGCTTGACCGGGACTTTTGGCACTTGGGGACGCGCGCGGAGTGAATCGCGCGGTTGAAAACGCAGTCGCGATTCGGGAACAAAGTAGCCCTCGCGTGGTTAGGACGGTGGTTAGCAAGAAGAAGGGAAACTGATTTGGCCGGCGGTACGTCACGCGGACGGAATGAAACAGGATCTACGGAGTGCGCGCAGTAAGTGTAGCTTTAAATAGAAAATTTAAAAAAAATGGATTAGAAAAGTAGAGCTTGGTAACACCGCAGAGGGTTTGAAATCGGGAAACCAATATGAAGATGGAGCGTACGCAGCTCATCCCTGGACTGAAAAACAGAAAAAATCGCACTTGCAACAAAATTAAGTACACGGATACATAGATTTGCTAGAAAGCTCCGTTACATAAAAAAGGACAGCGGCGAAGACAAGGAAAATTACATGAACTTGGCTGCAGGAGAAGTAGGATTTGACTACTGGTTGATAACACGCACGGTGGGAATGACATTGGGGATAGTCTGGGCGGGGTTGATGAGAGTGTGATCATTAGCTGTCTACTCCTCCCATGGATGAAATTTCTTCTGTGCTGGAAGCGGGATGGTAGGGTGGAGTTGTTTTGGCAGAAAGGCAGAGCCTTGGGCGACGATGGCGTTTACGGCGGCCTGAGCGCGTGCGCGCGTGGGCGCCGTCCCCTTCCCCCGGCGATGTCGCGGCCGGGCGCTGCCTCCCCTCCCGCGCCGGAGGTGGAGCGGGACTCCATCCGTGGCCGGAGCTGGGCAGACGTCGCCGACGAGGTGGACGCCGCGGAAGAAGCGCGCCTGGAGGAGGAGCACTTCTGCTCGACGCCGACGCTCCCGACTCTGGCGGACTTCATGGCGGTGGCTAGGAGGTCTCCAGCGCGGCGGCGTGATGTCTACGCACGCTTCTATTCTTGTAAACAGTGTTGGGCCTCCAAGTGCAGAGGTTTGTAGAATAGCAGCAAGTTTCCCTTAAGTGAATCACCCAAGGTTTATCGAACTCAGGAGGTAGAGGTCAAAGATATCCCTCTCAAGCAACCCTGCAATTAAGATACAAGAAGTCTCTTGTGTCCCCAACACACCTAATACACTTGTCAGATGTATAGGTGCACTAGTTCGGCGAAGAGATAGTGAAATACAACTATAAGTAATATGATGATTATAAGTAGTAATTGCAATCTGAAATAAAAATGGCAGCAAGCAAACATGTAGCAGAACTTGTTGTAAACGGTGTTTCAATGCTTAGAAACAAGGCCTAGGGATCATACTTTCACTAGTGGTATCTCTCAACATTTTAGCACAACTGAACGCAAGTAAGTGCTACTCGGGATTATTCTCCTTCTTGGTGAAACAAGAGTACTATGCGTAGGGCTACAAAAGCACACCTCAAAGTCTGAGTAAACAAACACCACAATTCCACAAAGAATAAGCCATGATAATATCTAAATTATTTATAGAGTCACACACAAGTACCCACACTGTCACCTTGATACCGTGTTGTCACAATGACTCCGGAAACTAGATAAAATCACTTGAGTAGCATAAACATTACATATGAATTCAGCGATACTAGCAATGCTCATGATCACATAAAGATCACACCATGGGAGAGAGAGGTAAACCACATAGCTACCGGTAGAGCCCTCAGCCTCGGGGGAGAACTACTCCCTCCTCATCATGGGAGGCAGCAACGGCGATGAAGATGGCGGTGGAGTCGATGGAGATGGCTCCGGGGGCAATTCCCCGTCCCGGCAGGGTGCCGAAACAGAGACTTCTGTCCCCCGAATTAGGGTTTTTGGTGGCGGCGGAGCTACGGAACTCTTCTGGAGAAATCGTCGATTGTTTAGGGTTTTCGGGCAGGAGGATTATATAGGCGAAAGGGCGCGCGAGGGGGTGGCCGAGTCGGCCTCACCACGTGGTGGCGCCACCCCCTCCAGGCCGCGCGGGGACATGGTGAGGAGGCCGTGGGCCTCCCCGGGCTTGCCCTTCTGGCTCCGTGTACGTGTCGGGAAAATAGGAACTTGGCTTTTTGTTTCGTCCAATTCCGAGAATATTTCCAGAACAGCTTTTCTGGAATACAAAAACAGCAGAAAACAGGAACTGGCACTGTGGCATCTTGTTAATAGGTTAGTCCCAGAAAATGCATAAAAATGTATAAAGTGTGAATAAAACATGTAGCAATTGATATAATATAAGCATGGAACATAAGAAATTATAGATACGTTGGAGACGTATCAAGCATCCCCAAGCTTAGTTCTACTCGTCCTCGAGTAGGTAAAACGATAACAACAAATAATTTCTTAGGTGACATGCTACCACATAATCTTGATCAAATAATATTGTAAAGCATATGTTATGAATGAAGTGACTCAAGGCAATGGTCTATAGTTTGCTAACAAATAGATAATGAGTAAACAACTGAATCATATAAGCAAAAACTTTTCATAAATAGTACTTTCAAGACAAGCATCAAAAAGTTTTGCATAAGAGTTAACTCATAAAGCAATAGATTCTAAGTAAAAGGCATTGAAGCAACACAAAGGAAGATTTAAGTTTCAGCAATTGCTTTCAACTTTCAACTTGTATATCTCATGGATAATTGTCAACACAAAGCAATATAATAAGTGCAATAAGTAAGCATATAAAAATTGTTGCACACAAAGTTGACACAAGTGTTTGCTTCTGAGATAGAAAGGAGTAGGTAAACTGACTCAACATAAAGTAAAAGAAAGGCCCTTCGCAGAGGGAAGCAGGGATTAAATCATGTGCTAGAGCTTTTTAAGTTTTGAAATCATATAGAGAGCATAAAAATAAAGTTTTGAGAGGTGTTTGTTGTTGTCAACGAATGGTAGTGGGCACTCTAACCCCCTTGTCAACCAGACTTTCAAGAGCGGCTCCCATGAAGGACGTTATTTCTACCCAAAGGCAGATCATCCCTCTTCTCTTTTGTTTACACATGTACTTTAATTTGGTGACACTCCTCCCAACCTTTGCTTACACAAGCCATGGCTAACCGAATCCTCGGGTGCCTTCCAACAATCACATACCATGGAGGAGTGTCTATTTTAATGATTAACTTTTTAAATTGCTTACTGATAAATCAGGGCAAAACATGTGAAGAGAATTAAAGGTGAAAGTTGTAATTAATTGGGACTGGGCACCCCATTTGCCAGCTCTTTTTGCAAAATTATTGGATAAGCGGATGTATATGCCACTAGTCCATTGGTGAAAGTCTGTCAGGAGTAAATGACAAGGTTGAAAGATAAAACACCACATACTTCCTCATGAGCTATAAAACATTGACACAAATAAGGGATAATAGCTTTTGAATAGTTTAAAGGTAGCACATGAAGTATTTACTTGGAATGGCAGAAAATACCACATAATAGGTAGTTATGGTGGACACAAATGGCATGGGTTTTGGCTCAAGGTTTTGGATGCACGAGAAGCATTCCCTCTCAGTACAGAGTTTAGGCTAGCAAGGTTGTTTGAAGCAAACACAAGATATCAACCGGTACAGCAAGACTTACATGAAAACATATTGCAAGCATTATAAGACTCTACACTGTCTTCCTTGTTGCTCAAACACTTTTACCAGAAAATATCTAGACCTTAGAGATAGCAAACATGCAAACCAAATTTCAACAAGCTCTACGGTAGTTCTTTACTAATAGGTTTTTAACTACATGATGCAAGAGCTTAAACATGAAATACTTGAGAGCTCAAAACAATTGCCAAGTGTCAAATTATCCAAGACAATGATCTATATGTGTGTCTTTTCGATATACCATCTACCACATGTTGCATTTTCTGTTTCCAACCAAACACCAATCAACTTATTTCAACAAAAACTCTCCAAATAATTTAAATGAAACAAGAGAGTACTACTCTACAAGAACTAACAGCTCTGAATAAGAGATGCATGAAAAACAGGAGCTAAAAGCATAGCAGTAGCTAGATAAGAATACTCAACAATATAAGTGAAGAATACGAGTATTCACATGAAAAAGCGGAGCGTGTCTCTCTCCCACACAAGAATGCTAGGATCCAATTTATTCAGAAAATAAAAATAACAATGCGAAAATAAAAGCACACAGACGCTCCAAGTAAAGCACATAAGATGTGGAAGAATTAAAATATAGTTTCACTAGAGATGACCTGATAAGTTGTTGATGAAGAAGGGGATGCCTGGGCATCCCCAAGCTTAGACGCTTGAGTCTTCTTGAAATATGCTTGGGTGACCCACGGGGGCATCCCCAAGCTTAGGCTTTTCACTCTTCTTGATCACATCATATCATCCTTCTCGCTTGATCCTTGAAAACTTCCGCCACACCAAACTCAAAGTAATTCTCATTAGAGGGTTAGTGCATAATCAAAAATTCACATATTCTACAGTGACACAATCATCACCAATACTTCTGGACATTAGCTACAGCCACTGATGTTTTATGGAGCAAAGAAATCCAATCAAACATAGTAAAAGAGGCAATGCAAAATAAATGGCAGAATCTGTCAAAACAGAACAGTCCGTAAAGACGAATTTTTTCGAGGCACTTAAGTTGCTCAGATCGAAACTCAAAACTAATGAAAGTTGCGTACATATCTGAGGATCACGCACGAATTTTTTCAGAATTTTTCAATTTTTCTGGAGTGAATAAAGCTCAAAACCGTGGACAGCAAAAATCTGTCCCTGTGCAGAAATCCAAATCTAGCATCAACTTTCTACTAGAGACTTTACTTGGCACAACAATGCAATAAAATAAAGATACAAAGGAGTTGTTACAGAAGTAACAAGCTCCTTGACTCAAATAAAAAAAATGCAGAAATAAAATAACATGGGTTGTCTCCCACAAGCGCTTTTCTTTAAAGCCTTTTAGCTAGGCATGAAATTTTTGATAATGCTCTCATATGTATAAGAGTTGAATATAAGAGAGCATCAAGAAGCAAATATTAAACACATTTAAGTCTAACCACCTTCCTATGCAAAGGAATCTTGTAAGAAAACAAATTATTGAAGCATGAAGCATCTAGCATAGAAAGACAAAACAAGTGCAACTTCAAAAATTTCAACAAAAAGAGAGGAGATTCAATATTATTGTGATATATGAAGCCATGTCTCCCTCTCTCATAAAAACTTTCAGTAGCATCATTTATAAAATCCACAATATAACCATCACATGAAACATTCTTATCATGATTCATATGCATAAAAGTATCAATATTTTCCACATAAGCAAAGTTCTTCTTATTAATAACAATGGGAGTAGGATCATCATAAAGAACTTGAACATGATAGACAAGTTGTATATTAGAGAGATGGTTTTGGGTAATCCCTCCATAACTATGACAAGTTTCATGAGGATGATTGTAATTATAACATATGTCATAGTTGTCATTATGATAATTATCAAAGATTGGAGGCATAGTATCATCATAAACAACAGAATAGTTATCTTCCAAAGTGTGTTCATTTGTAAACATATCTTCATTAATTTTACTAGAAGGAGATGTCTTAAATATATAATCGTCAGTAGCAAAAGGATTTTCAAACACCTCATCCCCAAGATTGGAGCTTTCCATATCATAATTGGATGGAACATGGATAGTACTAATAGTATAGACATTATTAACATCATCATTTTCAGAATTGGTACCCCAAAGATTTTCAATATCAAAAGTAGTTTCATTTTCCCAATCATGATCACTACAAGAAGTAACAGACATATAATCATCTTCAATAGTGCCTATAGATTTAGTGTCGAGATAATAATGACCCCAAGTACGTGAATCTTCTTCAATAAGTTTAGACTCATTAGAAACAATCATGAAAGGAGCAACATGCTTAGGAGAGGATACCTTTTCCTCTCTCTTTTTACTCCTCTTCTTCTTCTTCTTCTTTCCCCTCTTCTTTTTATCTTTAGGAGGGAGAGGTTTGAAAGGAAGCTTCTCCACATGCCCTGGTTCATTGTTAGAAACAATAGAAGAAACTTGGGAGGATTCCTCCCTTTCATTAATTAGAGTAAAACAAGTATAAGTCCTTTCATATTTTGGCAAAGGTACATCTTTTATAATTTTTTCTATATAAGGATTACTGTGGCTCTTATCAACACAATGGAGACGGCATCCCCGCAAAATACTATTCATATCAAAAGAACTCATATCTAACAAAGAAGTTTTCCTTGATAACTCTTCACACCCCAAAAATAATTCAAGTTCATCATAAAGATCGGGATGGATCATGCTATCATCAAACAAACTCGAAATTGTATCATTAAACTTTGAGCATTGGAATTCGAAATGACCTTCTTCATAGCAGAGTTCACAAATAAAAGGATATAGGGCACAAACCTTTTCAGCAAGATCATTTAGAGCCCTACTCCATATTCTAGTTTTCTCATGCTTATGAAGTTTACAATATTCTTCTTCATTATTAGTCTTTTCACAAGGTCTAAGCACTCCACAAAAATTAACATCCTTATAAGAAATAGCATTTTCAGAAGTTTGAGCATGTTTATTGCAATCATTAACAACAATTTCATTTTCCATGCAAGTGTCTTTAAAGGTTCATGATACATGTCCCAGCTTTCTTTAGGAACATTAATATGAGAGCAAAGGTTCTACAACAATCAACAATAATTTGAGAATCAAGACCATAATTAGCACTAAGCTTTTGAAAACCAGCAGTTTCAACGAAAGACTTAATGCATTCATATTCATAGTTTATACCTGATCCTTTACCTTTGTCGTTCTCCCAATCTTCAGTATTGCTTTGAATTCTTTCAAGAAGATCCCATCTAGCTTCAACCTTCTTACTTGTGAAAGAACCCTCTGAACAGGCATCTAGATAATCCTTGTAATGACCTGAAAGCCTTGCATAAAAATTAGTAACAATTATTTTCTCAGGAAGCTCATGGTTAGGACATTTGAGTATTAATGTTTTCAGCCTTCCCCAAGCTTGAGCAATGCTTTCTCCATCACGAGGCCAAAAATTAAAAATGTAATTCCTATCTAAATACAATTCATAAGGAGGATAAAATTTAGAGTAAAAGAGATATTCAAGCTCCTTCCACTCCGAATGATGAGGATCATCCAGTAGCTCATACCACTCCCTTGCTTTGTCCTTAAGTGACAATGGAAATAATTTCTTCATGGCATTTTCTCTTGATAAACCTGCAACCTTAAACAACTCACAAAGTTCTTTAAGTTTCAACAAGTGATCACTTGGATGGACTGTTCCATCCCCTGCATAACGTTCATCCATAACCTTTTCAACAATTTCCATAGGTATTTCAAAAGGAATACTTTCAGTAGGTGGATTTAAAATATCACAAGCATCATTAGAATTATCACATATGGGAGACACAGTATTATCAGAGCAAATTTTCTCCTCTAAAGCTGGGGAACTAAAAAGATCATTTTCATAAAAACTAGCTTCCCCAAGCTTAGACTTTTCCATAGCATTAGCAATAATGGTGTTCAAGGAATTCATGCTAATAACATTACTACCACTATTATGCAGACAAACTTCCATCGGTTTCTTAATTTTCTCTTCAAAAGCATCATGTCCTAATTCAATATAAAGTTCATAAAGATCTCTAATTTTTTTGTTGTTTTCCATTAAGCCTAACTAGTGAAAATAAAAACAAGAAACAAAAAGAAATAATTGCAGAATCTAAAGGAGATACCTTCCAACACTTACCTCCCCGGCAACGGCGCCAGAAAATAGCTTGATGTCTACGCACGCTTCTATTCTTGTAGACAGTGTTGGGCCTCCAAGTGCAGAGGTTTGTAGAACAGCAGCAAGTTTCCCTTAAGTGAATCACCCAAGGTTTATCGAACTCAGGGAGGTAGAGGTCAAAGATATCCCTCTCAAGCAACCCTGCAATTAAGATACAAGAAGTCTCTTGTGTCCCCAACACACCTAATACACTTGTCAGATGTATAGGTGCACTAGTTCGGCGAAGAGATAGTGAAATACAAGTAATATGGATGATTATAAGTAGTAATTGCAATCTGAAATAAAAATGGCAGCAAGCAAACATGTAGCAGAACTTGTTGTAAACGGTGTTTCAATGCTTAGAAACAAGGCCTAGGGATCATACTTTCACTAGTGGTATCTCTCAACATTTTAGCACAACTGAACGCAAGTAAGTGCTACTCGGGATTATTCTCCTTCTTGGTGAAACAAGAGTACTATGCGTAGGGCTACAAAAGCACACCTCAAAGTCTGAGTAAACAAACACCACAATTCCACAAAGAATAAGCCATGATAATATCTAAATTATTTATAGAGTCACACACAAGTACCCACACTGTCACCTTGATACCGTGTTGTCACAATGACTCCGGAAACTAGATAAAATCACTTGAGTAGCATAAACATTACATATGAATTCAGCGATACTAGCAATGCTCATGATCACATAAAGATCACACCATGGGAGAGAGAGGTAAACCACATAGCTACCGGTAGAGCCCTCAGCCTCGGGGGAGAACTACTCCCTCCTCATCATGGGAGGCAGCAACGGCGATGAAGATGGCGGTGGAGTCGATGGAGATGGCTCCGGGGGCAATTCCCCGTCCCGGCAGGGTGCCGAAACAGAGACTTCTGTCCCCCGAATTAGGGTTTTTGGTGGCGGCGGAGCTACGGAACTCTTCTGGAGAAATCGTCGATTGTTCTAGGGTTTTCGGGGCAGGAGGATTATATAGGCGAAAGGGCGACGCGAGGGGGTGGCCGAGTCGGCCTCACCACGTGGTGGCGCCACCCCCTCCAGGCCGCGCGGGACATGGTGAGGAGGCCGTGGGCCTCCCCCGGGCTTGCCCTTCTGGCTCCGTGTACGTGTCGGAAAAATAGGAACTTGGCTTTTTGTTTCGTCCAATTCCGAGAATATTTCCAGAACAGCTTTTCTGGAATACAAAACAACAGAAAACAGGAACTAGCACTGTGACATCTTGTTAATAGGTTAGTCCCAGAAAATGCATAAAAATGCTATAAAGTGTGAATAAAACATGTAGCAATTGATATAATACTAGCTGAATGCCCGTGCGTTGCTACGGTCGTAAAAGAATTTTATGCGAAGGAAACAAAGGTATAGTGCCACATGGTTTTTTGTAAACACATTTGTGATCTCTACACACATACTATTTTATATTGTAGATAAATAATGTGCAAGTCGTGAGACAGATTCATGATGAGGTGAAACCACCACACTTACCTAATCTCTTCAAAAGGTCAAGCAACAAAAATGTTTACTCTAGTTTTATTAAGATAATGGCTTTTAACATTTTTAGGATTTAGAAATTCAATCAATCATAGTTCAATGTTCAGGAACAATAACACCTCCACCAAGTCTACCAGTTTCGAAGCTCATGCCACCAGCCAGACCTACTCGATCCTTTCACACACCATGAAGAAAAAATAATTTTAGTTAGAGAATATCAAGCACATAAAACGGGGTTGAAGAAGGAGGAATATATGTTGTGAACCATGCAATAAACTTGAGCCATAAAAACAATATAACTATTGCAAGAAAATTTATTAGTCTTCAGCCTACAAATTTTTTGTTTATTCAGTTCACCAATATTTTACTTTTTGAAACAGAATTAAGAACCTAGAAGTAAAAAATAAATAGTGGGACTTGAACCTGACTAAGAGGAGGACATCTGGGCATGAGATATAAGATGAACAAGTGAACTGAACACACCTAGTAGTCGCAGTATAGCACTTCTTGTGTAATCAAATTGACCTTGTAATTTTACAACATAGAATAAGATGATGCGATTCATATGTGTGGGTATATGGCTCATATGTTTTCGAAGGAGTCTATGGGTCCATTATGCCTGTGAAGATTGAAGTGTCAGCGAAGCAAGCTACAGGGTAAAGCGGACATACATCTGAACATCTCGCTGAAATTACAGAGTAAAGGTGACTACGACAGCAGTAATATGGGCTGATGGGCATCAGGCATATCGGTGATACAACTGCATCCCGCTGTGCTGCATCACAGAGAGAGAAATAGTCACACACAGAGAGATCTAGCTTATGATGAGTGCAGCGACTGCTTTGGCAATCGACTGCGGCTGTAGGTCGGGGAGAATCCGGTCGGCGAGGAGCTGCATGGGGTCTAGGAGGAAATCTTGGCGGCGCGCGAAGGTGGATGAACCGGTCGGCAGTCAGGGTCCTCCGGGAGGTAGACGAACCAGCCGGGGTCAACGAGGAACTGCAGGGGAAATTGATAGAGAGTAACAGGAGAGGGAGAGAGGACGGGGCAAGGCTGTGCGTAGGGTCGGGAGCTCTGCGGTGCGCCGGCGCCCCGCAGCAAGATGAGGGCGGATCGAGCCGAGCCGGTGATATGTACGGCGCCTTCGCTGCGTGGGCTGGCCGTACGCGTCGGGGGTGGATCGCTGGCCCCGCCTTCTCTGCAGCGTCGGCGCCGATGGACTCGAAGTCCGGATCAAGATCGACCGCCGCGAAGAGCGCCGGACGGGATAAGTCGAGGTGAATGGCACCTCGACTGCCCATCCGGCCTGCACAACCACGGAACGGACCCAGGCCCCCTCTCCGCGCTAGCCATGAGCCGCCATCGCCCTGCACCAGCACGACCAACCATGGATGGATCACCACGCCCACCACCGATTCAGCCGCCACGCGCCACCACGCCGCACGCTCCCCTCCATCCGCCGTCAGAATCGCCCGCTACCCTCCATCCGCCGCCGGGATCGCCCGAGCTTTCGGGAGGGAGGTGGGAGAGGGAAGGGAGGTGCGGGAAGGGACGACGCTGAGGGGGTCGATTGCTGGGAATAGAATAGCAAAGCCGTCAAATTATTTGGCGGTGGCACTACACGTAATATTAGATGGTTGCAAGGGTAAAAGCGGAAAAGTAAAAAGTACCAACCATCACCTGTAGGCATATTATATAGTAGAGATAAGCATGGAACATAAGAAATTATAGATACGTTGTAGACGTATCACGGCGCACCTCGAGCGGGGGCCGGACAGCGAGCGGTCCGGCCAGGGCGGTGGTGGCAAAGACCTCGACGGGCCTGTGCTCGCCGGCTGCTGTTGGGTCTTCCTTGAGACCTGCGGGTGCTGGACTGGGGAATCCGGCTGGCCTGGAGCTCTGCTCCGGGTCGGCTGATCCTCCGGCTCCGGCGCCGGCGGCTGGCGACGTGGCGGCGCAGCCCCCTGGGGTGCGGCCGGTCACCATCGGGCGGCGGCGATCCCCTCCCTCAGCGGAGCCGTCTTTGCTGAGCCCTGGGCCGCAAGTGGGCGCCAACCCTAGCCGGCATGGGCCGCCTTTCGTGGGCCGGCCCATTCTCGGGTGGCGTAGCCAAGACGCGCGCGCGGCCTCCCTGGGCCCATCTTCGGCCCAGAACCGGCCCAGTTCGCCGTGGCTGTGGATCCGGCGGGGAACCCATGACTTGAGCCTAGGGTTCGAGGCGTCTCCCCGTCAGATCGCGCAGCACGCGAGGCAAGCCCGACGCGTTTCCATCCACCCGCCGCCACCTCCCCTGACCCGCTCCTTCGCCGCCGTGGTGGCGTCGCCGCCGATGAAGCGTCGCCGCGAGGATGGCCCTCCCTCTCCTGGCCGGAACGCCAGGACCTCCCCCACCGTTCGAGCTCTCCTTCCCGTGCTCCCGCTCCTGCCCGTATCGCCCTCCTCCTCGTCGGTCACCGGTGCACCGTCGCTCGCCGACAGACCGGCGGGATGCCCGTGGTGCTCCTCCGCCGCGCTCGCCGCAGAGAGGTGGGAGTGGCAGGAGCCCGCGCCGGCCCAGGTCGCCGCCTCGACGGGGTGCATCCCCGGAGGGCCAGCGCCGTGAGGCCCAGCTGCGGGGGTCGCTCATGGACCGGCAGCAAGCGCTGCGGCCGGGAGGCCGGTCCCAGGCCGATGCTGGCTCGTGGAGAGATGGCAGGGCTTGATCCCCTCCACGCCGGGAGGCTGCCCGTGCGCCTCGGACTGATGCGGCCGCAACTGCTACTGCCGGGGGTGCAAACAAGAAGAAGAAGTCAAAAAAGAAGAAGAGGTCCGGCTCGGCTGCGGGCGGTGCTGTGCCAGTGCCTCCGACCCTGGTGGTTGCTGGAACGGGGAGCAAACCGGCAGGGAACCCACCTTGGAGCTGCTTGGCCAGGGCATTGACGTCGGCTTCTTCTACATCGACACTGGCGGCATCAAGTTGGCGGCACCTGAGCACATGGCTCGGATCACCGTGCTCTCTGGGCAGGATCTTGCCCCCTCTGTTGTGATCTCGGTGGAGACCATCCGCACTGAGCTCCTACGTCTCGATGGCGAGGCCCCTTGGGTGGTGCGGGAGATCTCTCCCACCGAGTTCGCGGTTGCCTTCCCACCGGCGACGCTGCTCCAGGCCGTCTCTTGGTTTGGCACCACCACTCTTCCGGTCTAGAACATCAAGGTCAATATCGAGCCATCTTCCATAGACCCCGACTCGACTTCCACCCTTACCTCAGTGTGGGTCCGGATCCACGGGGTCCCAAGTAAGCTGAAGGAAGAGCCCATCGTCAAGCTGATTGCCAGGATCATTGGAGTTCTTCAGGAGGTGGATGGGGACTCCCTGCCGGGGGAGGGGCCTCTCCGCCTCTATGTCAGGGTTCCAGACGTTCACAGACTGGCTGGCGTGCTCCCTCTGGTCTACTTCAACGGGGTTGGCAGGTTTCTTCGCGTGGAGGTTGAGGCGGTGGTGGACCTCCCAGGGTCTCCCCCATCCTCTCCGCCACGCCCCTCTCCGTCCCCGCGCCGCAGCACTTCCAGGGACAGGGATGGCTCCTCGGAGGTTGACCCTTCTGATGGCGACGACGGCGGTGGGGAGGGCTCTCTTCCGCGCCCAGAGGGGCCCACTCCTGCTCCGCCGCAGCCTCCAGCTGGGGGGACCTCGACCCCTGCTCGCACTGTCTGCTGGGTCCCAGGTTCAGGCAACTTCGCCTGGACCACTCGTCTCAGCGTCGGGTACTCTGTCTAAGAGTGTGCCGGTGAAGGTGGCCCTGGCGGATGGTTCTCGCTTCTCTCGCCCAGCGCCGCTACAGTCCTTTGGGTTCCCGCTCTCATAGTACGGTTCCAACCTCTGTGACGGGTCGGGATCCTTGGACCTCGCAGGCCTTGTCTCGGCCCCCTTGGGTTTCCTCTCCCCACCTCAGGAGGAGGTGGTGGGAGAGGAGGACTCGACGAGTGTCCGGATGGAGGTCGTGGCGCCTGACTCCCCGCGTTCCCCGGGGGCGGTCTGGTACACCCGCTCCCCAGGCACCCCTGCTGCCCCTGTCCTGGAACCAGTCACGGTCTTCCCCGACACTCCTGTGACTGGCACCAGGGTGCGCCCTCGACGTCACCGGTCCTCCCCGCCTGTGGCCACAAGCCACAGCGCTCGCCTGGCCCGTGCTAGGACCGGGGGCGAGGTGGTGGAGCCGACTGTTGTGGTAGCGGCGTCACTCCGGCTGGAGGCTCTCGACTGTAGGACTGTTACGTCTCAACCTATGCCTACCCCTCCCCCCTCCCCTCTCCTCCCTCTGGCTCTCGGTTCTCGGTTCTTGACACAGTGCCTCTGGATCACCTCGCCCTGGTTGCGGCGGACTGCGACGTTGTCTTCCGCGGTGAGGGGAGGCCTCGCCTTGAGCAGATTGCGGATATCAAGGCTAAGGAGGTCTATGAGGGGGCCCTCGTGGCAGCTCGGGCATAGGCGGAGCTCGAGCAGCAGGGGCCCCTGGCTCCCGCTGGACCTGTGCAGGAGGCACAAGGGTCTGGCAGTTGAGCCCCTCCTAGGCCGGATAGTGCGGCAGGTGCCGTGGCATCTTCCCAAGCTGGGAAGAAGCATGGGAGGCCCCCCAAGTCAGCGTCCCGGCCCTCGACCTCTAGTAGGGCCCGATCGGTCCCCCTTAAGGGGACCAACCCCGATAATGCTTCCCAATGAATGTCCTCACATTTATTTGGAACATGAGGGGGTTCGGGCAGGAGGGCCGCCGCCGCCAACTGATCAACTATCTTAGAGACAAAGATGTGGACCTTGTGGGACTTCAAGAGACGATTTGGCATGACTTCTCGATCTCTGAGCTGGAGAGCCTTAGTCGCCACAAGTTCTCGTGGCACTGGCTCCCGGCGACGGGACACTCAGGGGGTATCCTCCTTGGTGCCAAGGAGGATACCTTTGAGGTAGAGGATATGGATCGTGGGGAATTTTTTGTGAGCATGTCGCTCACCCATAGACGGTCTAACCTTCGTTGGGAGGTTATTATTGTCTATGGCCCCGCGGATCACCGGAGGTCCGCGGATTTCCTATCGGAGCTCAAGTCAAAGGTGGAGCGATGCCCCACCCTTGTGGTGGTGGCGGGGGACTTTAACCTTATTCGCTCCCCTGATGACAAGAGTTCGGATAATGTGGACCTCCCTCGGATGCGCATGTTCAACGACTGGGTTGCTGACCTTGCGCTACGTGAGATCTCTCGTGTTGGGGCGAGATATACATGGTCTAACAACCAGGCTGACCCGATCCGCAGTGTACTCGATCGGGTCCTAGTGTCGGTTGAATGGGAAATTGCCTTTCCGTTGTGTTCGCTTTGCGCGCTCACCGGATTGGCTCGGACCATTCCCCCCTCCTCCTATCCTCTGGAGGAGGGGCTCCTCCTAGGTCGAACTGCTTCACTTTGAGGAGTTCTGGCTTGGTCAGCCGGGCTTTGTGGAATCAGTTTGACTTAAGTGGGTATCGGCGATCGCGTCCCCTCCCCGTGCATATAATGCAGTTGATATTTGGCACCATTGTGCTAAAGTTGCTCGCCAATTTATGCGTGGGTGGGGCGCGAATAGAGGTGCAGAGCTGCGGAAGAATAAGGCGGATATCCTTGCCCAAATTCAGACGCTTGACGTAGCGTCCGATACGGTGGGCCTTACCGCTGATGGTTGGCTTCAGCGATACGCCTTGGAGACCTCCCTTATGTAGATCTACAAAGGCGAGGAGATCTTCTGGCGACAGCGTAGTCGCCAGAATTGGATTCTTCGCGGCGATGCTAATACAACATACTTCCACACCATTGCTAATGGTCGTCGTCGAAGGTGCTCTATTCCATGCTTGTGGGCGGATGGCATCCTATTAGAGGAGGCCCAAGACCTATCCGCTCACATTTACTCCTTCTATAAGGAGTTATTTACGGAGGGTCCGCGCACGGGCGTATCGTTAGCTGATGGCTTTTGGTCTTTAGGGGCCTTAGTATCAGCTGATGAGAATGTGGAGCTTACACTCCCATTCAGCCCTGAGGAGGTTAGTCAAGCTATTATGGGGATGAAGGCCAACTCGGCCCCAGGCCCTGATGGACTTCCTGTCTCCTTCTTCTAGAAATTCCGGGGGAGTATTGAGGCGGTGATTATGCCGATGTTCCAGGAGCTCTATACTGGAACATTGGTTATGTCTCGCCTCAATTTTGGCGTTATTACCTTGATCCCTAAAGTAGCAGGGGCCACGGAGATACGCTAGTTTAGACTGATCACGGTGATCAATGTTATCCAGCGACTGCTTACAAAGTGTGTGCTGCACGCTTGGCCCCAGTTGTGGAGCGACTCGCACACCCATATCAGTTCGCCTTTCTTAAGGGACGATTTATCCATGACGGAATTCTAGCGCTTCATGAGGTGGTCCATGAAGTTAAGGTTAGACACCTTAAGGGTGTCTTCCTTAAGCTAGATTTCCAGAAGGCTTATGATCATTTGGACTGGGCGTTTCTTCGCCTGGTCCTCGAGCGCCGAGGGTTCGATGATCGCTTCATATGCTGGATTATGCAGATAGTCATGAGTGGCAACACGGCGATCAATATTAATGGGGACATTGGTCCCTA
Source organism: Poa pratensis (assembly GCA_947311845.1). Taxonomy (NCBI): domain Eukaryota; kingdom Viridiplantae; phylum Streptophyta; class Magnoliopsida; order Poales; family Poaceae; genus Poa; species Poa pratensis. The sequence goes on from CAMZMU010000128.1 coordinate 57,971,578, forward strand.
TTTTAGGTCCTCGTGTGGGGTGAGACAAGGGGACCCTATCTCCCCCCTTCTCTTTGACCTTGTCGTTGACGTCCTTGCGACGGTCTTGGACAAAGCCAAGGCGTCCGGCCACATTTCCGGTGTGGTCGGACACCTTATTCCTGGTGGTGGGATCACCCACCTCTAGTATGCGGATGACACCATGATCATGGTGGAGGGATCGGAACTTGACATTGTTAATCTCAAGTTCCTTCTCCTCTGCTTTAAGGCCATGTCTGGCCTCAAGATTAACTTCGACAAGAGCGAAGTCATGATCTTGGGTACTCCCTAGAGGAGCAACATCGGATAGCGTACAATAAGTTGTCCTCCTTCCCGGTTACTTATCTAGGGATGCCGCTTAGTGATTCTAGGATCCTAGTTAAGGACTTAGAGTCGGATATTGGGCGTGTCAAAGCCAAGGCTGAACTTTGGCAGGGACGGTTTACCTCCAAGGGGAGCAAATCGGTCCTCATTGACTCCTGCTTGTCTAGCTTGCCTATGTACATGATGGGAGTTTACGAATTCCCAGAAGGTGTGCATAGCGCATTTGACAAGGAACTCTCGCGATTCTTCTGGCAGGCGGCCAATGGGCGCCAGAAGTACCATATGGTCAAATGGGCGGATGTGTGCGCCCCCAAGGACATGGGGGCATAGGCATTTTAGCGTCTCGTAAGATGAATACCGCGCTCATGCTTCGGTGGGTTTGGCGGATACTTAGAGAGGAGGGGGCTTTGGCTACAGTTGATCAAAGCGAAGTACCTGCAGGGTCGCCCCCTCCTAGCTTGTGACCGTCGAGAGGGATCCCAATTTTGGCGATCCATCCAAACCCTTAAGCATGAGATTAGAAAGGGTGCCCGGTTCTCCATCGGTAACAGAGAGGGCACCCTATTTTGGCTGGACCCGTGGCTTGGTGAAAGCCCGTTACAACATAGGTTCCCTTCCCTCTTTGCTATATGTTCGGACCCGATGATGTTGGTGGCTTCGGCAGTACTTAATGGGGTTTGGAACATCTCGTTTCGACGTACATTTGGTCTTGCCGAGGCTACAGCTTGGACGGAGCTACGGGGTTCGCTCCTGGAGGCGTTACCAGGCGGCCAAGACCTTGTTTAATGGCACTTGGCGCCTCCTGGGAACTTCTCCGTGAAGACGGCCTATCGGAGTCTCTTCAGTGGTCCGGTTAGAGCTTGGGCTTCCCCTATGTGGAAAGCCCCCTTCCCTTAAAAATCAAAATCTTCATGTGGCAACTTCTTAGGGACCGCCTTCCTTCGGGGGGTGGAGGTCCGTAAGCGACGTGGACCGGGGGATGGCATGTGCCCCTTGTGTGGGATCCCCGAGACGGGAACGCACATACTGTTCACTTGTCATGCGGCCAGGTTTCTATGGAACTTCGTCCACGAGGCGCTTGGGCCTGCTTGGCAGGCCTCAGACCTTGGCGAGTTACTGGAAACCCAGGCGAACCGTATGGTGATAGAGCGGGTTTTTCTTCGACATGCTTCTGACTCCATGTTTAAATTTATGGCTTTCTTGCAGCAGTGGCACCCGCTTTCTAGGCAGCGAGACAGAGGGCGGCTAGATGACATGCTTGATAGACTTTTGGTGACCGCACATCGCCTCTCCTCTTCATCTAGCAGCTAGCGCCGGAGGGCCGCCTTTTTTTGTTCTTCCCACCTTGCCCTACCCCCCTCCCATTCTAGCTCTTGGTTTCTCTTGTGGTTGGGCTTACTTGTGCTGCTGCCCCAGCAAACTCTTCTAGCTTTTTCTCGGGTGCGTGTGTCTTTGTATGGACTTGCTTGGCATGTTGCTTTATTTATAAAGCGGGGCGAAAGCTTGTTTCGAGATAGTCTGGTCCCAGAGGAGCCAGTATTTTTTGCCAAATCTGGCCGTTTTCACGGACTAACAACGGATCTGGCCCTTCCTGAGAACTAATTGCAAATCTGGCCCCTCGGGTCGGCGCCATCCTCGATGGCGCCGACATCGTGCAGGTCGGCGCCAAGATTTTTGGGCACCAGAGCAGCCGAAGACGTCGGCGCCATGCTCCTTGGCGCCGACCATGGTTCGGCGATGGAACTGGCTGGCGCCGACCTGCACAAGGTCGGCGCCATTTGCATTGGCGCCGAACCCAGCGGCCATTTTTGAAAATAGTTCTTGAAAGAGGCCAATCATGTTATTAGTTCGGCCAAAGGGCCATTTTTAGCAAAAAATACGAGGAGCCATGGGTTCACCTTGAAGCAGCAGGAGAGGGTGTCGGCATCCCAGTAGATGTCTCCATGGAAGCGGTCGGCTTCTCCTTCTTGCCAAAGGACGGCGTAGACGTTGCCGCCGTCCGCTCCTGGCCTGATGTTGAAGTTGCGGTGGTCGGTGTATAGGTGGCCAAGGATGATCTCCACGCAGCGCTTAGTAGGGTAGGTGCCCCCGAAAGTGTAGAACATCAGAGTGTTCCCAATTTTGTACGCTGGTGGCCCGATGAACTCAATCGGGTAGGCGGCGATCACCGGCTCGACGTCGGGAACTCCATCTCTTCCGCACTGAGACCTGCAAGGAGAAGGTTGATTCTTCTGGAGACGGGGAGATGAATGCAGAGCGGCAGTTCCCCACTTCGCCCGTGTGTGTGTGGATGAGAACAAGGGCAGCACTGGTTCACACCGCCGCAGTGGACGCGTAGACGCGTATGTGGCAGAGCAAATTACTGTACACATGTGACCAGTGGTTTCAGTGTAAAATAGGGTCGACGTGTCATATTGGGGCTGGGAAAACACGTTAGAAAATTGGGCAGCGAGTACAGTGGATGATTTGGCCCATTATGAGTTCTACATGGGCCTTGCATCACATTACGCCGGTGTAAATCCCAAGTGTAGGGTAAAAAAAATGTGGTTTCACTTAGAAAGGATCGTCTTTTGTATACATGTCATTTGCAATAAAAATTTCATGCACGAAGAGAAGTAAAGAAAAAAATGAGTGGGATATGAGGGCAAGCTTTATTTGCAAAACCGTAGTGGTCCACCTTTTAACGAATACAATTTGTGGACAAACCGGAGTAATTTGACAGTTTTGGAGCACGCGGACAACGTCAGTGAACTATGTGTGTTGACATGCATGCGTTAGGTCGACGGTTCGCGTGCAGGAAAAAATCAGTCGAAATAAGCACCAATTCGATATGGAATTGTCACTAACGATAATGTAAGTTCAAACATCCGGTACCGATTAATACATGAGCCCTAGGGAGGGGGGGCTCGGGTATGAAAAAATATTGTAGACAATTCCGTTTGGTAGTTGAATTAAAAAAACGTGGAGCATTGAATATCTGCGGTGGAAAAAAATGTGTTTGCTAGCACGGCGATGATTTGTCAGACGTATATGTAACCCCGTCCAAAAAGAAAAGTTAATTGTCCGCTACGTATATATGCACTGCCGTCTGTAAGATTCGTTAGTGACTTGTAGAAAATGTTTGTGGAAAGGAACAAAAAAAGTAAAAGGTAACTACGGAACGAACTTTTCGGCTGGGTCGAATGAATAAAACACAATGGTTGTATGAGTTGGCGTGTTGCATGTAATATACGACATTTTGTAGTAAAAATCGAAAGTTTCGTTGCAAAGGTTGTGATGCCATGTCAGTTGGTTTTAGGGTCGGATGGGAACAGTGAACTCGTGCAGCCGGTGCACCCAACTTTGATTCGTCACTTAAGGTTTTGACGTACGTATTACTGGTTTCTAACATGTCACAAAAATTCAAATCATATTTCATAACACATATCAAGAAACAAAATGGAAAAAAGAAGTAAATGAATAGAGACAAAATGGAGGTGGGCTTCGAGTTTAGCCCATTATCACTATTGATGACCAAATATTGTCATTTTCACTATTATTGTTGTGTTCAACATTTATAGTTAGATTTTTTGGTGACGAATATTCATGTTGTGTCAATGAACATACTTTTTTCAGCAAAAATGAAAAATATTTTAGATGGTCAACCCGTGTAAAAATGTGGGGCAAAGTTTTTTGGAAAAAATGATTTTTTTTAGATTACCGTTACGGTTTTTTCACCGATTTAGAAGGAGAATAAAATATAAAATAGATACAAAATGTTGAATAATGTGTAAAAAAATGTCTTTGTGACTTGCATAGATGTTTGTTTGGGTAAATGTGTTCCCGCATTTTGAAACTTCAATTTCAATATGCTTGCGGTGGCACTATCAAGCCCAAATGAGCTGAAGCAAACAAAATAGGATCACAGAATAAACAGTGCATATACTAAAAAACATAAACATAAAAACAAATATATAAATATTTATAAAATATTATCTGCTACGGAGGCAGCAAGCCGGGGTTACATATAGTGGCCCCATACATATACGGCGGGGAGGGGAGGGATTACACCATTAACTAAGAAGTAGTAGATCTTGATCAGGGGACAGCAGCAGACAACCTAACGGTGGAAAGCACGGATGGTAGGGAAGACGGACTGGAGGCTCTGGTCCCAGACGAGCCAGGGGTTGACCTTGATGCAGCAGCAGATGGTGTCGCCGATCCAGAACACGTTGCCGTGGAACCTGTCGGCGTCTCCTTCGGTCCACAACCTGCAGTAGCCGCCGCCGTCCGCGCCATGCTTGAGGTTGATGTGCCGCTTGTCCTAGTACAAGTTGCTGAGGAAGATGTACGTGCAGCGCCAGGCCAAGTTCGTCCCACCGAAGACGAAGAACTGGACCGTGTTGCCGTCGGGGAAGGCTGCTGGTCCGAATAACTTCACCGGGTGCGCGTTGTAGATAGGCTCCTCACCTAGCAGGTTGATGTCTTCCCACGCCATAGCGCCTGGTCTCTGGACAAGAGGTAAATCTGTGGCAGATGGAGCAAGGGGCAAAGGGGAAAGAGACAGCTGGTGTGAAGAACTTATAGCTGGCCAAACGGGCCGGGCCAAATGGGCCGGCCCGAAGCACGGGTTTTTTGACCTGGCCCAGACACGGCACGGCCCGACCTAAATGGGTCGCGGCACGGCACGGGCCTGGTAGTTCCTGGGCCGCTCCTCGATTTGGAGCCCGTGGGCTGGCACGGCACGGCACAATTAGTTTTTTTTGTTTTTAGCTACTTATTCCCTTTTTTTTTGAATTTTATAGCTATTTTTACCTACTTTTGGGCCGTAATCGGGCCTAACCCGGCCCATCGGGCCGTATTAGTGCTGGTGGGCCGTGCCGAGGTTGAGTTCGCAGCCCGTGGGCTGGCACGGCATGGCACGTTTAGTAATCGTGCCTAACGGGCCGTGCCTTTACTGGGGCGTGCCTTGTCAAGCCCGCGATGGGTCGTGCCGTGCGGCCCGTTTGGCCAGCTATAGAAGAACTGTGTCGCTCCGGATAAAGTTAAAAAGAGGTGGTGATCCTTCGAGAATGGGGGAGATGGAACGAGTGTGCGGCCGTTTTGGGTTTGGTGGCAGCATTCACACACCGTTGTGGCGTGCGTACGTACGAGGGTTCGCATTGAATTTTACCGCTCCACCGCAGTGGGTTCTTGACTGACACACGGAACCGGCGTATCAAGGCTTTGACGCGCGTAGACGGTCGTGGCATAACCGGGTGGAGTACACAAAAAATGGTGCACCAAAGCACGGTGCGAGTTGGAAAATCGCACGGCAGTTTCCATCCGAGGAACTTTTCGTGTTTTGATGTTAAGGGTTGGAAAAAAATGTTGAGTGAATGTGATTTTTGCACTCCATGCATGTTGCTGAGTAATGTGCGTCCAGAATAAGGAAAAAAATTACCCCCGCAAATTTGATGGCTTAAAAAAGATAAAATGAGAGAGCATGAATCTTGAACTATATTGAAAAAAATGAGTTACATGATTTTGTGGGCGATAAACATTTTTAAGCTGCATGGTCATGCGGTCTGGAAGCACTTGTGCGTCACCTCGAGGATGACATGTGGGCTCGTTTCTAATGTGGGTCCGTGTGTCATCAGGGGTGGGTGCAAGTGGGTTGTGTGACTGCTAAAACCGTGGCCGTGTGTGCCGGTGGTGGCCCATTGTCAATCGAAGAAGCTTGAATCTCAACTATCTTCAGTGCGATCACTGTTCAACTGCTTCCCCATTTCGTTGTTCCTCTTCTGAAGCCACTGTTTTCCTAGATTGCTCGTCGCCATAGCTGCTCGGATAGTAGTCCTCCAGCTCTCTGGAAGATGGTTTCATGGGGGGATGGTGAGAAATCCTCTGCAGATCCAAGCTCTGAAGGTTCAGATGTAAGTATAGAACTTGTTAATTTATCATATCTGTTAGTAGTTTTGATGATAGGTACCTGATGTAGAAATTTGAACTATAGAACCTCAATACTATATACGACTCAGATTTCTGCGGCTTAGACGAGGATGAGGATCCTGTCCGTTGCAAACACAATGACGTGGCTGCTAAGTTTGTCTGTTTTGAGAGATGTGGCATATGCAGGAAGTTTTATGGATGTGTGATGCATGTAAAATGCATACATGAACTTTACATTTTATTACATGTTATTCCATGATATTTGCATCATATAAGGGTTATATTCATGATTTATATTGAGTTTTGGGGATAATTAACAACTTCCCCATTTTTCTGGAATTAACCCTGCGCTGTCAGAAAACCCCTTTTTCTATATTTTGATGTTTCAGGGACCCAAACGACGTCCAAATGACCTAAGATTTTACGGGGATCACTTTTTTTGGAAGGAACGAAACGTAGGCGCAAAGGAATCGAAGAAACGGAGACTAGAAAGCCAGATTACCTGACCACGTGGGACCCACCAAGTTGGCCCTCGGGCCGCCGCTGCCGTCGATCTTTCTTCCCGAAGCTTCGTCTTGACCTAAAAACGACTATATATAGACCCCCCAGGGCTTTCGCGAAAGAGAGCGCCGCCGAAACACAGAAACCACGAAACAGAGACCTGGAGCTGAAGATTGGAGGGGGAAAACTCCGGCGGAGCGCTGCCGGCGTTGTCTCCTTCGCCTCCAACAACATCTCCACCGACACCATGATGAAGAGGGAGTAGTCCACCCCTGGACTATGGGTTTGTGGAAATAACTTATGTATCTCTCCTCTCTATGAGCTTCACTAATTAGTACCGTATGAGCTGCTGAACATGATTACGGTCATCTATGTAATTCCTTTGTGGTGGATCTTTATTATGAGTTAATACATGTTTGAGATTGCAATGGTTTTGTTTCAGTTATGAAAGTAGATGCATATTATGTACCCCGTTCTTATTTACTTGTCATGATCAAGCATGTTTATGAGAGCATATGAGGGGGAACGTGTGCATTATTTGGAGTAACGGGGGGTGGCTAGTGTAGTGAACGTGACAGATAGTTCTGCGATCCACTTGGGTTTTCTACCTTACTTTGTTGCCTCACTAGGGATAAACAAAAATACCATGCTACAGGAGAGTGGATGTGACCTTGGCCACTATCTCCATGACTAGATCTAGCATGTTCTTATTTTAACTTCATGTCATTGAACTTATCGCTATGCTCTGACTTATCTTAATTAGTAAGGTGTTATGATTTAGTTCGCATCTTGGTGGAGCATAAGAGAGAGAACAACTTATACTTGAGATCTCTATGTTAGGACGTGATGCCCATATTATTAATAATTTGTCAAACCATGTCTTGCCATCTTACATGTTAATTTTAGTGTTCCATTGTCTACCACGTTATCAAGAGAGAGTGCATTTGTGAAACCATGAACCCCGGTCCATTTTAAATCATAAGAAACATCTTTCCAACACTTTTATCATCACTTTTGTTTGCTTCCATTATTAAATCTGAAAATACAAAAACACTTTTACATCTTGCATTCATCATAAAAAACCCAAAAATATCATTTATCATTACTACCATCATCCTTGCATATTTATTTTACCATCATTGCATATTTACTACTATTTGCATATTTATTTTATTATCATTCTCACACCTTGTGCTTGACAACCACTTGGTGAGGTTGAGGGCACAAAACAATTTATTTTGTTACAGGTTCTCAAGAGAAGGATAAGGAGATAACACCTGAAATACTGGTTCCCCAAGAGTTCGATATTAAACCCTCGAGTCACCCCTCGTGGGGAAAACTGTCTTCCACTACTACATACACTCTGCACTTGGAGTCTCAACCTAACCCATTTACTTTTCACGCAGGTAACCACACGAAGGGCCGTCAAGACCGTTTTCTGGCGCCGTTGTGGGGGAACTACGTGAAGGGCCATCAAGACGTTTTCTGGCGCCGTTGCCGGGGAACTACGTGAAGGGCCATCAAGACGTTTTCTGGCGCCGTTGCCGGGGAACCATAGCTGAAAGGTTTATCCAAGGATCACTCACATCAAGTCAACTTCATCACGTACGAAGAAGATGACGACCTCCGGACTCCAATCCAGCGAAGCAACGGAAGTAGAAGACTTGGACTGCAGAAACCAACAGCACGACGGAGTGCGTATGGTGGAGAAAACCTCAACCGTGCGTAGCCCCAATTGCGGAGCCACGTCTAAACGGGTGACAGAGAGAGAGAGAGAGAGAGAGAGAGAGAGAGAGAGAAATTGGTGTGTTTCCAAAGGCATGGGACACCTATATTTATAGGAGGAGGAGGGCTGCAACACCCCTTGGCTTAGCCATGTGGGACTATTCCCACATGGCCAATTCGGCCAAGGGTGGTGCGCTGGCCCTGGTGGGCCCCATTCGGCCCAGCCAGGCCGGCTGCCCCTCTCCCTCCCTCTTTGGTGCGCCTCCCCCTTCATGGGCCTTCTCCTCCGGGAGTTGGCCCATTTAAGGTGGGCTGCCTTGTAAAATTCGAAATTAATTAAATAAAAATATATTTAACTATTAATTACACTATTTAATATTAAATATATATTATCTAATTTATTCTGGCTCCGAAAAACTATTTCGTTGCCCTCCGAACTTCATTGAATATGACCCGGAACACTTCCGGTGTTCTTCTCTCTATTTTGTTTTCTACGTCCAATCTAAATAAACGTCACCTACCCTTAAGTGTGTCACCCTAGCGGTTCGGGAACACACAGACATGATCGAGACCCGTTCTCCGATCAATGACTAGCATCGGGGTCGTGGATACCCATAATAACCCCTATGCGTTCACGAATAACTTTGTCGTTCGAACCTTTAGACGTCAAGTCTCAAACCTTTTGCCTGGCGATACTTAGTTTGTCCGAGACTCAATCTCCGGCATCACGATACCGAGGTTGATCTCGTTACCTGACAATACTATCTTTACTCGTCTATGATATTACATCCCCGTGACCTAGTCACATGCTTGCAAGCTCATTGATGTAATCTCACCGAGTGGGACCAGAGTATCGATCCTGCTATGCGGATTGGCAAATCCCGCTCTTGATCCCTCGCCTCAACTACTTTCTTCCAATACCCGAGAGGGACACCTTTATTGTCACACTATGTAAGATATGACGTTTGATGCAATCAAAGTATCTTTCAGAAACATCAATTAAAGTTGATCTCACGGTCGAAGGCGTAATGACTACGTCCTACAAATATTGGGTGTGTCCATCACATCATTCACCTAATGATAGACTCCATTGTCTACTGACATAAATGTCACATGATCGGGAAACCTCGATCATCAATCGCACAACGGACTAGTAAAGAGGCTACTAGGGACCTGGTTGTTTACATACCACACGTGCATTAATGTTTCCGCTTAATACAGTTATAGCATGGTATAAAACGTATTATGAACAAATGAGATATGACAAATAAAACATCTTTATTAATTGCCTCTAGGGCATATCTCCTTCAGGATGAACTACTCACGCATCTGTCCGGAGGCGGGCATGGTGATGTAGAGCCCTCCGATGATGATCTTTTGCTCCGGCAGGGTGCCAGGAAGAGCTTCAGAACCCTCCCGAACTAGGGTTGACGACGACGGCGGCGACCCGAACTTTTCGTGGAATAATGCTCGGGTATTTAGAGTTTTCAGGAGGAGGTGAATATATAGGCAGAAGGGCGGCGCGAGGGGCCACCCGAGGGCGCCAGACGACCCCCCGGCGCACCACTAGGTGGGGCCGCGCCGAGGTGGCGTCTGCCCCCCCAGGGCGCCTCTTCGACCGCCCTTCAGACTTCGTCTTCGTGTCAGTGTAAAACTCCACCTCGTTGATTTTCGTCCAATTCCGAGAATATTTCCGGACTAACTTTTCTGAAACAAAAAGACAACAGAAAACAGGAACTGGCACTGTGGCATCTTGTTAATAGGTTAGTCCCAGAAAATGCATAAAAATGTTATGAAGTGTATATAAAACATGTAGCAATTAGTATAAAACATGTATGGAACATAGCAAGCAGCAGGCGCATCCTGGAGCCCCGACCACCGAGCTGCCCACTGGTGGCGCCCTGTATGCTGCTCGCTCCGCCATGGATGGGGAGCTCCTGCCCCTGCCGCTGCAGCCTACGCCGCCCCCCTCCGCAGCACCATGGCCTGCTTCTTGTGTCTCCGCTGCTAAAGACGAGGAGGACGATGAAGAAGAGTTGGTCCCCCCAAACGCCGCCGGCTGCCACCAAGACCTACGATGCTGCTGATTTCAAAGAGGACGAAGGCAATGAGGTGGAGATGGCCCAACGAACACTATTGGCAGCCTCCAATGGCCTCGGCTTGGCTTCAGCCACTCGCTCGTGCATGCAGCGTGAGGTCAGTAAGCATGGGGCACGGCAGGAGGTGCTGCCGCGGCGTGGCCTGAGTCATCATGGGTCGGCCGTCTTGTCAGATGCTCGCCGTCCCATCCCTGCTTGGCTTGCGGGGAGATGTTGCAGGTGTCTCGCTCCTGTACACCGTGCGGTTTCTTGCAGAGATCCTTTCAGGTGCTCCTGATGCCTTGAGAACGGCCATGCGTCTCGCGAGTGCCGCAACGCTTGGCGTCCGCTTAGCATGTTGCCAGCCTTGCTACGTCGTCGTCCTGCCTAGCCACGGAGCCTCGTCAAGCTCCGGCTCCTCGTCGGACCCCACTTTCATCCAAGGCGCTTTGTCCGGTCTCTTGGACGTCGCTAGTTTCAGCTCCTGTTCGCTCTATGGCCTCGGCGGATATGTCATTGCGGTCCGCTTTGGAGGGGCAGGTTGAGCTTGTGCGCTCTGAGCTTCTCGACATGGCTTCCTTTTGCCTCGAGGAAACGATCCAGCCTCTACTACATGATGTTGTTGACTCCATGCAAGGATTGATGCTGCGGATCGGGAGTTTTCTAGAGCGGGCCGAGGCTGCACTGTGTAGGCTCTCCCAGCCGCATGTGTTGCTTTCTGATCCTGAACTGCGTCCTTTGGTTGTGCCTGATGTTGGCTTCGTGGACGAGAGTGAAGTGGGTCTTTATGGCCGTTTCTCTCCTACTTCTAGAGCCAGCTCGACGGTGATGGATCCAGTGCTGCAAATCATGCCCGGTCTTCAGGAGCTATGCGAGGAACCGGTTCTCCCTATTTCCATTGAGCAAGTGGAGGCGAACTCGCTCGAGAACTCAGTTGTGCCTTCACTACCAAGCAAGACGTTTGACTCTGATGAGAGTGGTGTTGTGGAAGGTGCAGTCTCTGTCTCGCATGTTGTCCCTGTTGGTGGTGTGGTTGCTACGCCCGGAGCATTGGCACGTGTGCCTGGGTCTCTCGTTGCCAAAGAGATTTGCAATTTCTTCGTCACTTTGGCGGCTGCTAACCCTGGATCCAATAAGACGATTGGATGTCTCATGAAGGAAAAGGCTAGAAGGGATAAGAGTAAGAGAGGCGGCGTCGTGAAGGAGAAATCAAACAAGTACGGAAGCAAAAATAGTCACGCTATAGAGAAGGCCTCTGTGGTTCCTTGATGGATGACTCTCAGTGTTTGGAAGGAAAAAGAGTGACATTGTGGTTGGAGTGTACTTTGGTGATGCTGTGTCTCTTCTGTGTTCTAGGAGTTTCGTGTTGCGAGTGTATGTGCGTCTGTTTCTGTGGTCGTGTGGTCTCATTTTTTGCGAGTTGTCTGCTTGTCACTTGGGTTGTGACTTGATTGCATTTTGTGACCAAGTTTGTAACGGTTTTCGCCCGATTTTTCACAAATTAATGGGGCAATTCTTTTCTTCTTAATTAATTAATTAATGAATGAGACAAATATTTTGCCTCCTTTCAAAAAAAGTTTAAAAAACAAACCACCCAGCATTAGCTTCATGCCCATAGATAATGAAATGATGTGCATCTGTAAAATCTCCCGCATCGATCATTCAGCTCAAACCCAGAGATGAAAAGATGTCGATTATCCATGCATGACTAAAAAGCTGCGACAACTGAAGTTACTGTCACAGGTACCAGTTGCCTTTTTGAATGCCCACAGTACACAAGTGACAATTACTCCCTCTGTTTTTATAATAATCCACGTGCACATGTTTACAAATACATGTAGACATATTTTAGTGTATAAGTTCACTTATTTTAATGTGCATGTAAACTAAAACATCTTATATTCATGCATAGAGCGAGTACGTCAGTTACACTGCCCATGTATCAAAAGTTCAAAACACATGCATGTTGATACTTTTGCATCTGCGTTACACGTGGCTGGTATATACATGCATTGTTTATACACGTAGGGCCAAAAGGTTTGATTCTATCTTATGCTCCGTATCAAAATGTAAAATGTTTTAATTTTTTTGGTTCACACGTATTTAGACTTGTTTTAGTGTAAGATTTGTATGAATCTTTCATTTAAATATGTCTAGATACATATGGATAAAAAACTTAAAACATCTTACATTTTGATACGGAGGGAATAATAACTACCATTACGTCCTGTGATCATGCATGGCATATTCCTTCACCCACACATACTTTTAAAGGGGGCTAGCTTACGGGCCAGGCCTCTCTCTGACCTGATAACTAGTATGGCCTCCCCGACAAGCTCTATCAGCAGGCCCCTTCTTTTGCAATACTTAAGAAGGTCTCTCCTGGCCAAATTCTTTAAAGGAAAAAAAAGAAAGCATATCGATCGATAGCCACAAATGCACCAAAGCAACCGAAACCTCCTTTTAAAAAAAGAACCTGCTTCAAGTTCCAACAGTACGTGGTTGATCGGTCCAATGCTTTAAAGACATCGATAGAGCAGTGCTAACTAGCTCGATCCATGCAACAGGTGGCAATTCTGGTCTATCATGGCAATCGTACGTGAGATCGACACGTGTATGCAGAGCTATCTAGGGCATGCACACCAAATATTAAGGCTTCCATACTTTTCTTTTGTGTGCGGGTGTAGGAAGTGGCAGGGTGGATCTCAGCTTATCGGGTTTCACTTCGATGCATCCGTATACGTCGATCTAAGCCGGCTCCAAGGTTATGTTCGGTTTCTACTTTCTAGTACTAGCTAGCAGTGATCCCGAGCCTCTTACATCATTATTTTGTATCTCGGTTAGTTGGCCACATTGTATCGGTGTTTATTTTTCCGCTTGTTGCTTGATTAGCTGCATGTGTAGTTTCAAGTGTGAGCAGATGCAGATCACATGTGTTGGTTGTGTGCAATGCTATGATTTGTTCACCTCATTAAAATATGTGATCTTAACACCTCTTGCAAAGAATCAGCACATAGAAAATCACATCAACACTAACTAGACATTAGCACATGCAACATACTCAAGATAGTTAAGCAGGTTCTTTGATATCTTCATGCTTACATCACCAGGTTCATGCACACATAAACAAGATAGACATGGTTCTAAATACCTGCACTTTTGCATGAACATGTGAGGCTCACACCCTAATCAAATATGAAGTTCAGATCAACAGGGACATTCCATGCCCCTGTACAACACTAACACGAGAGTATTGTACCCGTTATCAAAATGCTTCTTCCCTATCACCGGTTCATCACTATCTTTTACACGCATATATACTTACTCGTCTGGAGCTGCTACCCGTGGTGAGGACATATGTACGACTTCAGCATGGAGGTCGGTATCGTTCTTGAGGACCGCTCAGTTTGAAGGCTCTAGCATTTTGATTGTATATGATGCCCTCCTACGTGGGTTTTACAACATGATTAAGAGTTAATATGTTTATCTAGTATATATGCACTTAATTTGGTCCCAATATATAGTTGGTTTGGTTTAACCACTGTCACGTTGATCCGTTGCTTTGAAGCAATATCCCCTCAAATGGACGAACTGAAGATTGAAGCGACGATTTCAAGGATCCCTGAAGAACTAGATACAACGTCGGCACACATACTTGAAAGGATCGTATGACACCTAGAGGGGGGGGGGGGGGGGTGAATAGGTGCTACCCAATTTTTAGTTCTTTTTCAATTTAGGCTTGGCAAAAAGGTAAATTCTCTAGATATGCAACTATGGTGAATTTACCTATATGACAAGTTAAAACTAAGCAGGCTACAAGATACAAGTAAAGGCAAGGTAAAGGGGTAACCGAAAGTGAAGCACGCGGAGACAAGGATCTAATCCCGAGTTCCTCCTTTTTAGGGGAGTATGTCTCATTGGAGGGGTGTGAGATCGCCACCACGGGCTTGCTCAACGCCACAATAGGCTCACCCTATTCTCCGATGAACCGCACCACAAAGGATTGGTTCACCTTCAACTATCGGAATCCTTCAAGGCGGAATCCGGAGCCTTTACAACAACAATCCGGCCACACACCAACAACTGAATTGGGAGCTCCCACACGGCTACAATCTGTCACAAGAGACAACAAGTAAGGTCAACAAGATGCCTAGGTTTTCCCAATGGAAACCCTAGGCTCGAATCCCTCAAGTGAATGAGGGGGAAATGTAAATCGCCTTGGTGAAGATGTAGATCTTGGCCTTCTCCTTCAATCCTCCAAAGATCAGCGAGTTTGGGTGGACAGATAGGAAGATCTATGTGTTTTGAGCTTGCAACAATGAGGGTCAAAGATATTCTGGTCGAGCTACCCAAGGTTGAAGAAGGCGGGGGTATTTATACCCTGCTGGAAATGTAGCCGTTGGCGAAACAGGGGGACCGGAGTCTGTAAAAAAACAGGGGGACCGGATATTCCGGGTCAAGTGATGACCGGATATTCCAGTCCACCGGATATTCCGCCACTTACGGAAATCTCCAGTGGCAAATATCCGACGACCATCTGAGAGTTGCAACAACTGCACGCTCTGGTCCTTAGTAGAATTTCCTCGAGCCACCTTCTGGACCGGATATTCCGGTCCCTTCGAAATCTCCGGTAGCAAATCTCTGATGACCATCCGAGAGTTGCAAAACTGGTTTGCTAGAAGTCCTTAGCCATTTTTCTTGAGCAATGTAGCGGACCTGCACTTAAAATTTGGCAAGATCCCTGTGTATAGTGCAAACCCCTGGATCGATTCATTTGCACACACAGTGTAAGATGAATATCATGCAAATGCGTCAAATTTTATTACATCGCATGATCCAGACTTACAATTTTCATTACAAATTGCATAGCTCAAGGCTAGCATTTTACAAAGTTCAGCACAACGGAATAAAAGTAGCAGTGAGTCTCCATCATCTTCATGTGCCACAGGCGAAAACATGTTGGTTGTAGACTCGAAACCTTATACGAAACCTCACTCATCGTCTGAACATCCTGCAACAGGAAAAAATGTTGCAACAAGGTGGGTCAGAACCATATAAAATGGATCTGGCAAGTGACACTCTGTGGACACTTAGTGGAATAACTCTAATATCCTATATGCATATTTGGCTGGTGGAGTTCAAGGCTATTTTGCATAAAGCCAACTTTTTCCTAACTCTTTGGAAAACACTTTTCTTCTAATCGAGACATCTATGGCATGAAAACCACTGTCTCATCTACCCTTGTTCACCCTTCATATTTTACTTGAGAAATTAGAATGTTGGGATCCTCCGTTGACGTCCTTGATCAGCTGCTCGGATTTGTCCATAACCGGGGACACGGCTAAGTACTTAGTTTTGACACTCTCGAGAGGTTGTGCACGTTCACCATTAGACTTAACCAACCCAAACTATCTCCACACTCCAATAGTGATAGGAGAAAAGAAGAAGGTTAAGACGAGATCCTTCGGAAGCATTTTCCCACCCCATACCGGCCTGACGCGCTCCACCTACAATCCTCTACCACCACCTGTCAAGCCGGGGCGAGTCCACGCAACTTATTCGATCAAGACAGAGCTCATATGACCAATGGCTGCACTGGAAGCAATCTTCACTTGGAGTTCTTCAGATCCCTTTGTTCCTGGGTGGCCATCCACAAGTGAATATCCCTCAGGTAAAACCCCTGGGGACAACACTCAACTCTCAACAGCCAATCAAGCCCAAATCCACCCAGGTGTTCATTTAACTTAGTAGAATTTAAGCTTTTCAATAAAACACATTTGCATAGCATCAATAATTCTACTAATTTATCATAGGATTCTAGACACAACTAGTAAAAAGGAGATAGTAGTTTTAGCATAGCAATACTATCCAACACATGCATATAAAAAAATAATTCTAAGTCATGCATAGAAAAATACTTAGGAAATTTATGGGGGTGTGCCACTTGCGTTTGGAGTTGGTGAAGAATCACACTCTTCACCAGATGGAACGTTGCTCTCCGTACAATCTATACATTGAAAACACAACAACAATAATATAAACAAGCATGCTAACAATCATACAAACAAAAAGAAGAAAACATTCAAAGAACAAACATAGCAAACGAGTTTTAAACAAGTTAGTTAGAAAATGGTCAATGTTCAACTCTCAAAAGAGTTATGGAAAAAGGTTTTATGGTTAGCTACTAGGGCATGGGTTGGTCAAGGTTTAAGTTTGAAAATAAATCAAACTCTAGTGGATCCCTATTTGTTGTGCTTCACCTTGGTCTTCTTCTCTTGTTTCTGAAACTTCTTATTTTGTGCCTTGAACTTCTCCTCTTGAGTGTTGGTCACATCTTCTTGAGTCTTGATGATCTTCTTTTGATCTTCAATTATAACACTTTAGGGACTTAGTCATAAACACTAAGGACTTGGTCTATGTCCAAAGTGAAAGAACGGATAGGAAGAGCAGAAAGGAGAGAGAGAGAAAGATGTAGTTGGTCTTCTAAAGGATCATCTCCAGGCTTCCTTGTAGCTTCCTCCTTGGTGTGATGACTTCATTGAATTTTTGTAGAATTGTTGGTTTTACAGACTTGAGGGTTTTGGTATCACCAAGGCTGGTCTTGAATCTAACTTGGCCACACCACTAAGTCAAAGGGAAAAGAAAAAAGAAAGGGAGACAAACTTAGAAAAGATGGGGTTGGTCTTCTTGAAGTTCCTCTTATTTTCTTCTAAGTGCTTCCACTTCTTGGAGATGGCTAAGTAACTTCTTGGAGATGGCTAACTCATTCCTTGGTCCTCCTTGTAGTGGCATCGTGTTGAAAATCCCAAGTTGACAATTGGGGCACCTTCATTGCATTTCATGTTTTTTCACAAATCCTAACTTGGTGGTTTTTCAACTGGGAGAGTCAACTAGGAAAAACATACATGGACTTGGTTTCATGGTGTCCAATGGCTTAGGCCTTGGTCTCTCTGGTGTAAAGTTAGTACTTAGAACAATTTTGCTAAAGAAAACATATTGAAAACATTGTCAGAAATTAAACTAACTCAAAAATAGTCAAAAGAGCATCTAAAATTCTAAAACAATTTTTAAACTTAACCAAAAATTATTTTGAACAAGGGGAACTGTTAGAACACGGCCTAAGGTCTCCAAAAATATTTTGTTTGCCAAAATTGGATTTACAGAATTTAAACTATGCCAAAACTCATCAAACAAGCATATTTGAATTTGAACCAATTTGATATTGTCAAAATTAAATTTGGACAGTGCTAAGAGATTCTACAAGTCCGGAGCTTTTCAAAAAGTCCAAGTTTGCTAAATTTGGAGTTGTGGTTAAAAAGATATGAAATTTACAAGTTTGGGCTATTTTCTGAATTTTCTAATCCGATTTAAAAAAATCGCTGACTGAGCGTGACGTGGCTGCTGACTGGATCTGAGATCTGGATCTGAGGGATGTCGAGGCTGACGAGCGGGCTCCGGATGTCAGTTCGGAATAAAATGAAAAAAATAAAAAAAAATATAAGAGAAAACTATGACCTGGCAGGATTCGAAATTGGGACTTCTAGTGTGTGAGATTAACGTGCTAGCCACTGGGCTGCTAGTTCCCAATTTGATATATATGGCAACGTAACGTAGATGAACCTAAAGCGAGACGCTCACCGGGGCGGCGCTAGGTCGCCGGAAAATGACGTCGCGGTGGCCGGCTGCTCGGGCGTGGACGGCCGCGACGCTCCGGTGGTCCGCCGGCTTAGGCGAGGCGACGACGAGGTGCGCCCGGAGGCGGCGAAGACGATGGTGGCGTTGGCGTGCTCGGCCTAGTCCTCGAACGGCGCTGGAGCGCGAATGGAGGTGCGGATGAAGTTGCCGGCGTCGGTGACCTTCGTTTCAAGCTCGTTCTCGACTCCTGGGCTGCGGAACAAATATAAAAAGGGCTTTAGAAGATGCGCCTCGACAAGGGGAAGCTTAAGGAACAAAATTTATTTAGGCGGAGGGGATCTTCTATGTCGCCGGAATCGAAGAAATCGGCCGACGGCGAGGCGGAGCGCCGGCGAGAAATTCCGGCAGCCTAGGGGCACGCTTTGATGGGGAGGGAGAGGGGAAATAAAGAGGAGGTCAGGGGCTTTTTATAGGATCCAATGACGCTCGATTTGGTGGAGTAAATCGCTCGCAATCAACTCGACAAGAAACAGCAACAAATATTAAATCGGGCGTCATTTCCGTCCAGAGTTCGCATTGAGAGATTATGACATTTGTGTGGGGAATGAATTCCCTGAATGGGATGCCCGTTCAGTTTGGATTAATTTTCGTATTGAAGTGGAGCAGAAACGGTCACGCATTTGATGGAGAAATTAAGATGGAGAGTCAACTGCCATGGATGTTGCAGTTCATGAACGTGTACGTGTTCCTGGACACGAGCAGGAAGACGACCAAGTCGTCCGGTCCTAGATGGGCTAAGATTTGGCCCACCAGAAAAAAAATACGAAGAAAAAAAAAAGACATGGGCTGCTTAGCCCGGTTAGGTTAGGTCCCTTTTTTTTATTCTTTTTCCTTTTCTGGTTTTCTCTATTTCTTTATAACTTTTGTTTTAAAAGTCCAAATCAACTCAAACTGGTTTCTAAAATTTATAAAACTAATATCTGTCATTTAAAATATTCAAGCACACTTTTCCAATATATTTCAAAAATACAAATTCAAAATATTGCATAATTGCTTAATTGACACTTTATGTCAATTTTAAAATAGATTTTTAATAAAATCATTTGTGACTTATTAAAATCAAATAAAATTACCACAAATGTAAATATTGAAAATAAGTGATTTTAAACTTATTTGTTTTTCAAATAAGTATAATTGAATCAAAACAATTTTTAAAATGGAATATGCTTTAAATAAAAACACTTTATAGATATTGTTTTAGGGTCTAATAAATAGCCAAAAGTTAAATATTTAAAATCAAATAATTGGAATAAAACATTTTATGAGATAAAGGTTTCTTTGAAATACCTTGGATAAAATAATTTAATTAAACTAACTCAAATTCTGAAATTAAAGATTACTTGGATATTTAAACTATTAAAGTTTTTGAAGATGCCAAATGTCTTTTATTATTTGGTTTCTAATATAATTTTAATGTTTTCTTTTAATAAAAACAATAGTTTTAATTTTTAGTGATTTTTGAACATTCCAAAATATTGGGATGTTACAAGCAACCTTGGGGACCGAATATTCCGCCCCAGACTGGGACTAGAATATCCGGTTTCTTTCTCTGAGCAAATTGACTAGCTCTTTTCTTCTTTCTTTTTGGTTTCGATGCACTGATGTTTTAATCACCTAAAAGCCTGCATCACTTAACATCATATCAAATTATCACTAGTGTTGTTGCCTAACACACAAAACACAAGGGATTAAGAAATGTTCTTTCAATCTCCCCCATTTTGGTGTTAGATGACAACACTAGGATTTGCAAATAGAGCACAACAATATATCAACAAATAGATTGAGATTTAAGTGAAATCATACCTTGTGCATAAGAATGTAGAGATAAACCATTGCACAATAATATATGTATCAACCATAGATAAAATGAAATCCATATGTCTCACACATACTTAAACAAATTTGTTCCACAAAAATAGGAAAGCAAGAAAATAAGTTCAACACATAAGATAAATGGACACAAGCCATATAGAAATGATAAATGCAAATGCTTATGCCCGAACCCATGCAAATCCCACGGAGAACCTAGTAGAACTACTTCTCCCCCTTTGGCATCGAAACGCCAAAAAGGGAAAAGAGCGATGCTACGTCCCAAGTGGATCACTCAGAAGCCTCGGTTTTGTAGGAGTCATCACCATCCTCATCATCATCATCCTCAGATTCTGCTTTTTCCTCGTCATGAGCAGGAGCATGAGAGTAGGTGGGACGGGAAGGAGCTGCAGAAGCTGACGCTCAGAGATCCATCTCCAACTGAACCCAATCGGTCTGAGCACCTGAGTTCCACCTTTCATAAGGAAGTGGAGGAGTAGATGTGGGAGGAGCAGCTAAAGATCCAGATACATGGTGAAGGATGAGCTGCTGGGTGTTGTTGATGTTGTGGCGCTCACGGTATACATCATATTGCTCCTTGCGAATATCCACACATGTCCCTGTGAATATAAATCTGCTCCATGCACCAAAAGTTTGGATCTTCAATGTGTTCATCTCTTGGTACATTGACATACCAATCTCCCTGCCTAATCTTGGCAAAGTGAATGGTGTTCATTTCCTTGTAGTTTGGCCTTTGTTCCTTGCCCTTTCTCTTCTTAGAATCTGGGTGAGGAGACTTGGAGGTAATTTTCTTCGTTGATTTCTTTGCTGCCTCTTTCTGCTGCCTTCTAACCTCAATCTCATCAACAAGAACTCCAGCTTCATTTGTGTAAAAGTGACGCTTGCGTTCATACCGCTTCGGCGCTCTACTTGAACCACCTGTGAGGTATGGCAATAGATGGATAGCAGGGATAAGTACACACAAGTCACAGCGAAGAAAAGATACAAGATTCATTAGGAAAGCAGCCCAAAGTTGATACTACCTAGTCCTAGGCCAATCAGGGAAATGCTGATGAAAACTAAAGAAACCGGAATATCCGGTGTACTCCAGAACTGGAATGTCCGGTCTGAAGAATTCAGCACAAACCTGATTCGAAACCTAGGTCTAAAAGTAGATCTACAGGTAGGATTGCTACTTGCTAGCCTAGTGGTTCTAGTATGCAGGGAAAACACGGGGCATCAACTGCTCCAAGATTGCAAGCAAAAATAACTCCAAAATGTTTCTAGGGAAAGGCACCTAAGATTCAAAAGTTTGGGAGTTACCCTCATCCATTTGAGGAACTGCTTGGAGGAGAAGTTTCCCAGAGTGGAGGAGCACCAGATCCGGCCGGGGGCCAGAGAAAACGGTGTCCAGAAACGCCGGGGCGGTGCGGGGATGGCAGGCGGCGGCGGGTGTGGAGAGAGGGGGTCAGGGGTGGAAGAAATGCTCGAATGAGCCCTTCACCCCGACGTCCCCTTGATAAAGCGGATACACCGCCACAGACCGGATATTCCGGTTCGAACTTGGACCGGATATTCCGGCCGATCGGAATTTTCGTGTAAACACAGAAATTCTGGCCTGTTGAGCCCTTTCTCCTTAGTTTCAAAACAAAGACTTGTGTGCATAGATAGAAATGTTTTTAGATAAGATAGGCTTGGGATTTAGAGAGACAAAATGACATTGGTACTTCACACCCATGCTTGCAAGAGGCAAACAAATAAAATGCCAAGTTTGAGTGTGTTTTCCATAAAGTCAAAAAGTAGACATAAAAACTCCAAATGATTTTCAAATAAGACCCAAATAAGAACCAACTCTTCATAAATAAGAGGGCGGTGGCCGAGGCCACCATGTTTGAGTTTTATGGCGTGACACCGTGATGGCGTGGATCACACGTTCGCTGGAAACCCCAAGAGGAAGGTATGATGTAGCGTAGCAGCAGTTTTCCCTTGATTACGAAACCAAGGTTATCGCACCAGTAGAATTTGGAGAAGGCTTCGGCTTGGTGACAATGGCAACGGCGCCGAAAAGAGCTGTTGACGTGGACCTGCGCACACACGAACAAACTACTTTGTCCCAACAAAACATAGAGGGTGTCAATCTCTCGGCTTGCTGAACACAAAGGATTAAACGTATGGTGGAAAATAATATGAGAGCAAATATGATCAGCGAGCAAATGACTAGGAAAAGCTATTAAAACAGTTGTAAGCAATGTAGGAAAATAGGACTGGGGTCCACAGTTCACTAGTGGTGTCTCTCCAAAAGATAAACGTGTTGGGTGAACAAATTACAGCGGGGCAATTGACAAACATAGGCGCAACACAATACTATCATGACAACATGTTCACTGTTTTATTTAATATGGGCATTACGTCAAAATACATAAACCGTTATCCAACTGCATCTATGACTAATAATCCACCTCAGGATCGCTATCCAGCAAGTCTCTCGAAAGTATTAAGTTGCAAGCAACAGATAATTACAATAAGCATGGTGAGTAATGTAAGCAATGAGTACAGCATAAAGCAATAAACACCGATGTTTTATCCCTAGTAGCAACATCACATCTCGAGTCTTAAATGTTTATGTCGATCGAGCTCAGACAAGAGAGACATGAACCCACTATCTTGCATAAATACTCCCTCTACTGATACAAGTAATTACTTCGGCCAAAGCATACACAAGCATTGGAGAGCATGCAAGATCATAAATAAAACATATCATAGATAAACTGAACAATAATGTCATGAATCCATAATTCATCGGATCCCAGCAAACACAACGCATAGCATTACATAAAGATGATCTTAATCATGTAGGCAGCTCATAAGATCTAAACAATGGAGCATAAGGAAGAGAGACAACCATCTAGCTACTGCCATGGACCCATAGTCCCGTGGTGGACTACTCACGCATCACTCCGGAGGCAGTCATGGTGGTGTAGATGCCTCCGGTGACGATCTCCCCTCCGGCAGGGTGCCGGGAAGAGCTTCAGAACCCTCTCGATCTAGGGTTGGCGACGGCGGCGACCTCGGACGTTTTCTGGAAAATATGATCGGGTGTCGAGGGTTTCCGGGACAAAGGAAATTTATAGGCAAAAGGGCAACTCGAGGAGGTCTCGGAGTCGCCCAGGTGGGGCCCAGGCGTGGCCCAGCCTTGGCCGCGCCAGGGGGTCCTCTGGGGGCTGTGGGTCCCCCGCCAGACCTCCTCGTGGCGCAGTCTTTGTTTCTTCGTAAAAATAAATCATGTGAATTGGCAGCTTATTCCGAGAAAGTTCCCCGACTAGCTTTTCTGAAACAAAATGAAATAAAAAACAGGAACTGGCACTGGGCATCTTGTTAATAGGTTAGTTCCATAAAATGTGCCAAAATGATATAAAAACATTGATAAAGCATGTGGCAATGATATATAATAAGCATGGAACATACAAAAATTATAGATACGTTTGAGACGTATCACACCGCGAAGATATATCTTGGGTTCACAACCAATACTCGTCATTTTAAGCACATAATTTCAACAAATGAAAATATAGAGGCAAATGAGTTCTTACTATCGGCATAATGGGGGGAGGGATAGTCCAATGGATTAGGACCGCACTCCCCCTATGTCCATGCCTACACCTAAACCAAATAGATAGTCAAAATATAGGTGTGTATGCAAGATAATCAAGTCAAGCTCATTGCATCAATGATATTTAGCTCATTCCTCAAATAGCAGAATCTTGCTTCATCAAATGGCTTCATGAAAATGTCTGAAAGCTAATCCTTGGTGGCCACATAGCCTAGCTCAATATGTCCTCGGAAACATGATCTCTAATGAAATGATGCCGAATCTCAATATGTTTCGTTCTTGTGTGTTGCACCTGGTTGTAAGCAATCTTGATAGCACTTTCATTGTCACATAAAAGAGGCACTTTGTCACAATTGACACCGTATTTCTTTAAAGTTTGCCTCATCCATAACAATTGAGTGCACGCACTTGCAGCAGCCACATACTCAACTTCGGTGGTGGAAAGAGATATACAATTTTGCTTTTTAGAAGACCAACTCACCAAAGACCTACCAAGGAATTGACATGCCCTTGAAGTTGATTTTCCTATCATCCACATCACCAGCCCAATACGAATCCGTGTACCCACATAGAGTGAAAGATGTGCCTTTTGGGTACCACAAACCAAACCTTGAGGTATGAGCCAAATATCAAATATCCTATGGACTGCCATCATGTGTCTTTCTTTAGGAGCAGCTTGATACCTTGCACACACCACTACACTCAACACAATATCGGGTCTAGATGCACAAAGATAAAGCAAAGAACCAATCATGGAGCGATATAACCTTTGATCCACATCTTTACCCTTAGGATTTAGTTGGAGATGGCACTTGGTTTGCATTGGTGTGGGCTTCTCTTTTAGATTCGGTAGCTTGAATCGCTTGAACATGTCTTGGATATATTTGGTTTGGGAGATGAAGGTTCCTTCTCTCAATTTCTTGATCTGAAAACCAAGAAAGAACTTCAACTCCCACATCATAGACATCTCAAACCTGTCAGTCATAAGATTTGAAAATTCATCATTAAAAGCTTTGTTAGATGAGCCAAAGATAATATCATCCACATATAGTTGGCATATGAAAATCTCCCCTTTAACCCTCTTGGTAAGGAGGGTGGGATCGATTTTCCCCACTTCAAACCCACGGCCTAACAATAACTCTCTAAGGTGCTCATACCACACACGTGGTGCTTGTTTAAGTCCATAGAGCGCCTTATCAAGCTTGTAGACATGGTTAGGGAAGTTTAGGTCCTCAAATCCTGGTGGTTGCTTAACATATACCAACTCCTTTAAAGGACCATTAAGAAAGACACTTTTCACATCCATTTGTTGCAATTTACAATTATGATGTGATGCATATGCAAGAAGGATACGAATGGACTCAAGGCGAGCCACGAGTGCATAAGTCTCTCCAAAATCAATGCCTTCAACTTGAGAGAACCCTTGTGTAACCAATCTTGCCTTGTTCCTTACAACCATTCCATGCTCATCTTGCTTGTTCTTGAATACCCACTTAGTGCCTATAACACTGCGGCAATCTTTGGGCTTCTCAACTAACTTCCACACCTTGTTGCGCTTGAAGTTATTGAGCTCTTCATGCATAGCTTCCAACCAATCCAGATCTTCAAGAGCTTCAAAGACTTTCTTTGGTTCCACCATGGAGATATGTGCTTGATGCTCACTAAATCTTGCCAATTGTTTCCTAGTGGACACTTTGTTCTTCCAATCACCAATAACTTGGTCAAGAGAGTGATCTCTAATCTCCAACAGTCTTGTAGCTCTAGCTTGACGATGGGCTTCGATATCCTCATTGCATCTTGGAGGTATCACTTGATCATTTGAGTCCCCATCTTGACTGAAATGCTGGCCTTGATCATCATTAAAAAATTCTTCATAGCTTGAAGTAGAAGGTTGATCTTGGCCTTGATCAGGGCTGACAGCAGCAGATCGAACTATGGCTTCAGGAGAACCGGATATTCCATGTAGCATCCTAAGTTTGTAATAAAGTGTGTTATTGTGGAATCATGTCATTTCATGCATTAACCCTTGCACTAATAAACATTTACATTTAAAACTGGGAAGAAATAATTAAAAAGGCCTAGAACTTGCTCTATTTTTAATTGTGGTTCAAAAGTTCCAAAAATTCGAATTAAAAATATGTGGGCCTTTTCTACAATATTAGAAGGCTCCATGAATTTTTGGGTATTTTATTAACTATCTTAAGAGCCCTAAAAAATGCAGGAAGTTGCTGTTAAAAGAATTTCTATAAATATTTGAAAGTTCAGGGGGTTTTACGCAAAATGTTTTCTTCTTCAACCTCCAGCCAGAAGGCGACCTGCCTGCTGCCGTGTCAAAATTCGTCGATTGCCACCTCCTCCTTGCCTGCTAGCTCGGGAGGATAAGACCAAGAAGACGTGTGCATCGGCCTCACTCGATCCATACCATTTTTCCTCTCTCCCTAGCTCTGCTCGCTCCTCACGAGCAAACCCTAGCCGCCACGGTCGCCGTCTCCGGCCTCCCAAGACGAATCCGAAACCTCCATTAGCTCCGCCTCGAGCTCCTCTTCCTCCTCCACGAGTCGCACGAGCTGGGATGGCCTAAGTCCGGCGAATCGCAGTCGTCTTCCTCACGGCCGGCCACCGCTCCTCGAGCTCACTCTGGTCACCTCCGACCTTCTTTGAGTCCTCTGACCACCTCAACGTGCTCCTCGTGAGCCTATGGTCCTCAAGGACCCTTCAATTTGTTCATTTGTGTACTGGTTCGTTGCCGCGTCGTTGTCCGCCGTCCGCCGCCGCCAGACGTCGTCGCCACGCCCAGGCACGCGTCCTAGCTCGTGCGGATGCGACGCGTCCGTGCCCAGCAGGGCAGGTCCGGCCATCGCTGACATCATCACGACGTCACAGTGGGCCCGACCTGTCAGGATTTTATTCTTTTTGAAAATATTTCAGAAATGTTTAAATCTGTGACAGTGGGACCCAGCTAGTTAAATAAATTCCAGAAAATAATAAAATATTGTAAATTCAATATCTTTTGATCTGTTTATCAGAAAATTATGAATAATATATCAAAATGCTCAGAAAAATAAATGCTAGCTGTTTATGTCAAAATACAAACATATTTGAACATTTCAATTTGGTAAATATTTGGAAATAACCTAAACGCATTTTCTCTAATTATGGAGTTAAATTAAATAAATGCTCATATTTGCAATTTGACTTCTAATAACATCTCAAACATGTTTTAGAGCTCCATGTCAATGCATTAAATTGATCATGCATACATATTGTGCATTGTACCAAGTGCCATGTATTGATTGTTGTTCTTTTTCGGTATTTGTTCTTCTCGGTAGATCGTGGTTCGGAAGTTGACCCCACTTTATTCGAAGAACAAGATCCGACCCCCGACGAACAAGGCAAGCATAACCTCTTATCTGCACATTGACGAGGTGTGGACTCGGCAAATCCCTGGGTTGCGTATCCTGGGTTGATTGAGGTGGAGAGAGATGAGCGCTGGTGATCACGACGGCTGACAAGCAAGGCGTTTACCCCGGTTCAGGCTCCCGGAGGATAACACCCTACTTCCTACTTGTCTGGTATTGAATGGCTAGTTGTGGCTACAATGGCGAGATGGCAATCTCGCTAGGGTTTGTGGTGGCGGCTATGAGCGTACCCTAGACGAAGGACCCTCCTAGCCTTTATATGATAGGCTAGGTCTCAGGTGAACGGTGCCGATGGCGCTTACAAGCATGGCTGGAGCCGCCTGACCTAACGTCGACTATCTTGGGCCGCACGTCGTCCCCCTTGGGCCTTCCTTGGGCCCTCGTCATAAGGCTGATAGGCTTGGCGTGACCCAGGTGTCCCCACCGTGGGACAGTCGAAGAGTGGCCCCACGACACACATATATGTGATTTCATAGTATTTGGTTCTTGTATAATGCAAACGATTCCAATGTATTTTTGAGTCGATAGATAGAGTTCTCCTACCTATTGCATCACCTAAGTACCCCCGATCCATTGCTCCTAGCAGCCCTAGGTTTGGCTTGTGTGCATCGCCAAAGCCTCATATCTGCTACGCTTAGCCATGCATAGTGGTCTATCTCTGCTCCACCCGGTTCGTGAATTAGAGTTGCGAATGAACTTAATATACCAGAATATCATGGAAAGGGATGTGAGCAGGTAATTTGACTAAAAGGCAATGGATGAGAGGCCACAGGGATCTGTGGTGGGTTGTCTCGTTCTCGCCGCCTTAGGACCCGACTTCTCTTCTCTTGAACCAAGACTGAGCGTACATCCACGCGCGGGCCTAACACCCTGCTCGACTAACTAACTTGGTTGGTTGTACCCATGGGACACATAGTTTGGTTTTCCATTTGCGTGTGGGTCAAAAACGTTTGAGAAAAGATAGGGCCTGGCAGGGATCCAGTGATGGACGAACACGGATCTTGATTCCTGTGACAGAGTAACGGGGACCGTCACGAGGTGGCCATCTCGCGTAATGGCGGCACATCCCTGTTATGGATGACCCATGGGATATAATCAACTGAGGTAAAGGTCGTGGTCAACCACCCTCTGCCGGCACTCCATGGTGAGTGCTTATGTACTGGCGTTAAGAGTCGGTTGGTACGTGTGGTAAACATTGTACACCCCTGCAGGGTTTAATCTTTTCGAAAAGCCGTGTCCACGGTTACAGACGACTTGGGAACGGTTTCTGAGATCATAGAGAACCTGAACGTAATCGTAAAATCTGTTGACAAGGAATGATGGGTGCTTCCTCGAGGTTGCCGAGGGGGTGACCCTATTTGATAGATGATGTTGATGAGCTGGTGGTTACAACATATTTACAATAGTTGGAAAGGCTCTCTTATCCCTTTTAAAAGTCTACTGTTGATACGAGATTCTTCCTTCCTCTATTTGGAACTAAAGATGGCTTTATGCAAATGAACCTTCATACATACTCTCTGAACAGGCAGATATATAATAGGTTAATTAAGTCTTGTTGAGTACCTTCGGTGCTCATGTTTGCTTAATTTGGTTCAGGTGAAGACCCTCACTCCGACGGTGGTTTCTACGTTAACATCGACGAGTAGCTTGGGGTTCCCAGGTAGCAGCCTGGAACTTGTAGGTTGGGTTGGCTACGTTGCTTACTTATGGCCTCTTCGGCCTTTTGCAGACTTGTTGTATAGCAACACATTTGCTTTCGTTGCTTGTTGTAATGTTAAGTCATGTGACCTCTGCGTGTAATATTACCAAGTATTGTAATACCAGCTATGTAATATTACTTCGAGTTGTAGAGTCTATGATGTGCCATTTGTTTCGCAGTCTTGATCTCTCTATTATACATTGATAGTTGTGCTTGTGTTATGGCATCAATCGAGGTGTTGTGTTGCCGATGATCCATTCCGAGCAACGCCTGCCAGTGGTTCTGGCCTGGGAGAGGTGTGCCCAGTAACCTTCGGTTGTATCACATGACCAGTGACTCAAGCCGGCAATTCCGCCCATGGGCACGTCCGCCCACGGGTACCCGACCCTAATGGGCAGGGTATGGGTCGCTATGTTCGCCCATGGGTCTCGCCCGTGGGCGACCCGATTAGTCGTGGGTAGGGTATGGGCAGACAAGTGTACCCATGGGCGACCCGATGGGCAACCCGATTAGCTGACATGTGGGGTCTCATAGTAAAACATGACCACAGCTCATGCTATTTGTTGTTTCCTGGGAACTTGATTTGTTGTTTGTGTGAGCAATCAGTACATCAGTACATCACTATTTGTTGTTTGTGCTTATTTTGCTGTTTGAAATGCTATAATATTATATATTGCTGTGCTGCCTACAGACCCGATGGGTCACCCATTGGGTCTGGTGACCCGATGGGTACGGGCATGGGTCTGAGATCTGACCCATGGGCAGGGTCATGGGCAGAGACCCTCGCCCATTTGTTATATGGGCATGGGTCTGGAATAGGTCGACCCGCCCAATACCCGACCCATTGTCGGCCTTACCAGTGACACACATCATCTCTGTATAGTTCCGGGGCGGGGGCGCTACTAGTTTTGGTATCAGAGCAGGACTGCCTGTAGGAAACCCTTGCTATTGGTCGATGTTGAGTTTAGTGATTGTGAAAACTATTCTGAACTTAAAAATGAGTTGTGAAAATCTAATTAGGATTCTTTTTACTCCTTATCTGGTATCGCTCTGAACTCTGAGTTACCTTACCTTATTTGATTGCAAAGGTTTTACTTGCTCCTCTATTATCTCCAAATCTAGGATCAAACTCGTTGGGTGTTTTTCTTAGTACTCCGTGTCAGGTTGCTAATGCTCTAAGAGTTTTAAAGTTTACTCAATTGATCTAAATCATCGATATCATCATATCCCAGATGTTCCATATCAACTAGTGTGATCTTTCTGTTATCCACTGTCAACTAATGTTTCAAACATGACTTGTGATCTTGCGTCATCATTACTCTCCATTGTCATGGTTTGTAATTCAACTGGGTATAAAGTATACGTCTTGTATGCTTTTCGATACCATGCTTGATGAGATGATATGTCTTGTATCACATATCTTGTTTTATCTACATGATGTCATCTATCATGTTTCCTTGATTCATCACGTTATCATTCCATTATATCCTTTTTTTCCATGAATGTGTTGTTCATGGTTCTTGTTTCTTTCTACTCAGGATGGCTAGTGGTACTCGAGGTTCCATTGGCCGTGGTGGTCATAACCCTCCTGAGGAAGAACTGCCTCCACCCCCACAATAGCGCAGGTTCTTCAGAACATCGAGACCAACCGCCTGAGAAATGAACATCTCCTCGAGCAGTTGGTGCAAAACACATCGTGTCGCGCCAACAACTGTGCCACCCTTGGGGATTTTCTGAAGGCTTAACCTCCCGTCTTCCAGGAGGCTAAGGAGCCTCTTGATGCTGATGATTAGCTGTGCGCCATCGAGCGCAAGTTCGGCGCACTCCATGTTCCAGCGTGTGAACTTTGCTACTTACATGCTGGAGGGTGCAGCCGGTGCTTGGTGGGAAGGCTACCTGGCGTTGTTTGCGCCAGAACATGTGGTCTCTTGGGAGGAGTTCCGCACTGCTTTCCGAGCTGCTTATATTCCCCAAGCGGTTATGGACCGCAAAAGGAAGGAATTCGTTGAGCTGACACAAGGATGGATGGACGTTAAAGCTTATGGCCAGGAGTTCACTCGTCTTGCTCGTTACGCTCCCAGGGACGTGACCAATGATGCTGATAAGCAGGATTTGTTCCGCAAGGGACTTAATCCTCAACTTCGTTTTGAGATGATTCTTTTTAAGTTCCAAACGTTCCAGGAACTACATAATCAGTCCCTCACCGTGGAGCAAGGTAGAAAGGATTTGGAGTCTGCTTTGAAGCAGGGCTCTGGTGATTCTCGTGCATCATCTTCTGCCTTCAAGAAGCGTCGTGTGTTCATACCATACATTGCTGTTCCTCAAGCTCAGAATGCACCCAAGTATTCGGGCTATGTTCCTCGTCCGCCAGCTCCACCTGCTACATCAACCTATGGCGGTGGACAAGGTTATCATCCTCAAGTTTGTGCTCCATCTGGCATCACGTGCTTCAAGTGTGGTCAACCTAGTCATTTCTCGAGGGAGTGCCCTCAAAGGACTGATGGTCGTGGAGTTCCTCCGCCCAAGAAATTTGTGAAGCCATCTGTTTCTGGACGTGGGCGTCTGAATCATGTCACTATTGATGAAGCTAAGAATGATCCAAGCGTCCTTCTCGGTACGCTCTGAGTCAACTCAATTTCAGTTACTGCACTGTTTGATTCTGGAGCATCACATACATTCATGTCACAGAAGTTTGCTCATATGCATGGGATACCTTTTGTGGAGTTGCCTACTCCTCTATTGATCCACTCTCCGGGGTCTAGTTGGCGACCTACAATGGTTACGCCTGAGCTCTTAATCAATGTAGGGTCTTTCACGTTTCCTACTACCTTCATTGCCCTTCAGTCAACTGACATTGATGTCATTTTGGGCATGAATTGGCTCGTCAAATACAAAGCTGTTCTTGATTGTGCAGCCAAATCTGTCACTTTGACAACTTATTCTGGTGAAATTGTCAAGTACTGGTCACCTTTAGCATGGCCTCCATCAGCATGTCCTCCGCTCTCGCCAGAAACTGAGTTGAATGCTATGGAAGTTCAAACTCCTCCCGAAATTCATAAACTATTGGTAGTTTGTGACTTTCCAGATGTGTTTCCTGAAGAACTACCTAGCATGCCACCTGATCGAAGTGTGGAATTTGTCATTGATCTGGTTCCTGGAACCGCTCCTATCTGTAAAAGACCTTATCAAATGCCCAAAGAAGAGTTGGTTGAATTGAAACGACAAATTGAAGAGTTAGAAATAAAAGAGTTTGTCCGACCTAGTACCTCTTCTTGGGGATGCCCTACTCTCTTTGTCAAGAAGCGGGATACCAATATTCCGCGTCTGGTTGTCGATTATCGACCGCTGAATGCAGTGACCATCAAAAACAAGTATCCTCTTCCACGGATCAATGATCTGTTCGATCAGTTAGCTGGTGCAACAGTGTTCTCCAAGATGGACCTGCGATCAGGATACCATCAGATAAAGATCAGAAAGGAAGACATTCCTAAAACGGCTTTCGTTACTCGTTATAGTCTTTATGAGTATATAGTAATGTCTTTCAGTCTTACAAATGCTCCAGCTACGTTCATGCGTCTTATGAACTCGGTGTTTATGGAGTATCTTGACAAGTTCGTCGTGGTCTATATCGACGATATCCTTATCTACTCTAAAACTGAAGAAGAACATGCCGAACATCTACGTTTGGTTTTGACAAAACTTCGTGAGCATCGTCTCTATGCCAAGTTTTCTAAATGTGAGTTCTGGTTGAAAGAGCTCATATTTCTAGGACACGTTGTGTCTGCTGAAGGTGTTGCAGTTATTCTAGATAAGGTTCAATATATTCTGAACTGGGAAGCACCTAAATCAGTCAAGGAGGTTAGGAGTTTCCTCGGAATGGCGGGTTACTACCGTCGATTCATTGAGAGTTTCATCAAGATCGCTAAACCAATGACTGATCTCTTGAAGAAAGATAGAAAATTTGAGTGGTCAGAAAAGGCTGAGGAAAGCTTCCAAACCTTGAAAACCAAACTGACTACCGCTCCAGTGCTTGTTCTTCCAGACACTACCAAGGACTTTGTAATCTTTTGCGATGCTTCGCACCAAGGTCTTGGTTGTGTGCTAATACAAGAAGGTCATGTGGTGGCTTATGCTTCTCGACAGTTCAAACCGCATGAGCTCAACTAGCCAACCCATGATCTCGAACTAGCAACTGTCATCTATGCTTTGAAACAATGCTGTCCTTACCTTCTCGGTAGCCATTTTGAATTGTACTCAGATCATCAAAGTCTGAAATATCTCTTCACCCAACCAGATTTAAATCTTCGACAGAGACGATGTTTGGAAACAATCAAAGACTATGACTTAGGTCTTAACTATCAACCCGGCAAGGCCAACGTCGTTGCTGATGCGCTAAGTCGGAAGTCCTATTACAACAATTTAATGGTACAACAATATCAACCCTCTCTTTATGAAGAGTTATCCAAGCTTAACCTTGAGATTGTTCCATCTGCTTATCTGGCTAATCTAGAAGTGAAACCTTCTCTCGAAGACCAAATCAGAATTTCCCAAAAGCGAGATATTGGTATTGCCAAGATCAAGAAGAACATTGCTAGCGGAGTTGCTAAATGTTTCTCTATCGATGATCAAGGCACTGTTCGTTTCGGCAGTCGTCTGGTCGTGCCGAATTAACAAAGTTTGAGAAGGCTAATCCTTCAAGAGGCTCATGAAACACCTCTCTCTATTCATCCTGGTAGCACAAAAATGTATTGGGATCTCCGACAAAGATTCTGGTGGACCCGGATGAAGCGAGACATCTCTCAGTTCATCGCTAAATCAGACATTTGTCATCGTGTTAAAGCTGAACATCAAAGACCAGCTGGTGCTCTTCAACCCTTGTCTATTCCAGTGTGGAAGTGGGATGAAGTTTGCATGGATTTCATTACTGGTCTTCCTAAGACTCAAAAGGAAACACTTCACTATGGGTAATCGTTCATCGTCTATCCAAGGTTGCTCATTTTCTTCCCATCCGAGAAGATATTACTGCTGCCCAACTAGCTGATCTATATGTCTCTCGGATAGTTCTTCTTCATGGTGTTCCTGGGAAAATCATTTCCCACCGCAGGAGTCTATTCACCTCCAGGTTCTGGACCAGTTTCCATCAAGCTATGGGAACTCATCTTTCTTTCAGCACAGCTTATCACCCTCAAACCGATGGTCAGACCGAGCGAGTGAATCAAATTCTTGAAGACATGCTGAGGGCTTGTGTTATATCTTTCGGCAAGAATTGGGAGAAGTGTCTTCCCTTCGCTGAATTCTCCTACAACAATAGTTTCAAATCTAGTTTGGGTATGGCACCCTTCGAAGCCCTGTATGGCAAGAAATGTCGTACTCCATTGAACTGGTCACAAACTGGCGAGAGATCACTCTTTGTGATGTAGTGCAACCTAGGCACACAACACCAACACCACCAAATGGTCCAATGACAAGATCAAGAGTCAAGACTCTACATGATAAGGTGAATTCACTCCTAGCTTTGTGTGATCTCAATACACCCTTGAATGGTTTGCTACTTCATTCGGATACCTTGTGCATACTCAGGAACGACTACCGTGAAGATCACCAAGCAAGTATGGAAGATGGCCAAGAGACGACGCAAGACGAAGGAGAAGAAGCGGAGAAGATTGGACAGCCGGCCTCCTAGCCGGCTTGGGCCGGGCTGCCTCCAGACCCGGCCGGCCTCCCAGCCGGCTAGGGCCGGGCCACAGGCCGGGCAACCTCCAGCGCACGCCGGCCTCCCAGCCGGCCAGGGCCGGTCCCAGGGCCGGGCACCTGCCAGAGCCAGCCGGCCTCCCAGCCGGCCTGGGCCGGGCCCCTGACAGATCCGGCTGGCCTGCCAGCCGGGCTTGCACAGCTGCAGTCGGCCTCTGAGCCGGCCTCGGCCGGCCCCAGGGCCAGCTCCCCGACTTCTTCCAGCCTGCGTGCTTCACGGGCCCGTGTGGCCTTGTACGCCCCCCTTTTCACCCACCTCGTGGCTTAGACTATAAATACCCTTCATAGAGCAGATCTAGGGTTGGACTAAGATTTGGGATTAGAGTATAGCTGTGCTCCTTCTTCTCAAAGTGGTATCTTCCTCCAATGGAGATGAATCAAGGCCTCCCCTTGTGGAGATGAACCAAGGCCTCCCTTGTGGAGAAGATCCCTTAGTGGATACCAAGGCTTCCTCTTGTAGTTTGCTACTTGCTAATCTTTCCTCTTGAAGTGGCTAGATTGGATTGGTTTGGATTGACCAATTGGACAAACAATCCTAAGAGTAAGGTGTGCTTGGGAGAGGAGAATTGGGGGCTACCCTTGGGGCTTGTTACCAGTTGAATCTTGCTGAGTTATGTCTTGCTAGTTATCCTGTTTGGTGTTTTCCCCTCTTTGTGTTCTTGTGTTCATCCTTGTTCTTCGTGTTCATCGATCCCTCCGCCCAAATCCGTGAAAATCGGGACCAACCTACATCATATGGTATCAGAGCTCTAGGTTGCCACGGATTTGATTTGTGTTTCCACCAAAATCCACCAAATTTTTCTTTGTTTTTGAGAAATTCGAAAATTTCCACCAAAAATAGCCATTTTGGGATTCGAGCGATTTGGTCGATTTGATGAGTTTTTGGTAGTTTTGATCCATGGATCTGTTGCTTTAGGACCCCCTCCACCCTTGTTTGCGTTCCCTAGCCTTAATTTTGCCAATTTCCCACGAAATCGAGGTTTTCTCGTCGCTTTTCCGCCCAAAATTCGCGATTCGAGTTCCAGCTCAGCCGGCCCCACAGCCGGCCCAGGCCGGGCCACAGGCCGGCCAGCAACCGAGAAGACCGCCCCCCAGCCGGCCTAGGCCGGCCCAGGCCGGCCTCCCAGAAAAGCTGCTTTTCCTCCTTTTCCTCGGTTCGTTTTGGCAATTCTCTTTGTTGTTTGAGTCCTTTTCGGTGTGTGCAACGTCTACAACATCGACAAGCTTCCGCAGCAACGTCATCAACGCCAAGCGAAACGCCACCAAGGACTCGACATTTCCCGACTTTGTAATCCGTTGTGAACCTTCTTCCTTTCGCGTACCTTGACCTATCGGACTAGCTCTTTGATATTGCGAGGCATTGCACTTTTGAGTGATTGTCTTCAAGTATTGGCGAGTGTGTATCGTTAAAGATCTTGGCACTAGCAAAAGTAGAAGGAATCATCGTCAAAAATCAAAAAAAAAGAAGAGAGAAGAAAAGACATGAGTAGTGCCAAGTATCATCTCTTGTAGGTTGCGACAAAGCTGAAACCGCCAAAGTGAGTGTGAGTGTTTAACACTTGTGCAAATCCGTTGCCCACAAAAGGCAATTGAGCTAGCGTCCCTCTCGTGTTGGTGTGACATTTGAGCACGTAGTCTTCGTTAGGTTGTCTATCTTCGAGTGCTCGCCCTTTGGTCGCCCAACCTCATCATTCGCTTTTGTGTGTGTTTCTTGATACTTTGTGGTTGGAGTTTCTTTGGTAACTTGATCATTGTGGATTTTCTCTACCTTTGACAATATGCTTTTCGCCGAGTTTGCTTGATTTCCGTTGCCACTTCATACCTTCCTATCCTCATAAGTGTGTGTGGGGTGTTAGAACCGGATTCTCTCCTCTCAAGCCACATTATACTTGGGATATAGTTTGTCTTGGTTTTCCTTGCCACATATCTCACTTGTTCTTGAGAAAATGTTTAGGGGAAGTACAAATGGAAGCTCAAGCCGGACGATGAAATCCATAGTGGACTTCGAGGTGATCATGGCTATGTCACACATACCGAGTTTGTTGGTCTTCGACACCTTCTTCGTGATGGCCTAGGACGCTACGAGCGCCGTCTTCAAGCTCAAGAGGCCAACTTCAACGACCGCATGCATGCGCAAGAAGCATCTATGGAGCGGGGACCGAAGCCTCAACAACCTTGTGCGACAACGAGCTTCTTCTTCATCACGCTCAAGTCGTACAAGAAGCACCTCAAGGTCGACACAAGCACGTCATGGACGTCATGAACCTCGCCAAGAAGATCCGCAACAAGAACGTCAACATAACCCAAGGCGCGACGCCCATGAACGACCTCGTCCTAACGTGGATCAACCACATGCTCCTCACGCGAACAATGCCAATGCGCATCAAGAACAACCTCACCAAAATGATGAACGTCGTGAACGCATACCATCACCACCACCGCAACAACGCGATCGTCATGACCCATTGGCTAATGACAATGGCGTACCGGGTGCGAATGACTTTGATGAACAAGGACGTCATCCCCGTCATCCTCCAAGGCCACACCATCAAAATCATGACAATGCGAACAATAACGAACAACCCATTCCTCAACAAGAGCACCATCCTCGCCATGATCCTCGTCCTCGTCAAGAACTTCCACATGATCGTCAACAACACCACCATTCCGAGTCAAGTGATAGCGAGTCAAGCCAACACAATGGTGATGGACTCAATCGAAGGAGACGTGGACGTGCATTCCCACGGTGCCTATCGCGACGACTATGATGACTTGAACAACGTTCGCTTTGATATACCCAAGTTCTTCGGCACAAGTGATCCGAAGCCTACTTCTCATGGGTACTCAAGGTTGACAAGATCTTCCGCGTACAACGCTTCTCCGACAACAAGAAGGTTGCCTTAGCCTCGATGGAGTTTGAAGAGTATGCTCTCTTGTGGTGGGAACAACTCCAAGATGCACGCATCGCTAACCACCAACAACCAATCGACACTTGGGTTGAAATGAAAGAAACAATGTACAAGCGCTTCGTGCCAAGCCACTACACTCGCGACTTGTACAAGAAGTTGCAAGAGTTGAAGCAAGGGTTGAAGTCGGTTGATGAGTACTATAAGGAGATGGAAATCTCGATGATGAGAGCCAATGTCAACGAGTACGAAGAGCAATCCATGGCTCGCTTCATGAATGGCCTCAACTATCCAATCAAGAAGATCGTGGAGTTCCAACCATATGCCTCTTTGGTTGAGCTAGTACATCAAGCTACAAAGGCCGAGCGTCACGTGCTTGAAGAGCTCAAATACCTCAAGACAAAGGCATTTTCACCAACAACCCTCCTCATCAACGAACACACCAACTCAAGCTCCTCCTCAAGCTAGCACGAAAGGCACGACAAGAGTTTCTACATCCACCACTCAAGCACCTCAACCCTTCAAGAAGGCACCTTCGTCTAGCAATGCACCTCAAGGATCGTCGTCCGAACAAGACTCTTGCAATGCTACAAGTGCGGAGGACAAGGGCACAAATCCTTTGAGTGCACCAACAAGAAGGTCATGATCAGCAATGACATGGGAGAGTATGAATCTATGAGTGAAGATGAGTACAATGCCATGAACAAAGCCACCGCAATGCAAAATGTTGAAGAAGATTCAATGACATCTATTGCGATGGTGATAACAACCCCTCATTGGTTGTGGCAAGAGCTTTGACCGCCAATGTCCAAGTAGAAGAAGACCAAAGATGCAATTTGTTTCAAACAAGAGCGAGCATCAATGGAAAGTCCATCAAGGTCATCATCGATGGTGGAAGTTGCCACAACTTAGCTAGTAGAGAGCTTTGTGACAAGCTCAACTTGAAGTTCAAGAAGCACCCACATCCCTACCATGTGCAATGGTTGAGTGATACCGGATCCGTCAAGATTCAACACATGGTGCAAGTGTCCTTCAAGATTGGAGCCTATGAAGATACCGTGGATTGTGATGTTGTGCCTATGACCGTTTGTCACTTACTTCTTGGACGTCCTAGGCAATTTGATAAGGGTGCTATGCATGATGGAAGGACAAATTATTATAGCTTCAAGAACAACGACAAGACCTTCGTCCTTCGTCACATGACACCAAGTCAAGTCATCTCCGACAACGTCAAGACTATTGTACGGGCACAACAAGATCGTTCGTCAAGTGAGATGAGTGGTGAGCGAGAGACCCATGATACGTCCAAAACGTATCTATAATTTTTGATTGTTTCATGTTAATATTATGCCTTTTGCACTTGTTTTATATCAAGTTTATGATTTATTTGGACTAACCTATTAATAGTTGCAAAAGTGCACAAAGTTCTTGTTTTACACTTTGATGTGTAGGAATTATCAAGAATATAAGAGGAAACCTTGTTGGAGTCGAATTGGGACTTTCCTGAAATCTGTCTGAAAACTCTTTTTCAAGATTGTCACGTACCGGATAGAAAACGACGTCAAACGGAAAAAGTCTAGTCACGAAAGTTGCAGGGAATTTTCTCCTAATGGACCTGGACATAAAATTCGGCCCAATCCGAGTCCGGACGGCCGAGATAAGCCCGATTTACCGAAACCCTAGAGGGGATGACGGAAATCCGAGAGTCTATATAAAGGGAGGAAACCTAGCTCGTGGAAAGCACCCCATACCCACGAATTTCCAGCCACCAAAGCCACATTTTGTCTCCCCCATGGACCTCATCTCCATGGGGGAGGGCTCCCAAGAAGCCATGAAGGAAGGAGGCTAAGGGGCGGCGCTCCCCCTCCATGCCGGCGGCGCGCAGGAGGAGTCCCTGCGCCACCGCCGTCGCCCTGCGCCATGACGCTGCCTCTCTGCCATCTCCATCACCAACTCCTCCTTCTATACAGTGGTTCATCCTCCCACAAACCTCTATACCGCTCTATGTAAACATGGTGTTTGATGCTATAAGTTATTATCCTATGATCTATGTCATGTTTGCGTAGTTTATTTGTTCTTAGATTGAATGGTTGAATGTCTTTGGTTCATTAGAGTTGTATGTTGATATGGTACTGTCCTTTGGTGTCCATTATATTTGTGCGCGCATGGATCAACACCCTAGGGTTAGTAGTATGTGCAAAGGAAGGGGTAGGCCTGCCGGAGTGACAGAAACCTGAGGACTCGAACCGGTTAGTTGCACATATGGGAGTAAGAGGACCATGAACTTAAGTCTATGGTTTGGGAAACCTTAATGCATTGTTAGTATTTACGGATGTTTACTAACAATACAATCATATAGTACTTGTAATCCCAAGTAGTGGAGTGCATGTATATTTAGCCTCTCCCACATAGAAAACTGCATCGAAGACAATGAACCCGATATCTTCACTAATTAATCTTGGACAAAACCATCACAATTACCACCGCTTTTCCACACTCATGGTACTGTTAGTTTATGGTTACTTAGTGTATTTTATTGCTGCAGCACTAACATTTACTTTATTGTATTTATTATCTCGCAAAGCTATTTCTCATACAACCGTACTATTACTCTAGTATTATTTGCTAGATAAAGTAAATGTTTAGTGTGCGTAGAGTTGTATTAGTGGTTGATAGAACTTGAGAGATTACTTATCCTACCTTTAGCTCCTCGTTGGGTTCGACACTCTTACTTATTGAAAAGGCTACACGCGATCCCCTATACTTGTGGGTTATCAAGACCTTTTCTGGCGCCGTTGCCGGGGAGCCATAGCATAGGTGAATATTCTTGTGTGCACTTGTTTGCTTTATCTCTAAGTAATTTTATTCTCAGTTTTAAGTTGTTCTCTATCTTAGTATGGATATGGAATGCGAATTATAAAAAAAATTAGTTGTACTTGTTATCTAAAAATGTTTTCAAAAAGAGAGTGATTGGAAAGATGAGCAATGATTAAGTGGGGTTCGAACTTGAACACTTGTGTTCATGCCTATGAAATCAAAGCAAATCTTTCCATGGAATGTACATAAAAATAAAATACTAATTATAGTCTTTAGTTAATTGAAAGTTGATAGTTTTGCTTTGCTGTCCAGAAACAGATTTTCTGTGCTCCACCGTATAAAACATTTAAAATCACCAGAACGTGATCGTGATCTGAAATTTCTTGAGTGCAAAGTAATGCTTATTAGCTTTCTTTCATTAGTTTTGACTTTTCTGATTTGAGTTACATAGCTGTCCCGAAAAATTCGATCTTTACTGACTGTTTAGTTTAGACAGATTTTTGTGCTTCTCTGTAAATAAAATCTTGATAAATCTCAGAATAGTATTTTGACCTGAAATTTTTTGTGCATGAACCTGAGATTATTATCTGTCTGTCATTAGTTTTGAGTTTTTTCATTTGAGCTACGTAGCTATCTCGTTAAGTGTCATCTTTACAGACTGTTCAGTTTTGGCAGATTGTTATGCTTATTTACTATTGTGCTTATACTCAATGTTTATAATCGTTATTTGATCAATACAAGTTATAAATTGGTTAGTATACAGTAGTTATCTTAAATTAAACTTGTCAATGCTTGAACATGAGTGGATTTTATTTAATGAGTACTAACCCTACTAATGAGTTTTGTGAAGTTTTATTTGGATGTAGCGTATAAGATCTAATCAATTTGGTGATATGAGATGAATAAGAAGATGCAAGAGCTCAAGCTTGGGGATGCGTAGGTACATCCCAAGAACATATTCAAGAAGATGCAATCATCTAAGCTTGGGGATGACCGAGTCATCCCCTATTCACCAACTAACATGAGGTTGTCTCGTTCATACTCTATACTACCCGTCCACATGATATGTATTGTCTTAACTTGTATTATAATTGCTTTTATATGTCTTGGTTTTACCTTCTTTAGTCTTATTAGGCTCTTTATTTGGTTTTTATTGCTTCTTTACTTTCACTTATAAATCAAAACAACAAAAATATTTTCTTTTGTTTTGCTTCTTTGTTTGGTTCTTTATTTTGATTTTATTTGGTTTTTACTTTTGATTTTTTATTTAGAGTTTTACTTGCTGTAACTAGCATGTTTAGGTCTTGCTTAGCCTCTGGTATCTTAGTTTATCAAAAATAAAGTACCAAGTTTTACCCATTTGGCTTAGTTGATACATATGTAAAAAGTGATTTTCTGTTTTCAGCATCTACTGCTCATTGCGCGATTTTTCATATTTTATTGGAAACTCTAAAAATCACGTACAATTTACTAATGTTGTATCACTGAATCCTCTGCATGCACAAAAATTGGCTAAAATTTTGGACATGTTTAAGAGCACCTAAAAATTACGTTTGCCAGCTGCTGTTTTTCTGGACAGATTCCAACTTTTATTGCAAGAGTGGCATCTTTGCGTTTTCATTTGATTCTTAATGGTTCTTACCTTTCATTTAGAAGTTGGCCATTTAAGCAACCTTTCTGTAACTTAGAAACAAAATTTGATTTGGTTTAATAGCAGCACTTTGGAAATATTATGTATTGCACTAAGTGCCTAGCTAAAAGGCGTTAAAGAAAAACGCTTATGGAAGGCAACCCATTATTTTTATTTCTGCAATTTTTCTTTTATTGAGTCAAGGAATTTGTCTACTTCTGTAGAAACTCCTTTGTATCTTTACTTTTTTGTATTGTTGTGCCAAGAATAGTCTCTAATGATAAGATGATGTTTGATTTTGATTACTGTACATGAACAGATTTCTGCTGTTCACCGTATTAATTTTCTAAAATCAACAGAAAATTATCAGGTCATCTCTAGTGAAACTATATTTTAATTCTTTCACATCATATGTGCTGTTTTTGGAGCATCTGTATCTTATTATTTATTTATCTTAGTATCAAACACCGGTTACATTAATAAGTTGATCGTCACATATTTTATTTATCCTCTGTTTTCAAAGTTTATTTGTTTAATGGATTATTTGTTGAAATTTAAAAATGATGTGTGAATAATATTGTTTAGTAGTTTATGTTTTCTTATGGTTAGTCTCAACTAGCTAATAGTATATATTATGTTATTTTTATGATTGACATGTATTGTCTTGTTCATAAGATGGTATGGTATTGTGGTATCCTCCTCTGAATGATTTACTTGAATCGACTTGGCACATGCTCACACATGTTTATGACTGAAAAATAAAAGTCAATTAAGCCTTGATGATCTATTTTGCCTCAGAGTTTTAGTAGCATTTTTATGCCTCCGTTAATTTTATTCTTTCGCAAGTATGATTATGACGGTTATTGCTCTCTTGATTGTCGCTTCCCAGTTTATTGCTAGCCTTCACTTGTACTGAGCGGGAATGCTACTCGTGCATCCAAATCCCTAAAACCAAGTTATCCCAAAGAGTCCACCATACATTCCTATGCATGGTATTTCGACCCATTCCAAGTAAATTTTCATGTGCTGCCTTTAAAACCTTCAAAATATTTCTCATTTTGTGACACTGTTTTTAGCTCATGAGGACGTAGTAGTTGGGTTTGTTATCTTCCATGCTAAATTAAGTTTCCGACTTGCATGCTTCATCTGCTCGTCACTAATTTTGCAAAGAGCTGGTTAGACCATTATAACATCTAAAAAGTAAAAAAGTAAAATGAATAGACACTCCTCCATGGTATGAGATTGTTGGCAGGCACCCGAGGATTCGGTTAGCCATGGTTTGTGTGAGCAAAGGTTGGGAGGAGTGTCATACTATATAAAAGTGCATGCTATAAATGCCTAATTTTAATATCTCGGAACCGCTCTCAAAACTTGTTTTAGTATGGAAGATAACAAGAACTCTATTACTGAATCGTTGACAGGAACAACCACCTCCCAAAACAATTTTTATTTCTGTTTTAAAAACAAAAAGCTCTAGCAGATGTTAATCCCTGCTTCCTCTGCGAAGGGCCAATCTTTTATTTTAATGTTGAGTCATCATCCTTTCTTTGAGCACTTTCTCGAGAGCATAACTGTCATTCTTAGTGTAATGTACTTGTCGCAGAATTCGGTTATCTGTGGTATAACTATGATGTTTTTACCTTTGATATCTTTACATCTAGTTTTCACTTGAACTTCAGAGGTGCCTTGGCATTTAAGTTTTGCTCCATAATTAAGGGCAAGCGAGATACCACTCTACCATGCTTTATTATGATCATTACAATCTTGTTGATGTTTATAAATTTCATGTTATGAGCTCTTAGTTCGTTGATACTTTTCATTAGGTAACATGATTGCTAAGTTTTGTTATCCATACATAATTCAATTGTTAAAGACCTGATCATAGCATTTACAATCAAAAATAATTTTGTTATCATTTACCTACTCGAGGACGAGCAGGAATTAACCCACCATAAAGTGAGTGAGAGACACAAGCCAAATGAGTGTGACACTTCAAAGAGAGCCCCTACAAAACTTACACTATTTGCCACCAAAAGAGAGATGAGGGAGTTGAGAGACAACCCATCCACCCTCCACTATGTCCTCATATGCAAGGGTGAAGTTTCTTTGACTAACACTTTCACAAACCTTCCTCCATCTTTGTTGTCTCTTTTGAAGGACTTTGAAGATGTTTTCCCTCAAGAAGTGCCACAGGGACTACCTCCTCTACGTGGAATCGAGCATCGCATCGACCTTGTTCCCGGCGCACCGCTACCAAACCACGCTCCTTACCGCACTAACCCCGAGGAGACAAAGGAGATTGAGCGGCAGATACAAGAACTTCTTGACATGGGACATATCCGCGAGAGCTTGAGTCCGTGCGCCATGCCCGTCATCTTGGTGCCCAAGCACGACAACACTCTTCGCCTTTGCATGGATTGTCGTCCCATCAACGCCATCACCGTTAGGCATCACCATCCTATCCCTCGACTTGATGATATGCTTGACG
Source organism: Poa pratensis (assembly GCA_947311845.1). Classification (NCBI taxonomy): domain Eukaryota; kingdom Viridiplantae; phylum Streptophyta; class Magnoliopsida; order Poales; family Poaceae; genus Poa; species Poa pratensis. The sequence continues at coordinate 58,015,958 of CAMZMU010000128.1, forward strand.
AGCTTTGTGGTTCCGCTATATTCTCTAAAATTGATCTTAAAAGTGGATACCACCAAATAAGGATGTGTGAAGGTGATGAATGGAATACCGCATTTAAAACAAAGCTTGGTCTTTATGAATGGCTTGTCATGCCATTTGGTCTCTCCAATGCACCTTCCACTTTTATGCGTCTTATGAACCATGTGTTGCGACCTTTCATTGGGAAATTTGTTGTGGTATACTTGGACGACATCCTTAACTATAGCAAATCTTTGGAAGAGCACACTTCTCATGTTGCTCAAGTTTTGTTGGTTCTTCGCAATGAAAAGATTTATGCCAATCTTTCTAAGTGCACATTTGCCACCAACAAGCTTGTTTTCTTGGGTTTTGTTGTTTCTTCGGATGGAGTCGAAGTTGATGAAGCAAAGATACAAGCAATTCAGACTTGGCCTTTTCCGATGTCACTTGAGGAGTTGAGACGTTTTCTTGGTTTTGCTGGATTTTACCGTTGTTTCATCAAGGATTTTTCCACAATTGCTTGCCCTCTCCATGAACTTACAAAGAAAAATATACCTTTCATTTGGGGCAACGCACATGATTTTGCTTTCAATGAGCTCAAACGGTTGTTAACCGAAGCACCACTCCTTGCCCTTCCGGATTTCTCTAAAACATTTGAGATTGAATGCGATACAAGTGGATTGGGGATTGGAGGAGTGCTGTGGGGACCCCGGACTAGCTGTCCGACATACCCGATTATGCTTAACACAACGATCCCGTGATCAGTCTGTCGTTGCACATAATCCGAATTGGATACCAAAGTTTACATCCATTACAGTACCGAATAAAAAGTCTTACATAAATGGTCATTTAGACCAAGTTCTTACATAGGTGCCTTCATGGGCCAAACCAAAATATCAGCGGAAGCTACGGCGTAGTAGACATCATTCTAACGACGACGCGACAGGCAGCTGACTTGTGGAGATCCTTAGTTCGCATAGAAGTCACCATACTCCTGCTCGGCGTAGTGCTCCTCCTCGTAGTCTGGCTAGGACAATAGCCAGGGACGAAACCAATATGAGTACATTTGAATGTACTCGCAAACTACCCCAACATGAGTATGCAATAGTTTTATTTTAACTTTCAAACTTTTATTTTTTAAAACATCTCTATATCTTTATTGAAAAAGGTAAGAAGAGTTTTATAACTGTTTTTAAAAGAAGTCACCATCTCTTTGTTTCTCCAAAAACTTCTCTTTTCCTGACCAGGGCTCACCATGGTCCATTATTCCACAACTTATACCACTCCATTTGGTATAGTTGTTTAACACCATCACCATTCTCAGTTCTTTAAACTTAAAAGCTTTTCCAAAAACTTGCACATGATCTTAGGACAGCTTCCCAATTGTCCATATCCGAGGACTCGGCTATTCGAATAGTTTTGACCCTCTGCAGAGGTAGCACGCTTTTATCCCACATCCATCCGGTAACTCATCGTGTCAGCCACGTCCCGCCATACAAGGTGTATGCGAAGTTGAGCCACCGACCCTAGCCTCTCCTTTGCTCATGCTAGTATAGGATCCTACCCATATGATAATTCCCACCAACACTCAGTCCGGTCCCCGTCGGCAACCCTAAGTGTGAGGACTCATATGTTTTTCCCGGCGACCACATTTATGAAGTCTTCAATCCTCCTCCTTATCTTTCCATAGAGTTTGAGCGAGGACCCAGGTCAGGGGAGTTCACAAACCATCCCCTCATGCATAACGGAGTCATCTCCGTCGATGAGGTATCCCATACTAATAAGAGCAAATTATATGACTAAGCCCCGTTCCCATATGGGGGTAAATGTGGTCGCACAGATTAAGATTGGTTGTCATAGTACTAGGACACTGTGCATTTTTCATAAACATCAACATCTTTCGTTTCTCCACTTCAATACCGACATCTCGGCATTCCATAACCACACAAGTATTTCAAAGGAGTTTTGAATAAACAACATTGTTTTCCATCCTAAAGTTTCATATAACTACTACATAGGGTGGCAAAATAATTTCCATACATTTTTGAAAAGGTTTTGTAAACCATTGGTTTTAAGAGTAAATCATTTGATCAAAGTAGATGCATATATGTTTAGGTGCAAGCTCAGAGAGTAGCTTGCCTTGCTCGGCAAAGTGGCCTTGATCTTGATCTTCAGGTTCAACAAATTCCCCGTCCTCGATAAATCCAGCAACGTTCTCGTCTAATCGATAAACAAACAAATACAAGCAATCACTAAACTATTCAAACAACATCACAACATCACAGTATCACAATCCTAAATGCTCTAAATAGCCACTGGAACATCAAACAATACAAATTGATTTCAAAACATTTGAATTAAACATTATTTGTTTAAGTCCAAATTATGGCAGAAACTTGTTAAACAAGTTTAATTCCACAACTTGAGTTCTGTTGGTCACAAAAATACAAACTAAATTTCTATAGAAAGCTACTGATGTGTAGAAGACAACCCAATTTGAATTGGATCAATTGGAGTTACCAAACTCCCTACACATTGGTTTGAATCCAGTAGCTTAATAATCAAGTTTTGGCAATCAAATAAGTTCTGTTGTTTCAAAAATTAAATCCTTTTAGGGGTAAGTAAACATGGCTATATGTGAGCTAAAAAATTGGTCCTAACCATTTGGGTCAACCAATAAACATATTTGTTTTTTTAGTCCAGAAGGGTTTATCTTAAAGTCAACAATTAATGTTGCTTAATTAATTCTACCAAAATTAGGGGAGCTAATACAAGGCATTACTAAGCTAAAAAATTGGTTTGGAATTATTTGGACTAACAGAGTATCAGAAACAAACAAGTTTAGATTTTAAACCTTCTGTGGCATTTTCAATAATACTTTTTAATTATTTAATTAAATGACATGAGTCCAATTGGGTTGGTTAAACAATTTCATAAGCTTTCCAGAACAATTGAGTTTGATTTATTTGGATTCCTAAATCTCAAGTTATTGATTTTAAAGTTGATCCAGTACTGATAATTCCAGAAAACTAATTAGAAAATCTAACTGTTCTGGATAATGCTGAGATTGCTGACATGGGGGACCCACTGGTCAGCGGCACAGCGCACGCAGGGAAATTAATAAAACCCTGACGAGCGGGGCCCGCTCGTCAGTCTCTCTCTCTCTTTCTTTTCTAACCGAAACGGTAAGTTACCGTTGGATGGAGATCCAACGGTCCGCGACGAATCCATCGGCGACGACCATTTCTGGGCGGCGCCGTGGCTCCGGCGACGGCGAGGTTGGGCAAAACCTCACCTAGAGGGCTCGGGAAGGCTCGGGGACGGTGCAGGGCGACGGCGGAGGCTCGGGGAAGTTCGTGGTGCTACTGGAGCTTGCTGGGGCGGCGTGAATCGTCGACGGCGAGCCGCTGAACTTCCACGGCCACGGCAGCGGTCTCCGGCGATGTCCTGGCGGCGTCTCTGGGCACAAAACAGAGGGGCAAAAGGCTCGGGTGAGTGCGGGGAGTACGGGGATCAAGGTGGGTGGTCAGTGGAGGAAGGGGAGCAGTAGCACGGCACGGCCGTGTCGGCGTCCACCTTCGGATGCGGCGGAGCGTCGAGGAAGCTCACGGGCAGCTGGAGCTTCGAGGGCGTGGCTCCGCCCTCCTGGCGGTGCACTGAGGAGTGGAGAGAGTGAGAGGGTCGGGGTGGAGTGAGGGAGTGCACGGTGCGGGTGGGGTATTTATCGGCCGAGGTCGGTCCATGGTGGGTCGGGTGCAGGAGAGCTCCAGAGGGGCGGAGAGGCCGGCGCGGTGTCTGGGGGGTCCGGGATGGAGCTAGGGCTCGCGGCGTAGAGGATCGCGTGGCGAGGTGCGCGGGCTGGGCCAATTTGGCCGGTCGCCGTCCAACTCCTCCGCGGCTAGCAACGGGGGACACGGCGTTAAGGCGAGGGGAGAGACTCTCCTCTGCCCGCAGAGAGTGCAGAGGCACGGAGGCGAGGGTGAACGCGGGCAAGGGGGCCCTGGGGGGCCTGGGAGCGGCGACTACGGCCATGGCGACGGCGACACGCACACACACAGTGAGCTAGGGGAGGTAGACGACGACGGTTTTGCAAAAACCCCCTGGCTCCTGTGCTCTGCTTCTTCCCTTCTTCTTTCTTTTAATTACTTTTTAGTCCTTCTGTTTAATTGCAGCAGCACTTCTTGATTTAATTTGAGGCACTAAATCAATTTATAAAAATTTGGCAAAATTTGTGGGGCCTTCCCATAATGTACAGAAGCTCCACAAAAATTGGCATAAAATAATAAAATGTTTTGAAACATTTTCTTTTATAGTGTTTTAAATAAGGCATTTTAATTTATTTTTACTTTGTTTACTTTTGAATTTTAAAAGCTAGTTTGAAAATATTATTTGAGAGAGATAAGTAGTAAGGATGAAATGGGAGGGTTTGCAATACCACTCCACTAAATTTTGTTGGAAACAAAATGAGATCCTCACTTGGAGAATTTTATGTGACACTTGTCACTTTATTTTCTTGCTTTTCTTTTTATTTTAATTCTCTTCTTTTCTTCTTGTTTTTAAATAGAGCAAACAACACACAAACAAGAGGAATTAGCAACACAAGCAAGAACATGAGATCAACACACATAATTTAACAAAAGTTTTTGTTGGTTCCCATTTTTGGAATTAATACTACTTGTTAATAATTTTGGGATGTTACAAGTGCTTATGCAAAATGGTAGACCCATTGCATACCATAGCGAGAAACTAGATGGAGCTCGTTTGAATTATCCCATTTATGACAAAGAATTGTTTGCTTTGGTTCGTGTTTTAGATGTGTGGCAACACTATCTTCGTCCTAAGGAGTTTGTCATTCATTCCGACCATGAATCATTGAAATATTTGAAAAGTCAAACAAATTTGAACAAAAGACATGCTAAGTGGGTTGAGTTCATTGAGTCTTTTACCTTTGTAATCAAATACAAGAAAGGTAAAGACAATGTGGTCGCAGATGCTCTATCCCGCAAGGTCAACCTACTTACACGTCTTGACATTAGTGTCTTGGGTTTGGACGAGATAAAGGAGTTGTATGCCACCGATGCTTTCTTTGGAGACATTTTCGCTCAATGTTCGGAGCACAAAGGAATTGGTGATTTTTATTTGCACCAAGGTTTCTTGTTTAAGGCTAACAAACTATGTATACCCGAGTCTTCGCTTCGTTTGGTCCTTTGAAGGAATCTCATGGCGGCGTCTTAATGTGACACTTTGGACGTGACAAGACCTTTGCAATGCTCTCCACAAACTACTATTGGCCAAGGATGTACCGGGATGTGGACCGCTTGGTGCGACGATGTTCAACATGTCTCAAAGCTAAGTCTACTCTAAACTCTCATGGCTTATACACACCTTTGCCAATTCCACATCACCCATGGTCCGACATTGCTATGGATTTTGTCTTAGGACTTCCACGCACAAAAACAAACAAGGATTCCATCTTTGTCGTCATTGATCGATTCTCTAGAATGGCACACTTTATACCATGCAACAAGACCGACGATGCTTCACATATTGCTACTTTGTTTTTTAGGGAAATCGTCCGTCTTCATGGAGTGCCCAAGACCATTGTGTCGGATCGTGACGTCAAGTTCGTGAGCTACTTTTGGAAGACTTTGATGGCCAAGATGGGAATCAAGCAACTATTCTCCACCGCATACCACCATCAAACCGATGGTCAAACCGAAGTGGTGAACCGAAGCTTATCCACACTCCTTCGTGTGTTGATCAAGCCCAACTTGAAGAATTGGGAAGAGTGCATCCCACACGCCGAGTTCGCCTACAATCGAGCACTACACCGCGTAACGAAGAGAACACCCTTCGAGGTCATCTATGGCTCAAACCCATACACCGCGCTCGACATGCTACCACTTCCACTCCGAGAACAAGTAAACATGGATTTCGACAAGTGCGCCGCTTACATGAAGAAACTACATGAAGACACAAGGGCCACGCTAGAGAAGCACAATGAAGACCATGCCACCAAGATGAACAAGAACAAGCGCCCCATGATCTTTGAAGAAGGAGACCTTGTTTGGCTACGTCTACGCAAAGACCGCTTCCCCGATGAGAGAAAGTCTAAGCTCGCGCCAAGAGGAGATGGTCCTTTCAAGGTTCTCAAGCGCATCAACGACAATGCATATAAGATCGACATACCCAAGTCCAAGTACGGCGTACATGACACCTTAAACGTCGCCGACATCTCGCCTTACCTTGGAAACCCAAGTGATGATGAGAACGAAGAGTCGAGGACGACTCTTTCCCAAGGGGAGGAGATGATGTAGTGCAACCTAGGCACACAACACCAACACCACCAAATGGTCCAATGACAAGATCAAGAGTCAAGGCTCTCCATGATAAGGTGAATTCACTCCTAGCTTTGTGTGATCTCAATACACCCTTGTGCATTCTCAGGAACGACTACCGTGAAGATCACCAAGCAAGTATGGAAGATGGCCAAGAGACGACGCAAGACGAAGGAGAAGAAGCGGAGAAGATTGGCCAGCCAGCCTCCCAGCCGGCCTGGGCCGTCCCCAGGGCCGGGCTACCTCCAGACCCGGCCGGCCTCCCAGCTGGCCTGGGCTGGGCCACAGGCCGGGCAACGTCCCAGGGCCGGGTACCTGCCATAGCCAGCCGGCCTGGGCCGGTCCCAGGGTCGGGCCCCGACAGATCCAGTCGGCCTGCCAGCCGGCCTCGCGCAGCTGCAGCCGGCCCTGAGCCGGCCTCCCGGCCGGCCTTCCAGTCGGCCTCGTCCGGCCCCAGGGCCGGCTCCCCGACGTCTTCCAGCCTGCGTGCTTGACGGGCCCGTGTGGCCTTGTACCCCCCACCTTATCACCCACCTCGTGGCTTAGACTATAAATACCCCTTCATAGAGCAGATCTAGGGTTAGACTATGATTTGGGATTAGAGTAGAGTTGTGCTCCTTCTCTCAAAGTGGTCTCTTCCTCCAATGGAGATGAATCAAGGCCTCCCCTTGTGGAGATGAACCAAGGCCTCCCCTTGTGGACAAGATCCCTTTAGTGGATACCAAGGCTTCCTCTTGTAGTTTGCTACTTGCTAATCTTTCCTCTTGAAGTGGCTAGATTGGGTTGGTTTGGATTGACCAATTGGACAAACAATTCTAAGAGTAAGGTATGCTTGGGAGAGGAGAATTGGGGGCTACCCTTGGGGCTTGTTACCAGTTGAATCTTGCTGAGTTATGTCTTGCTAGTTATCTTGTTTGGTGTTGTTCTCCTCTTTGTGTTCTTGTGTTCATCCCTTGTTCTTCGTGTTCTTCGATCCCTCCGCCCAAATCCGTGAAAATCAGGACCAACCTACATCACTTTGGACCAGATATAATCAAAGAAGTAGAAGACCAAGTTAGAATCATTCATGAACGTTTGAAGACAGCTCAGTCTCGTCAGAAGAGTTACTATGATCGCCATCATCAGGATGTTCATTATGAAATTGGTGACAAAGCCTATCTTCGAGTCACACCTCTGAAAGGTGTTCATCGATTCGGTATCAAAGGCAAATTGGCTCCTCGTTATGTTGGACCTTTCAATATCCTTGCTAAACGAGGTGAAGTTTCCTATAAGCTGGAGTTGCCTTCAAATTTTTCGGATGTCCATGATGTCTTCCATGTGTCCCAACTCAAGCGTTGCTTCAAGGATCCGATGTGGGTTGTTGATCATGAAGCCCTTGATCTTCAGGAAGATCTCACTTATCGAGAATATCCTGTTTGCATTCTTGATGAAGCTGAACGTAAAAATCGACGCCAAACCATCAAGTTTCTCAGAGTTCAGTAGTCTCATCATTCTGAAGCCGAAGCAACCTGAGAACGAGAAGATCGTTTACGATCTGAGTACCCTTCTTTCTTTTCTAACCTAGGAATCTCGGGACGAGATTCTTGTAAGGGTGGTAGATTTGTAACATCCCAAGTTTGTAATAAAGTGTGCTATCGTGGAATCATGTCATTTCATGCATTAACCCTTGCACTAATAAATATTTACATTTAAAACTGGGAAGAAATAATTAAAAGACCTAGAACTTGCTCTTTTTTTAATTGTGGTTCAAATGTTCCAAAAATTCAAAATAAAAATATGTGGGGCTTTTCTACAATATTGGAAGGCTCCATGATTTTTTGGGTATTTTATTGACTATTTTAAGAGCCCTAAAAAAATGCAGGAAGTTGCTGTAAAAGAATTTCTGTAAATATTTGAAAGTTCAGGGGGTTTTCGCAAAACGTTTTTCTTCTTCAACCTCCAGCTAGAAGGCAACCTGCGTGCTGCCGTGTCAAAATTCGTCGATTGCCACCTCCTCCTTGCCTGCTAGCTCGGGAGGATAAGACCAATAAGACGTGTGCATCGGCCTCACTCGACCCACACCATTTTTCCTCTCTCCCTAGCTCTGCTCGCTCCTCACGAGCAAACCCTAGCCGCCACGGTCGCCGTGTCACGCCGCCGTCTCCAGCCTCCCAAGACGAGTCCGAAGCCTCCATTAGCTCCGCCTCGAGCTCCTCTTGCTCCTCCACGAGTCGCACGAGCTGGGATGGCCTGAGTCCGGCGAATCGCAGTCATCTTCCTCGCGGCCGGCCACCGCTCCTCGAGCTCACTCCGGTCACCTCCGACCTTCTCTGAGTCCTCTGACCACCTCAACGTGCTCCTGGTGAGCCTAAGGTCCTCAAGGACCCTTCAATTTGTTCATTTGTGCACTGGTTTGTTGCCGCGTCGTTGTCCGCGTCCGCCGCCGCCAGACGTCGTCGCCGGCGATGCTCCGACGACCATTTGGTCACGGCGCCGCCACCTGCGGGTAGTCTGCGTCCACGCGAGTCCGACACACCCAGGTGCGCATCCTAGCTCGCGCGGATGCGATGCGTCCGTGCCCAGCAGGGCAGGTCCGGCCATCGCTGACGTCATCACGACGTCACAGTGGGCCCGACCTATCAGGATTTTATTCTTTTTGAAAATATTTCAGAAATGTTTAAATCTCTGACAGTGGGACCCAGCCAGTTAAATAAATTCCAAAAAATAATAAAATCTTGTAAAATCAATATCTTTTGATCTGTTTATCAGAAAATTATGAATAATATATCAAAATGCTCAGAAAAATAAATGCTAGCTGTTTATGTCAAAATACAAACATATTTGAACATTTCAATTTGGTAAATATTTGGAAATAACCTGAACGCATTTTCTCTAATTATGGAGTTAAATTAAATAAATTCTCATATTTGCAATTTGACTTCTAATAACATCTCAAACATGTTTTAGAGCTCCATGTCAATGCCTTTTAAAAGTCTACTATTTATACGAGATTCTTCCTTCCTCTATTTGGAACTAAAGATGGCTTTATGCAAATGAACCTTCATACATACTCTCTGAACAGGCAGATATATAATAGGTTAATTAAGTCTTGTTGAGTACCTTTGGTGCTCATGTTTGCTTAATTTGGTTCAGGTGAAGACCCTCACTCCGACGGTGGTTTCTACGTTAACATTGACGAGTAGCTTGGGGTTCCCAGGTAGCAGCCTGGAACTTGTAGGTTGGGTTGGCTACGTTGCTTACTTATGACCTCTTAGGCGTTTTGCAAACTCGTTGTATAGCAACACATTTGCTTTCGTTGCTTGTTGTAATGTTAGGTCATGTGACCTCTGCATGTAATATTACCAGGTATTGTAATACCAGCTATGTAATATTACTTCGAGTTGTAGAGTCTGTGATGTGCCATTTGTTTCGCAGTCTTGATCTCTCTATTATACATTGATAGTTGTGCCTGTGTTATGGCATCAATCGAGGTGTTGTGTTGCCGATGATCCATTCCGAGCAACGCCTGCCAGAGGTTCTGGCCTGGGATAGGTGTGCCCAGTAACCTTCGGTTGTATCACATGACCAGTGACACACAACATCTCTGTATAGTTCTGGGGTTGGGGGCGCTACATTCCAGTTCGGTGAGAGACCGGAATATCCGGTCTAGAGGAAATTCCCTGATCACTTGACTGAGGGTTTTGTTCTTGTTCCTGGGTTGGTGCATCATTTGCTCCTGCATCAGGTGCAGGTTCAACTTGTGAGGTAGGAGGCTCCACTTGTGTAGAACTTGTTTCTCCTTGGCTTGCCTCTCAGTGAATCTCAATGGGTCGGAAGAATCCAACCCCCATCGTTTGAATTGCTTCATGCGGCTTCTCATTATCTACATCACAAACATTAAACTGCGCCACTTGGGAGCCATCATTTTGATCGAATTCCACACTACAACACTCCACAATAATCCTGGAGGATTTCTCGTAGATTTTATGTGTGGAATTCGGCACCGTAACCAACAAATATACCCTCTATAGCTTTAGACTTAAATTTAGTTAAACGAACACCTTTTACTTTAAAGAAACACTTACAACCAAATACCCGGTAGTAGGAAATATTGGGCTTGTTTGCTGGTAAGCATCTTATATGGAGTTTCCTTCCTTCCTTTGTGGAGGAAGAGTCGGTTTGATGAGTGACACGCCGTGGAGACGGCCTCAGCCCAAAAGAAGAGCGGAGATTTAAACTCCGCCAGCATAGACCTTGCTATATCCATGAGAGTCCGGTCCTTCCTCTCAGCTACACCATTGTGTTGAGGGCTATACACAACGGAATATTGATGACGAATTCACTCTTCACTCATAAATTCATTTAAGGTGTAGTTCTTGAACTCGGAGCCATTGTCACTTCTAATGACCAATATAGGAACATTGTGTTGACGTTGAAGTTCATTGGAGAAATCAATGACAGCTTGTTGGGTTTCACTTTTGGCTTGAAGACATAAACGCATGTGAATCTTGAATAGTCATCAACAATCACCAAGCAATACTTCTTCCCACCAATACTTGGTTGAGGGACTGCACAAAAGAGATCAACATGTAGAAGTTCCAATTTCCTCTTTGATGAAATGATGGTCTTGCTTAGGTGGGGAGAATCATGCATTTTTCCTTCAACACAAGCTCTGGAAACACGATCTTGGAAAAAGAAACATTCTCTTTTAGTCCAAGAATGTGGCCACCCTTGTGAAGACTTTGCAAAGTTCTCATATTAACATGGGACAAGCAGCGATGCCACAGCCACCCCACGTCAAACTTCCCGAATAGACACATCATTTGAGTGTTGGTAGACCCCGAAAAAGTCCACCATGATCAGCTCATTTTCGATGTATCCAACGGAAGCGACCGTTAGAGTCTTACTCCACAAGAGTACCACAATATCAACATCAAAATGGACAGCGAAACCCATTTTATTAAGTGCACGAACTGAAAGTAAATTGTAACCGAGGGACTCGAAAAACATGACATTCACAAGAGTGATATCCAGTGTGACTACCACCTTGCCGAGACCAGTTACCCCAGCTTTTGATTTATCACCATATGTGATGGTTAAATGATTTGTATTTGGTCTCAACTCCGTCACGAGCTCTTTGCTTCTGGTCATATGACTTGTGCATCCACTATCAAGCACCCATTTTGACCCTCCGGAAGCATAGTCCTACAAGAAATCATTGCTTGATTTTAGGTACCCATCTTGCAATGGGTCCTCTTTGGTTAGCAACAAGGGTCTTAGGAACCCAAATAGCATGAGCAACATAACCATCATATGGACCAACATATTTTGCATAAACATCACCATAATAATCAACATATAAAATGTAGTGAGGGTTAGCAATTCCCGCAAAGTCATTACTAGTGGTCTTGCCCCTAGTGGTATTACCACTAGCAATGGGAGTCTTGGCTTGTGCGGGCTTGGCCTTGTTCTTCTTGTTGTTGCTCTCTTCTTCTTTACCTTGGCAACATAACCAATACCCTCCTTCCCTTTGTGTAGTTTTTACTCAAACACATGAGCAACAACCTTTTCTTTACCTTTGGGAATTGAGGTCTTGGCACAGTGGCCTCGGTAAGCTCATCCTTCAATCTAGCATTTTACTCAATAATATTTGCATGATCACAAGGAGGAGTAGAGGAGCTAGGTGAGTCAAGTTTAGAAAGTTGAGTTTGTAGTTGTTTATGAGACTTGACTAGGGTAGAGTGAACACTCTCCAAAGCCTTGTGAGCCTTGTCAGTCTTTTCTATGTCCCCTAGTAGTCTAGCATTAACAACCACAAATTCAACTTTCTCCTTTTTAAGCACTTTATATTTAGCAACAGCATGATCCTTTTCTTTAATAATTTTAGCAATAATAAGATCATTTGTCTCATCAAGAGACTCAAGTTTCTCTTCAAGAGAGACCCTATACTAATGTTCTTCCTCAAGAGAAGCATTTAGAGAAGCTATAGTGATAGAGTCTTCTCTCTCAATTCGACATTTGACCACAAGAAGGTCTTCGGTCGAAATAAGTTGATTCATGAGAGCACCAACATGCTTCTTAGCTTCTCCTTGCAAGTTAGCCACAAAAGTATCGAAAGCAACAAGTTATTTCTTAATTCTAGGACTAGTGATATCATCCATTTCATTCATAGTCTTAGGGGTGGAAGATGATACCTCGGTAGCTTTGGCCATGAGGCAATGAACGTGTTGTTGGAGTTCGAAGAGAGAAGATGATGAAGTTTAAGTGATAGCCAATGCGGCCACCTCATGAGTAGTTTCTTCTTCTTCGGAATCATCGATGGATACTCCTCTTGGGTCACCAACACAATTCTTGAGGGCTTCTTGGAAAAAGGCCTCTTCTTGATAAATGGCTTCTTTTGAACCATCTTTGATTGGTCCTTGGGAATAAGCCTTCCACCTTGTTCTTCTCTATTCTTATAGGGACAATCTCTAACAAAGTGATGAGCTTCATGGCAATTGTAGCAAGTCCTTGTTCTTGCTGCGTAGTCCTTCTTCCCACTTGACTTGTTCTTTTGATCAACTTGAGCCTTTTCCTTAGCCAGATCATTCCAAAAGACTCTTGAAGCAAGGGACAAATGCTCATGGAGAGCTTGTTCGAGTTCTTCGGGATTCAAACTATTTTTGGCTACAACAAGCTCTTCTTCTTGCTCTTGGTTCACCACCTTGGCCTTTAAAGCTAGAGATGCACCCTTGTGCATCCCAGTGGCACGAACCCTATTATCTTGTGCATTCTTGGTTTGCACCTTGAAAGCTTGCATTTCTTGCATCACTTCATTTGAGGACAATTGATGATAGTTGTATCTTCCTTGTAGAGTCTTCAAGTCAACAGACTCAAAGGGCATGAGAGCATTCACATACTTTCTCTTGATCCAAGCATCATCAACATACGTTGCACCGAGGCTATGGAAGGCATTAGCAAGGGCCTTGAGCCTACGGTACATATATTCATGATCTTCACCCTCATACATGTAGAAGCCTTCAACTTTATTGTTCAAGGCATCGAACTTATACCTCTTCATACTCTCATTTCCAACAAATGCCTCGGAGAGACCATCCCAAGCTTCCTGCCCCTTGGCGGTGGTGAAGTTATCAATGTGGGACAAGTCCTTTTCTCCCATGGCAAGGCGGATCATGTTAAGAGCAGTGGCATTTAGTTGACAATCAACTTTATCTCTGCTTGTCAAGTTGGTTGGATCCACGACCTTGTATCCTTCTTCAATGATCCTCCAAAGCTCAATAGAGGCACTGTTTACATGAGATCTCATAGAAGATTGCCAATTAGTAAACAAAGATGCATTTAGCTTAGGTGGATCTCCTCTTAGATAAATTGGAGGATGAGGGATTGGTGGGTCGGAGAGTACAGAAATGGAACCGCGTGGTACTCAGGCTTCCCACCATCGTTGTTGGTTTAATGGGGTTATCAACTTTAGTAGCATCAACCCCTTTATCCCCTTTGTCCTCTTTATCCTCGGAGGAGGAGAAAGAGGAAGAGCTCGGTGCCTTTGGCTTCCATGAGATTTGTCATTAACTCACGCAACTCACGCATTTGGGTTTCCATGGAGTCCTTCATGGAATTGAAGTCCTCAATGGAAACCGTAGTTCCATACTTGTTAAGTGTCATACTTCTCTTAGTCTGTTAAGCCCGAATAAACAGACGAGTCCTGATACCAATTGAAAGAATCGTATGACACCTAGAGGGGGGGGGGTGAATAGGTGCTACCCAATTTTTAGTTCTTTTTCAGTTTAGGCTTGGCACAAAGGTAAATTCTGTAGATATGCAATTATGGTGAATTTACCTATATGACAAGTTAACACTAAGCAGGCTACAAGATACAAGTAAAGGCAAGTTAAAGAGGTAACCGAAAGTGACGCACGCGGAGACAAGGATGATGTGGGCATATCCTTCGGATCCCCCACTATTGGTACCGGTGCGATCCAGACGAAGGCCCACCTGGCGGCCCAACGAAGTCCAAGATGTCACGACTTGCAGTACAAGATAAGGACTCCAAGACGTAGTCTACTAGAACTCATGTAAACCCTACCTGTCTCCCTTTATAAAGCCATGGCAGGGGCACCCTTTAGAGGGGACTGACAAACCCTAGAGGGGAACGAGAGCCATACAACAACACACATAGCCATAGCGAGACTACGTCTCACCTCATCGCCATTGTGGCCACCATGTAATCATCCAATCAATACAGATCAGACAAACTGGATGTAAGTTTTACCTCACAATGAGGGACCGAACTGGGAAATCCTTTCTCATCCGACGGAACTACCAGCGCGCCACTTATCTGACCTTGGGATTTGCTGTTAATACACGTCAATTGGCGCTGTCTGTGATAAACACGCGCTGGACTCACGGTTTGGCTCCAATCTTCGTCAACAAACGATCGGCAATCTTCATAGACAACGCTGGCTGGATCACATCTGGCCGGCTCATCGAGTTCGACGCGTTCAACTTCCTCAACAACTGCTGCGCGGCGGCGGCTTCGACTATCCAATCTGACTCGCGCGCAGCGGCGTTCCGTTGCTACCCCGGAAACGGCGGCTCGCATCTAGCCGGCTCGGGCAGCAGAGCAAGTTTTCAACTACTTCACGGCAGATCGCATCTAGCCGGCAGCAGCGTAGCGCACCTAGCCAGCTCATCATCTGGTGTGATGCGATCAATCTTCATGGCGGGCGGCAGCAAACAGCCTTCGGCGTGATCCAATCGATATCAGTTCGGGTCGTTCAAGCGGCGGCAGAAAAGGTGTGGCATTAATCGTATCGAGACGAACCTCGCACGAGCAAACCGCCGCGCGCACCGGATACGTGCTCCAGATTCTCCTGTCCGGCACGGCTCAGAGACCAGCACGGATCGATCTACTCACGTACAAACAAGACAGTCCAAGTTTCAATCCAAGGAGATCACCGCATGTTGCATGGATATGCGGCCAGAGTGCTTATCATGCATATACTATTACATGTTCCAGTAACTCACGCATGGAGGACGGATCGATCGCGGGAAGCAGCTACGCCGGCCGCATGCACACGGCCGCATGCATGAATATGATCAGCCTACTGCAACCTATTACTAATCATCTTTTCTTTTTCTTATATTGCAAGTGCACCTAATTAAATCTGCTTGATCCACCGGATGTTTTAGCTATATGCAGCCATCCGAGGACACGGGACGATGCCGACCTCCACATCACATACGCTCCCGTCGGCCGCCGTGACGCAACCTGCACTAATGATCTCTTCATCCAGCCCAGCACGAGGAGCCTCAGCGATGGAGCGCGGGGGATCGACGTCGACAACGCCCGTAGCGCATGGCTGGGTGGAGCGCCGTCCCTGGACCCTGGCAATCAGTCGGAACGGCGTGCAGCACCGCGACCTCGCGCGTGTGACCACTCAAGTCAACAAGATCGGAGAGATTGGCGATAAATCGCCACGACGCCTATCGCTCGTCACGCCAACATGGACCTCCGACGATGTTGACTCCGCCTCGCCGACCCGTCAATCTCTCTCACACTCTTTCAGTTTATATTTAACCAATATTTTGACTCACTGTTTTATCTCCAAAACGTGTGTCTGCATGTACGAGGAGAATCAAATTGTCGTAGCTAACCGCGGAAAAGCACATCGCCTACTCGACAACTCGGGTGCGGGCAAATTTAGGCTCCTCAACTTCTTCGACCACCACGGCGGTACCGGCACAGAGAGCTCGCTCGAGCTCCCTGGAAGGGTATCATGTACCCTCGGGGGCTGGCGCTTCAACGTCAACAGAAACAACAAGTTCATCGCTGCACTCGACACGCAACTCGAGTATCCTTATCGACTCCACATCGTTTTGTCCGCTTCATCAACTCTGCATCGTCGACTCCGCTTCGCCGGGTTGACAAGGAGGACTCGGGGGCTGAGCGTTGCCCGTGCCGCGTCGACCCCCTACGCCGCACAACTCTGCCGCGTCGACTCCGGTCCGCCACGTCGACACCCTCCGCTGCTCCGGTCCGCCG
Organism: Poa pratensis; assembly: GCA_947311845.1. Taxonomy (NCBI): domain Eukaryota; kingdom Viridiplantae; phylum Streptophyta; class Magnoliopsida; order Poales; family Poaceae; genus Poa; species Poa pratensis. The sequence continues at coordinate 58,032,314 of CAMZMU010000128.1, forward strand.
CGTCGACTCCGGTCCGCAACGTCGACACCCTCCACTGCACAACTCCGCCGCGTCGACTCTGCCTACCGCACAACTCCGCCGCGTCGACTCCAGTCCACCACGTCGACTCCCTCTACCGCACAACTCCGCCGCGCCGACTCCCATCGGGAGCGCACTTACCGTTAGCTCGGTGCTGCTCACCCGACAAATATCTACGCTAGCAGGTGATGACCCACAAGTATAGGGGGTGTATCGTAGTACTTTCGATAAATAAGAGTGTCGAACCCAACGAGGAGCAGAAGGTGCTGACAAGGAGTTTCGGTAAAGGTTTCACTGTAAATGCTAGCAGACAAGTTTTTAGGGGTTTTTGATATAGCAGGTAAATAAAATGCGAGTAAGTAAAAGACAGTAATAATAATTGCAGCAAGTGGCCCAATCCTTTTTAGAGCAAAGGACAAGCCGGTTGGTTTACTTATGATGACAAAATGTTCTTGAGGACACACGGGATTCTAGTCAAGTGCTTTCGCTTCACATAGTTGATTAATCTTATTGTTTTGATAAGTGTTGTGTGGGTGAACCTATGCTAATGCACCGCCCTTACTTGGACTAATACATACTTGTGATTATACCTCTTGCAAGCATCCGCAGTTACAAGAAAGTAATTAAGATAAATCTAACCACAGCCTTAAACTCTGAGATCCTACGCTCCCTTGTGCACCGGTATACTAACGGGGGTTTAGGTTTCTGTCACTCCGGCAACCCCACAATTAGCAACCAAATACACAATGCACTCCTCTAGGCCCATAAAGGTGAAGTGTCATGTAGTCGACGTTCACACGACACCACTAGAAGAATAGCACCACAACTTAAATATCAAACCATTAAATATTACTCAACATAATTCCACTACTAACAGCGTGACTTCTCCCATGTCCTCAAGAACTAATCGAACTACTCACGAGACATCATATGGATCATGATCAGAGGTGATATAATGATGGATAACGATCTGAACATATACTTTAATTCACCGATAAAACTCAATAGCATCAACCACAAGGAGTAATTAACACCGGGAGAGTTTCCCCTATGAACTAAACAAAGTATAGCCCTAGATGTTACAGCGGAACGAGATGGTGCAGCGGTGATGGTGGTGATGGCGGTGGAGATGATGATGATCCCGATGAAGTCCAGCGCGATGACGATGAGGATGGCGATGATCTCCCCCTCCGGGAAGGAATTTCCCCGGCAGATTTCTCCCTGCCGGAGAGCTTTTCTCTCTCTGTGGTTTCCGCCTCGTGGAGGCGGCGGAATATTTTCTCACGGACTCCCCGTGTCTTAGGGTTTCTGGGGGATGAAGTACGCGAAGGGGGAGCGCCTGAGGTGGGCCAGGGGCACCACACCTGGCCAGGGCGCGGCCAAGGTGGGCCCCGCGCCCAGGGGTGGTGTGGGCCCCTCCTGGCCCATCTCAGCCTCCCCTTTTGGCTTAGTCCATCTTCTGATAAAATAGGAACATCTGTCTTCTCGGAAATATTTTTAGTGCTCCAGAAATATAGTGCCTTGACGTTGCTTTTTCCAGCTGAAATCTGACTCCGGCAGTTAATTATCCAATGATCATCAAACATGCAAAATAAGACAAAATAACATAAGTAACTCCTCTTAATATGAAATATATCATTGAATAACAGTAAATTATGCTATAAAATAGTGATGCAAATGGACGTATCAACCCCCCCAAGCTTAGACCTCGCTTGTCCCCAAGCGAAAGCTGAGCTCAGTAAACTAGAACAAAAGTTTATGGAGTGAAGCGTCGATAATAAAGAATACGGACAAGAAGCATCAGTAATTACTAAACAACACACTCATTTTAAACAGCAACTACTCTTCATATAACCTAACTTGAACATGAGTAGTGAAACAACCACAATAAAAATACACGAAGGAAATTATAGATTAGTAATGGCACACTTCATTCTTGGTCATAGAACAATAAGCAATCAATACTTATCTTTCGAAAGGAGTCTTTATATTAGAGCTTATATTGCAGAATTTCCACACTCAATTATCACACCTTCTTTACAGTCATTGATAACTTGCAAAGCTATATTCTTAGAGGCAAAAGTATTTGTGCTAAGACAAGAAAGGATAAAGAACATGATTGACAATATTAATGATATATATGGTTGAATCACAACAACTCAAATGCTTGCTCAAGGAAGAAGGAAATAGGTGTACTGACTCAACATGAAAAGTAAAAGAAAGGCCCTTCGCAGAGGGAAGCAGGGATTAAGTCATGTGCTAGAGCTTTTAAGTTTTTGAAATCATATAGAGAGCAAAAATTAAGTTTTAAGGTGTTTGTTAATTGTCAACGAATGGTAGCGGGTGAAAACAGTATTCTCCCTGTCAAACAGACTTTTAAGAGCGGCTCCCATGAAGGACGTTATTTCTACCAGCAAGGCAGATCATCCCTCTTTCTCTTTGGTTTACACACATTCAGTATTTCACTGTTTGTCATTGCTTACTGATGAATCAGGGCAAAAGTGTGAAGAGAATTAATGGTTAAAGTTGTAATTAATTGGGACTGGGCACCCGTTGCCAGCTCTTTTTGCAAGTTATTGGATAAGCGGATGTATATGCCACTAGTCCAGGTGTAAAGTCTGTTTGACAAGTAGAATAAAGGATAACCACACTACTTCCTCATGAGCTAGTAAACATTGACACAAAAGGGAATAATAACATTTTGAATAATTTAAAGGTAGCACATGAAAAATTTACTTGGAGTGGCAAAGAAATACCACATATAGGAAGTTATGGTGGACACAAATGGCATGGGTTTGGTTCAAGGATTTGGATGCACGAGAAGCATTCCCTCTCAGTACGGTGGTTAAGGCTAGCAAGGTCATGTAGCAAGCATAAAAGTTGGGGGATACACACAAATATATATATAATAGAAGCAACCATGCTATCTTCCCTGTAAGCACAAATGTTTTAACTCAAAGAATACTAATCTTATTGGCTAGCAAGAAAGAAAGATAAAGGGATAATATTTTTGCATGTAATTCCCTCCTTCTACTTAAGTTTTCATGGTATTGCTACTAATGACCAATACTAAGTTTGCCACAACTAATATAATTTACTTAATGTACCCAAAAGTGGCGTCAATACTAATGGCAAGATCAGCACATAAAGAAGATTGCAGGCTAAAATAAAATGTACCGAAAGTAAAGGTGGAACTTCTCATTAATATTCTGAACAAGACACACTCAAACCAACGGATACATGGATAACTAAAGGATTGACACTCCACATCGCAAACCATCTTATAAGATAACTTCTCTACTCATGATATGACCACGAAATTATAAAAACGAAAGGATAAAGATGATACTGGGCACTCCCCCAAGCTTGGAACAAGCCAAGGGAGTGCCATTACCCCTTGACGATTTAGGCTTGATCTCTTGGTGGTGAAGAAGACTCCTCGTCATCAAATTTCCAAGGCAGAGGCTCCCCATCAACGAAAGAGGATTTGGTTTCCAAGAACCTGAAACTAGCAGCTGAGCTTATGCGTTTGAACCTAGCTTCATACTCACAGTTTTGGTTTTGAAGATCGTAAATTTGCCCTTGTAACTTGGATGTAGTTTTACTAAGTGCGAAGATGTTATCCCACAGCTTATCAGTCTCCTTCTTGTGTTCATCAATAAGCTCATTAATGATCTTGTGGTTGATCTCCACTCCGCGCTCTATCATCTTCTGGTACCGGAAAACTTCATGCTCTACTTCTTCTAGCCTAGCCTTCATGTCCCCTTCAACCTTGGGTCCCTTGACATCTTCTCGAACAAGGACTCCATCCACAAGCCGCATCTCTTGAGGGTGCTGCTTTAGCTCATTGATGTATGGGTTGACGACGTTCTTGAAGAAGGTATCCTTCGGAGCCCCGGATGAAGACATCTTCTAATCCTGGAGCTAAACCTGGCAGAAACAGCTCGAAAACAAAACTCGACGAAAACACGATATACGGACCTCGGGAGATCCGGGTGATTATATAGCAAAAAGTTTTACGACAAAAGGAAGGTACAGGACGAAACGGGGTCGGAGACGGGCTCCGAGGTGCCCACACGCACCCACGGCGCGGCCAGGGTGGGGCCCGCGCCCAGGGGTGGTGTGGTGCCCTCGGGCACCGTTTCCTACCCTTTTCCGACTCATAATTTTCCATATTATGTAAAAACAATAAATATTTAGGTTGAAAAGTAAATCGCGAACTTTTTCTTACCGAAACTGTTACCTATTCCAAATCAGCTTTTGCAGTTGTCTGAATTTGACTTTTTATAAAATCCTCTGGAGTTACCACTTTGATAAGATCAACATCTTCATTATAAGAATCTCCAGAAATGTAATGCTTGAGTCTTTGACCATTAACCACTTGTGGTCTGTCCCCATCTAGTGAATTGATTTTAATCGCACCTGAGCGATAGACCTCCTCAATGATATAAGGTCCTTCCCATTTTGAAAGTAATTTTCCTGCAAAAAATCTGAGACGAGACCTATACAATAAAACTTTTTCACCTACGTTAAATTCTCTCTTAAGAATTCTTCTATCATGCCATTGCTTAACTTTCTCTTTAAAGAGCCTAGCATTTTCATAAGCTGCATTTCTCCATTCATCTAAAGAATTCAAATTAAGCAATCTCTTTTTACCGGCAAGTTTAAAGTCTCTATTAAGTTCTTTCACCGCCCAATAGGCTTTATGTTCTAATTCTAAAGGCAAATGACAAGCTTTTCCATAAACCATTTTGTAAGGAGACATTCCCATAGGATTTTTATAAGCAGTTCTATAAGCCCACAAAGCATCGTTAAGCTTTTTAGACCAATTTTTTCTAGATTTATTAACAGTCTTTTGCAAAATAGACTTAATCTCTCTATTTGACAATTCTACTTGACCACTTGTTTGAGGATGATATGGTGAAGCAATTCTATGATTAACATCATACTTAGCTAAGTTTTTCTAAAAGCACCATGAATAAAATGAGAACCCCATCAGTCATGAGATATCTAGGCACACCAAACCTAGGGAAGATAATATCTTTAAGCATTTTTAATGATGTCTCACCATCAGCACTAGAAGTTGGTATAGCTTCTACCCATTTAGTAACATAATCAACAGCAACAAGTATGTGAGTATAACCATTTGAGGAAGGAAAAGGACCCATAAAGTCAAATCCCCAACAGTCGAAAGGTTCAATAACAAGAGAATAATTCATAGGCATTTCATTACGTCTACTAATGTTACCTACTCTTTGACATTCATCACATGATAAAACAAATTTTCTAGCATCTCTAAAAAGGGTAGGCCAATAAAAACCTGATTGTAGAACCTTTTGCGCAGTTCTATCTCCAGCGTGATGTCCTCCATAAGCACTTCCATGGCATTTGCTCAATATTTCTTTCTGTTCATACTCAGGAACACATCTTCGCATAATGCCATCTACTCCTTCTTTATACAAATGTGGGTCATCCCAAAAATAATGCCTCAAATCATAAAAGAACTTTCTTCTTTGCTGAGCTGTAAAGGTCGGAGGCAAATACTTGGCAACAATAAAATTAGCATAATCAGCATACCAAGGACTTTCGCGTGAGCTTACCTTTATCGCAGCCAATTGTTCATTTGGAAAACTATCATTAACAGGTATAGGATCATCTGAAATGTTTTCTAATCTAGACAAATTATCAGCAACAGGATTTTCAGCACCTTTCCTATCTACGATATGTAAATCAAATTCTTGCAGTAAAGTACCCATCTTATTAACCTAGGCTTAGCATCTTTCTTTTCCATAAGGTATCTAATAGCAGCATGATCAGTGTGAATAGTAACTTTTGAATCAACAATATAAGGTCTAAATTTATCACAAGCAAAAACAACTGCTAAAAATTCCTTTTCAGTAGTAGCATAATTCTTTTGAGCGGCATCAAGTGTTTTACTAGCATAATGAATAACATTTAACTTCTTGTCTACCCGCTGTCCAAGAACAGCTCCTACAGCAAAATCACTAGCATCACACATTATTTCAAAAGGTAAAGTCCAATCAGGAGGTTGAACAACAGGAGCTGTGATTAAAGCCTTTTTTAGAGTTTCAAAAGCTTCCTTGCAATCATCATCAAAAACAAAAGGTACATCTTTTTGAAGAAGATTAGTGAGGGGTTTTGAAATTTTAGAGAAATCTTTAATAAACCTCCTATAAAAACCGGCATGACCGAGAATACTACGGATACCTTTCACATCCCTTGGACAGGGCATTTTCTCGATTGCTTCACTTAGCTCTGTCCACTTCAATGCCTCTTTCAGAAATTTTGTGCCCTAGGACAATTCCTTCATTAACCATGAAATGACATTTCTCCCAATTAAGAACAAGATTTGTCTCCTCACATCTCTGCAAAACTTTATCAAGATTGTGCAAGCAATTATCAAAGGAAGTTCCGTAGACGGAAAAATCGTCCATGAATACTTCCACAATTTCTCACAAAAACCATGAAAAATAGCAGACATGCATCTTTGGAACGTAGCAGGAGCATTACACAAACCAAAAGGCATACGTCTATAAGCATAAGTTCCATAAGGACAAGTAAAAGTTGTTTTCTCTTGATCTTGTGCTTTAACAGCAATTTGTGAGAATCCAGAATAACCATCAAGGAAACAAAAATGGGTTTTCTTAGACAACCTTTCTAACATTTGATCAATAAAAGGCAAAGGATAATGATCTTTCTTAGTTACTTTATTGACCTTTCTAAAATCAATGCACATCCTATATCCCACTACTACTCTTTGAGGAATAAGTTCATCATTTTCATTTGGTACAACAGTAACTCCTCCTTTCTTAGGGACACAATGCACAGGACTTACCCATCTACTATCAGCAATAGGATAAATTATACCAGCATCAAGAAGTTTTAATACCTCATTTCTTACCACTTCTTTCATCTTAGGGATCAAGCGACGCTGATGCTCAACAACAGGTTTTGCATCGGGTTCAATGTTGATGGCATGTTGACATATAGTAGGAGAAATCCCCTTTAAATCATCCAAAGTGTATCCCATAGCTCCTCGATGTTTCTTTAGTACTTCTAATAACCTTGCTTCTTCATTACCTGAAAGTTTAGAACTAATAATAGCAGGATATACTTTCCTTTCATCAAGATAAACATACTTAAGATTATCAGGTAACGGTTTTAAATCGAAGACAGGATCTTCCTTAGGAGGCGCTGAGGTACCCAAATCTTCCACAGGCAAATTATGCTTAAGTATTGGTGGTTGACGAAGAAAGGCATTGTCAATCTCATTCCTCTCCTCCATAAATACTTCACTTTCGTGTTCCTCCATGAATTGCTGCAAGGCATTGTTAGGAGCAACAGCAATAGAAGCAAGTTGTTCAACTTGAAAATTCTCATTAGGTAATTCAGTTTCATAAAGTTGTTTACCAAACTTAGAGAAATTAAACTCATAAGATTCTCCATTAAATTTAGTGTAAATTTTCTCTTTCTTACAATCTATAATGGCACCACATGTATTCAAGAAAGGCCTACCAAAAATAATGGGACACGCTTTACTAGCAACAGAACCAAGTACTAGAAAATCAGCAGGGTATTTAGTCTTACCACATAAAACTTCAACGTCTCTCACAATACCAATTGGGGAGATAGTTTCTCTATTAGCAAGCTGAATAACCACATCAATCTCCTCAAGTTCGCAAGGACCAATTTCATGCATAATTTCTTTATAAAGATCAAAAGGAATAGCGCTAGAACTTGCACCAATATCACATAAACCATAATAGCAATGTTCTCCTATTTTGACTGAAAGCACAGGAACACTTGTTTTCCTAGCTCTACCGGGATGTGAAACAATATTAGAGGCATCTTCACAAAGACAATGTCGGGGATGTAATCCCCGGTACCCCAAAGTTACCGACCTTGGTGTGTTAATAAAAGAGAGCGAAGTATTAAAAGATAAAAGAAAAGGAAAAAGAAGCTGGCCGGGCTGAATCTGGGGCATCCCTGGTCGACATGGTCTGAGATGGGCCGAAGTGTCAGCCAGCCTCGGTGGGCCGACGCCTCCGAACTCGGTGGGCCAAGAGCCACAACCTCGGCAGGCCGAGATGGCCGGCCTCGGCAAGTCTTCTTCCCCAACTCCCCGATCCTCCTGGCCGATGCAGGCTCCCTAATGGATCCGCCTGGCCCCAGAGGTCGCCTCCTCCCGGAGGCCATCATCGGCGTCCCTGGAGCCCGCCGTCCTCGCCATGGCCAGACCACGGCGTCCCTGACCTCGGCTTCCCCGTCCAAAGACCACGACGTCCCCGACCTCGGCTTCCCCGTCCAAGACCGCGGCGTCCCCGACCTCGGCTTCCCCATCCAAGACCTCGGCGTCCCCGTCCAAGACCACGGCGTCCCCGACCTCGGCGTCCCCGTCCAAGACCACGGCGTCCCCAACCTCGGCTCCTCGTCCCCAACCTCCCTTGACTCGGATGGGCCGAGCTACCTCGTGCCAGGAGGGCCGAGCAGCCTCCCGTCCAGGTGGGCCATAACTGCGCCATCTCGGGCAGGACCGGTGTCCCCATCCTGGAGCAGGCCACAGTTGAAGAGCAGGCCGCAAGTTCCCTTCCTCAGCTTGGGCCAAGTTCGGCAGAAGTCCGGAGTCTCCACCTCGGGCCATCAAAGCTTCAACCGAGCTCTCCACCGACGCTACCTCAGCCAGGGTGTCATCATCATAAATATCTTCCTTGTCCCGTACGAGATACCCTACCATCCCCGGAATATCCGGAAGATAGGATCTAGAACACAAGGACAGGCAGCGTGCCTACAGTGCTCCTGATGTGACTAGAGTACACCTCCATGACGCAGCTACAGTGTTGACAAGACCCCATTGGTCATTTCAGCTACAGTGTACCTCGTACAGTGCTTTGTGTCCCCTTGTCCCCTGCTTGTCTCCTGGGCTCTCTATATAAAGAGCACCAGGGGGAGGAGGCTGGGGGGACGGCCAGACACGGAGACACAAGGCCCTTGGGCTCATTTCCCCCCGCGGGAGCTCTCCTCTCTGGAGATTAGCAGCTTAATTAGCAGTGATTAGAGGCACACTTAGAGGCACTGAGAGGTATCCAGCTCGAGGAGCATTTGTACACACTGCATATACAGAAGGAAATACACCAAAGTAGGATAGATACCGCAGTAGGGGTTTTACCTCCTCACGAGGGCCCCGAAGCAGGGTAGATCTTTGTGTTTGCAGTGTTCTTCGTGTGCGACTCCATCGCGCAATCCCTCCCCGAATCCTCAAGCGTACGTTCGGCCCCAGACTAAGCCTACCCCTAGGCATCTGCGTGTTCCCACCACGACAGTTGGCGCCCACCGTGGGGTCGATAGTGGCGCTTGCTGGATTAGTTCAGATGGGACCTTCGTCATCAGTGCGGGGACTCAACTTCGACATCGTCCCCGTGTGTTGACTCATTTCGAGTTGGCTACAGTGGAATCCGAGCTGTTCTGGAATCCGAGCTGTTCTGGAATCCGAGCTGTTCTGGAATCCGAGGTGTTCTGGAATCCGAGCTGTTCTGGAATCTGAGGCGTTCTGTAATCCGAGGTGTTCTAGAATCTGAGCTATTGTGGAATCCGAGGTGGTCTGTAATCCGAGCTGTTCTGGAATCTGAGGTGTTCTGTAATCTGGGGTGTTCTGGAATCCGAAGTGTTCTGGAATCCGAGGTGTTCTGAAGTCTGAGGTGTTCTGAGGTCCGAGGTATCCTGGGAGAATCCGAGTTAAGACTTGGAAATCCGAGTTAAGACTTCTCCAACAACATGACCGTGTAAGTATCATTTATATGTCTGCCCATGCTTCTAGATAGTCTCAAACAGTGCTCGGGGACTGGCCCCTCGTTTCTACCTTGCTTTGATTAGTTGTTCTACCCGGGACAAGATGTCTTGACCCGGGGACTGGATAGCCAGTCTGTTTTACACCTCCTCCTAGATAAGAAAAGTGACTCGGGGACTCGGTTGAAACCGAGTCTAGTTTTTTGTGCATAGTATATGCTGTTAGATTAGTTTTCTATTAAGTGCCATAGCTGGTTTGCCTCGGTTAGTATAATTGTTATTCCCGTCAAATATTCTTTATGATATGTATGTTGGACTAACGTTGAAAGGTGACATCGGTTTTGTTGAGAATGTTCCTTACTGAGGTATCCTGGAAAGTCCGAGGTATATTGGAAATCCGGGTCATAATGGAAATCCGGGTCATAATTGGAAATCTAGGTCATATTGGTAATCCGAGGTATATTGGAAATCCGGGTCATATTGGTAATCCGAGGTATATTGGAAATCCGGGTCATATTGGTAATCCGAGGTATATTGGAAATCCGGGTCATAATGGAAATCCGGGTCATATTGGAAATTCGGGTCGTAATGGAAATCCGAGGTATCATGGTTATATTGGTTATCTCAAATTACCTAAGGTACCCTGGCATTATCGGTATTCTCTAGATCACCGTTTGTTTCGGTTTGCCATAGCATCACGGCATCTTTCCACATCACAAATCGCCGTTTATTTCGGTTTGTCACAATATCTCGACATCACCTCATATCTCAAATCGCCGTTTATTCTGTTTGCCAGCGTCTCATGGCATCATTTGCATACCAGATCTTTGTTTATGTTTGTTAAGCCAGAGGCAACCTTTGAGATATGTTTTGCAGGTTATATGTCAAACCAGCAGAGGCTGGAGACATCTATGTCGGTATACACCCGAAGTGGCTAAAACGGCATTCGAGATATGCTTATGTCAAACCAACAGTGGCTGGAGACATCTATGTCGGTATACGTCCGAAGTGGCTAAAACCGGCATTCGAGATATGCTTATGTCAAACCAGCAGTGGCTGGAGACATCTATGTCGGTATACGCCCGAAGTGGCTAAAACCGGCATTCGAGATATGCTTATGTCAAACCAGCAGTGGCTGGAGACATCTATGTCGGTAAGCGCCCAGAGTGGCCACCAGACATCCGAGGTACCGAGACATATGTGATACGCCCAGAGGGGCCGAGATACCGAGACATATGTGATATGCCCAGAGGGGCCGAGATACCGAGATATGTGGTATGCCCAGAGGGGCCGAAATACCGAGACGTATGAGATACATACTTGCAGGTTTATGACGGTTTAGCCTACGCTGGCGGCATCCCAATTCGGTAAAAGCCAGGAGGGCTAACCGACGCTGGCGGCACCCCGATTCGGTAAAAGCCAGGAGGGCTAACCGACGCTGGCGGCATCCCGATTCGGTAAAAGCCAGGAGGGCTAACCGACGCTGGCGGCATCCCGATTCGGTAAAAGTCAGGAGGGCTAACCGATGATGGCGGCATCTCAATTCGGTAAAAGCCAGGAGGGCTAACCAACGCTGGCGGCATCCGAGTTCGGTAAAAGCCAGGAGGGCTAACCGGCGATGGTGGCATCCGAGTTCGGTAAAAGCCAGGAGGGCTAACCGACGCTGGCGGCATCCGAGTTCGGTAAAAGCCAGGAGGGCTAACCGACGCTGGCGGCATCCGAGTTCGGTAAAAGCCAGAGGGCTAACTGACGCAGGCGGCATCCGAGTTCGGTGAAAGCCTGGAGGGCTAAGAACCGACGCTGGCGGCATCCGAGTTCGGTAAAGGCCAGGAGGGCTAAGAACCGACGTATGCTGGTGACCATGCAGGCAGTGTGCCAAATTGCCCAATGTCGGCAGAGACATCTAAGTGTGGCCACGCCCATGCCTGCAACACTTTTCTAGTGCAAACTGTGCATCACGTTGTTGATTCGGATGAGCTCGGTCAACCGGATGTCGCATTTGGCCTGGAAGGCATGGCTGTACAGTGCAGGAGGTTTTTTGGTACAGTTGTTTGTTTTTGTAAGACTGCGCGTGACTCTACGAGTCCCCGCAGCCTCGGGGACTAATGTCGGGGATGTAATCCCCGGTACCCCAAAGTTACCGACCTTGGTGTGTTAATAAAAGAGAGCGAAGTATTAAAAGATAAAAGAAAAGGAAAAAGAAGCTGGCGGGGCTGAATCTGGGGCATCCCTGGTCGACATGGTCTGAGATGGGCCGAAGTGTCAGCCAGCCTCGGTGGGCCGACGCCTCCGAACTCGGTGGGCCAAGAGCCACAACCTCGGCAGGCCGAGATGGCCGGCCTCGGCAAGTCTTCTTCCCCAACTCCCCGATCCTCCTGGCCGATGCAGGCTCCCTGATGGATCCGCCTGGCCCCAGAGGTCGCCTCCTCCCAGAGGCCATCATCACCGTCCCCGGAGCCCGCCGTCCTCGCCATGGCCGGACCACGGCGTCCCCGACCTCGGCTTCCCCGTCCAAAGACCACGGCGTCCCCGACCTCGGCTTCCCCGTCCAAGACCGCGGCGTCCCCGACCTCGGCTTCCCCGTCCAAGACCTCGGCGTCCCCGTCCAAGACCACGGTGTCCCCGACCTCGGCGTCCCCGTCCAAGACCACGGCGTCCCCGACCTCGGCTCCTCGTCCCCGACCTCCCTTGACTCGGATGGGCCGAGCTACCTCGCGCCAGGAGGGCCGAGCAGCCTCCCGTCCAGGTGGGCCGTAACTGCGCCATCTCGGGCAGGACCGGTGTCCCCATCCTGGAGCAGGCCACAGTTGAAGAGCAGGCCGCAAGTTCCCTTCCTCAGCTTGGGCCAAGTTCGGCAGAAGTCCGGAGTCTCCACCTCGGGCCGTCAAAGCTTCAACCGAGCTCTCCACCGACGCTACCTCAGCCAGGGTGTCATCATCATAAATATCTTCCTTGTCCCGTACGAGATACCCTACCATCCCCGGAATATCCGGAAGACAGGAGCTAGAAGACAAGGACAGGCAGCGTGCCTACAGTGCTCCTGATGTGACTAGAGTACACCTCCATGACGTAGCTACAGTGTTGACAAGACCCCATTGGTCATTTCAGCTACAGTGTACCTCGTATAGTGCTTTGTGTCCCCTTGTCCCCTGGGCTCTCTCTATATAAAGAGCACCAGGGGGAGGAGGCTGGGGGGACGGCCAGACACGGAGACACAAGGCCCCTAGGCTCATTTCCCCCAGCGGGAGCTCTCCTCTCTGGAGATTAGCAGCTTAATTAGCAGTGATTAGAGGCACACTTAGAGGCACTGAGAGGTATCCAGCTCGAGGAGCATTTGTACACACTGCATATACATAGGGAAATACACCAAAGTAGGATAGATGCTGCAGTAGGGGTTTTACCTCCTCACGAGGGCCCCGAATCAGGGTAGATCTTTGTGTTTGCAGTGTTCTTCGTGTGCGACTCCATCGCGCAATCCCTCCCCGAATCCTCAAGCGTACGTTCGGCCCTAGACTAAGCCTACCCCTAGGCATCTGCGTGTTCCCACCACGACAGATAATATGTCCTCCTTCTACATTTTCAGTTACCAAATCCTTTACTATTGCTATTGTGGGTTCTACCGCTATTTGTTCAGCAGGTTCTAAAGCTTTCTTTGCACTTTTATTAACCACACTAGCTATGATAGAATGTTCCCTAATTTTAACAGGAAAAGGTGGTTTCTCAATATAAGGTTCTGGCAAGATACGATCAACTGTATGAACTTCAATGTTTTTAATATTGGAAGAATTAGTATTATCTTTGTAAGGCAAATGATACTTATTGCAACTTTCTTTAGGAAGATCAAGATAAGAGGCAAACGCCTTGTAACAGTTTGCAATAACTTGAAAATCAAGACCATACATATCATAGAGATTACGAAAATTATCAGTATTCATAAAAGTTTTAATGCATTCGTAATCATGCTTTATACCTGATTCTCTACCTTTGTCGTTCTCCCATCCTTCAGTATTTTCCTCAATCCGATCAAGAAGGTCCCATTTAACTTCCTCTTTATTACGCGTAAATGATCCAGCACAAGAGGTATCCAATAGAGTTTTATCTTCAAGAGAAAACCTTGCATAGAAATTATCAATAACAATATTACCAGGAAGCTCATGAATGGGGTATTTGAGCATTAATGATTTCAATCTCCCCCACGCTTGGGCAATAATTCTCCATCATGAGGCCAAAAATTATATATATGATTCCGATCTTGATGAATTTCACTAGGAGGATAAAATTTAGAATAAAAGAGAGGCACAATCTCCTCCCAGCCAATAGAACGCCCATTTTTCAGCATCCTATACCATTTTGCAGCTTTACCAGTCAACGATATAGAAAACAATTTCTTCTTGACCTCTTCCATTGAAATACCTGCACACTTGAACAACTCGCATAATTCATGAATAAATAGCAAATGATCCCCAGGAGGGACAGTTCCATCTCCTGCATAGCGGTTATTCGTAACTGTTCAACAATTTTCAAAGGTATTTTAAATGGAATTACTTGATCAGGTGGTTCCTCTTCTACTACCTTAGCAGTGGTAGTAGTATTTCCAAACAGGGATTCAAATGGAGATCTCTCCATGATAAAATAAAGTAGCAAGCAGAAATAAAAATAGCACCTACAGTAAAAGTTTTCCTTACCAATTCCACTTACCAATAGCGCTTCACTCCCCGGCAACGGCGCCAGAAAATAGTCTTGATGACCCACAAGTATAGGGGGTGTATCGTAGTACTTTCGATAAATAAGAGTGTCAAACCCAACGAGGAGCAGAAGGTGCTGACAAGGAGTTTCGGTAAAGGTTTCACGGTAAATGCTAGCAGACAAGTTTTTAGGGGTTTTTGATATAGCAGGTAAATAAAATGCGAGTAAGTAAAAGACAGTAATAATAATTGCAGCAAGTAGCCCAATCCTTTTTAGAGCAAAGGACAAGCCGGTTGGTTTACTTATGAGGACAAAATGTTCTTGAGCACACACGGGATTCTAGTCAAGTGCTTTCGCTTCACATAGTTGATTAATCTTTATTGTTTTGATAAGTGTTGTGTGGGTGAACCTATGCTAACGCACCGCCCTTACTCGGACTAATACATACTTGTGATTATACCTCTTGCAAGCATCCGCAGTTACAAGAAAGTAATTAAGATAAATCTAACCACAGACTTAAACTCTAAGATCCTACGCTCCCTTGTGCACCGGTATACTAACGGGGGTTTAGGTTTCTGTCACTCCAGCAACCCCACAATTAGCAACCAAATACACAATGCACTCCTCTAGGCCCATAAAGGTGAAGTGTCATGTAGTCGACATTCACACGACACCACTAGAAGAATAGCACCACAACTTAAATATCAAACCATTAAATATTACTCAACATAATTCCACTACTAACAGCGTGACTTCTCCCATGTCCTCAAGAACTAATCGAACTACTCACGAGACATCATATGGATCATGATCAGAGGTGATATAGTGATGGATAACGATCTGAACATATACTTTAATTCACCGATAAAACTCAATAGCATCAACCACAAGGAGTAATTAACACCGGGAGAGTTTCCCCTATGAACTAAACAAAGTATAGCCCTAGATGTTACAGCGGAATGAGATGGTGCAGTGGTGATGGTGGTGATGGCGGTGGAGATGTAGATGATGATCCCGATGAAGTCCAGCGTGATGACGATGAGGATGGCGATGATCTTCCCCCTCTGGGAAGGAATTTCCCCGGCAGATTTCTCCCTGCCGGAGAGCTTTTCTCTGTCTGTGGTTTCCACCTCGTGGAGGCGGCGGAATATTTTCTCACGGACTCCCCGTGTCTTAGGGTTTCTGGGGGATGAAGTACGCGAAGGGGGAGCGCCTGAGGTGGGCCAGGGGCACCACACCTGGCCAGGGCGCGGCCAAGGTGGGCCCCGCGCCCAGGGGTGGTGTGGGCCCCTCCTGGCCCATCTCAATCTCCCCTTTTGGCTAAGTCCATCTTCTGATAAAATAGGAACATCTGTCTTCTCAGAAATATTTTTAGTGCTCCAGAAATATAGTGCATTGACGTTGCTTTTTCCAGCCGAAATCTGACTCCGGCAGTTAATTATCCAATAATCATCAAACATGCAAAATAAGACAAAATAACATAAGTAACTCCTCTTAATATGAAATATATCATTGAATAACAGTAAATTATGCTATAAAATAGTGATGCGAAATGGACGTATCAGCAGGCACGAAGACTGGAGCACTCACAAGATACTCAAAAACAACAAAAAGGAAGGCAAATTGAGCCTATGCCCAACTACAAATAGTTGCATATAGCCTCAGGGGCTACTCCCATCGGGAGCTCTGTCACGCACCCGATAAAATACAGACAAGGACATCAAGTTGCAGATTTCACAGTCGAAACTTACTCGACTCAGCTACTTAGCTACCCACATAAGGCAAAACCACAGTCATAATCTCTCCGAGTTGCATCTGACGATCCTCGGAAGCTGCATGCATGGTGCATAGGTAAGACCCGTCAATCCGTCGAGCCGGCCAGGGCCCGCACATACTGCGTTTGCCCTGCAACTTTCCGTGTCAACAGACATGAAGAAAATCCTAACGAATGCGTTAGGTACCCGCAAAACTATGCTGCAGGACGACTCTGTAAGACCTCCGCGGCCTGAGTCGAACCTGACCAGCCCTTTCCGGGTTTGAGTCCGGGGACTCGAACTTGAAGTAGGCTAGTAAGGTTTTGCCCAAGAGCAGTTAACTGGTCCCGATCCGTCGAGTGTACCAGACCTACTATACCACCATCCCTGAAAGCTGTCAGAAGGACAGAAAAAATACACGCAAAGCATCAGTCGACGTATTACCGACTCCATAAGCACAATCGATACGATATCGACTTACATTCATACAGCAAAGCAAGCAAATTATAGCGTGCACTCACGGTTGAGTCTCTGCCCGATTCTTTGAATCGACCAGACACTCGGGGGCTACTCCCATCGGGAGCGCTGGCCCGCGCACCCGACATACTACCGAGTCAAAAGCACCAGACAACGCAGCAAGGGCATGAAGACCGAGCCCAAGTTGAGCACCTCCTTGGACATCTCAAATTTCATCGACTACTTCCATCGGGAGCGCACTCGCCGCCGGCTCGAGTGCTATGCGCACTCGCTGTTGGCTCAAGTGCTATGCACCGGTATTATCAAAGTCGGGATCTCTATTAGCCCGCACCGGATTTCTCAAAAGTCGGGTTCTCTACAGCCTGCAATATAATTCTCAAAGTCGGGATCTCTATTAGCCCGCACCGGATTTCTCAAAGTTGGGTTCTCTATAGCCCGCAACATAATTCTCAAAGTCGGGTTCTCTATAGCCCGCATCGGTATTATCAAAGTCGGGATCTCTATTAGCCCGCACCGGATTTCTCAAAAGTCGGGTTCTCTATAGCTCACACCGGATTTCTCAAAGTCGGGTTCCTTACACCCACATCCAGTTTATTAATATCGGGTTTCTTACACTTACACTGGATTTCTCATAAATGATTAAACTCTCAAATTATGGTTAATACAGTCATCATATGGACATCAACGTACCTGACGCATCGACTACGTCTACGACTACTCGACATGGAGTTATAAGTCTCTACCCGATTCTTCATATCAACCAGACACTCGGGGGCTACTGACGTGGGCATATCCTTCGGGTCCCCAACTATTGGTATACCTGGTACGATCCAGACGAAGGCCCACCTAGCGGCCCAACGAAGCCCAAGATGTCACGACTTGCAGTACAAGATAAGGACTCCAAGACGCAGTCTACTAGAACTCATGTAAACCCTACCTGGCTCCCTTTATAAAGCCAGGCAGGGGCACCCTTTAGAGGGGACTGACATAACCCAAGAGGGGAACGAGGGCCATACAACATACACACATAGCCATAGCGAGACTACGTCTCACCTCATCGCCATTGCGGCCACCATGTAATCATCCAATCAATACAGACCAGACAAGCAAGATGTAGGTCTATACCTCACAATGAGGGGCTGAACCTGCGTAAATCCTTGCTTGTCAGCAGACGGAACTACAAGCGCGCCATCTTCTCCCCTCATAAAACCCTAGGTATCTCGACCTTGGGATTTGCCGTGTTAACACCACGTCAAGGATGGAATCCCGAGTTCCTCCTTTTTAGGGGAGTACGTCTCGTTGGAGGGGTGTGAGCTCACCACCACAGGCTTGCTCAACGCCACAGCAGGCTCACCCTATTCTCCGATGAACCACACCACAAAGGATTGGTTCACCTTCAACTATCGGAATCCTTCAAGGCGGAATCCGGAGCCTTTACAACAACAATCCAGGGCACACACCCACAACTGAATTGGGGGCTCCCAGACGGCTACAATCTGTCACAAGAGACAACAAGTAAGATCAACAAGATGCCTAGGTTTTCCCAATGGAAACCCTAGGCTCGAATCCCTCAAGTTAATGAGGGGGAAATGTAAATCGCCTTGGTGAAGATGTAGATCTTGGCCTTCTCCTTCAATCCTGCAAAGATCAGCGAGTTTGGGTGGAGGGATTGGGATATCTATGTGTTTTGAGCTTGCAACAATGGGGGTTAAAGATATTCTGGTCGAGCTACCCAAGGTTGAAAAAGGCGTACCTATGCTAGAAATGTAGCCGTTGGCGAAACAGGGGGACCGGATATTCCGGGTCAAGTGATGACCGGATATTCCGGTCCACCGGATATTCTGCCACCTCTGGAAACCTCCAGTGGCAAATACCCAACGACCATCCGAGAGTTGCAACAACTGCGTGCTCTGGTCCTTAGCGGAATTTTCTCGAGCCACCTTCTGGACCGGATCCTGCATCCTACCGATCAATGTGTCCTCTGAAAAAATGACTGAGCTAGCCGGGGTGTTTGAATGTTCAGTTGGAGCTCTTCCGTTCACGTACCTGGGTTTACCTTTGGGGACAGCAAGACCTACGTGTAGAGATCTAGCTCCAGTAAATGATCAAATTGAGCGTCGTCTTAACGCTTGTGCTCGTTTTCTTCCCCACGGTGGCAGGCTGATGTTGGTGAACTCTGTCCTCTCGGCTTTGCCAACATTCCTGATGTGCTCCCTTAAATTGAACAAGACCTTCATCAAATCAGTTAACCGTTGCAGACGGCATTGTCTCTGGGACAAACGTGAGGAATCCACCTCCTTTGCTGGCCTAGCTGCTTGGGACAAAGTATGTCGCCCGAAAGAACGTGGGGGTTTAGGGGTGATCAACCTCGAGTTGCAGAACATGACATTGCTCCTAAAACAGCTTCATAAGTTTTTTACCAAAGCAGACATTCCCTTGGTGAAGTTAGTATGGTCTCAATATTCTGAAGGGGCGTCGCATGCCCAGCCTATCCGTGGATCCTTTTGGTGGCGTGATATATTCAGCTTAGTGGATGTTTATCGTAGCATCACAAATTGCCAAGTAGGGGATGGCTCAACGGTTCTCTTCTGGAAGGACATTTGGGTACATGATGAACTACAGGCAGACAAATTACCTCATCTCTTCTCCTTTGTGGAAAGACCTGATTTCAGTGTTCAAAAGGTTGTCTCCATGCCGGACAGAAGCTCAATGTTCATGTTGCCTCTCTCGGTAGAAGCTTTTGAGGAGTTCCAAGAGCTCCAACAGTTGTGTGATCAGCCAGCGGTTCTGTCACTAGATAATGACAGCAGATCTTTTGTTTGGGGCAAAGTCTCGTACTCGTCGGCCTGCTTCTACAACTACATGTTTTAGTGTCTGCCCAAAGACAAAACCCTCTCCAAAGTCTAGAAGTCCAATTGTTTGCCGAAGCTTAAGGTGTTCTGTTGGCTGCTAATTAATGATCGCCTCAACACCAAAGACATGATGCTCTGCAAACACTAGCACGTTGAGGGAGGGCCCAATTGTGTCCTTTGTGACCGTGACATCCTCAAAGATTAAGAACATTTGTTCTTTACTTGTGATTTTGTTGCAGAGTGCTGGCAAACTGTTGGGATGGTTTTTGATTTCTCTTAGGATGTCCGTGCTAGAATTCTCTCGGCAATGGCTGACTTCCCCCGCTCCAACTTCATGGAAATTTTCGCCTCTGTGGCGTGGACTATTTGGAAAGAGTGTACCGACTATATCTTCAAGGGGGGGGGGGGGGGGGGGACTTCCATCGGCCGTTGGCGTAGACGCACCAAGCAGGATCTCCTGCTGCATCAATTCAGAGTCAAATCTTCCTTAGTCCAGGACATGTTGGATAGTATTAGTATCTTCTTTCACTAGACGCTTGTTTTGTTTCTGTTTTTTTGGGCCGAGTCATGCTTGTTTGACTCTTCGCTGCCCTTCTTAATGTACTCTGTTTCAGTCTTTTAAATTAATATAAATAATAGTAGGGGCTTCCCCTACGGTAGATTAGTCTAAATAAAAAACCATCCGAGAGTTGCAAAACTGGGTTGCTAAAAGTCCTTAGCCGTTTTTCTCGAGCAACCTTGGGGACCGGACATTCCGCCCCAGATTGGGACCAGAATATCCGGTTTCTTTCTCCGAGCAAATTGACTAGCTCTTTTCTTCTTTCTTTTTGGTTTCGATGCACTGATGTTTTAATCACCTAAAAGCCTGCATCACTTAATATCATATCAAATTATCACTAGTGTTGTTGCCTAACACACAAAACACAAGGGATTAAGAAATGTTCTTTCAATACTTCCCTTATCAACCATAAGGAATGCCGACAAAAAAAAAAGATCAAGAACCAATTTTGACTAGGAAGATGACTTGATGAACCACTTCAACAAATGGGCTGCCTCAACATATGGAACTCTTCAACAACACCAGCTCCATGCAATTATAGTAACAATTATATTTAGTTGTGTCAGAGATAAGTGAGTTTAGAGATAAATTCTATGGACATGCACCACTTACAACCCACGACGTTTAAAGACTCCCCCTTACGGGCGACCCTCTTCTAAAAGCTCCACCGACCTGACGTGTCCTATTGCATGAAGACATTCAGAAGATTCACTCCGTACAGATGTACATTGAACAAAGGTTACGAGATCAATACTTAACGCACAACACATGAGGAAACCCTAATGTACCAGATGTAGGATCTTACCGAAAACTGATACACATAGCTCAAAGAGCACCGCCAAGAACGAAGTCCGCCAGTGACACTGCATGCCCCCACTCATTGAGAACACTGCTGCAAAAGACCCATCATTCGGCAGACATACTTCTCCAGATCCGCCGTGATTACCCCGTGGAGTCTTCTCGACTTGACACGAGCATGCGAGATGGAACCTCCAGAGTCTATTCGGTCTTCTTCAATCACGACCACCATGATCCTCCCATCAACACCTTGGTATTCGCGACAAAGAAGATGCCAAGGCTGTCCAGGGTGGATGGAGGCCACAACTAGTACTGAAAAAATGAACAATGTCAAAATCTGATTTTTTTTTTGAACCTTTTGAAATTTGAACTTTTCAAAATCTGAACATTTTTTAAATTTAAACATTTTTCAATAACAAAAAACCAAAAAGAAACGAAAAAAGGAAAAAAATACAGGAAAACGAAAACCGGAATAACGCGGACCGAAAGTAGAGAAAGCAACCGAAACAGAAAAATGGTAAAACTGGAAGAAAAAACCGTCCAGAAGGTTATAGAATCTTTCAAAAATAGAAAAACCAGAACCTAGATATCCTCCACTCGGCCTGTCCGGATCGTAGGATTAGAAAACACGGGAATTAGAAAAACACAGGAATATGATAGGATTGCAGGTGCAAAACAGAGGATTACAAAACAGAGGAATATGCAGGAATGGTCAGTTGGATGGAACACTGGAAAAGTGTCTCGATCCTACGTAAATGAGTGTGAAAAAGAGGTTAGAATGGATGTCGCAATTCCTATGAGATTGAGGTATAGGAATTCAATTCATAGGAGTTTCGGAGGTGTCATTTCTTTGATTCAAAGGGATTACATAGGAAAAAAACCTATAGATTGGAATCCTCCAATATTCTTATGAAAAAAATTCAATTTAAAGAGGGCCTAAGAGACTACGCTGTGGAGGTGTTCGCGGAGCGTCTCTAATCGGCTCTACGAGCGTCAGGAAACGCCGGCCATGGGGGTAGTCTGGTAGATGCCGAGGTACCCGTAGGTGAGACTCAATCGATGGACCGGACGGCAGCCGTTGATCGGGAGCACGCGCTGCATCCTCGGTGTTTGCCGTCGTTGCCCTGCACAACTTGTCGAGACTGATAAAAGGAAAAGTATAGTAGTCACCCGGGGGATCCGAGCTTCCCATCCTCCGGGTCCCCCACCAACCACGTGTCTCCTCTTTCTGTCCACAATCCCGCTTTTGCTACGGTAGCAAAAAAATATCCCAATTTTTGCTACATGTAGCAAAAACTTTTCGGTCCAAAAAAAGTCCCCCAGAGCCCGTTTTTGCTACGGTAGCAAAAAAAAGTCTCATTTTTTTTGCCACATGCAGCAATATAACTTTATTTTTGCTATTATTGTTATCTGGTTTTGCTACAATAGATCAAAAAATTTGCTACTATATCTCCGGCGAGGTCTCCGGCGAGAGTCTCCGGCGATGTCTCTGGCGAAGTTGATTTTGCTACAATAGAACTTTTCTGTTGCTACAATAGCATAAACTTTTTGCTACCACGTCTCCGGCGAGGTCTCGGTGAGGTCTCCGGCGATGTCTCCGGCGAGAGTCTCCGGTGAAGTTGATTTTGCTACAATAGAATTTTTCTGTTGCTACAATAGCATAAACTTTTTGCTACCACGTCTCCGGCGAGGTCTCCGGTGAGGTCTCCGGCGAGGCCAGAATTTTCCCTTCATGTTTTGTGTACAAACCGTTTTTTTGCTACAATGCAGCAAAAGCGGGACGATTTGCAGCAAAAAACGGGAGTTTTGTAGCAAAAGCGGGATTTAGCCTATATTAGTGGACACGTGTCGGGCTGGCGACCCGGAGGATCGGACGGAAAGATCCCGGGGGACGCCTAGTCCTGTCCCTGATAAAAGGCGAGATTTTCTTTGATAAACACGGCCTCGGATGACTTGGTACGCTTTCAGCCGGCGATTATCCGTTAAGCACCATCACCGTCGACAGCTAAGACCTACACGGGCGCACAGTCACCGACAGGTTGGCCCACGCACATCAGGGAGCAAAGTGTCAGCGGCTCTACGCAACGATCCACGCGCTCGCGGGCGCGTCCGCTCGACCGCTCCGCGCGTGTGTGGCAGCCAGCGAGCGCGGTCCGGTGCGGCGCGCGCGTGCAGATCGAACGGCCGCCGCCCGATTCCCATGCTCGGCTCCGGCCGTTCCCCCTCCACCGCTTTAAATACCTGCGCTCCATTCCGCCCACATTATTCACCAACGCCGCCGCTCCCACAAACCATCCGATCGTTCCAGAAACCAACGTAGGCGTCGGTCATCAATGGCGAGGGCAGCGACGACCCTGGTGCTCGTGGCGGCGCTCGCCGTCCTCCTCCTCCTGGCCTCCGGCCCCGCTCGGGCCACAGCCGCCCGGACCTCGCCCGCGTACGTAACAGCAACCACCACCAAGGAATCTCCCAGCGAGGTATATATATACGCGCACAGGATGTACTACAAAGTTTTCATTGATTCCTGGTCAATCCTCCATATCAATATCTGATCTTTGTGGATGCCCTGGCGTTTCCTTTCCTTCAGCAGGTTGCGGCGGCGGCGGCGGCGGCGGAAGACAGCGAGTGCGAGACGGTCGCCGGCGAGCAGCAGCGGGAGGATTGCATGGCGAGGAGGACGCTCGCCGCACACACGGACTACATCTACACCCAGGATAATGGCCACAATTAGCTGGATTGACCTGCAGACATGCGTCCGTCCATGTAATGATGATAATCATCGTCACTGCGTGTTCCCATCTCCGTCATCCTCTTCCTCGGGAGGGGTGCCCAAGAAGGGATCGATCCAACCGTGCATGCAATGCATGGCGCACGTATGTACTGCCTCGATCGCCAGGCTAATTTGGGCGTCTCATAAAGGAATTTAGTTATGCCAGAATCATCCAAGATTATTTTGTCGCTGGATTTGCAAACGGCTCCATACCATGCCTGGATATATGGTTAATTTGTTGTCTAGGAATCTAGGCTATGTTGGGCACTGTTTGGGAGCGAATTTAGTGTGACGGCCGCCTTCTCCTATGCCCTTGGAGGGCAAAATTTTGGTATCCCTTCACCAAATTAATTAGCCCTACTCGTTGGTTTGAGTTTTCACACCAAAATTGTCTTGGAATTAAGGCTTGCTTTCTTCTCGCGCTCAGAGCCAAAATTGACCAAAACTCACGCCAGCTAAGACTAGCCATAGTGGGGAGTAACTTCAACTAGTAACATACACATATTATTAGACTATGTTACTATCCTCATAGTGCAAAGTAACAAAAAGGTGGTGTCATATATGGTCTCATTTATTACTCTATAGACTCATTTTTTCTTGAAAAGTGTGATGTTACTAGTGTTACAAGTAACTAGCTAAGTTACTCTATTTGCATCTCTCATTAATTACATGTCACATAGGATTTTTTGTTTAGGTGGCATCTATGTTACTAGTGAAGTTACTCCCACTATGGGTAGTCTAATTCGACGCGGAAATTGGCTTAGTTTCCACGCGCTTCATTTAATCGCACATTTTTTTTTCGAGATCCACCGCTTGTTTCATTCATCGAAAGTGACCTGGCGGGCCATGTTCTTACAAACCGATGGAGAAATTACAGGGGGATACATGGGAAGAGAAGACAATGAAAAACATGAAAAAAGACAACTAGAAGAGAGAACAGCAAGAGCCACCAACAGAGGCACAAGATGTGAGGGTTGCAGTCTGGGGATCACAATGCCAAGACTCGACAATCAGCCTCACAGACCGCACCGGTGTGCAACTCGAACCCCAGGCACAACTCAGGAGCACCACCGTCATCATCGGCGAGAGTCAAGACTAGCACCTAGCACTAACCTAGACAAGGAGCTCCGCCATGGAGGTCGAGACGAAAGCAGGTGGTGGAGACATACATTGTGTCGTCATTGAGAAAAGGTGAGCCGAGACGCCACCAAGAGCACGAAGCTCCCACACATCACCAACAACCATTGGAGGGTCTTGGGAAAGCCCGCGAAAGCCAGCCGAGGAGAGAAACAAACCACCGTCGGCCCCAGGTTGGCCGCACCAACACCACCCAAGCTCCCGACAATCACAAGCAACAACAAAAGCCATCCATTTTGGGTCTCCAAGATGGCGCCTCCAAGGAGGTTGTGTTGTCAACAACACCGTCACCCGGTCCAGCAAGCCAGAACCTAGGTTTTCACCTGAAGACCACAAGGAAGGCAGTCGACCAGCACGAACAACCGCCGCAGTCCACCACACCTCATGGAGACTAACATTGGTCAAGAGGCAGCAGTAAGCCTCAGATCCTCCAGAGCCGCCGGACGCAGCGCAGCCACCGTGCCCCACCGAGCACCATGCCGGCGAAGAGCAGAGGACTACTGAAAGGATCGTATGGCCACCTAGAGGGGGGGTGAATAGGTGCTACTCCAATTTTTAATTCTTTTTCGATTAAGGCTTGACACAAAGGTAAATTCTCTAGATATGCAACTAAGATGGAATTACCTATATGACAAGTTAAGTCTAAACAAGATACGATACAAGTAGTAAACAACAAGAAAGGAGTAACCGATCGGGAAGCACGCGGAGGCAAGGATGTATTCCCGAGTTCCTCCTTTTTAGGGGAGTAGGTCTCGTTGGAGGGGTGTGAGTTTCAAACTCAAGACGCCACAAATGGCCTCACCCTATTCTCCGATGAACCTCGCACAAAAGCTCGGTCCACCTTTCTTTATCGGAGTCCTTCAAGGCGGAATCCGGAGCCCTTACAACAAGCTTGGAGCACAACCCACAAAAGGATTGGGAGCTCCCAAGCACCACAACTTCGCTACACAAAAGTAGCAAGCAAGTAAGTACAACAAGATGCCTAGGTTTTCCTAGTGGAAACCCTAGGCTCAAATCCCTCAAGTGAATGAGGGGGAAATGAAGAACCGCTTGGTGAAGATGTAGATCCGGGCCTTCTCCTTCAATCCTCCAAAGATCAACAAGTTTGGGTAGAGGGATTGGGAGATCTAATGTTTCTTCATCTTGCAACAATGGTGTACTTCAGATCTGGGCGAGCTCAAGAGCTGGAGGTAGGTGGAGGGGTATTTATACCCCTCCAGAAAAACTAGCCGTTTTTCTGTCCACTAAGTCTGGAGACTCCGGACCGGGAGGCCGGAAACTCCGGACTGACTCCGGGGTAACTCCGGGCCGATACAGCGGCTGCCGCCGCGATGTTCATCTTCTCAGCAGGCCGGAAACTCCGGTCTTGGAGTCCGGAAACTCCGGTAGGGGCGAAAACTCCGGACCTACTCCGGGGCAACTCCGGACCCAATACTGCACGGGCCGTCGTGGGAAGTTCTTCGATTCAAAAATATTGTCTGGGGCGGAGACTCCGGACCACGGGACCGGAAACTCCGGCCGGTGCGGAGACTCCGGTGATACTCCGGGGTAACTCTGCACCGCATACCGCGGCTGCCGTCCTGAGGAGCTTTTGCTCCAGGCTTTCAAATTGACCGGAGACTCCGGCCACATAGACCAGAGACTCCGGACTGGACAGGCAAATGCAAGCTTCTTTTTCTTGTCAAGTGTTTCGATGCAAAGGTAATTGTATCATTTCATTCCTGCACCACTTAACATTATATTAAATAATTCCTAGTGTTGTTGCCTAACCCACAAAACATAGGGGACATAAAATATGTCCTTTCAAGTACTGCCCGAGGCCAAGAACCACCATGGTTCCGGGCTACAGCTCTGCATCACGCACAGACGCGCCCCATGCGCGCCATCGCGTGGCAGCCGGAGGCAGGATCTGAGCACCCACAACGCCGACGAGAGGCGATTGCCGCTGCTGCAGCACCGCCGGGACAGCAAGCCTCTAAAGGCCAGGCAGAGCCCAGCCAGGGGCGGACCCCTAGGCCGCTGACGAGGTGGCGGCGACCGGCGCCTCGCACGCCACCAACAGGGTCAAGACGAGGCCGTCTCGCACCGCCCGGGACCGCCGTCCAGGGCACGCATCACAGGGAGGGCGCCGCGACGCCACCCGACCAGAGCAGCCAACGCGCGAGGGGCGCCGCCGCCGCGCGAAGCAAGGCCAGAGGTCAGGGTCGAGGTCCTTGCGCAGCAGAGCGGCGGCACAGGAGCTCGAACGGCAGATCCCCACCGCCCCCTTCACCGGCGGCGCACGACATATGCCGGTGGCCGCCTCCGGGGACGGCGAGGGAGGGAGGCGGGCGGGAGGGGTGGCGGCGGCAGGAGGCTAGGGTTCGCCCTCCCGTCGCCCAGAGGAGACGATGCGAGGGCCTTCGTGGGCCTTTTTTCGTAAACGAAAACTTCCTTCTGAGGACCTTAATCGCACATATGAACCACAGAAATTACTCCAAACCTTCCACAAATCATCTCCAGTGTAAACTGCTTCCCAATGCAAAAGAACAAGATCAGTCACAAGTGAAGAACACTCTCGACGAGCTGAGAAGAATACATCGACAGAGGTCTCACGAGCGCAAGGGCGCCTCGCTCCCGACCCCGAAACCCTAGAGCGACCGCGCCGCCGGCGGGCCACGCCGCCTCCTCCCCTCCTCCTCCCCTTCCCTCGCCGCGTCCGGGCCACCCCCGCGGCGGCCGGCGCGGCTCCCAAGTTCCCTGCTCTCGTCGCCTCCTCCCTACCTTTCCCCTACCGCCGCTGTCGGCGTGCGCCGTCGAGCCCTGCTCGGGCGTGGCCGGCGGCGGCTGTCCTCTTCCCGCGCGTGTTGGATGCCTCGCGGGGCGGCTATCCTCCGACGGCGGTGTACTTCGGGCGGCGGCAGCTCGGCTTCGGCTGGGGGTAGCAGGACGGCGGCGCCACGAGCTTGCAACGGGGCGACGCAGTGCAGCGGACGTCGGCGTGCAGCGGAGTCGGCCGGCTGGCCCATGCGGCCCAGATCTGGGCCTGCCGGGCCCATCTGGGTCAGGGCTGGCCGGTTTGACCTGCGGCGCGTTTTGCAGATGAAGGGGAGGTGGAGGATGCAGGTTCAGCGGCAACGGCGACCGACCTTGTTGCAGCGTGGCGGCGAGCTTCACGGACCCGTTTCGGGACCGGCCGGACTCCATTAGGACTGGTATGCCCCTGTGGGGCTTTACGGGCCTGCTGGGCTCGGCCGGACCTGACAGAGACTGGTGTGCTCTGCTGCCCGTCCGGTCGACTACCGTCCTTGGCAGTGGAGGTTGTTCCCTTCCGCTCGGCCGCGGTACTGCTGAGCCCGGTTCATACTCCTCACCTCCGTCTTGCAGACAGCTTGACGACTACTTCGGTGAGACGACGACGGTGGCTTCGGATTCGATGGCGCATGTTGGTGGGCGGCTAGTCTGCTGGTGTCGAGGCTCGTCCTCGTGGGGCTCCTGTGCTAACGATCGACCGGGTTGTGGATGGGGTTTTTGGGAGAAATCCTTGTCGGTTCATCTGACACTGACGCGGTGCCACCTCTGGGTGGCATCTTCCTTCCTGAAGGGCGTCGTGGCTACCCTTCGTCCGCTTCCCTATGCCGGGGGAAACCCTTGGACCTGTTATGGTCTGGGTAGCAGCGTGGCTTTCCTTCTTGAAGGTGCTACTTGGTACTCGTCGATTGTTGCTAGTTAGGAGCGTGGTGGTACTTTTTCGGAGAGGGTGCATCGAGTGTGGGTCGCCGTCTTAGTCAATCCTCCTATGTCTCCATTTTTTTCTCTTTTCTTGTCTTTGGGTGTTTGTCTGCTGCCGCCCAGCATTTTGTGTTTGTCGGTTGTATCGGTTGGTTGCTATATTTATATAGCGGGGCTACGGCCTATTTCGTCAAGTGAAGA
The DNA here is from genome assembly GCA_947311845.1 of Poa pratensis. Classification (NCBI taxonomy): domain Eukaryota; kingdom Viridiplantae; phylum Streptophyta; class Magnoliopsida; order Poales; family Poaceae; genus Poa; species Poa pratensis. Next base: position 58,061,081 of record CAMZMU010000128.1, read on the forward strand.
ACACTCTCGCGGACCATGACAAGTCAGCAGCAGAAGTAGACAAATCGCTGCATTATTCAGGATGCCAGAAACGGCCGGCACCGAAGACTTCCTGACGGATGCAACGCAACAGGTCAAAACAACCGAAGAAAAACAGCATATGATAGCTGTACTGGCCGTCAGATCCTGGGCAGCGACAACGGGACCATTTGACCTCGCAGATGAGCTCAGGTCAGCAATTTAAGTAGTGTATGAAATGTTGACGACAGCCTACGTACTACCTGCTTCTGGATGTCCGGATATGCAGGCAGATAGTCACGGGCCTCTTCTCCTCTAGAACACTCTTGATGATGACATCCGGACCTGATTTTGACCTTCATTAACCAAATAATTCAACGGTGTACAATGTCTTGTTAGTGCTTAATTTATCATTTAAGTAGCTGACTGAAGCTAACACCCGTCCATGTCTCACTGGACCGGGCGAACTGCCTCCTGAGCAACCTGGTGTTTAGGCCATCGCATAATGAAGTTTAAGTATGTCGTCTCGCTTCTTAGGGGTGACATATAAGATACTACATGCGACCTTGACATGGTTGGATTAGACGAGCAATCTGATCGATTGCATGTGTGATGGCGACAGAGAGAGTTGACCACCCTGATCTGTGTGTGCCAAGGACCATGGCCTGATCTGAAGAGAGAATTTCTTCAGATCTTCTCAGAAGTACACCTCCCAGATGCAAAGATTGGTCACGACCTGCGTCTATCTTTTCTCCTCCTCTGACCAGCACTCACCGGGCACAGGAGCACAGATGGGTGTAGAGGTATGAAAATGCAACCTGATTCATGCAGGGATAGACACAAACAAACTTCTTGTCAGCCAATCTTTTATTACGAAAAGGAGGCTGGCAGTAGGCAATTTTTGCACACACAAGTAGAGGACCTTTGGTTCTGGAATCTGGAGCACTCGTACCTGCAGCATGAAGGCTGTAGCTGGCCAGACGATTCCGTACAGACTGGTGTTCTAGAAGGGCTCAAGCTTACATGAGGAGAAAAAGGAAAGAAGCAAAACACGCAAGGCCTGAGAAAATTCAAACCAGGACCTGAGAAAATTCAGAAGCCCCGCATAATTGACATGGTGATGCAGATGTACAATGGGTTCCATTGTTCCAACCCTAGCTCTGAAAGTCATAACGAACCTGCGGTCAATGAGATTTTTCAAAGCATCAATTTCAGAATGGAATTTCATGTAATACTTATCAATATCAACAATAAAATATTCGCCCTGACTTGCAGGGAAATAAGCCACTTTAATATTTAGTAGGCGAACAGAAAAAACAATGAACTAGTCTCTGTCTGTGATCCCAAAAGGTTCTCTGAATTCATTTCAGGACGACAAACTTGTAATCAGAACTAAACTGGGTACATAATCCTTCCAGAACTCCCAAAGAAGGATCATCATTTCTACAGAATATGAACATACATCATGAATCAACAGATAATTTCCTTGTACAGCATTTATAAACCGTCTGGTATGGACAATTTTCTGAGGGGGTCTTGAGTCTTGACAATTCGGTAAGAACAAAATGCAGTTTATACCATTGAGGGCACGGTGAAAAAGAAGCAATAACACCTTTGCCTGTCTGTCTACAGCTGATTCTTCACCACACAGTGAAATGAACAAATTCAATATCTATATCAATATATTTTCATCAATATGGTAGCACACAAAAGTATGAACATTCTGAATGTTGGTGCAGCCAAGCAAGTTGAAAAATCTACCGGATAAAACGGATCATGTATCAAATCAGGTGCGACTACCAAAATAATCGAAATCTCTTGAACTTCCATTGAATGCCTGAATAGTTTGCTGATCTGGGCATATTAAAAAAACTAAATAGCTGAAACAATTACTAGCCGTTGTTAAGCATCCTATATAAAAATCAGTAACCATAATCACATATTTTCAAAAAAAGGAAAAATATCAGACCAACAAAATCAACTTTTTTTTTGAAAGATCCAGCAAGTGTTGGCTTTGATATATTAAGCAGGTAGAGTTATTTACATGTTTGCACCAAGGCAAAAGGGTGTAATCAGAAAGGAACTAAAAAAAGGCTAGAAAGAAGTCAAGGAACTAAGTTTTCATGGTGCTTCCCACATCAGCTTGCCTGAAAGCCCATTCTCTGGCCTCATCCTTGATGGCTTGGATGATTTGGTTCAGACTGGCTCGTCGATCGTTGAACACTCTGTTGTTGCACTCCTTCCAGATGTGCCAGCAAGTAGGATTATTGTCGACGGCATGCCCTTCTGCAGGGGCAGCTCCGTCGCTGCAATCATGGCATGTCAAGCCTCCAGGATGGATGGCTAGCTTTCCCAGGTGGCCGGGGTGACACCATGGCAGCGAGGCCAGTTGGAGATCATCATCCAGATTTGTCTGACAACAGGGCACTCCATGAAGAGGTGCTGGTGGGTCTCCAAATTGTGCATGCAGAGCGGGCAGAAATATGAGTTTGGCCAGCTGCGACGCATTAGTCTGTCAGCACACCATAACCTACTCTGAATCAGCAGCCAGGCAAAAAAATTGCAGCGTCTGGGTGCCCAGGTAGTCCAGACATCTTGCTCGAAGGTGGTGATCAGTCTCCCCTAGAGTTGCATGCTATAGGTAGTTTTTGCAGAATATTGTTGATTGGAGGAGAAGAGCCAAGCAATTGTGTCAGGTGGTTTCCTGGAGGTTGATGTTGGCCTCGTGCAGCCGACGCCACATGTTGACGAAGTCGTTGAGAATTGGTGCGGTGAGGTGATGGGCGATGTCCTGAACCCATTTGTCTGCATCAAGGGCGCCAGCTCCAGTCCTTCGAGTGAGCGAAGAGAGCTGGGATGGAGCACTGAGAGGAGAGCTGCCCAGCAAATTTAACTCACAGAAACAAGCCTTGCGCCCGTCACCAATCTGCACTCTCATAGCTGTGGCGAACAATCTTATCACAGGGGGACTCAAGGCCCAGCCATGGCCATGCCGGCTCCTGCCACTCAATCCAGAGCCAGCGTAGCCTGAGGGCGCGTGCCATGCACTCTAAGGTTGGGCAGTCCCAGTCCGCCATTCCGGAGCAGGGAGCAGCATTGCTTCCAGTTAATTTTGCACTTGGCGCCAGCAACCTCGTCATCGTCAATGTTCCAAGAGAAGTGACGCTGGCATTTGTCGAGCTCAGTGAAAAATTTCTTTGGCACTTTGAGCGCTGTTATTGTGTAGAGTGGGAGGGCACTGAGAACTGTCGATGTCAGGATGCGCCGGCCATACGACAGACAGCCACCTTCTTTTCCATGCCCCCAGCCATCTCCTTGCTCTATCCAGGATATGTTGTAACTGAACCAGCCATCTCCTTGCTATATCCAGGATATGTTGTAACTGAACCAGACGAAGCCGACCCATGGAAATTGGCATCCCCAGGTAATGGATTGGAATGGATACCTGCTGACAGTTGAAATCTTGGAGAATTGTGTTGAGTTCGATGTCGTCGCACTGAATTGGTGAGACAGAGCATTTGGGAGGTCTTCAATATACAGGAAAAGTCACATTGTCGTACAAGTTTTTTGACTATATGCAGTGCTAGATTGTTGTACAACAAAGATATCTACCAATTACCAAAGTAACTTCTTCTGTTGCTCCTCCCTCTTTCTGAACTTACTGTTTTTCTATATTCTATATACTATATTTTCTGTATACACAAGTATAAGAACTGCGTGCCAAGTGACGAAATTGTACCAACATATGAAATCGTAACTTGGTAATGCAAGCAGACTTAAGCTGGTGCCAAGAGCCATGTGCCGTTCAACACATACAAGCACAATACTATGCAGATGGCAGTGATAACTATGGACCTTTGGCTCATATGCTGCAAAACACACAATCCAGCCCTGATTGTGGCATCACCACCAGCCCTTGCGCCATGGTGCAGTCTCCAGAGCACAAACTCGAGGAACGACCGCACCGCCTCAAACGTAGCCCTGCCAGTCAGATCTATCACAAGTTTCCGGTTGCTCGGAACAGCAAGTGCACTCGAGACCGTCTCTGTCCATCCTTCCCTATTGCCACCATTGCCACTTGAAGTACTGCTGGCATTGGCATTTCCACTGGTATTGGAGAGTACGCCATGGGAGGTCTTGACCAACGTCTCGATTGAAGCACTGCAGAGTGCAACGAGAAGCTTTTGAAGCCTGGCGTCGTAGGCAGGGTTTGTGGCGGCAGCGCAGATCTGGTCGTAGGTGTTGATGTGGATGGTCTTGTACGCCCACGGCGGTGGCCGTGAAGACTTCGACCCAGCTACGGATCGCCCTCTGGCAACTCTCCTTGGTGACCACGTCGACCCAGCTCACTGGCGATGATCCTGCTGATTCTGATGGATCGGCCGGAACGGAGTAGAAGGCGAGCACGAGGTCGCGCCCGAAGCTGCCTGACACGGCTGACACAAGCCGCTCGCCTTCTGGGGAGAACAACTTCTCAACGAGACGGTCCGAAAGTGCCACCTCGCCTGCTGACGCTGGACCGGAGGCGGCGGTGTAGCCGCGGAGCACACCGACGGTGAGCGCGCCGGAGAGCGCGGAGGTGGAGGCGGACGCCTCGGGGGATGATGCGAGCTTGGAGATCTGCTTCAGAGTGGGGGGCAGCACGTCGGAGTCGGATCGAAGGAAGGCGGCGAGGTCGGCGGCGACGGCGGCTACAGCGTCGGCGAGGGACGAGAGAGCTGAGGTGAGGCGGGAGATGCGGCGGCGACGGCCGGGTGGTGGTATATGAGGTAGGCGGCAGCGGCAGCGCCGGCGCAGAGGATCCAGCGACGACGGCGATGGGAGAAAGCCAGGACGCGGTCCATGGCGGCCAGTCGGGGTTCGGATGGGGGATTCGCGGGGAGCAACGGTGGCCGGAAATCGGGGCAACGTGGCGTGTGGACTGAATTTGGAGTGTCATGGGATGAGATTACCAGCCCAATGCTTGGGGCCATTTGCTGATTCTACAGTAGTAGTGAAGCCCATTTTTATTTTTATTTTGCCATAGTGACAAATCTGTCATGGTACTACTCCCTCCGGTCCGGTGTCTGAAGAAAAGAACCAGTCACGTATAAATCAGCACTACACCTCGCAACAATCTTTTGAGATTGGAGGGAGTAGAAGAAAAGGAGAAATTTCGTGGCAGGGAATGATTTTGCGGTGGAGGGATACGGGATCTGCTAAAGCCCAATTAACACGTTCTCCGGTGTCGGCGTAAGGCCTCTGAGAAACTTTACAGGAGATGGTCGAGACGCCAGGTCTGATACCCTCTTCGTGGTTGGTGAGGATGGTGGTGGTGTGTGGCTGCAGGTACTCCGTCCAGATGCTCCTTCATCGTGCTGGTCCGGAGCGACCGAGGGTGACGACTTCCCGCTCGCAAGATGGTCGCAAAAGATACAAGGTTTCGCCGGCTCAGGGAGAGTGCGGCAGCGGCGAGGCGGCGCGTCTTCATCCCGCGTTGATGTGTGCGGTATACGGCTCCTCAGGGACCTGGATGTATTTTTTGAGTTTTCATCACTTGCCATGCATGAAGAATTTTGCGCTTATAATGTTGAACTCCCACTTTGACGTCGAGTCAAGATTCGGGATGCGTGGCACTATTTTGTGGTCTGCCCTTTGCCAAGTGTTTAACGTAGGCACTTGGCAAAGAGGAGATGGCCGTTTGTCATCGGACGGTCGTTTTTACTCTTTTTGTGCCGAGTGTTCTGAATAAATACGCGGCAAGGTCTAAGCTGATGCACCCTTTAACTGACACTCGTCAAACATCTGTTTGCCAACCAGATTATTGCCGAGAGTGGTTTTTGCTGAGTGCATACTCGGCAAAGGATTTACCGACGCCTTTTTCGGCTTTGCCGTGTATTTTGAATACACGGTAAAGACCTCGATTCCAGTATTGGTACCACATCTCTACGTACATGCATTTATTGGGCAATCAGCTGCATCTTAGAACGATTTGGTTTCCAACGAACGAGTCAATTTCTACTAAGCAAATGGCCCCACTTTTACAAACTTTGGAGAAAACAAACAAACAAAAAATTGTAAGTATGTCCAGAAACTACTTAGCTATACATGTCATAGTGCAAAACAAACCACTACCCAAAGCAAACAATAACTGTAAGTAGCATAAAATAAACTTCTAATGCATCAATTATCCCAAAGCAATCGACCAGCCACCAAATATTTGGAGGTTGGTTACTAGAAGATTCTCATACAAAAAATTAAATTCAAACATGAAAACATTAAAAAAAAATCAAAAACCAATTTAGGATGAAGAATTCATACCAAGTTTAAATAGTTCGGGTCTTTCGCCTGGTAAAATCATCTCACGGGGGAAGGGGTGCAAAAATTCCGGTTACTGGCCGGTAGCAAGTAGTTCGCCATCCTTGCCAGCACAAGCACCCATCCATGACGTGCTCGTGCAACTCATAATAACAAGATAAATATGCTTTCATGCCTTCAAGCACAAACCTTGCGCAGAACTTTGTAAAATATAAACTAGCTGTCCCCAGATTTAATTAGATGTGGGTCAAGCTTGGAACATAGGAGTTACATCGAAGGAGAAGTTCATTTTGACACTCCAGGAACTTACCCTCCTTAAGGTTGAAGTATTTTAGGTCTCGCAAACGAATCCTAGACCCTGACATGCTTTCAAGTCTGTAAATGAAGCGACAAAGCCTATTCCTTGACGTTTGGCACATGAATACCCCATCGCCTAGCACCGAGAATGAACGAAGAGACACTCCGGTCCAATTCCATTGGATGGTGTAGCGCTTTTCCCATCGTGGCCGGTCAGCACTGTCATAAGCGATAGATAAATAAACGACAAAGAAAAGCAAGATCAACACACGGGACACCAAATTTTAACGTGGAAACCCCTTCCAAGGAGGAAAACAAAAAAACCACGGGCGCCGGTCAGCAAATCTTCACTATGATCGGGTGAGTTTACAAACGACAGGGATTTACAACTTGCGACTTATCCCTAACCCGCGGCTTACAAGAGGTATATATAACGGTGGATTCCTAAGTCGGCAAGAGTCGGACTCAGTAACAACCCGTACCGTTAGGGACTCCCCCCCTGCACCCCCAGGTGTTCTCGGGTACATCAGGGCAACGTGACGGGTTTATGAATTGCCGTCGAGCCCAAGCCTCCGGCGACGGGTCCACTCGGCCCAAGCCTCCGGCGATGGGCCTCACTCCGCTCGCGCAAGTTAGCATTTATCTTCATATGAATTTGGATCACAATAAAATAACAAGCACCATCAATGTCGTTGGACATCCACATGTCAATCATCTCGCGGTTGTGTCGTGTCCCGTGGGCATGTCACACACAACTATCCTTGCAGCTCGAACGTGGACACCTCATTTTCAAACCACGACCCACAAGGTGGCCGGGGGAACGATGCTAAACATATCATCTTCCAAATTTAACCGTACGAAACCATGCTCACCTTGGTCGATGTTCTAGAGGATCGGAGCCTTTTGGTGTGGTGGCTACATCAGCTCTCGCCATTGATGGTCGGCTCGAATGGTGAACGCCTAGGCTCCGATGGTATAGATGTCCAGACAGGGTGTCAAAGAATTGGGCTCACTTCGTTGGAAGAAGTGGACGACCTTGTAGGCATCGGAGTAAGGATCACGCCCCTCAAGCTAGAAGCGTGTGATGAAGTGGCTCCCCGGCAGCGTGAGGTCCCCGACAGCGTGAGGACGCGATGCGTGGAGTACACGCACCGCATACACTGTACGCACCAGCACCAGCCGTCGCAGTGTGCGAAACCGTGAGCCGCCTCAACGGAGAGCGAGTCCAATGGGTGCATCAGTGCATGAGGGTCGCCGCCATGTGGGTCTCCTCCCAACGGTAGAGGCGGAGGTCATATGATTCTGTTGTTGTCTTTTTCTGTTGTGTGGATGGGAAGTCCGATATGTGGTCGCGCCGGAACGACGGATCGTTGGAGGTGGTTGCGCGCCATGCCTTGCAGACTCACGTGAAACGGAGAATCAACCTGGTGGGCAGCCGGAGCATGATCGCCATGACGACATTGTGTGGAACATGCGGCTTCGACGTCCTCGTCCTCTTGGGCCGCCACCGGCTCGCCTTCCATGGCCGGTGGTAGGTCGATCGATCGACGGAAGTTTGCAATGGTAGGTGTCCTGGAAACTGAGCACGCGTAGGTGGCTACCTAAGTACGGATTAGGGCTGAGATGAAACAAGCTGAGGAGGCCAGGCCCAGGTTACGTTTGAACATTAGCGATTCAAAAAAAAAATGAAGATTTTGTTCCTCCGCACAATGATATTCCCTCCATATCAAAATGTAAGATGTTTTACCTTTTTTGCCCACATGAATCTTGCTCTAGATACATGTGAACCAAAAAAGCATAAAACATCTTACATTTTAATACAGAGGGAGCGTATTATCGCGTTAAAAGGAAAAGTCCCCGCGCACCATGATAGATCATATTTTTGTTCTACTATACCGGATAGATAACACTAATGTTGAAATACAGTAAGGAAAAAAGATGCCTAATTACACGACGACAATTATATCTCCATTCCAGCGAACTCACAACTTTCACGATTCCAATGAAAGTACTTATTAGTCGTCCTTGGCTTTGGCTATATCGGGACCAAGCTTGGAACATAAGGAATTACATTGAAGTAGGAGGTGCTTCCGTGTGGGAAATCTAGAAGTATGTCCTCCTCCAGGTTGTAGTATTCCAGTTCTTTCATATGAAATTTGTTCTTGACCTCGATCTGCTTTTGAGTCTGTAACAAGCAACGAAACAGGCGGTTTCCCGAGGCTTGGCACACAAGTACCTCGTCATCCAGCACAGCCAACGGCCGGAGGGATGTTTTACGCCAGTCCCAGTGGATGGTGTAGCGTTTCTCCCACTGTGGCAAGATGGCGCAGGCTCTGTCCATGTCGGCGCACATCCATAAATCTAGGGTTCGGACGGCGCCTTTCCGTGAACACGCCACGCACAACTCCCCGCACAACTCGGACAAGGAAGGCACCTCATCATTCGCAAACCATGAGATGGTAGGAGGCGGCGGGATGACGCCGAATGTTTCGTCGTCCAATCTTAACCGGAGGAAGCCAGTCGTCGCAACATCTTCGTCATCCCGGCTGATGTTCCACAGCAGGGACCCCTTGAAGAAGGTGGCGATCTGCCACGTCATGACGAGGTGTGGTTGTTGCACCGCTACTTGGCGCCACTGTTGGTCGGCGGCACCGATGGTGAACACCTCAACACATGATGTGCGGATGATGCGCCCGGCCTCGTCATACTCAGTCTGTTGGAATAGGCGCACGATCTTGTAGGAGTTGCTGCGAGGGTCGTGCCCTAGGCCAAAGGCCGGGAGGCTCAAAAGCCCTCGGCCAGGGCCAGCCCATGGCAGCGTGAGGACGCGCCGTGTGGCCGGGTTAAGCATGCGCACCTCGGACTCGGTGACTACCATCACAAGGCCATCGCAGTGCGCCAACCCATGAAGTTCTCTAGAAGGAGGCGAGTCGATGGGGTGCGTGAAGATCGCGCCCCCGTGGGCTTCCTCCCACCGGTAGAGGCCGGTGGTGGTGATGAGGTCCCTCTCGTTTCTTATTCCGTTGTGCTTGGGGTATCTGATCCGCGGGAGGATGAGCAGGCATGAGTGGCGACGCCTTTGGTGTCGGAGGTTGCGGCGGAAGGTTGGGTCGTCGGAGATGGTGTCACGCCAAGCCTTGCAGACGCAGCTATACCGTAGAAGCGAGCTGGCCGGCAGCCGGAGCAAGATCTCCGTCACGATCTCGTGCGGGACGTGCGGCATCGCCGTTGGACTCTTGGCGGCTGGGGCTGGATAGATGGATGGCAGAGGCACGTGTACAGAGTTTAGGGTTTTGCGTACATCCGTGCGTGTGTTAACTGGAGTCAACGCAAAAATTAAATGTTAATTTTTTTTTAATGAAGTGCGCACCTGCGATCGGTGTTATACATAAGTGCTCAAAAAATGTTCAACAAAGATCTTGTCTACGATCTGGGCTTTGTGATGCATGTGGTTTTTTTTAACAGAGCTGGCTCTTATTTTGCACCTGGCTCTTCTGTTGTGCGTGCTTTTTCTCATGTGCTCAAAAAATTTCAAAAAAAAAGAAGCCTTTTTTCTGTTTTTTTTCTGAAAAAAAGGTTTTTTTTTCTGGTTTTCTTACATTAGACGGTAGGAGAGAAGGTGTGACACGGAGGGAAGAACAATATGAGAGATTTATTTACTCTTTATAACGCTATTTCATATGGTATTACATTTTATATTTTTTCCTTTTCTTTCTTAGTTCTATTTAGCGTGACATTTTAAAATATTAGGAGTACACTTGAAATGTTCGAATATACAGCTGGCCAAATGTTTTTATTCGGACTTGCTAATTCTGAGGCTAAATCTCAGTATAGCCATTAGATCCTACATAAATTCGTGGATATATTGTTTTTTCTTCTTCTGTACGGCAAACATGGGCCAGGAATTCAGCCAAGCTGAAAGAAATAGCATTAAGTGGACTCGTTACCTACAATTTGTAGGTGATCGTGGGAATATAATTAATTGCTTGTGTTCAGTGTGTATCATGACTTTCTATCTATGATGTCTTTGATGTTTTTCATGTTTATTTTGTATTTTTATTCTTTCATTTTGTGCATAACCAACTAAAAATCATAGCGCTCATCGTAATGGACCTTTATCTTAACACAAGCACGCACTTAGGTACTCTCTTTGTTTTTTGTTTGTAAATAAGAGATGAGAAGACTTGTCGAATTTCCTATCAAAAGGTGAAGAAAAAATGTAGGAAAAGGACGGAGAAGTTGAAGCACTAATTAAAATGGGAAAGACGTGGGATTTTTTTGGCCTGCTAGTCCATCTGGTTGATAACGGCCGCACATTTTTACTTTTCTTGTGATTCGTATTATTGTTGTTCATTCTCGATTATGGGTTTTCTTCCTTTTCGAACCATTTTCATTGTTATTATAGTTGTTTGTTATTACTTTTAACTTCTTTGCGTGCTATATTTATTTTTACCATTTTTTCATTTCTCTATCTCATTCGGTTTTGCTAATTCTCGGTCGCACGAGATTTAATTTAGATCCTGGTGGACTTTGATCCGTTTCATTGCTTCGTAATTCATGCTAGTATGGGAGTTTCAAGTGGGCCACGCCGGAGATTTCTAGTTGTAGGTTAGTTGCAACTGAGTTTTTTCCGGTTGTAAGTCAACTTCAGCTTGCCTTTTTTAGTTGCAGGTGAGTTACATTGAGATTTTCTAGTTGTAGGTGGGTTGCAGCTAAGTTTTTTTCAATTGCAAGTGGGTTACAACTATAATTTTTCAGTTGCAAGTGGGGTTGCAAATATGATTTTTTCAGCCGCAGTGGGGTTGCAACTTAGTTTTTCTAGTTGCAAGTGGGTTGCAACTGAGTTTTTTTCTCATTTACAAGCAGGTTGCAACGAAGATTTTCAAGTGTCACATTGAAATGGAAAAAGATATCAAGGACTTTGATTATGGTGTGAAAGTGTGATTTGATACCAGAACTTTGTCAAAACTTGTTTGTTTTGCGGTTTTAATCCTAGTCAAATCCGATCGTTGGGTTGCCTCTTGATTTGTATCGATGTGGGAGTTGCACATGAGTTATGCAACTGAGATTTTTTTCACTTAAACACGGGTTGAAAGTGAGACTTCCCCAGTTGCATATGGGTTGCAATTGAGATTTTCCAGTTACACATAGGTTGCAACTGAGATTTTTTCAGTTGTGCATGGTTGAAACTGAAAACAAAATATTAAGTAGCTTCCATTTATCATGAGTTGCAACTGATTTTTTTTTCTAGCAACAAAATGAACCCTATTAAGGATTATAACTAAGAAAAATGATCGAACCATTGAATTTGGGTCACGATATGCTGACATGGTCGTTGCATATAGAGTGTAAGTGTTGAGTTGTGTACCATGCACAACTGACCATATGTTGCACACCTACTGCAACTGCAAATGGTTAATATTTGTTTTCTTTCATTTTTTTATGTAGTACCATTTCTATTATATTATGTTCGCCATTGAAACACATGTTACACGTGAGAGCGGGTGAAGAGCATCCTGTACGATACCGATGAGAGTGAGAGAAATTAATCTTGCGCGCTGTAAATTTATAAGCAAAAGAGCGAACCAGCCTCGTATAGTAGAGGCCTATCAAAATAGTACATGTAAAAGACCCATGAACGCGAAGGGCCAACAGACCAACAACAAGAAGAGGACTTAAAAAATTGTATTTTTATAAACGCGTAATATCTAGTTCAAAATTACTTGCATTTTTTGGCTGCACAAAATCAAAATTGTGACCCTAAGTAGGCAATAATTTTGTTTATTTTGGTCTTCACGTTAGTCTTTGTTGTGTAGTCCACAAATGGAGACATAATTAAATGAAAATTGACACGTACGCACTAGACATCCATTTGTACTTGTATATTTAAAAAAAAAATTGAAAGCGAAAGAGAAACACGAACTTCAAAATTTTATAAAACCGGGACTCCCTACACTCCCATCTGAAGTTTCCACCTAAAGACTCGAAAATCCTCTTTGACTCCCGAGCTCATGTGGTTCTGCCCGTTTTCAAAATTCAAATGAAATGAAAATCATTTTGAGAAAAGGACAACAAACATATGCTAGTGTTCGAAATATGTAATAAGTTTCTTGAACACTAGCAT